>JAWWEU010000011.1:5271662-5411038 GCA_035583155.1 Acropternis orthonyx
CCCCCCCCCCCCCCCCCCCCCCCCCCCAGACAGTAAGTGTAACAACAGTGTTAATTTTCTGAGGACTTTTTAAATTTAAACTGCCAAATATAAAAATTAATGAGGTGTGAAGAGAGATGCAGGCTTTTGCATCTGTCTATCAACAACTTAAATATGGGAAAAGAAAATAATCTACTTGAATAGCATCTGATTGTGTGTTTTATTTTGATTCCTGTCTTGGTTCTGAGAGGCACTTACTGCATAGAAAGAGAGAGCACTTAATATCTGGCAAGACCAGCTTGTGTGTCACAGTCTCCTGCACACTCTTCATTTTCAAGGACAAAATTCAAAGGAAATGTTGCTACTAATGTTTCTTTGAAAGTTTCAGCAGAAAGCAAATGCAGTGGGGTAGGTTGGCATCCACGAACAGGGGCAGTGGCCTGAGATGCAAGTGCTGGCAGCGCATGTGGGATCTGTCGTTGCTCTGGTTTCTTTGTCTCAGTTCAGTTTGGTTTGGTTTGCTCCTATACACAGATGTTAAGCCTCAATCAGTATACAGCTTTTGTTTTTTTGGTCTGAACTGTAAAACGTCTTTGACTGTTTCTCCTCTTTTCACCCAAATGGTGAAAGTCTGTAGGCCTAATACTTTCTTTTTAGAGATATTATTTTCCTTTTAATACTTAAGGTGCAGTGAAGAGTGTTCCGGACTTTCATTCTCTCCTCTCTGGAGCTTTGTAATGCTCCCGAACAATGTTGGAGCTACTGTTTTGGGGTTTCTTTAATTGTCTATTAATACATGAAGCACATTATTCATCTTTACATTGCACCAAACCCCTCAGTTTTAATTAACTTCTTTAAGGACTTCATTCTGTGCCCATTGACATTAATTAAGAAACTCCATTGGCTTTAGCTATCAGTCACTGAATTTGCTTGGGGCTAGATTCACCCAGGGGAAGTGTTACAGAATTAGCTACTGAAGTATCTTCAGCCAAGAAGGTGAGTCTGAACTTCCACCTGCTTTAGAAGCACAGCTGCTTGATTCAGGACTGCCAGGAGGACTCAGTCTGTGCAGCACCCAAAGCCTGGTCTGCTGAGAAGCATAATTTTGGGGACTAGTGGTGGTCAAGAGGCTGCCTGGGAGGCTCAGGGCTGTGGTTCATCAGCCCTTCAGTCACGTTTGCTGATTGTACCCCCCCTGCTTCCCCTCTCCCATTTGCCAGCAGATGTTGTAGTGGTAGCGTGCTCTGCTAAGCTCTTGTGGCTGGAGTGGGAGAGACTCAGGGTGTGTGTGCAGGAAGGAAATACCTTATGGGAGCCTAGTGAAGGCCTTTACCTGAGAAAGGTCAGACTAAGTTTTGATCTGAGCCTACTGTTGTTGTTGTTGGACAAAATAAACATGTAATCCTGGTGACAGAGAGCAGAGCTTGTGGCTTACTTGTTGAGGTTGGAACAGTTTGACACAGAAGAATCAGAGTTACTGCTCCCAGAGTAAAGAGTCAGTGTTTTTTATTCATTGATTTTTTATTTTTTTTTTTTTTCCTGGGGGAGAGATGGTAGAAGTTCAGATAATTCTTTCGTAGGTCTAACTCCAAAGTATATTGCATGTTGGCTGGTGCTCCTTGCCTAAATACTTAGAAAGGTACAGCCTTCAAAGACTACTGGGATGGACACATCATTTTTGGAGATGTCTCTGGTTACTTTTTAAGTATCCCTCCCTTTAATAGTGACTGATGGAATATTGGCCTTGCCCTGCTAAGAAACTGAAAACCTCTTGTGTGCATATTGGTCTATGTGTGTAAATAAGTTCTGAGAAATGAACAAAGCAATCTGTCCTCTTAGGGAATTTGCTAAAGGGAATGGACATTTCAAATATACTCTTAATTTTGCCTATGGGGCGGGGAGGGGTGGGGTGGGGTGGGGTGGCAGAAAGGCAGTATTTATCCTAGGTGGCAGCAACCATTGTTTTATCTCTTTGGCAAGTTCTTTTCTGCCACATAACACAATCAGATAAAGCTTGTAATTTGTATTATTTTTTAGTGACTTTTATTGCATAACTCTGCAAGTCCACAGTGTTAAACAGGCTGGTAACTGTTGCTTAAGTGTATATAGATTACAAATATTTTTTAAGCGTATTTAGAAAGTGATGCCCACTTTGGAAAACCCTGAGAGCTTAATTTACTGCATATGGTTGATGTCAGAATTAGTTTTGTTTTTTTTTTTTTTTTTTTTAGTTGAAATTTTTCTGTGGTAATTGTTTGTTTCCTTTATTCATTAACAAACTAGATGTGGTTTGTTTTTTTTTTAAAAACAAGGCCAAATGAATTGGGCAAGAGGGTAGAATAAAGTTTAAGTCTGTGCTATTTTTGTCCAATACTCATTAATCAAATGCATTTGGAAACAAATAGAGACTGAATCACTTAGCATTATGCTGATGTAGTTGCATCAGATTCTGAGGAGGTTCTCTCATTTACACCAGTGTGAGTAGAAAGGAAAAGTGGGTCTTGGATCTACCTAGCAAAATGCGATTTGTTTGCCAAGAAGGCTGGATAAAATGTAGATATCACACAGGCAATATGCCTCTAGCTGCTGTGCTTACCACCAGCAGCTCAAAGAGAATTATTTAATCCTTGTTTGCATAATAACTTCTGATAAATAATTCAAGAACGTATGGCCTAAAGTTTTTTTTTAAGGCAGTGCCTGAGGGAGAAACACGATTCTGCTCCAGTTTTAACAAGGAACCAGGAACCCCAGCAGAGTTGTTAGAGCCATATCCAAGTTCTTCAGCCGTGTTTTGGTGCAAAAGGTACAGTGAAATGCAGAAGAGAACTTCAGGATATTTCATGGGGAGTTGTCACAAGAGGAAACACACCTCTATGCAATGCACACATTGTGTGTTTGTAGTGTGAGAGGGAAGCCTGCAGGCTGAAAGGTAGCTCTTTAGTAACAGGACCTAATAGTGTAATCCACTAAATCAAATGTCTAAAGAGTGGCATTCTGAAAAAGGCTTGGGGGTTTTTTTAATTTTTTTTTTCCTTATCACAGCAAGATGCTTAATACAGGCGTGCTGACAGTGAGTGCTTAGAATTGGCTTCTCTATTTTTCTCCCTCTCTCTGCTTATCGTTACCATGTTGAAGTGATCCTGATTAAGGAATGAAAATGTTACATTATCTTTGGCTACTTTTTCCCCTCATATTTTGTATTTGGGGGAAATTATTTATTTATAGGACCAAACCAATTCTATTAACAAACATAATAAGTTGAATTTGTCTCTGTCAGATGGAGTCTGATACTCTTATTGCTTGCATCTGTTTACTGCAGTGAGGTTTGCTCTGAGTTAATACACAGCTGAATGTGAGGGCTAAATCTGGTTCTTATATCATTGATCTGGAAGGGGAAAGAAAGCAATTGCTATTCCTGACAGCCTAGGGAATATCATGGTAATTTGAAAACTATTTCTTCTCAGTCTGTCATGGTTTTTGACATCCATACCTACTGTGCCATATACATACCTCATATTTACTAATTGTAATAGCAATCAAGAGCTGCTTGTTTGGATTTAAGTGCACAACCTTGTTTGTTTTCAGCCCATTCTCTGACCTGATTTTTGTTTGGTTTGTGTTATAGGAGGGTTTAATTTGACTATATTCTTCCATCAACCCTGCTTTTACTTCTCCATACAAAAGATACAGAAACCAGTAAAGGTGATGTTGCCTTTCCTAACAGAAGGATCCATAAAAGCTTACCAGGAGCAATTTACTTGAAGTTTTCAGCTCCTTAGCAAGTACAACAATGTGGCCATTTCCAGACTCATGTATTCTGTAGGCAATAGTCTGATTTATATTTCAGTTACCTCACAATATATGTTTGAATGTTAAGTGAAGCTTCATAACAAGCAAAAAATTACTTTTAGGCTGAAAGTACATACTTCGTTATAGAGAATATTGCTGGATGAATTTTTGATTGACTTTCAATCCCATTCTAATTTTAATATAATGTAGAAAAAGTGACTCACCACTGAAGTTGTACTGGTTTAGAAGAAAGAGTGAGAATCTTGGGAATGTACTGTTTGTTCTTATGCAGATAAATGACCTGGATTTTTGGAGGGGTTTTACTCTTTGTTAGGGTACCTGGTTTTCATGAACCTTTGAAGGGAAGTAAACAATTTGGCAAGAAATGAGTTATTCTTACAGAAGGCTCATAAATGAAGAAGTGCAAATTTGGCAGAAAGGCAAAGTGAAATGTGACTGTAGTAATTTTTCAAACACTTTGCCAAGCTCTTCCAGGCAGGCTGTTAAAATGCAAGTGTGGATGACAGCTGTGTATCTCCAGGTGAGGCTGATTCTGTTTGAAAATCTGGTTTTGTTCTATGTAGGCAATTTGGCTGTTTGAATTTCAACAAGCAGAAGCCTTATGTGTACCATGCTTTATGTTCATTTTTTTTCTGTGTGTTTATCTGCAGAATTCCCATTGAGACTCTTTTGTTAGATGTTCCCTGGAAAACCCTTTAGTATCTCATACTGTGCTGCTTTGAAACCTGAGGTGTAACAATACCAGTTTAATCTCTCCATCTGTTGATGGCAGAAGATCAATGCTGTAAAATTGTATGTTAATATAAACCTCTGGTGTGTTTTGTTTGGTGTTTGCATTATTTCTGCCTTTCTCGTTATATAATGGAAGTCTGTCATAGTTATACCTCTAAGTAATTTTACTGTCTTATTCTTTCAGGTTCTTCTTTCTGCAGCGCCACATAGTCTCTGTCAGTGAGATTATACCTGTACCTGATGTTGGGTATTAGGAAAGTACCAATGGGTTGGGATGTCTCCTAGCTCCATTGTAAATTAGAGTGTATGTGAGGGAAGCACTTTGGTTGCATATTGTTCTATACAGAAAGCATGTTTTACTCTGGAGAATATCCATCCTTGGTTACTTGGAAAGTAGACTGTGTCTCAAAGAGCTTATTTTTGAGAACCAACACTTGTCTTTATAACTAGATTGATAGCAATGGCATTTACGCTGCATTTTGTTCACAGTGTTGAAACCCACTTTTGTAGAGGTAACCCAATAACAAGAAAGCACATGTAGCCATAAAGATGGTTTAAAGAGAACATTTTTTTCCTGGTTTTGTTTGTTTATTTATTTATTTATTTTAATGTAGATCTTAATGTCAAAGTGTACTTCTACTTTTAGCGGTATCAGTGACCTGCAATTCCCTTGTCCATTACATGGGCGTTGAGCTTATCTGAGGCCTTGTGTTTGCTGATGTCTTAATGACTTCAGTGACTTCCATCTCCTGATTCCCATGTGTGTTCATTTTGCTGCTGGACTCGGATAACAGATTTCTCTTTAGTTTTGGCTTTAAAAAAAAATAGAAAGCCATCCCCATGTGACAGGAAAGACTGAAGTAGCAAGAGTTAAACTACTCTGATGTGTGAGCTTACAAATTAAACATTGATTGTGATTTGAAAGTCAGATTATATTGTATCATTTGCAGCTGCAATATTTCTAGAACTGACAAATTACAATGCCCAGTTGTTTTTTATTTCTTGGCGAAAGTCTTTACTCTTATTTCTGTGAACTTTCTACCCAGCAGGTTATACAATGGAAATGCTAGCTCTTCCCTACTGAAAGCCCGAGTGTAATGTGTGTGTTGCCCTTCAGAAATGATGTTTGTATATATGTATATGGCTTAAGACAGCTAAGCTTCTTTGAATAGATAAACAAAAGCATTTTTTTAACATCTTCTATAGAAATCTTGTATTACAGGCAGCTGCAACCTGTTCATAGCCCATAGGGATGGTTTTAGTCAGAGCAAACAAACACTCCTAAGCAAAGATTATAAAGTATGTATGTTTGAAGCTCTACTTGACACACTACTTGAAGTTTGATATGTCATCCACCTTTTACTACTATAAAGAAAAAGAAATAAACTCAATTTAACAGTAAAATTAAGGAAATTGGGGGACACTATAGAGTCTGATTTTATGATACTTTGTCCTTTTTTTTCCCCTCCCTACTTCCTGGGCTGCTTTACTTGATCTTGTTTAAGTTCATCTTGGACTGCAGCTGATTATAGGGAAGAACCTGTTGCATAATTGCTGGTTAGTGTGCATGAAATGTTTGGGCCACCTATTTTAAAATAAATTGACTTTGTTCTCTGAACACGAGTAGTTCGTATACATTTAAACAAAACTAGGTTAAAGTTAACAAAGGGAGAGATTTAAACCACTTTAGTTGTCAGTGATCGTTGCAACGGTATAACTTCAAGTGATCATTGCCATCTGGGAGCAAGGTTTGGTATTTCTGGATGTGGCAAAAACTTGACAGGATGGCCTTGCAGTGCTGCTTCCTTGCATCCATTGTTTGGATCAATGACCTCTAATCAATTCCTAGAGAGGAAGAAACCTCAGAATTAACACTTGTAATGAAGATCTTGTCTTGTGATTGCTTATGCAAGTGAGTAAATTTTATTCACACCAGTGAACTTGGTGACTTCAGGGAGACTACTCACAGTGGTTTGCCAGCTTGAGGCTGCCATGTGTAAATTATGGCTGCTGGACGTCTTATAATTATGTATTTTTAATTAAATATTGCATATGAAAAATATAAATTATATTTCTCTAGAGGCAAAGAATAATATGATACATGATGTTACTTGGATGAAGGTGCAGGAGTTGCACGAAGAACTGTCATCGTGTTTTCTAAGTGACATCAATTTGTGTGGCTAACATTTTAGTAATAAAACCCAAAATGTAAATCTGTAGCCTGCTGTGAAGGGAAGTCTACAGCTTCAATGAACGCTGCAGGATCTGCTCATAAATATTCATTAAACAGTGCCTTACTGAAAATGAAATTTAAGTACTTAAGGTAATGGAATAAAAGTAGTTGAGAAGCTCTTTTAGGTGCGTTCGAAAATGGAAAGAGATAGGAAAGAGACAGGCTTGCTTTTTGATGCTAAAAGATAAGATGAAAGCACTATAGGGTTAATGGCACTGAAATGCCTTGTCCTGCTGCTAGTGAAGCTACACTAGCTTTTGGTGGAAACCCAGTAGAATTTCGGCCTCCCTGGACACGTGTGCTCAGTTACATCCTTCCATGACATTATAATGTCAGGAGTTTTTGCTCCTTTACATCAAGAATACAACACCTATGAATTATTGTGAAACTCATCAGCTGGATGCTGCAAGGTTGTCTGCACACAAATAAAGCAGCAACATTAATTTAACTTGAAGGTTGTTTTTTTAATAATGCTTTTTTTTTTTTTTTATTAAGACTTCCAGAAATAGCAGTTCAAGAAGAATAGATTCCATTGCAAATGCAAGTGACTCTTCATGCTCTTCACATGGCAGTAATTGTGTCTTCTCACACCACTGCTCTACAGCACCAGCGTGGTGCATCCTGAGGATGTCATTCTATGACTGCATGTGACCGGTCAGTAGGCAATGAGGGAGAGAAAAGCTTATACAAGTTGAATTACTCCTGCACATCTCCTTCAAAGTCAGTGTCAGTTTGTGCTCATCCCACCTGGTCTGAGGTGCTTTACTAATGTATCCAGATTAGGAGCTTGGTGTCCCCAATCTGACCGTGTGACCAGGAGAGAGGAAGAGAACCCAAGTCATCTGGGGCTGCTGCTGTCTTCCCATCAGCTCTCCAGGGAGACTGAACCATGTGTGCTCCAATACTTGGTGACTCAGGGTGTTGAAAGTGGCCATTAGTGCCTCTATGTATAATTTTCATATTTCCTGTATCTCAGTGTGTGTTGCATATTTAACCAGACAGCATTTCTGAAAGTTTCAACAGGATCCTGAGATAGCCATAGCTTTGACTGTAGCTGCCAGCACTGTTTCCTTAAAATAAGTAGGCTGACAGATAGTACTGGGCTGCTAATCTCTAGAGATCAGTTTTCTCAGAGGGGAGTAGCTTTGTGAAATAGGGAGAACTCTGCAGGATGAGACAGATTCAAATAAAGGATGAGAAAACCAATTTCTTTCCTGCACCCTAGAAAGAGGAAATATTTCCTTCCATTTTTGATTTCTCACATCCAGCAGTTTTCAGTGGTTCCATGCGTTGGAGAACCTGTGCAAAATTTGGGTTCCCAGGTGAATGTATATTCCTCTTTGTCCCCCAGGAGCTGACAGAAGTTCTGCTCCCTGCTTGTCTTGCTAATCCCAGTGCCTTGGGTTATTGGTGCCTCAGGCTACTGGTGCCTCCTGTGCTTTTCCTGCTGCATTTTGTGCTCCCAAGTCTCCAAGCTAAGAAATCTCCTCTTCATTGTGAGTGCAATAACCTGAAAGAAGACTAAAACTGCAGTCTTTTTAACACAGCGTGACATCGAACTTTTTCATAGCTGACTCTCCTGAATTGCAGCTAGTGTCTCTTGAGAAGCAGACAGAACAGGTGTCAGAGCAGCTCCTCAAGTAAACTGAGGCATGGACACTTAGAAAAGCCAGGACTGATTTGGATAAAGATGATCATCTGCTGACAAATCAACCTTATGGATACTCTCATCCCACTTGTGAGAGAATAGTGTGAGGGAGCTGAATCTTGACAAAAGTATTTTTGGACAAATGTGTGATGTCTCCATGGCTGAACTGGGTAATTTTACCCTGCTTGTCTCAAATGACAGGTTGTCTGTTGAAAGAGCAGGTGGAGTCAGTTTCCCTTCACATCCCATAGAGTTGGTATTGCTGTAGTGTTGCAATTAAATTATTTCCTGATGCCTTCATGGCTTGTTTAGTCTGTGTTCAGATAAATGATGCACATATTGTATCATCCTATCTGGAAACAGTAAAGAAAATGCTAGTTGAATAACATATGGGATTTAGTGTATATTAAAACATTACTGTTTGTTTTTGACACAAACTATAAGTAAATAATATACATTTGCATACCATGTAACTCCTTAATCATTTAAGATGCTGCCTTGGCTAAAACCTTTAGGTAAATCTAGTTAAATGTTGCAAGGCGGAGTGATTCTTAGTCTTGGTTTAAAGGAGAAAAAAAGTAATAAAGAATTCATTATGGACTCTATTTCAGTAAAACTTCTGTTACTGAATTTGCTCTGTTATCTTAAAAATAAATGCCCGAGAGGACAATAATTTAAAAACAAACAAAAAAACACCCCCTCCTCTAAACAACTTGATGTTGGCTAGATCAGTGGTAATACCACAGTACTGGTGTTGAAAATACAACGATCCTGATGGGATGCTGAGTCTTGACTTTAAAGCTCTAAAGACACATGGTTAATGCCACCATGAAGAGAATCCAGTTGTTTTTCTATTAAAACCTCATTGACTGCTTTGTTGGCCGAACCCCAGTAAGGGGGGGAGGGCAGGAGGGCTGCAAACTAGGGGCAGACACCAAGCTGGTGGGGGCTTTGCTACTGCTGTTGCCGCTGCCCAGGCAGAGCGTCGTGTCTGCAGTAGCTCTCACAAGAAGTGTGGAAGGAGGAAGACCTGAGGAAGTGGAAGAGCTGCTCCTGGTAGGAATTGCCAAAATACCTTTCTTGAGATCTGATGGCAGCTGGCTCTGAAGTGTCACACAGAGGGAGACTATGCATTGATGTGTAATCCCTCCTATTCCACAACAGTATCCACATCATAGAACTGAACTTTAATTTTTGTAAACTTTCTGTAAGTTTTTTCTTCTTTCTCAGTCTCTGTAGTATTCTGTTGAAAAACAACTCTGCTAAATAGTCACCATGCAAACCTTTTCAAAGCAGGCTTCTGTACCTTTAAATGTTACATGGGCTTTGCCAAATTATCTGTCTCTGTATGTCTTCCTCAAAAAAAACCAAAAGAGGGGCAGGGGAGAAATCATAAAAATATATATGCTGGAGGCAAAAGGAATAAGATGCAGTATTTTGAGTCCTTAATTTTTTAGTCTATGCTGTGTCAGACAGTTTCTACTGCCCTTTGGAAGTTTGACCCTATTGTTTCAACATAGAATCACAGATGTTGTAATTATGAGAATAAATTAATCATATTTTTTCTGTCCCTCAGAAAGAGTATTGTTGAATTTTGAAGTCGTCCTCTGGTCAGTGATCTGTTTACCTGCAGAGCTGCCACTGCAGTTTATTTGTTGACTGGATGATCCTAACTAAACTTTCTAAATTGCCGTTCTCAGCTGAAGATGTAGCACAAGATTGAACAAATGACCTTTGCAGTGTGTAATAGCATCCTTTAGCCACCAGGAATTAGTGTGTTGCATCTGTCATTCCTGTGGGCCTTGTGGTGTGTGCCTGGTTGTGTAGTGCCATTGCTGTAATACCATTACAGCCTAGAAAGAGACACTTCTTTCTTCAGTGTAGCTATCACTGAAATTGGTACTCTTCTTTCAGCATAATTATTACAACCATGTGTTATGTAGGTGATAGAA
This sequence comes from Acropternis orthonyx, assembly GCA_035583155.1. Classification (NCBI taxonomy): domain Eukaryota; kingdom Metazoa; phylum Chordata; class Aves; order Passeriformes; family Rhinocryptidae; genus Acropternis; species Acropternis orthonyx. The sequence goes on from JAWWEU010000011.1 coordinate 5,282,017, forward strand.
TAATGAAATGTGTTTTTGAACTACTACTTACCTCATTTTTATGATTTTTTTTTTCACCAAAGTTCTTGGCTTACTCTAGTTGTTAGCCTGTGAATAATCTTTTGTTTAGATTAAGCAACATAGCTAAAGGCTTGAGAACTTAGTCTGAGGCTTTGCACAAATAATTAAAACATTATATAAACTGCTGTATGCAGTAGGATATTTTGGTTCTCTAGAAATTTAACTCTCAGTTGGAAAGAGAAATATGTACTTCTTCAAAGAACAATTAGGTGCTTTTGATAACACACTTGCAAAACTTTACATGCTCTAGCTAATAAAAAGGAAGTTACTTTTCTAAGCACTTGTAAGTGAAAGACAAGGCTTTTATCTGCAGCATTTTACAATGTATACAGTAACAGAAAGTAATGATTCACAATGAGAACTTCAAAGTATCTGATTTAGGCTTCTAATTTTCAATTCAAGAGGATTTAGCGTTCACAAATGGAAATGTTAGTTTGTGTAGACTGATCTCGTAAGTCAATTAAGGTACACAACCCCGGGATGATATTGGCAAGCCTTGTCATTGTCAGTGTTCCTTAACAGAGGTGTGATCCTGGCAAGGAATACCAAAATGGGTGTTGACAGAAGTTTGTTACTTGTGCCTCACCTGGGGAAGCGGCTTTAAAATTGGGGGTCGTTTTGGGGCGAAGTGATGCAATGCTACAAGGTCTGACCAGCTGGAAGAGATAACGTTGCATCAGTGTTTGTCATAAGTGACCAGCTGAAACAAACCTGAATGTGCTGATCCAGTCCCTTCTGGTGAGTTAGTTCAGACCGTGACAGCACTTCCTCTGTGCACAAAGGACAGGCAGCACAGGAGGATGAGATCACACTTCTGAAGCCCGAGACTGTTGCTGGGCTTTGTGAAGAGGCATGGTAAAAAATGTCTCATCCTGCAGAGCATAAAATAAGGAGAGCTGCTCTCCCAGTACTTGCAGGGTGCCCATCTCGTTGTCTTCAGGGTGAAAGCCCCATGTGGGTAAGCTACCCATCCCCTTACCCTCATGCTACACAAGCCAGTTTATATGTATTTTTAAATATAATTGTTGACCTTGGAATAACTTCTGCACTCTTGGATGTGCTGGAGGAGTTGCTATAGCCCAAGCTAAGGAGGTTTCTAAAACTCACTTGCTGCCTCTTGGAGGATCCTGTTGCATTAGTGACCTCCATTACCATCCCCACAGCTGACTTGCTGGAGTCTCCATTTAAATCAAAACTTGAGGTGAAATTTCATGGCTCAAGACTTGTGTATTGTACTACTTGAGGACGTGCTTTTCTGAAAGGGAAAAGTTGATTCTTTCACTTCACTGTGAATTTTTTTTTTTCAATAATTTATGTAATCTTTGAGCCTGAAAGAAGAGAGAGACTAAGAATAAAGTACACCTATGGATTCATCACACAGACTGAGCAGTCAAAAGTAGTCAGGAACATCAAAGAACAGTCTTATTTACAGTTAAAGCTAATTTGAGGACACTTAGACTGCTGGTGACATTATTGGTATGTTTACTTGAACCTGAAATGTAGATGTTCCTTAGTTTGAGAACATTCTATGTGTGACTGTGTGGGCATTGGTAGCATCGTGATTTGCATTCGAGCAAAAGGAAAAAATGAACAAAGAAAGAGTGAGTCACCTTAAAAAGAGGAGAGAGTGACAGTGGAAAAATGTGGATAACTATCTCTAACAATAAACAGAAGTCAGGGAGAGTATGCCATTGACAGTAATATTAATGCTTTTATTTCCACAAGAGAATAAGAACACCATTCTAAAATTGGACCTGCCATTACAAGGCTGAACTTAATGCTCTGTGGCTTCTCACAAAAGTACCAAACATTTGTGTTTTGCTTAATATAACTCCACTTGTGTTTTGTTTGGAAACCAGATGTGGGGGGGGAAGCCTATATGCCTCCCACTGATTTTAGAAATGTTACTTTATGTGTCTTTAGGAAAGTACCTGCCAAAGCTATCAAATTCCTGAATCAAAAATTCTGTTCACCTGAAGTCAACCCATATGAAGGACTGGCTGGCTGATGCTGCCAAGGAGGGCTCTGGGGTTCTGAAGGAACAACCTGGCCAAAAAATGCTGTATTTGCAGCCCCCTTTCATTTCTAATGATGCCATTCATCAGTGTGAAAACCTGGACCTGTTGCAGCTGTTAACTGTGTACCTCATACAGCCATTCCCTGTAAAATTGTTCAGTACATCTGAATATACAGCACTAATAACTAGAAATCTTTTAGAAATCCGGGCAAAAACCCAGCAATGCAGGACTTAGTTTTGATTGTATAAAATTTATTTGCAGGGATACAGCTCAGATGGAATGCCTAATATAAATGTAATGTTTGTGTTCAAAAGAAATGCTAATTAGGAAAGTGGGCTACCTCTCTATCCCCTTTTCTTCCTTTTAGCATCAGGAGAATGAAATGAAGTAGCTCTTAATGTGTTCTCATCCAATTACATTTATCTCTCTGGCTAAAATTATTCATTGATCACTAATCACTGGTAGTTGTTTACACAAAACAGTGCTGCATGTAGCACACAGCATATTGAGGATTATTGCTATAATAGGAGCTAATCAATGAAAACCACTCGTGACTCTCTTAATGAGGTGATAGTCAAAGGGGTTTGTTTGTTTACTGCAGCAATAGATTTGTCAAAACAGACAGAGCTGTTTGCAGCCAGCAGGAACCTGGTTTTCAGCATTAGATCGCAGACACCATTTTTCTCATTCTCTATAATATTATTAAAGTTGAAAAACGATTATTCCGGTCCCCCTTTATTAAACAAGCTATTACAAAGGAAGTGAAGAATTTCTGCACCTTCAATTTTCCATCTAATAATAGTAAAGTATATCCATTGTTGCTTTGACAATATTAATGCTATTTTTTTCCCCAATGCCTAAAGCAAACAGTCTCACCATTTTCTTTGCCACATTGAAACAAATTGTGGCTTTAGAGTTTTAATATTACGACAGGTTTCCTTACTGGTTTTTACCATGATTAGTTAATTCACAAGCTTAATATTGACCCGTAGATAGATGTAGATGTTAACTAAATCTTCACAGTAGCCTTTGGATTATCTTTGCTAACACTGATATTTTGCACCAAGATGTATCTGTTAACTCTGGGAGTCCAAGGCACCTTAAAATAAACATATGTCAGATATTAGGCATTTAAGCAGTTAATTTAATTGACCTACTTCTAGTTTATCATGCTGTGATTCTGCCATTAAAGCTTCAGATACCCTCTGATCTTTTTGGAGGTGCTGTGCTCTCAAAGATCTGCTGATTTATTAGAGAACAGTGAATTCAGCACCCCTAAAAAGATGAGTAAAGTTTTGACTTCAGAGTGTGTTCATTTTTGTTTTCAGAAACGGGTTGCAGAAGTAGCCCTTGCCAGGCATGTGCTCTAAATGTCAGGATGCAGCCACAGGCTTGCTCTGCTCCATCTCCAGACAGCAGGAAATCTAAAGTGGAGTGGTCTTCATTGGAAGATCCTTTAGTTAATTCGTTTTAATTATTTATGCTGAAAATATTCCAAGTGCAACAAGAAGCTAAAAGTTCTTATATTATGCAGTTTCAAAGAGACTTTGGGGACAACCATTAATATTTGCATGCTGGATAGTTTGGTTTGCTGCTTCAATTATCTGAAGCTTGATCACTGTGTGTAATCATAATTCGTTCATAAAACTACCCAGGCCTGTCAGCACACTGCCTGAAATTAAGCTTTTTCTGCTTGTGCAGAGCTTATGAAAAATTGAATGGCAGTTCATTTTCACAAAACATGACAAACATAAAAGAAATTATGAATTAATTTTAAACCCTGCTTAGCAGAGTCTTATCAATTTGATGGAACCCTTTGTCTTACAGAAGTCTGGCATCAAAGCTGATATGCTTAATTAGTATCAAGCATCTCAGAATGTCTGTGACTGACAGGGTAGATCATTCGGTGTCCTCCCCCAACCTCCCTATGAATTGCAGTTCGAAATCTAACAGTTTTCGTTAGGGAGGCTGGCTAACATAACTTTCCCACCTTTACATCAAATTAAACTCATGATCATGTTTCATCTGCAACAGCAATCCCAAAGACTGGCGCAAACCATGAAATCAAAGATAAATAAAGTCATATTTGCTGCTGAGGAGTCTCTTTGGAGTTGATTGCAGTGTCCTGCTATGGGAATATACTTCGATTTGAATGTGAACATACTTTTATTTAGCACTTGGAAAAATTAACCCATCTGGCCTAAGAAGTCAACAACTTTGAATGGGTTACCAGGCACCTACAATAAGCAGTTTGGAGGCTGTTTTCTTTTATTCAAAAGTTCTGCCTGGATGTGAGGGGTGCCTGGTATCAGTAGGATTTGAAAGCAGTAATGTCTCATACAGTTATTCTTCAAATAATTATCTTCCAGGAGTATACTGAGGTAGGGGTGTCAGTAGTGTGAAAATAAAATTTGAGTCTCAAATCTTTGGTTAAAAGGTGTTAGCAGATGTTGCCTGTCCCACAGAGAAAGGGGAGGAAAAGGTAGAACAATAATACAGGGTGTTAGAGGCAACTGTGTAGATTCTCCTTTTCTCTCATTGAAGTGAAGCCTCGTAATTAATTTCATCAAGGTGGTTCCTGAACTGTGATGGTGTAACAGGAACATGACTTGATCTATAGAACTGTGGAATAAGTTTTAAGCTCTTTAAATTTGTCTTGTCTCCACAGAACTTTTGCAACATCTAGATAAAAAGGTGGGTATTCAGAAAATATTGTGTGAAGTTATGCTCATGGAAGAGCTATTAAATATTAGTTGAATTTGGACTGTAAAATTTTCAATGAATCCAAGTTTAGCTTAAGTCTAACCATCTAGCAATCAAACTACACTTGGCATTTGCATATTGATCAGGTAATCACAGGGGTGCTAAACCTTTGGTCTGTGATATGTTTTGAATATTTGAATAAAGACATTTCAATTCTTTGTTGATATTTTTTGGACTTTCAGTAGAGTTCAGCTATGCCTCATAGTCTTTGCTCCTACTGGCAGTTAACTCCCATTGGAATTACTGGCATAATTTGCTGAGGAAGGAGGACAAGTTTAGGCATATTTCATGTATTTCTTTTTCATTTGCAAAGAAAGGGAGAAAGAGTGGAATTGCCCTCAAGTATCTGAGAGGAGAAAAAAAAAAGGAAATCTTTTTTTCTCCTCAGCTCTGCAAAGTGATTTCCTTTTTTTCTTTTCTTTTTTTCCCTTTTCTTTTCTTTTTTTTTTTTTTTTTCCCCTTTTCATTTCTCTTTTCCAAGGGTCTCCTGGCTCTCAGAGTCTCTCAGATTGACTTAAGTTCACACTGCACTGGTATGATTGTTCATGGTTTATACACCTGCAAAGAGAGCCTGGACTTTGAAGTCCTGGTATGACAGTTGATAGTATGATAGCTTTGATCATGCTTAGGATTATCTTGAGGAAATATCTCAAAAATTGTTCTACTATCCTGAGCTTTTCATAAACCTTTCAGCAGCTTTCATAATGTGTTTCTGTTGTGTGAACTTTAGATAATCCTGTTGCTCCTATTATGGTCTTTCCCCTCTTTCCAGGGCTGTAACATACCTGGGATAAGGAACTTCACTGCATTCCAGGTTGACTTTTTTCGTCCTTCATGTCTGTTTTGACCATCCTGGTCTGTATCTAGTTTTCCTCTTACATTTAAAGTGGAAATATTGTAAACTGGAGGAGCATAACCTATTTCAAGAAAGCTGGATTGTTTCAGCAGAAGAATATTTTTATGATGGTAGCTGTGCTCTCCCCAGAGGAACCTTGGCTTAGCTCTAAACTCAGTTGTCACTCCTAGTCTTCATTTGTCATCATTTCCAGAATTACTGTAGTGTAAAAGTCATTTCTGAAATATCATTACAGATTAAGACAAAGCTTTTTCTTTTTATATTATATAGCTTAGAGAGCCTTGGTATGTCTAAGAAACATGTTTATGTCAGGAGAAAGATGTTTTTAACTTACCTTACATTTCAAATTTAATAGCTGCTAAAAGTACTTACTTATTATGTAGCTATCAGCAGAAAAAGCCTTCCAAATATGCATCATGGGCCATGAGCACACTCCTTTTTTAATTTTTTTTTTTTTTTAAGGAAAGGACAAAAAAAGCAGCTAATAAGGCAAAACTGGGCAAATCAGTAGTAAGTGCTTGTTCAGTTCATGTGCTCAGTGTTAAAAAGTGAGTTGCTCCTGCCTCATCTCATGCATTTGATTTCCAGCAGCAGTGCAGGGATGGGTCCTGCATGTGTTCTCATAACCTGAATCTTTAAAAATGTGCTACTCTGCAAATTTTAGGACTTTTTATTTGCCTCTACACATGAAAAACTGATAGTACAAACATCTTATTTCTCTCAGGCACATGGTACAAAGAAGTCAAAGTTTTCACACATATTATGAAATATTTCCTGCATAATGGAAACTTCATACCTGCTTACACAAATTCCCGTCTGAACTTGACAGGGATAGGGGTTTTTCAGGCAGGAAAAGGTTGGAATTGACTGTATTTGTGGCTCTCCTTGATTCTCTAGAAATGTTCTGCTAAAAGTGGTTTGTTTTTGCTGTGTCTCAGCAGAATAAATTACGTGCTTCAGAGTAGTGGTGGGCACTCCAAATGTGGTCAGCCTGATGTTTATTATGATTTTTATATGATCTTGAGTGGTATGTGATTAAAGGGATGATTTTGAAGTTTCGTACTGTGGTTCTGTTAATGTACTTGGCAATTTTCAAGTGGTACTAGTGCAGGAGTCATGGAGTGGTTCTTTATGCCCCTAATGCAGCAAACCTCTAATGAATAGTCCTTTTCCTTCTCCCTAGTGCTGTATGCAGTTCAACCTTTTAAGGGAAAACAGAGAACTTGATAACAACTTAATGTCCAGCCATGAAAACTGGGGTCTTTAGTGCTACCTTGAGTTTCCCTTCTGCCTTTTAGCACTCTTGGGAGTTTGACAGGTGATGTGCTAACCTAAACCTTCCCTCAGATTATTTCCTTGGGTTTCTGAGTCATACACACCTAAGTCTGCTAAAGTTGTACTCCTAGAAATGTGTGCTAGTCTTGGCCTCAGTGGGATCATTTTCTTCCAATCTCTAAATTGTCAATTTGTCCTGGAAGTGGAGCTTCTGTACTAAACAACAGGGAGTAGTAGAGGGCAGGACAATTGTACAGAGCAAGAGATTTGAAGTACCTGGCAAATATTTGGCTATGCAGTTCTTCCCACAGGAGTGTAATCAGTTCCCTTCTCCCACCATCTGGAAGACAAAGCATTTTTGCCAGCAGAGGAACTTTGTCTGCAGTCCCCATCCTGCCTGCCTTCTGTTCTTTTCTCCACAAAGAGCATTTTCTCCCTTTGTGACTTCACAGGCTGATCCAGAATCCCACGTGAGAAACTAAATGGAGGTGGGAGTACTGTGGGATGAATATTTCTTGAATTTGTCCAAAAAGGAAAAAAAAATTAAATTATGTTCTGCTCAAGCTTTTTCCATCCTTGGGAGCATTGAATGTGCTGACTTATGGAAAATAATGGTCCATATTTGATTTGAAATGAAGCTGTGCTTTTTGTCATTCCAAACCATATTTGAACAGCTTCCAAGTGATTTGGTAGAGTTTCATGAATGCAGCTGAAACAGAATGGGGTACAGTAACTTGGGGTTTATTTTGTCTTGTTTTCTCATCACCCCGTAGCCAGAATTTCTCCGCAGTGGAAATTGTGGTTCTGTTTGAAACCATCCTTGCTCGTGTGTCAGAGATATGATTCATCTGTGTAATGCACGTATTACTGATCTGCATTAGTGCATCTTTGCTTACATTTTGTTGTCAGTGATCAGAGCTGTGCCTTGTTTCTTAGTTCAAAGAGTTGAGGCATTAGTCCTGCGGTATTAGTTTTGAGACTTTCTTGTTGTGTGTAGTAGGTGTTTTATTAAGTCTTTTTAAAAATGTAAGTAAAGATGTAGAAGTAAATAATAGTTTCTAGTTGTTATTGAGGTATTATTGTAAACATACTTCAACTTTACCTTCTGCCCCTTAGTTTAGGTGGGCTCTTTATGTAACTAGCAGATCGTAGTTGTTGTTTGCTAACAGCAGGCATGCAAGTGTGTCACAAGGGCACGGAAATGCACACCCCCCAGGTGATGTGTGTTGCAGGGGCAGGGTCACAGGATCTGTTCGTGACTGCAGGATGACTCTCCTCTTCTGTTTACATGACTGGAAACTGGAAAAGGTCATGAAGATGTGAAACATGCTCATGGTTTAGCCTGTAGCCCCACTGAAATGGGTATTCATGGTTACCTTTCACCACCCAGGCTGGTTAAGTGAATGTCAGGGATAGGTTGGAGGGCGTGAAAACTTGTAGTGATGATGATGTGAATGGTAAAGTCAGAGTTAATGTTGCAGCAAACCCCCTGCTACTACCGGGGCCAGTTAAAGGTCTGCAGGATGTGATGCACTGTAGCCCACTAAGGGAAAAAATTCAGTTATTTAACGGCATTTAATTAAAATGTTTCCCATAATAACAATGCATGCATCTTTAATGATCATGAAAACTGTTTCCTTTGCTTGTTCTTCATTTTTAAACAACAGTTCTCCCTTACAGAATTTTTATATATAGAACCAAGTATACATGATAATCAACAACTGCTCAGATGCAAGGAGTTGTTAAAATATTAATCTTGCAAAATCAATCTTTTTTAAAAAAATAAAAAATTTACTCCAGAGCAAAGCTTAGCTGAAGCAATGTGATTCCAACTTGTCCTTTTATCCATAAATAATGGATTTTCAAAACAGAAGGACAACTTTGTGAATTGTTAAGGGCAAGAAATATTCAAAGATTCAAACCAGAAATAAAGTATTTTTTAAAGCAGTTAATCAGATGTTCTGGGATTTTTTGTTTCTAGTCTTCACTCTTACATTGCTCTCGACATGCCAGTTGGTTCTAGTCACACACTGTCTTATTACGTGTAATATTTCCACTTCACAGGAGGACAGATGTGAACCTCTGAGAGGGAACTGGAAATCACATAAAAGAATAAGCCAACAGATGCTTAAGTTGTTAGGCCTAAACTAGTTAAATCATGCAAGTGTAAGACTTGAGATCCCCAAGTCAGCACAAGCTGCCAGTGATGTTGCTGGTTTAAGTGGCCATTTGTCTTGCACAGAGAGAAAATAACAGAGAACTGAAGGCTGTTATTTATTAACTTATTATTGGATAGTTTTAGGCAGTTCAAATACGTATCCAAGTCACAATGTCCTGGAGTTCTTTTTCATCAGTTCTGAACATCGTTTTTATAAATCAAGTCTTTCTGCAAATGTTATTTTGCTATGGTGTGTTATTTTTAACCTCCCTTGCTGCAATAATGTCGAAGTGATGAAGCTGGGACATGTTTGAGGGCTCCGTGGGAAGCGAGGCATGCTCGACTCAGCCTCTCAGTACTGCTGGGGCCAGTCCTACAGTCACCCTCCTCAAAACCAAACAGGCAACACTCTTCTGAACTTGCTTCCCTCCCACGAGTTGCTCATCACCTCATTTAAACCATGTAGCACAACTCCTGGTTCATCTCTCCTTGTAAAACAGGACAGGAAGGTTACTGCAGAGAGCCCGGCTGGCGGCTGCAGGAGGGGCACTGCTCGCCTGGGTCCCCCTGTCATGCCCACCCTCCTGCTGCAGAACTCACACCTTGCTAAGAATTGTCAGCCCAATGGCATCCTTGTAAATTGGCTTTGGATAATCAGAAATAGAAAATAAAGTAGCAATTATGTTAAACCCCTTCTTTTCTTTTTTTTTAAAAGCAACTGTCACAGTACTCTGCTAGCGAAGCAATACTGGTTAAGCAATACTTACCTGATGCAAAGCCTTTAAAATGCTTACCTTTCTTTAAAAAAAAAAATTATTTTGAGGAACTGCCTTTCCAAAAGGACTTGTTAGCTATGTATCTTAATTATGTGATAGAAATGTTAGATCCAAAAATAATAACTTTCACTAAGTTATAATTTTAAGTAACTAGTGGACCATGGATCTAATCTAGTTTCTTTCTTAGTTTTGAAAACCTTTGACTGGTATATTTCCGAATTTCCATGTCTGTCTTCATTGAAATAACAGTGTCAGAAAATTTTTTAAGGAAGTTTTTGATGCAGAAATATGAAGCAGAGCAACAAGAGTGGGGGGAAGCAACAGAAATTGCCACAGTGGATTTAAGACTGCACGGGAGGTTTAGAAACAACAGAGGTGAGGGCATTAATAATGTTTTGCATTAATGCATCAATTGCTTGATTCAGTGTGCCAGTGAAGAAAGGGATCTAATAAATTCCATCTCTTCCTGTTGAAGCATATTAGCCATCCATTTGCTGAGAGGTTTTAATTAGCAGAGATGTGAAATGATGTTTGACCCAGGTGTTTGTTGAATACAAACGAATGACAAATATATATGATCATCTAACTGCAGTTTTTAAGAATCTTTTCAGAAAAAACCTTCAACAGAATCATTTGAGGTCTCTAGTTTGGTTCACGTGATGTAAGAAATCTATATGCATATTCTAAAGTCTACAACTAAGCAATGAAGATTTTCTTTGTTTTTCTCTGCCTCTTGGATTCAGGTTGAGAGAGGAAATACGAAGTGTTCACTTTGAAATATTAATGTGGTGGCTGCTGCACGTCTTCTCTGAAATTGAAGTGGAATTGGTAAACTGAGGAGGAGGCTTTCAAAGGAGAGTGCAGTTTAGTTATTTGAATTTATTGTAACCTGTTTATATCATAGAATCACTTATGGGGTAAGGGACAAATTTTTATTGAAAGATATTAATGCCCTGAAGTTCTGTAGGGATTTGTAGCTCCATGTTAAGAGCAAAATGTGTTGAATAATGGTGCACGTTGGGTCTGTATTGCATTTATGTGGGAAATCCAGTTATTACTGTACCTGGGTGCTTCTAGAATGGAAATAACTACAAAAAACTGATCTGACCCCACAGCCTGAGCCATCCAGTATAAGATATGCAAGGATGTTACAGGGTTTTGATATTTTTACTTGAGTAAAAGTTTTAATTATAAATCAGGGAAAATATATTTACTGCTAAAATAACTTTCTGAATTCCAGTGGGTCCTAAGAATGATCACCAAGGAGTTTGATTAAAAGAGTCAGAGCTGTGCTAACGGCAGTTTTCTCCAGTGCAGTAAAGCCTTTATTAAAATTCCAATTAAAATTCACCAAGAGGAAGGCTTCTGTTTGTGCTACTTGTCCTGGGATCCACAGGCATCTGTGTCCAGTGGAAACGTTTTTTTCTTGTTAATTATATTCACTTTTTGTGGCACTAATGTATAGAAAGGTATAGAAGCAGGATTATGACTTCAGGGCTCTTGGATAAATTGTTGGTTTCTGTAATGGTTTTTGGACTGTGTATATACAAGAGCAGGTTAATGTATTTAACAGGAATTTGTGTCCTTTGGTATGTGAAAGGATTAAAATAACAGTAAACCCTATACCTTGGCAACCACTTATGTTTGTAAAGGATATGCTCACTTTGAATGACCTTATAAACTCTGATGAGGCCAGGCTGTACTTTCTTGAGATTTGGGCAAAGTTAATATTTGAGGAAGTTGTGTGTGAAGTATTGCCATGGAGAAGCAATGTAACTGCAGTTTTAGAAGGTGTAAATATTGTATAAGGTTTGTAGCCAGTGCATCCTGCTAACAAATATGTGTCCATGGCTGGCTGGAGATAAGTGTAGGAAAGGCAAGTCAGGCACGCGTGGACCAGAGAAGCTGTGGCTGCCCCATCCCTGGAAGTGTTCGAGGCCAGGCTGGATGGGGCTTGGAGCAACCTGGACTAGTGGAAGGTGTCCCTGTTCATGGCAGGGGGTTGGAAAAGAGATGATTTTTAAGGTCCCTTCCAACCCAGGCTATTCTGTGATTCTATGACTTGTATTCCCCCAAACCTACTGGTCTGCAGTAGTCCTGAATGGCCCCATATTTGCTGGTCCCAAGACTGGATGGAATTGCTACTAAAACTAATCTTCCAAAAGGAACTGCTGTTGTTTTGGCAGCTCCCAACATCCAACGTGGTTTGGGCATCGCTGAGACACATCATAAGGAGTGTCAGCCCAGGAAGCCGCTTCAGGTGGTGTCACACAAGCTTTTGCACAGGTCGTGGGGGTCTGGACCTTTGACTCTGCTGCTTCTCGGTGATCCCTGTGACAGCGCTGTTCTCTCTGGCTGGCAGTGCTGCCCTGCACACCCAGCCTGTGCCCATCACCTGCTGGAGGACAGAACCAAGCCACTTGCACCGGCCAAGGAGAGCCCACAGCTTGAGGAGAGGTGCTGCGTGGACACCTCTGGTGTTATCCCTGCTCTTTGCTGTGACTAAGTGCACAAATCCCTTGCTGGCTTTAATGGAGTTTACAGCAGTTACTTAACATTATACACAGAGCTTGCTGTAGGTGGCAACGGTAGGATTTGCTGAATTCACAGGTTTGTGAAGTGTAGCACTAAAACAGCTTAAGGCTTCATCAGTTCTAGTTCTGCCATTAAGCATTGCCCCAGTCTGCAAAATGAATATGGATGACATCTGAGAAGGTTATGCTAATTAGTCTAGTCGAAGTCATTCCGTGGCTCAGATTGCGTAAATTAATATATTTAACTCTAATTTTAATGGGAGGAACAATTGAAAGTAGCTCTAAAATCAGAGCATTTTAAAAAGGTCTTGCTAGCCTGTAAATGTGGCTCTATAGGATGATGCTAATAAATAGAGTATGACATGTCATTCTAAATATGTCGTTTTTGAAAGATATGCAGAGTAAATCTAATATATACATTAAGGGTTTACTCTATGTATTTGCTCTACTCTAAAAGTAGTTTATTGATGTGATACAAGCATATGAATGCTATGAAATTAGAATTTTTTAAAATAACAGTTTTATGTCTTTAGTGTTGTAATTAGGTCTTTTAGATTGATAGATGCAGACCCAATTAATTATTTCAAGTTTTCTTTTTCTGTTTCAGTGTAGGTGATCTGCTCAGTTGAGCTAGTCCCTATCTGCATGATTAAACTAACATGGGTATCTTTGCTTCTGAGATATTTATATACTCTGCTTTTTCTGCAGTATCATGTGGAAGCCCCAGGTTAACTTTGCTCCATAGAGAAGCAATTATTCTTTTGTATAATGCTATGCTCATGTATATTTGTTTGAGTTCCCAGTCGTCTCTTGTATGATATCTGAGGGGGAAAAAAAACAAACATAAGCCTTTCCCCCACCCCATTTAGAAAGCCTCTTAAACACTGAAATTTCCAAAAATGTCAAAGAAAAATATTTTTCTTTATATGTGTACCTTAAAATTTTGGAGCTGCGCTAAAACAGAGTGCACAAAATCTATAGATTATGAAATTAAAGTAAGGAGTTATGGTGCTTAAAATAATTTAAATGAAGGAATGGTAAAAAATGTGAATTATGCTAAATTGAAATTTCTAGTTATTTTGTTTTGTGCCCTGTGATTTCACTCATCATATAACACCAAGAGACATAAATATGCATCAAGAACCAACTATTATAAAGAACCTCAGATCTAAGACAGCAGGTGTGTCAGGATATATTTGAGTATCATTGGAGATGTGATTGTAGCATATTTAAACATAACTCTGCATTATTTATGCGTAGTGATGGAACAACTGAATTTTTGTGTAAGGTTGTGGAAAAAAAGAAGTTGAATTATTTGGCCAGTTTGTGCTATATTGTCATCATCACTGAATTGGCACCCAAAGGAGTTCTATTAAAGGGTCAGGGATGTTCACCTGAACCCCCATGCCCTTGTAGATTCACAGAAGGAAGAGCTTTTGAGTGGAATTTAAAATGTTGTTCAGACAAAGCTTCATTTGCATATGAGATTATCCAAAGATAACCATAAAAATGAGTGAGGAGACAACCCCGAGGGGCTGAGGAGAGAAGGCTCTGAAAGACCACTGAGGAGGATGAGCCTGGCAGAAGGAGAACAGATTAAAGCAAGCAATGGACTTTATGAAGTCATTATTATATTTTAAAAGTTCGCTGGTGTTTAATCCCTGCAGCATCTCCTGTGAAAAACGCATCTGTAAGCCCTGGCAGGCTGACAGGGGTGGGCAGGTACATCTGTGTGCTCACTGGGGATGTCTTTGCCACTTGCCCTTTCCACCCATGTGCTGTGGATAAAGATATGCACCACCCGAGGATCTCAGAGAGAACTCCTGGGGAGAATTTCAACCTCTGGCAGACCTGTAGCTTTAAACCTGGAACACTTGGCGTGAATTATTTTATAGGCATAGTTTGAAGAATGTATTGGATTGAACCTTTTGGAAGCATGCATGCAATGCAAGAAGGCTTTGATATCTAAATCAAAGTGATAGCCTTGTGTGAACTTTGATTTAATTTTTTTATATCAGGTTTTTGATATGTTTCACCCTGGCTTAAACCATTGTTTTAAGGCAGGGCCTGTATGTCTTTTCTGTGGTAATATTTGTGAGGGTGAATAGATGTAATCTGTGTAGTCTGACACAGAAATGTTCATCTCTGTAAAAGGCAGCCTGGATGGGATTATTTGAAAAAAAAAAAAAAAGGAAATTAGCCCCTTTTTATTTTTAATTTGGTAAAAGGCTTGCTTACATTGAGTTTAATTAGAAACTTTTACACTGGGAGAGGCTTTCCAGTAAGGTATGTATGTCAGATAAACAGCAAACCACAGACAAATCCATCACAAATTCTGGCATTATCATTGGCTTTTTAAACTAAAGCCTAAACCTCCAAAGACAAACATTTAACTCTGTTCGATGTGTTACTGTATGTCAAGTGTTGATCATTTCTTTAATGATCTTGGATGTGTCACGTTCCATTTAGAATTCTCCAGTGTTTCCATTGATAAATACTAAGCCATAGCTGTCATTTGCATGAATGGAAGCTGTAATTACAAATGTACTTCTTCTCTGTGTTGAAGTCAGGAATGTAAAAAGGGATGGTTGCTAATGTAGAAATATAAATAATGGTTATAAATGTTCACTGTCTAGCATGGAAATTATATCTCAGACCATTTGAGATGCATTTTACTTTTTAAATAATAGTATTAGGAGGCTGAATTTGTAATATTTACTATTTTGCAATTAATTTGATGATCAGATAGATACGTTCGCCAGGAGTTGTGTATCCATTTATCAAACATGAGAAAAAGGTGTGAGAATTGACTTGGCTAATTTAAGATTTAAGGGTCATGAAGACCATTAGAGAGGGGTCTGCACCTCCTTAAGGCTGAATCCTCTATCAATATTTTAGTAATATTTTCTTTGGATAAACTCGTATAGTTGAGGAAAGATTCTGTTGCTCTCAAAACATGAACCAGCTTTTGAGCTAATCAAAAGCTGCCATTTGCTTTCCATGGGAAACTCTAAAACTCAAAGCCAAAACTTCCACCGGATTATGAAATGAAATTTTCAAAACTTTCCTCACCTAATTGAGATAATTTTGATTAACCATAATAAATAGTTTAAGTGAGTTACATGTAGCATCTATTTTATAGCCAGATGGTGTACCTTGGATTCTGTACACTAAAGTTGGCACTGTGGGTAAGTTATTGTAATAAAAGCCAAAAAGAAAAAAGGCTTTTTTTTTTTTTAACTACTGTAAACAAAGGCATGTAAAATTTATTTTTTAATATATTTTAGCAAAAATTATGTACAGGCATTCTTTAAAGTAAGTTAAAAATTACTTTTTAGTGACAGTCCATGTTGTTTAAAATTGCTTCAAACACAGAGAGCAGAACTTGTTCATGTTTTCACTTGGATTGTCTTACATGTCCAAAGTTGTAGGCTTAATTTATCATATATTTATTAACTATAAAGTTATCTGTGCTATCAAGACTCTGTATTAAATATGTTATTCATAAACAGAGGACATTGATGGTCGTTTTAATTAAGGATAAGGAACTGAATTACTGAACTAAAAAGTGCTGCCTGAGTCCTATTTCCAGCTCCTTAAAAACTTCTCCCAAGAAGTTGTTGCTAAGGAACACCATGAAGTGTGCAGCTGCTCCAGAGCAGCTTCCCCTTTGCCCTTTCTGACAGGTTCAAAATGTAAAAGAACATTTTGGTTTTTACCAATATTTCTAATAGGTGTCTGTGTGCTTACAGTTTTTTAAGGAATAGGATATTTTACAGATGAATAAATTACATCAGCTTTGGAAATACAGGGGCTGTATTGTCACTTTTGTTCAAAAATCAGGTTTTGTGACTCAGATTGTTGGAACAATTCCTCAGAAGCAAAAAACTATATTGCTAGTTTCCAAAATCCATTCTAATTGGTTTGGTGCATGAGCTGGAAGAATAATTGATTGACACTAAGATCACTAAGCAAAGATTGAGCTAATAGAATCAGATTAATGGGAACATACGGTAATTACAACTGTGAAAAAACAACTTAGAATTTATAATGTTGCCTTGGGGCAAATAATCAGATGTGTTATCAATGAACAATTAGAGGTGATAAAAATCATTGAGTATGTGTAGGATTACCATGCATAGTTACAGATGTGTGTAAAATGAAAGTGTTATTGGAAGTTTCTTGCCTAAAATATGCATGACATGTAAACACATTGTTTGTGATAACAAATAAAATCAAATCAGTTCCTGCAGAATGCTTCATGGCAGAAGATCAAAGTTTATGTATGCTAGTCATTAATATTCCATAAAAGATTAATTTCATGCCCTTTATTGCATTATAGTAATCAGTTTCCCTAATATGTGTGTTATTAATCAATATTCCTTTAACAGCTGGCAAAACACTGGTATATTAATAACAGAAGTGAAAAAAAGAATAACTTTATAGCTCTGAAAACCTCTGCATTTTGCAAGAGATAAAAGAAGTCATATGTGACAAAATAGAAGTAGGAAATCCTTAAAACATAAAGTTTAAAATTCAGTTCCTTAGGGCAAGTAGTTCTGAAAAGGCAATGTTTTGGGAAGTGCATGCCTTTCTCCCTGCAGTATCCCCATCCCTCCAGCACAGAGCAGAGGTTCATAACCCATTCAGAAGTATTGTGGAAGATGTACAGAAGTGTGTGCTCTGCCATGGGGTGGTGATAGAGGAAAATCTAGGGAGAAGGGAAGAAATGACAAGGACTACACAGTTGCCATTTTAAGAGTAGAGAAATTGCTGTTAGATATTCTCCAAATTTTTTTTTAGAAAAATGGTAGTTCACTCATTTTCTTTTGAAGTTTCTGTGATTGTAAAACAAAGGTGAAAGAACTTGTTTTGTCTATCCATGTGCAAATAAGGTGGTATTTTGTGTTTTTGCAAGGGTTATCCAAAAGAAAGTGTAGGATTGGAAATTGTGTTTACCAGTAATTTGCCAGGTATATAGACTCAGATGTTAAGCAAGATACTGTAACTCCACCTTGTTAGAAATTCTCTTACTGAAGTGAATAATGAAGTTTTTAATGTCATTTCTATAATGCAACTGGACTCCTGCAGCTTTCAGAAAGAGATGCAAATGATCCTAAGCCTACCTGCAGCATCATTTAGATGGCTGTAATCTTAAGGAATATGATTCTCTAACTTCTAAAGGCCACTTAGCCTTTAATTATATGCAACGTTCTGTGAACACGGAATCCAGCATTGACTTCAGCAAGACTTGCTGTAGCTCAGTTGCCTGTAACTTCCCGAGTGTTAAGACTTTTTACCAGCACTGTGTTCTAAAACTTCGATCTTCCTACACCAGGACTTGAATATACTTTGGCATGGCAGTGTAGTGGTCACTGTCTCATCACAGGACTATCCTGTAGCAGTTAGTGAGGTTTTATTCGTCCTGCATTGATCAAATATAAAAATGCAGAATTCAAGAATTCCCCAAACAGGATCAGTGGTAGATCTACAGTTTCTTTATAAAATCTCCTTAAGTGTTCAAGGGCAAGTGAGTAGTCAAGGAAAAAACAGGGAAGAGAAGAGAAAACTTAGGATTTAAGTCACATGAGACTCGTGCCCTTCTTGTAACTCATCACAGGCACAGTCTTGTTTTCATGTAAGGGTACGCACAAATTCTGGTAGTGGATCGCCTCATTTGGCAGAGGCAGTCATGTCCTAGTACAGAGATCAACAAAGTGAAAATAATAACGGATTTTACTAGACAGCTGTGCAATTTAGAGCTGGTCATTGCCTTCACTTAGAAGTATAGTTTCTTTCATTTTTAAGTGAAAGACCTCAATAAGGTGAAAACAAGTCCTTCATTTTTCATGCTCCCGTTATGTCTTGCTGCTGTAAATTTCATTCTTCTGTTCTCAGAGCCTGCATTGAAACGTGTCTGGAAAAAAATATTCCTTGAGACATTTGACAACCCTTTTTAGTTTCCACCTGTTGTAGTTACCCACAAAAGAAAAGGAAAATTTCTGCTTCTACAGAAATTTGAATTCTGCTTTTAATGAAAATTTTTGTGGCTTCCAAGATCCTGTGATATTGGTGGTGATAATATGGTTGTTTACTCCATTGGCTACTTGATTAATCCTCATTTATAATCATAGTTACAGCAATATACATCTCCTCAAAATAATTTTGTTATGATTTAAACCAGGAATTAGTAAACAACTCACAGATGTTGTGCAAAATATTTGTATGGTAATACATATTAATGAATATTTCATACAATAACCCTTATTAATCTGATTTTTTTGAAGAGAAACAACAAAATTATGTTTTATGACTTGATGTTTGGCAAATAATGCAGTTTGCTTTTCATGGCTGGTGTCAGTGATATATGAATCCCCTGCATGTGCTCTCTCACTAAACATCACAAAAAGCTGCTTTGCAGAATCTTTAAGTATAGTCAAGGAAAATGTTTTCTCATGTGTGTGCTCGATACGAAGGGGCTGAAGAACCAAGGTCACAAACTGTAGATAGGACCTCAAGAGGTTCATTCCTCTTCCCAAATATAGCCAAAATTCCTAGACTCTTCCCATGCAATCTCTGTTCTTGGTTTCAAATAGTGGAGATACAATAGACTCGTGGTTCTGCTACGCCTTTCACAGAGTGCTCAGGTTGGGTTGCATAGGCTGTACAGCAGCAATAGAATAAACAGGATAAAGCTTAGCTTGTTTTCCATATAAAAATTTATGACTTGTCCTAGGATTATGTTCTGTTGCTTCCTTCTCTGAGACTGTACTTTTTTGTCTCAGTTCTGAAAATGCGAAGTGTGATTGCATGAAAATCATTTCTACAGTCAGAATATGAAGCTATAACTTCCATTCTCACCTGTAAGATATGACTGACTTATGAGTTGAAATACATCATCTTTCAAGTGCTCATAGGTAGTTTTATAATTCTGTTTACTTGAAAATCAGTAAAGTGAAGCAGTCTAAAGTTAATTTTTCTTCTGTTCTCCTTATTCATGAAAAATAAAAAAAATTAGGTTTACTGAATAACTGAGTAAGTTTACAACAAGTTTTCAGAGGGTGTGAATCCAGGGGTGTTCTCTCACTGTGTTTTGTCACAAGTGGCAGCTGAAAAAAGTTTAGGATCTTTGCCTTAAAAGATCTCGCATAAAATTACATAGCTGAGAGAATGGGGTTTATTTTATTTTTCCAGGGGAGCTTGATGTGAACACCAACACCTTTAAGATTTCAGGTCTGTATCAGCCTTGAGGGGGAACAGGACCACTACACTAATGAATTTAATTTAAGTATAACCAGATTTTGTGGGGTGGTCAATAAACAGAAGCTGTTGTGCAGATCAGTGAAGGCTTCTTTGGTTCTAGTTTTGGTACTAATTTAATTTACAGCAACTCCAATTAACTTTAAAAGGAAGAAAACTGCTCCTTAAGCTGTTTCTGCTTAATGCTTACTTAACTAACAGAACTGTGGACTATGTCCTGTAGGAAATCAGATTTGATTTTTTCTATCACAGTAATTTGATAGAACAATTTTAGGTTTCATGCTGAGGAACAGGCTAGGCATCACTAAAGTCTATAAAATCCTGTAAATTTTCAGTGGATATAGAAGAAAAAAAGCCTTTAGCTTGGATAGTTAGACTGCATAAAAGCCCCTAAAAGAAGGGAGCTAGGGGAAAGAGGAGTAATATGCATAAACTGGAGCATCATTTAGACTTCTTCAGAAGTTTTTGGGCACCAGGATCTCTCAAGTTAGGTCACCATATGGATTGTACCTTCTGTACCTCTGAACGGTATAAGGCAAATCCTTATCCAGCTCCCAGTACTTAGTGATTTGGTTTTGAAGTCTGACACAAATTCAAACCTGAATAAGAAAGGTTTGTCATGACTTAGTTTGTGCTTCTGATGCATTTCAGGGCATGTTGTGTTGATAATAACTGCTCCTGATGGCACTCTTGTATAAATTTTTAGTAACTATTTTTCATGTAATAATTTTGCTATTCAGAGCAGTCTGTCTGTAAGTTCCCCAGTATTTTCTGGGTTGTGTGACTTCTTGGTAGTGTCTCTCTGTCGTGGAATGAATGAATTGTTCTCACTTGACTGTTACCCAAACTATTTAAGCATTAGCTGATGGTGTTGTTGATGCAGGATTTGTTTTGCTGAGCCTCTTTAATCACTTCCATAGCGCTGTGTGCAGCCGTATACACATGGGTTGCCATCAGCCCTGGAAGGGGTGGATGCCCTTGTCACGAGCTTAAAAAGCTTTTCGTTTTCAACTTTACTGGCAGAAGTGTTAAGAATTTGGGATCAGATCAGAAAGTTACAAGTCAAGATCCTTCACACTACAGTTTTTCCATAATTTATACTGTTGCTTTCCTCTCTTGCCTTTATTTTCTCATTAAAAGGTTGAAAAATCTGAATACAATTCAGTATTTTTCCCTGAGTTTTAATTGAGATGCATGACAAACCTAAAGTCATAACATTCCACTTGTAGTACTGCAAGGTGGTGTTTTAAAAAAACCCACCACAATTATGGTATTTGATAATTCTTATGGAAAATCACCAGTAAAATACACAGCATTTAAAGAGCCTAGGATTGCTTAAAAATGAAAACTATAAAGCATTACAGCTGACTTTTTTTCTTCTTTCCTTCAACCCATAAATACTAGCAAAGTCCTCTTGCAATCCATTCATGTTTCCATCCTTGAAAGACTTGTATGCAGTAAGAGAGTCCATTTAGTAATTGAATAGCCAAACTATGCATATTGTTATGATCTTATTTCATAAATTAGTCTTTCCATTTTCATAGTTATTTCTTTTGCCGTTCTGTTTTTGCCTTACAGTTTTCTAGTGCCTTCCTTGTATACACGTAGCAGGAAATAAAGTGCATTCTTTGTGTTGCAATTACATTGTGCTCTATAAATAGGAAATGGTACGTTCTTCATGTGTCATGTGCTACTGCATCTTTCCAGAAATCATTTGGAAAAGAAAAATACGAAAAATACTCATCTGTAGTTCCAGCATATTGCTATAGACAGTTTGGGCTTGCACTATTTATCTTCCTTCTTAGTGAGAAAAGCATCTTAATTTATTTTTCTATGCTTGTTTAAAAAAAGTGAGGCAGTTACAGTGAATAATTGCAAAGTTTAATAGAACAAGAGGATCTCCAGGCCCAGTGGATAAATACTCCTTTTTTTTTTTTTTTTTTTTTTTTTTTTTTTTTTTGCTGTTGTTAAAATATATAAATAAGCAAGAGAGATCCTGCAGCTATTTTTGATAGCTTTTGGCGTCAGCAAGTGAATCTCAACATTGTTATGATGTGTGACCTATATACAGTGAAAAGGTGACATTTCAGCTATTCTGCCTGGAAAGCTTGAGTTGTGTGACAGCTACACCTTAAAGTTCCAACGAATAATTCCTAAAAAAGGGTTGATGAGCAGTTAACCAGCCGTTGTGGAACTCAGCAAACATTAAAACAACACAAAAACCTCCAAACCTCCATTATTATGCTTATTGTCATGTAGAGCTTCAAAGCAATTATGCCCTAGTAGATGTACTGTGTGCAGTATCACTGCAACAAGGTGCCAAGTATTAGGGTCATCAGCACTGCAGCTGAGAGAAATCAGCCTATCACATAGACTCTTTATTGTGCTTTGAAGTATATTCTTTGACTTGTGTGGTATTTTTCTGAGGTCTGTTGTAGTATCTTTTGGTCAGTAGATGGTGCAGCAAGTTATAAACATGTTGTTTTTCCCATGTGACATAGTTTTGAGCAGTACTTGCGTGAATAATGTAAAATTATTGTTATGACACATTTAATTTATATTAGTAAATTCAGGTCAAATCCATTAGGCTTCAAATATGAGGAGTTATTTTTAAATTTCATAAATCATGCATAAGAGTGACATTGGACATAAATTAGCAAATACACGCTATCATAGGCAAACCTGGATAAAGTGAATGAAAATGTTTAATTGATTAAAGTGGAGAGATATAACTTCACTGAAATACAGACAATAGATTGTTGAGTTTTTCTAGAGTCATTCTTCTAAACAAAACTAGGATTAGAAACCATTGTTACTGCCATGAATTGGGCCAGGTTTTTCATAGAATTATACCAAAAGGACTTCAGTTTATTTCCTTCTGTATGCACAGTGCTGTTGGTCACATATACTAGTAAGACTTGGAAGAAAAGGAAGTTAGCAAACATGTTAGCTAACACCAACCCAAGCCATTCTGTGTTTCTGTGTTGAAGAACACAGTAGTGAGATGCTGCTGTTTGACTGAATCTCAAAATTACATGAAAAGGCCCTTATGATGTACTCAAACCTGAACTCAAAGACTTGCAAGTCAGTTCAGTATTTAAGAATCAAACACATCATTTAGAATCTACTGAAGCTCAGTGTCTCTGCCCTGCTAATTAAGGCTTTGTTCACCATCAGCCACATCTACACTGAGCTTTTCATCTCCTTGAGTGGAGGAGAGCAGTACTGCTTGATGTGTGATGTATTCAGTGGAGCTGGATTTTTCTTTATTTGAGCTATCACAGCCTGTGATGTGACACTAGGACAGCTCTTGGTTGTAGAGACCATTAGAGGATGTGGGAGCATTCGTTTTCCCTCTGTGGAGAGGGAGACAGGAGATGGAACATGACTTGGCAGGGGCTTTCTTTTTTGTAATAGTATTGGCTCAGAGGGATCTTTTTTGTTAGACAGATTTGCATGATAGTCCTTTAGGCCAAGAAAAATAATTGTTTCTGTGTAGCATCTAAAATGCCAGTTGTGATGGACTCAAACCAAGAATTGGTGCATATTCCATGTAGTCAATGTAAAGCAAAAGGCTTTGAACATCACCTGAAAGCCTCACGTGCTCCAGACTCACCCTGTTTTGAAATACTGTCGGAGTAAGGTGTGTATCAGTAAACCTGCCTGTTGTATGCTGCACATGTTCTTCTGAACTGATATTTTTCCTGTAGTAACAATGCAGTTACAAATTTTCCTCTGACAGCTTTCTGAATTGCTTATTAGTTAAATGGCTTATGGTTAGTGAAACACACAATTAAAAAATTGAATCTGTATGAGCTACGGTTTTGCTTCGTCAATTTTTCTAGTTTTCTGAAAGAAAATTTATGAATTTATGGGTGATTTATTGTCTTTTGCCTTCAGAAAATCAATTTTATGCCAAAAGACCATTGCAAAAATCACCAGATCCTGTTTTTATTGAAATGGGCCACAATTTTCTAATTAATTCCTGTGCAAGTGGTGTCGGTTCTAAACTGTTAAAATGCAAGATCTATAACTGCCTCCCACCTTTGAAGAAAAAGAAAATTACAGAGGACTTGACATCTATTTTTGTGAAGTGGCGGGATAATCAAAATTTAAACCTTCAAGGTCAAATGTGCTTTCCTGAGTGATTCTGTTACTGCTCAGTTTGATGGCAGTGGAGGAACGCGGGTGCTTGAGCTGTGAGATTGCTGGCGTTTCATTATATAACTGCAGCATATTAACAGCAAACCATTAAATACAATTTATGTGTGAATAGCCCAATTGGTAGGCACATTGGCTCCATTGTGTGAGGGATTAAATAAATGTAAGAATTTCCCATTATTATTCATTGAATATATGTTATTTTTTATTAAGTTTTGGTTAAAGTGTGCATAGTTATATTGTCAAAGTGACGTGTCTGTTTCCTTAAAAGCTGAGTCTATCCTGAAAAAAATTGTACTGTAAAGTTTATAGCGCTGTTAGTTTCATTTTAGACATTTAATTTTTTTTTCCCTTTTGCACATACTCTGTATATTTGCATTCTGCTGAGCAGTTTGCATGTTTGCAATTTTGATCTAATAAATTGTGTGGCTAATTGAGGCATGCAAGTCTTTGGTAAGTACTTTCATAAAACTCTGAATGTTCACTTAGAAATCATGGAAATATGTAATTTTCCAACTAGAGACATACATGAGTAAGAATTGTACTACCAGTTTAAAATCTTCTCAAACACCTGTCAGAGGGTCATCTGTGGTCTCACATTCCATTTTCATCGTAGCCATTTTCAGAAATTAAGGTTCTAAATTATTTTTTTTTTTCTGTGTGTCAATTTATGGCAATTTATTCTGCCTTTTTCCCATTTACTAGTCCATAATTTAGACCTGCATTTGTCATCTGTGTTTCTGGCCCAGGACCTTTACTAAATATACTTACACTGAGTAAAGGAAACAATCTCTGAATTGGGCTTCTTTCTTCAGTGGGTTGGCAGAAGCATCCTCTGTAGCATTAGCTGAATGACTTTCTTTGGCAGGTTGTTTGTGGCAGTTATTAATCTTGTTTTGTTGTCGTTGTCATTTGAGGATCTTAACATGAATTACTGTATTTTCATTCCCTTGCAGAAAAGCATGGAAATACATTGTAATGAATGCAGTGGTCTTGCCCACATGAAAATATGCCCAAATTTCTAGCAGATCAGCTCAGTCAAACAAAATATTAGTTTTAAAAGCCAGTAATTGGGACAGTGCTGCGTTTTGGAGACTATAAGTGTGCAGTATGGAAGACTTTGCACTAAGCAGTGGATGCACAGGGAAGAGGTACAAGCCAATACGGCGCAGCTTTGCTCAAGCCATGGCCACAACCCTCCCATTGCTGCTCACGCTTCTCGTTCTGGTCTTGCTGATTTCATGCTGGGCAGTTTTAGGCAGAAACCTTTCCTCTGGCCTTGGCTGAATTGCTGCTTCTGGCCTTCCACCAGGTCCAGATCAAGCAGATGTGAAGGTTGTTACGACCCTTCTGCCTGACAGATGTACCCCCCTCCTTGACATCTAATGACAATTTGTCATTAGCATTTTAGTGGAACTCAGGCTGGGAATGTGGAGCAGCATTCTAAGAGAGAGCAGTACTAAAAAAAAAATAAAACACTGTGTTCATTCTCCTCCAGCTCTGGAAATAACAGTGTAGACACATAATCCAACACTGCTCAAAATAAGCTCAAAAATCTTGAGAGAGGCTTCATATCTATAATCAAATCTGCAGGCTGTTTCTTCATAGTTATCTGGTATTTTACTAGTTTCTGATGCTGTATATGCCACATCTGAATATATATGTTCCTGAGCCATCTTGCATAGATAATAGAATTTGATATGAATAGATTTCTTTTTACATTTAAAGTCTCATTAGAAAATTTTAATAGTACTTGATACATATATTACTTTACATTTTAAAAAATAACCTCAAGAAATAAGCCCTTTTAAAAGATCAGAAAAATGGCATACATGCCTTTCCTCATGTCATATTTCCCTGCAGAGCATGGAAGGAATAGAAGTAGGGAAACAGAAAGACCATCACTAGAGAGAAAAATCAAATAGCCACAAGAACAGATACTCACAGTCCTCAATCTGTTTATCATTTACAGTATTTCATGTCCTCTATCACAAAATAACCAGAAGGTTGATTTAAAGACATGTTTATGTTCATTTGATTGACGGGCACTTGAAATCATTTCTGAAGATAAAAATACTATGAGGTTTGTTGATGCATGAAACCCATGATGTCTTTGACAAAAGACATGGGGTTTTTTCCTTTGTTTGTGGGGTTATTTTGCTAAGTATGGTCAAAGTTTGCCCTCAGCAAATGAGGAAAAGCACATGGCATAAGTATGTTTTCCTGTTTAAAGGTCTTCATGAACAGGCAGGAATAAAATCTTGGAAAGTGACCTGTCATTGCTGTCTGTCTGTATCAAAGAAACCTTATTTTACAGTCCACAGAGCCAATAATCTTTAAATTGTGTTGGTCCTTTCTTTCTCTCTAAGAAGCTACAAAGGGAAAAGACAGCAGAAATTCCAAGTGGCAGGGAAAAAAAGAACACTGAGCACATGTTCCAGTAATTCTAACATTTGATAGGTCTTCTAGATATAATATTTTGGCAACATTTTATTGTCTAATGAATGCCAAAACATTTTGGCCTTTTTGTAGGCACTGCTAATAAAAACAACAGAAGTCCAATCAAATATTCTCCATGTCCTTTAATTGGGCTAAGAAATAAAATCCTGATAGCTTTGGTTGCTTCCACCTTCTTTTTGTTGCTGTGGTTTTTATTGGACTGTGGTCAGTAAGGGAAGCGATGATGTGGAAAGGATACCTTCTGAACATCAGCCAGGCACATTACCCAAAATATTTTGTTCTCCCAATAAGCCTTAAACTAAAGCCAAGATTCAAATGAGTAAATTCTTATTGCCCTCATGAAAATTAGCACATGCATTTGGCAGGTTTCCTTCCAAGTGATTTCTTCTGGCACAGAGTTTCTGAAGTTATCCCTGGTACAACCTACCCTTGGAATCAATGAGGATTTTGAGGTACCCTTTCTCAATGATCATTTCTCCAAATGTGCATAACTTGAATCAATTAGTAATTCTATAATTCAAAATTAGCTTTATTGTGGATCGTCTCTGTAAAAAATACTGAATGAAGCAAAATTTACATATTTTTCTATTTGTATCAAAATTTAAGTGTTTTAGTGATGAAACTAAAAAATTGGTTCAACTTTGAAAGCAGTTCCAGTATCTTCTGGAAAAAAACCCCAGAAAGTCACAAACTAGAGCAAACAGGTTTTTTTGTTCCTCTTTCAAAGGATGATAAATTGTGCAAGTTCCATTTTACCTTTATGGACTGCTTAAAAACAGCAACCCCCATGCCCTCGGTCTGCCTGATGAGGCAGTTAATACTGTAATTCCGATTAATTTCTTTCAATGTAGGTATCTTTTTCATGGTATGTTCCTCTTCCTAAAGCTGCAATTAGATTTGCTTTTAACAAGGAAATCTGTGACCGTATCTATTTGAGGAAATCCATCTAAATTTGTAAAGGATTCATTTTACATTAGCATCCATGTGATATTCCAACACAAGTGCTAATTGGAATGCTTCAGCTGATTCTAGGTGACCGTGAATATGCTGCAGTACAGTGACTTTCACCTTAATCTTTTGTGGTTGAATGAAATTGATTGCCATCTAAGCACTGTTCCCCCATCAATTCACTGCTCGAGTACATGGGGCAGAAGAAAACAGTTGCAGAAGTCTGGTTAGGAAAACACCTTTATATGTGGTGACTTGAAAGCAAATCTAAGTTTGTGCAGGGGAAAGAGGAGACTGAGGGAAGACCTCATTGCAGTTACAAGTTCCTCAGGAGGGGGAGGCTCTGTGGTGATCAGTGACAGGACCAGAGGGAATGGCCCGAAGTTGTGTCAGGGGAGTTTTAGGTTAGGTATTAGAAAGAGGTTCTTCCCCCAGGGGGTGGTTGGGCACTGAACAGGCTCCCGAGGGCAGTGGGCACGGCACCAAGGCTGGCAGAATTCAGGAGGCATTTGGATGATACTCTCAGGCACGTGGTGTGACCCTGAGGGATGGTCCTGTGCAGGGCTAAGGGTTGGACTCGATGATCCTCGTGGGTCCCTTCCAACTCAGCATATTCTGTGAAATGATAAAGTGATTTTGAATTTACGCTATAGCTTTAATTGTTCAAAAGCATGGGCCAGATTCGCTGTTGCCTGAGCATCTAAATGTGCAGCAGGTTGGATTTTCATAAGGCACCTAACCAAGCTATGAACCTAATTCCCTGTAAAATCTATGTCTGTAACCTGTTCAGCTGCCTTTTAAGTATCCCAATACCTTCCTGTTTACCTTTGAAACTGCTGTTTGGGTCCAAATCCTATAACACAGTCAATGAAAGCAGGGAAGGTGTCTGTTCGTGTTGGTGAAGGACACGCTGAGGATTGGTTTTCCAGTTTGGCTGCTGAAGGTTCCACTGTGCCAAAGCAAGCAGATCAGTCACAGTTTCTTGATTTTTGTATGCTACACAAAACAAAATTGGTGTGCGCTTCATGCTGCAAAGGAGCCCAGTTCGATAAAAATTGTATCAGTGTAATCAATAGTAATGTTTCCTCTGACTAAAACACACTCATAAGGGTTGTTTTGAAAGAATAGGCCTTAGATAAGTCTCCACCCCTTAAGAGCCAGGCTCTTGTTGGCCTCATGGATATTTAAGTATCTATTGCCTTTTTTGCTTGCCATGTATTGCTCCTGGAAATATAACTACAGAAAGATGCTGTTTCTGGGAACAGTGTTACAGAGCTGGTAAAGTTGATTGGTGACTAATTAGTGTCATTCCCAGAAGTATTACCTCCAGAAGAATTTCCGAGAAGGGACTGACAACATGGTGCGTTGGTATATGCCCAAGTCATGTTGGTGTTTTGCTACCCCTTCAATAATTCAAAGCTAAGTCTGTGACAAATGGCAGTCATGAATTTGTATTTTTTTTCCCAACTGTAATTAGCTAAAGCATAGCTCTGTTCCTTTCATTTCAGCCCTTTATCATATTTTGTGCCTTTGTTACAGGAAAAACACCAAGAAGCAGAACCCTGATGGCTTCAGTTGGCTGCCTGCATGCATTACTTCTGTACACACAGAATTAGGAATTATTAAATAGGACATGTACATTTGCGTGCCTAATTTACAAAAATATCTTCTCTTACATGGGAGGACTGGTCTTGTGACATCTCTAATGAGTCCGTGATGGATGAAAATAAGTCAAGATAATCAGTGGAAGAACCTAAGCAAATAAAATGTAAAGGATAAATACCAAAAGGTCAGACAAGCAAAACAAGTATGGCTAAGGGAAGCAACAGTAACGAATCATGGTTCAAAATGCAGTACAGTTTTTAGCTGGTTGGAAAAGAAGAAAATCCAGAAGATGGTCTGGATTTTGTCAGCTTTAATGTTCTTCAGTTAAAAAGTTCTGGGAACATTGCTGCCCGTGGCAAATGTGAAGTGTTTGTTCTTGCCTGATGAGGAAGGAGCTGTGTGCAGGGAAGGGAGCACTGCATTAAATGAACATTGTTGGAGGCTCTGTAGTTGCATTAGAAGTGCTGAAAGAAGCCTTATAGCCTGGAAATCAACACAGAGGTTGCCTATTCTGTTTGGAGATTAAGGAATTTTACCTTGGGAGCATTGTGTTAGGATTTGCTGTTGCACGCTGACTGGACTTGCTGCAGCAGCACATCTGCCCTTGGTGTTGGTAGCAGTGGTGGGGCTCATTTGGTGAATACCAGGGTAAACTACCATGGATAAGGCTGGGTGATATTTGAATCCATTTTTGCCTTATTCAAAAAGCATGTTTCATAGGATGGCGTGTAATTTAAGCTCATAGTCTCCATTTGAAGGTTCTGTTGATACATCTATGCTAACACAGTTTTATTTCCAAAACATCTGTTGTTCTTCTGCTCTTCCCTAAGGACTTTGGATGATGTGGCCATTTGGATCAGCTCTGGATATGATTTATTTATCTGTTTGCTTATTGGCAAGGCTTTAAAATCAGCAAATCCAGCTAGATTCGATACAATTTACAGAGCCCAAAGCCAGCTCCCCGCTAAGTAAATTTTCTAGGATATCTTAACATGTTTAGATGGCTGGGATAAAATAGAATATCAAATGTGTTGCAAGTACCTCTGTATCTAAACTGAGTCTTGTAGGTATTTGCATGTCAAGGAAAAGCAGCAGAGTCCATTAGTGTTGTGAAGGCACAGGTTTTGAGGGCATGGGATATTGATCCAGGGTTTCAGGGCACTAAATATGGTTTCACCATTAGTTCGCTGAATGGTATGTGGTTGAATAACTCCTAATTTAATTTTGTCTTAATGTGCCTGAGAATTTAAAGACTGGAAGGTTCATGGTATGCAAAGCCAAATAGTTCCTCAGCATCTTTGTTTACGTGTCCCTGACCTTGGCAGAGCATATCATGATCAGAAGGTTTTTTTTCTTTCTTGCAAGGACACAACTTAAGTGATGAGTTAACTTAGTCAAATTTTTGGTCAGGCAGAAAGAATACTGATACTTTTAAAAAAATGTAGCTACCCAGCAAATGGCTGGTTCCCAACCATTTGCTGCAGAAAGTAGTGACATAAAACACTAAACATGGTTGAGGAGAATCAGTCTGAATTGTCTGCAGCCTATGCATTTAAATCGCCACGAGGCCTTCTGCAGTCTCCCCAGTTATCACTTGTGCACATGTTCAGCCTCTGCTGCCTGCCAGCAGCAGTTCAGTAAGTTCTGCACAGGATTTTCTCCTGAATCAATCCATGCTAAGCTGGTAGTAGAGCTACTGATGTGTTTTAATGAATTCTGTTTCACATTTTTCCATTTATACTGCAGTTTATATACTGTCCTTAGAGATTTTGGTATTCATCTTATCTGGCTTTAGAAAGAGTACTGGAGAATCTGGTGAATGACAGCTGCTGTGTTTTTAAATTTTGCTGTAAGGTTTCAGCAAGATAACATTGCAGGAGTAAAGATTTTTTTGTTGTTGTTGATTTTTTTCCTTTTATTTCCCTTTTTTTTTTTTCTTTTCAGAATGGAAGCCTAGGACAAATTATTCTATTGTTTATCAAGTAACAACATATGTATAAATTTCTAGCAAGGCTAAAACCAATAAGAAATGGGCCTGACGTTACATAAAGTGCACAGGTTATTTGTCCAGTGAAATAGTTGGTTTGGGATAAAGGCCAAATCATTGCAGTGAAGAGGGCACCCTGACTTGTGAAGTTTATGGTCTGCAGGGGTGCAGCCAACCAAGTTTTGCAACTGCTTATGCGTCTTACCTCCATCACTTGGAGAAAAGCTGTCTTAGAAGTTCATTCAGACCCTCATTTCATTGCCAGCTGGTGTTTATTAAAGACTACTTATTCTTGTGCTTTAGTTTTTCACTTCCCCCTGCTAGTATTTATTCCTTTCTTCCTGTCTTCAACCCACAGTGTGTTATATTTAAAAAATAGGTCACTGGCAATTTTTATGAAAATGTCCTGTATAGATTATGGAACAGATTGATAAACTGCAAATTGCAGTAGCAGCACAGGACCTTCAATCAGAGAGTGTCTCCCTTACAGTAACTGAACATTTGGTTATTTCACTCTGGAGGACAGAACCAGCAACACAATTAATATTATAAAATCTTAGTGGAGCTTCTAACTTCAAATTTACCATGACATTCTGCAGGAAACAGTGATGCACCACACTGCAAGTTCTAGATATGCTCTAATTCCTCTGTGGCACGTATCCCAGCAAAACCCCTCCTGCTTCAGATCTACAGCTTCACAGGGAACAGTGTCAGTGCTGAAGCTTTTTCCTTGTTTCTTTGTTTTCTTGCAGAAAAGCTTCTTGTTGTTTTTTTTTTTTTTTTTTTTTATTTGATTTGATTTGTTCAAGAAAACAAATTTTCTTTTTAATTCTGCAGGTCCCAGATGGGGGAATATTTTCCTCTATGGCTTTTGACTAACAAGTTTCCCTGATAATAAGCCACAGAGAGCAGTCTTGTATCTGTGAGCTCTGACATTCTCTAGGTAATGTCTGTGTCTGCCTCTTAACCCTTTCTCTTCTGCTGAACGAGTGTCTTACCTTTGCCCAGCCCAGGTTGAATCTTGGAGCTTCTAAGCTTGAAAGACATAGCTAATAATTTAATCACTTGTATAGCTTAATTTGCTGTTGTGTCACATCATAACATTAAAGTTTTAAATGCCTGCACATAACTTAAGTACCACTTGCCCTGGTAGGTCTTTGGACTAATTATTCTTCCTGCTATAACAGTTTCGTTTGAAAGTTTGATGATGCAGTTACTGCAGTGTCTGCTGCACCTGACTGGACATCAAGTCTTGTGCTACCAAGAGTTGTCTAAATCCTTATTCATTGTACATTAAATCCAGTGGTATTTTATGCTACGTGTCCAGATGTCTCTTCTCCTCTATAACAGCCTACCAATATAGTTCTTAATTTTGGAGCTGGTGTTTATTTCCTAATGAGCCTCTGAAGAGGCTGAGTTAGGGATTCAACTGTACAGAATCTCCTGCCTTTTTAGTGTTCCTGTTCCTGGTTTACTGATGGAGTAAAGTCTCAAATATCCAGGGGGATGACTGAGGAAAAGAGAGGAGGAGCATGAGTAGTCAGGGATAAGCAAAAGAAAGATTTTACATGATAAAATTATCTGTAATATATCACCTATTGGTTTTTTTTTTTTGGCAAAAAAACCCAAACCAAAACAAAAAAATTCAATCATTTTGAAAAATGTGCAGATAAATTTAAATATTTTTAAATAGTAACAGGGAGGACTGAAGAGGAAAAAGCTGCATGTGCCTCTCATCCTCTGCAGCACCATTAGCTGGGGGGTGTTGCAAGATGATACCTAGGAATACCTCACGATTGATCATAGATATTTACCATAAAAGCTGAAAATTACTTGCTCATTTTAACAAAAACCTTCATCTTAGAAGCTTATGATTGAAGGATCAAAGCAATCTCTCTGCTTTTCTTTTACCCAGACTATCTGCTGGTTTTGTTCTCCTGTGTACCTCTCCATGTACAGTCACAACCGGAGGGATGCTCTTAAAACACGAATCTTTTAGGAATTTGTCTCTGGTTTTGTGGTGGAGTCAGTACTCATCTTGTACCTGGATTACTCCAGGAACAGACAAAGATAAAATGTTTAAGTCCAATTTTGAGCTTTTTCTTTTTCTTTTTTTTCTCTGATGAAAGGAGTGGAGAATAATGAATCATTGCACAATAAACATCTTCTGACAATCAGTTTTTAATCCTGTTGGCTTCCATCTTGTAAGTTGAGGTGGATTTGCAGTTTGCTTCACAATCATAGTGATATTTTAAAGGAAACCACTCTGGAATGAACAATTTTACTGTCCTTAAATGGTTTACTGTGTTTAATGAAACTTCATGTTTTCTTTGTCCCTTCCTGTCCCTAAAATGATCCGATGGATCATTATCACAATAGGGGGCCCATTGGCATTCCCAGCCACCACACCATCTCGGACATATCTTGGCCCATGCAAATTGCTGTGACTAGTCCCTACAAATAATTAGAGTTTCTTTCAGAAGAGTGTTGGTGTAATAAGTGCTTTTTATAAAATTAGCATAAGATATGAGTAAATATATAATATGTTGTGATTAATTTTATATTACATATTGTTATGTTTTAAATTTTATATTTAGTATTATAAATGCCAGCAATAAGGTGTCATTTTTCTTAGCAGCAGCCCAATGATCTCCCTGTGTTCAGTAGACACTGGATTTTCTGTGTGTGAAGGCTGCATTTGCCTCCTGTTGCTTGTCAGCAGGTCTGGAAGTTCTCTACTACATCACATTGGGGATCTCACCATCAATTGACTCAGTCTTTTATTTTCAACTGCCTCACTAGAGATGAATAAAAGCAGTTCTTTAAAATGCTCTTCCCCTCCCCTTTGAAAGCCTAGTTCTAGGCAATGTACAACAGAGACACAAATAATCATCGTGATTTTGAAGTTGTTTGCCTTCTGTTGCTAAAGTTAAATGTGTTTAAATACTGAAAGTTACCAACTTGAAGCCTCCTATCTGTTCCCTAATGAAGGCCAGAGGGAATTTAACCCCAACCATTTTCTTCTTTGCTGGAAGCAAATGAACCTGCTCTCAGTGAGGGTGTACTGGTCCTTACCACTAAGAAAGAACTTCAGAAAATTGCCACTTGACATTCTACCACCACAACCAGAAATTGAAATAGAAGCCCCAAGAGCAACAAGTTTAATAATTCAGCAAGTGTGTCAAGCAATTGAATTTAAATAATGCTATAATGCAAAACACTAGTTACTGATTACTACAAGGAAGGGATTGCAATAGAAACTTTCAACAGTTTGTTATTACACTGTGGCAATATGATGAGATTGGCTTGGTCTTGCAACATAAAATGCTGATTTCAAATTGATTTTAATGAATGAAACGAGCAGTAAGCGTGTTTTGATACTTGAAAATAGGAATTCAATACTTAGAGAAAGTATAAACTTTTAGCTTTCTAGTAATAAATACAAGAAAAGTGCTGAGTAGTCTTCATGATGCCAGTAGGCTGTGATTCTAAGTAATATTGAGCTCAGGTCATGACCTGTGTCCCAGGCTTTTGGCTGCCTCACTCAAAGCCAAGTTTGTCAATCTCAGCTGTGTGACAGGCTGAGTTTTACTGAAAAAACCCACAACGTTGTTGAGCTGGGGGGGGGGGGGGTTGTCTGTAAGCCCAAAGCTTTGCGATATGAGAAAATATATAATAAAAAAGTTAAATCTTGGGGTGATTTCAGTAAACCTGTGTTTGAAGGGGGAAAGTACTGTTGTGAAAAGAGATAAAACTACTGAGAAAGCAGGTTTAGAAGGTTGGAAGTCTGGAAGACAGAGGATCAGCCCACTCTAAAATCCGCAGGGGCTGGCACAGCCACCCTTGGCTGATGGCTGGCAGGGACCCACTGGGTGCCATCACCATGGTCATGGTGCTGTGTGGCCTTGTGCCGTGGAAACCCCAGCTGGCTGCCGTAGCAATTTGCCAAAAGGATTGTTTGCTCCCAAATCCCTGCTGATTCTGCTGGCACAATGTCTGTGTGTGAAAAAAGGCACCCAAATAAATGTGACACAGAGGGATGGCTAAAAGGTGAAGCTGAGAGTTATAGTTAAATTTAGCTCAAGAAATTAAAGCAACGTTATGATTAGTTTGGATGTCTTCTTTAATCAAGACCACTTTTGTTTAATTCCTGCCAACCAATTGCATTTGAAGAGCTATTTTTGTCTAACATACTCAATATTTTTTCAGTCCTTTGGTTTTTAAAGTATTTAATGTGCTAAAAGTCTCGAGCAATTGTAGTATAAAAACAGATGAGTATAACGTTGAGGCATCATGCTAGAGGATTCTTGTAGTGAGAGGACAGGGTGGAAACAAGGATAACTGAAAAAATAAAGATATTAAATGGAGTAGAAGGATTGAAATTTGAAAGCTAGGAGGTCAGACTATACTGGATTCCTTGAAGAGAGAAGAAATAGCAGTACTATAGATAGGCAAGGTAGCAGAGCGAGCACTGTGCTATTATTCATGCTAAGGAAAGAAAGAATGAGAAGGTGAGGTGAACTAGAAGAATAAAATATGAAAACAGACCTGACCGTTAATTCATGAGAGGAGCTTCTACTCTTGAAATTGTTTTCAGTTTGTGGAGTAGGAAAATGTAACCCTGTTAATGTGGGACTGGAACAGAGATGATGTGAAAGGAACAGACACTCTAAGGAAGCCCAGATTTACAATTTTCATTTTACTACACCTCTACAAAATGGTTTCTTTCCCTCTCTGGAGAGCCCCACCTGTGCTAAACAGTTTTTTAAAAATGATTCCAGGCAGCTCTGCCATGAGATGGCAATTTTGTCTTTTATTTCCACCTGTATGCTCTTATTAAGATGTTACTTGGTTTTCCCACAAAATTGCTGACAATACCAATTGGGAAATGTGGGGTGTGAATTCTGTTTAAGCCTCTTCTCTTGTCTTTTCAGTGTGAGAGATAATTTGCTCAGTGCATTAATTTGCAACAAGGTAAGACAGCTTTCAGTCAATAGGGTCAGTTCTGAAGCGTAGAGCAACATTTTTCTTTTGTTCTTTAGAAAATTGTCAGTTCTGTCTGGGGACTTCATTAAGGGAGTAACAAGATTCTTTCTGCCAGTTCTTCAGCAAGAAGGGAACCTCATTACCAATTTTTAATATGAAAAAGTTAGGGATAAGTTTGAATTACAAAAATGGAAGAGCCACGTGACAGCATACCGTTTCAGCACTGCCTTGTGCAGGATATGGCTGAGTGCCTATTGCGGTATCTGCATTGATAAAAAATAAATGATTTATTGTGGTGTTACAGATATGGTGTGGATGTAGAGTTATAAAATTTATCAATTCTATATGTATGCATATGTAAATATACATAGTCTTGATGACCTTACATTGACTGTTATAGCAAATATGGAGTTAAGTATATATTATACCTCTTACAAAAGTCCCTTTCACTGTCATGAGGACAAGGAACAGAATAAAACAAATTTTCACAGATACGAATTGTTCAGCATCCTGCGTGTGGGTACTCCCTGCTCTGCAAAAACCTGTCTTTTCGTTAGGAAAGGAATTCCTAGTTCTGTATCTGAAATGCAGTGAGCACATCCTGGTAATTAAGGTAATGTAAATAATCAATGTACTATCTGTTGGTTCCCCCCCATTACTATATATACTAACAGTGAAATTCAGACTAAACTAATTTCTAATTCAATAAATTGGTTTGGCTGCATCCAATGCATGTTTTAGAAAGGTTTTAAACTAGTAGCAGCCACTTGAGCAAATGAAGTGTAATTTTTGTGCAAGAGGTGTAGGAATACAGATGCTTCCTCATAATGCTCAGTTGCTGCCTAGATGGGAGTAAAGAGCCAGAAGGCATTGAGTTTGAGAGCATGGTTGGTCATGCCAGTAAATATTTGCTGCTAGTACAGGATCTTCTAAAGTAATTCTTCTGGTCAAGGTTTGCTACTGTGAGAACATACAGTGAATTTGCAATACAGAGCCTTGCAGAAAAGGGCCTTCCTTTATCAACTGGTATTCAGTACCAACCATGTCTTCTTAAGACTTAAGCATATTCTTTTCATTTCTCCAAAGGGCATGGCTAAAACCACTGGTCAAAAATGAGAATTAAAAAAAAAAAAAACAAAAAACACCCAAACAAAAAAAAAACCAAAAAAACAAAACAAAACAAAAAAAAAACAAAAAACAAAAAAACAAAAAAACCACAAAAAACAAAACCAACCAAAACTGAAATCACTACATTAACCCAAAATTTAATAATGTTTTCTCAATAATTGTCAGACTCTGGTTAAAAATAATTTTAAAATATAATCACTCCTTTGGTGTGAGAGCATTGATAGGAATAAGCCACCAGCCACAGAATCATAGAGTAATTTAGAACAGAAGAGACCTTTGCAGGTTTCTTTTTCCAGTGTCATGCCAAAATACAGGGCTGCCATCAAAGTTTGAGGCTGCTCAGGCTCTTATCTGGGTGTTTGTGAAAACATCCAAGAATGAGGTTTCTACAAGGTCCCTTGGGGTGCCTTTAACATCACAAAGCTTTAGAGAAGTTATATTACAGGATGCATGCAAAGTTCTCAGTAAATTGAACCATTAGGCCAGTTAACTGTGTCTTTCCATAATGTAATTTTATATAGGTTTTAATACTAATGATTTTCATTGGCAATTAATGTCCAGAGAAGAAAAGATGAAATTAAATCTCACTACTTGATATCATATGCAGCAGATGCAGGTTTCCAGTTTGTTCTCAGTGCTTTAGATTGAAATTCACTTTCCGCTCCATGAAGGTTTGGGCCTTCAACACATAAATCTCTATTCTACAGCCTGCCCAGAACTCTGTCCTCCAACCTCCCCATTCCCTCAGAGCTACTGCACATCCTCTTCTCCTCTGCTCTTAAAAAGAAATAATAATATTTAGCCCTGAATTTTCTGTAGTCAAGCTACAAACTGACCTAAGGTCTTACGTTCTCTCTGTGTATATATATTAATATAAATCACTTGAAAATAACTTTTTTTTTTTTTAACAAGCCTCTCCCAGCAAGTTAATGTATTGAAATCTTACCATTGTGAACAAAAATCTGCTGTAGTCATAGGGAAGTCTCAGCTTCAGTGAAAGGAGACACTTTTTAATTGTCCTGCTGCATGTGAATCTGATAAAATTAATAAGAAATGAGCCTCCAATATAGTTGAGAAATGCCAGGTCCTTTAGGGAATGTTTAGGTGGTGTTAGTTTTTTTTAATAACAATTGCATTAAACCCCACTTACTGTTTTCTGTTTTCATACGTTTTGCTTAATTATTTGCTGATTGACAGCTTGAGTTGTTTCTATTCTCCTCCTGCTTAATTACATACAGTCACTTTGTTATTCTTCTATAATTTCATGACCATGCTAATGAAAGTATTGGGACTATGGGTTGATTTCCACAGAGTCTTATCTTTTGGTAATTTAGGGTCTGTTAACAATGAAAAGAAAACCTTGAAGAATTTACAATTTAAGACCAATTTAAATCTAATTAATTAAAAGAGAAGTCCTGGTACTTTCATTACAACAAAAGTCAGAAGCTTTGAGCCTGGTTTTTCTCGCTTGATGTTTTTGAGATACGCAGTCCAGGCAGTATTCTGTGAAATGTGTGCCCAATTGCTGTGTTGGATAGGGATGCACAGCTGGGGGCTACTAAGTATATTTTAAAAACATAAGGAAAGAGAAATGCAATTTTCTAAATATGGAAAAGAAGATGAAAAGTTTTAAAAAGTGAATAGAGGCATCTGCCTGTGACTGCTTTACACAGTGTCTATGAACCTCCTACTGTCTAAGTGGCATATGGAAAGTCTAGCTGTAGTCCCTAAAATAAAATCCTGGATTTCTCCCTTAGAAGCCATAGCTGTAGTAGTCATTCTAGCAAGAAACTTGGAGAACATTTTGCAAAAGAGTGGTAATTTACAGTGAACTGTCTTAGTCTGTTTTAGGGGGTTTTGTTCATTGTGTTTTTTCCGGTTCTGGAA
This sequence comes from Acropternis orthonyx, assembly GCA_035583155.1. Classification (NCBI taxonomy): domain Eukaryota; kingdom Metazoa; phylum Chordata; class Aves; order Passeriformes; family Rhinocryptidae; genus Acropternis; species Acropternis orthonyx. The sequence goes on from JAWWEU010000011.1 coordinate 5,320,879, forward strand.
GAAATGATGTCCTCCACTGGCTGTCTTGCTGCCTCCACATTGTGTGCTATCCTGTGCTGATGTAACTCCAGTTATAGAACTGCAAGATCAGAATCAAGCCTTGAACTTGAATTTTTATTAGTGGCTACATCAGGCATCACACTGAGCTTTACTTCTTTTCAAATAATATATTTTACATGTGTTTTCCAGCCACAGTACTTGAAATTAATTCTGTGATATAAATAACAAATGAACCAAGTCTGTGGAACATGGGACCAAAGAGGGAGGTGAGAACTAAAATTAGTGAAGGGTAATCCATTAATGACTTGTGTGCACCAGTCTTGTTCAAGATGAATTGCTGGAGGCTGGGTGAGGATTTTGGGGCAGTCTGGCAAAATATGCCTTTGGGAAGTTGTCTCTGGCCAGACTTGGATTTTGGGTTTGATCTGCTGGGGTTATCTGTTTCTTTGTTTGTTTTTCATTTTTCTTTTTAAAGTGCATAAGAGTGAGCATTTAAGATGTGTTGCTTTACAGGACTGTTTCATGGGTAGTAAAACTTGCATTATATTCTTGCACCAAATCTATGTATTTGGACAAACTGTTTAAAGGAACACAGCCAGTATCTGCTTTTATTTATGTTGCTGTAAATCCAGAACAATTTATTAGTTGCTTCTCTGAAAGTCATGAAAGTATATTTTGACCCTGGCAGTCTTTGTCCAAAGGAGGCAGAGTTCAAGTGTCCATGAAGAATGTTTTTTTGTTGCTTGGGTTGTTTTTTTCACACTGTTTCAGATCCCAGGCAATATTCCAGCACTAAAACTGCACTGGTATCAGGGATTGTGTTTGATTCTGATGGTTCCTTTTTAATAAGAGCTAACTATTTGAAAATAAATATCACATACATGGCCTGGTGTTTTTAGATTGCTATGTGTTTAAGGATTTCAGACATCTTCATAGCTACAGCAGTGATTATACTCTTTCCTAGGCGAGAAGTAAGTTTTATGCAATTTTTACAAAAGGGTAAATGGAAGTACAATGAGATTAAATGATTTGCCCAAGAGTAGGAAGTGCCAGTGACAATTCAGGGAGTAGAATGTGAGGTATTTAATTCAATTAATCAATCAGCAGGTTGAGGGAGGTGATTCTGCCCCTCCTCTCTGCTCTGCTGAGATCCTGCCTGGAGTGCCGCATCCAGTTCTGGGGCCCCCAGTGCAAGAAGGATGTGGGCTCGTTACAGTAGGAGGGCTGTGAAAGCTCAGGGCTGGAGCACCTCTGCTGTGAAGACAGGCTGAGAGAGCTGGGCTTGTTCAGCCTGGAGAAGAGAAGGCTCCAGGGAGACTTTATTGTGGCCTTTTGATATATAACAGGAGCTTATAAGAAGCATGGGCAGAGACTTTTTGCCAAGTACTGACAGGGCAAGGGGCAATGGTTTTAAACTGAAAGTGGTAAGATTTATGTTGGGCATTAGGAAGACATTTTTTACAATTATGGTGGTGGAACAGGTTGCCCCGAGAAGTTGTGGATCCTCATAACTGGAAGTGTTCTATGATTCCATGAACTCTGCAAGTGTAGTGCCATATCCTGAGATGCAGGTTAGTTTGGGTCCCGAATCTCCTCACAGATGAGCTGCACAGGGGTGTGTGTGGCTGCACTGAACTGTTTGTTATTCCTAATTTCCCCCCTTGTAAGAATGAAAGGAATTGAGTGAAGTGCATTGAGTGGTCATACACATGTACCAGCACACAGTGAACGAAAATACTCTAATGTTATAAGCTGAACATCAAAATGTCAGAAGTAAAGGAGTCACTGTTGCCTAGTAGGCAACTTTAGATGTAATTCTATGGTTTTGAGGATTAATTACTTCATATACAAAAAGCATATAAGGTAACATTGAATATCCTTTTGAAACACTGTGCTGTGCTTCACCAGGAACTGAGGTGCTGTATATGCATGCATGCAAGTGACTTGGCATTAACTAATACTGAATATAATATGCTTTACAGCTCACATGCTTGAATAGCAAGATGCTTTGCATTTATATAGCACTCTCAATACAAAAACCTGAATTACTTCTAAAATAGGCTTAAGCATTGGTATCTCTACATCCCAGTTGGAAAATTGCAGAACAGATTGAACTGTGTTAAACAAAAAGTTGGTGATTGTTTGGGATAGAGTCCATCATCTGATACTCATTTGACTGCTGTGATACTAGAAAAAAATTCTGATGTTCTAGACTGATGAATGTTGCTAACTCCTTAGTAATTTTTTTTTTCATATTTTTAACATTTGAATAATCTTTTTATACAGAAAAACAGTGTAATTTTTCTGAGTTTCCTCAGTAAACTACTTTATTCATTTGGTTGCTGAAGGCTTGAGACATCAACTTTTTTTAAAAGAAAACTTTTTTTGGGGGGCAAATACTAATTTTATAACATGGGAAATTTTATCAATTGGGTTTTTTGTATTAGTAGCTGTTGAGATTTGTGCTAAATCCTAAGGTTTTGTTTCCTCACTGAACTATCCTTTTAAATGAAAACTCATTGTCTGTTCAGGAGGTGTTGGAGAAATTCTCACTGGGGATATGCGGTGACCTTGGTGTTGTGTGCCATTTGTGCATCATTAAAAGGTTATAATGAAGCTCTGCCACACACAGATTGTAAAAGGTCAAGCAGAAAGTTGGGAGCCAATGAGGTTGGGAAGAAAAATTGTGCTAGCAGCAGAGGTTGAGGGATTCATTATATTGATGCTATGGGGTTTTCAGCAGAGTAATAACTGAGTTAGCAATAGAATGTAAATCTTCTCAACCACTTAGTCTGAGCCTGCTTCTTCTTGATTTGTGGGGATTATATTTTTACTAGAGTACAGGAAAAGTCATTATGCTTTCAAGAAAGCCACTGGAACTAGTTAATGCATTGTAGGTAAAAAGACAGAGGATAAACAGAACTGTATGTGGCTCATCTGTACAAGCAGGGCATTGGTGACAGAAAGAGAAGGATTGTATCAAATGAAGATATTTATGTGAATAATTAGAGTTGTTGCACCACATAATTGTAGCTTTGCAGGTTTTGGTTGGGAGGTTATGTCAGATGTGTGTAGAATGCTGCAAAAATAACTATAAAAGCTGCCTTTATGGTTCCTAGCATAAAGTGGGCCCTCCAGAATCATATTTACATGGGAAGGTATCCTTCAGTCCCATGGACTTCATCATTTTCCCACGTTCCTCAGAAAAACAACCCCTGTAATTGCAGAAGCAGAGGTGTTTATCAGAGCAACATTTAACAGACTGTGTAACCTCCTTGCATTCTAATTGACTTGAAATTAATTTAAGATGTTGTGGATTATAAAATAAAATGGAAGAGTAAATCTAAACTGTAACTGCCATGCCCTTACAAAAATTAGGGAGTAACTAAAATATATGGAACAATTTTACTTTCCAGTTCTCTGGATATTCTAAATTATGTTCTAGGATAATTTGTCACAATCTGCACATAGACAAGAAGTTATATGAAAGGCTGTGGGTTTGTTGTACTTTCATAATGTTGCATACACGACCTTTCTCAATTGCTCTATTAAATTAGAGCTTTTTTGATACATTTGGAAAAATTAGCAGTTTTTAATCGTCCATCATGTTAATAACTTGATTTCCTAGAAAGTGCTTTCCTCAACATGCAGAAGGCATCAACCTGGCATGACCGACCTAAGACATTTTTTGTTAATTACTTAGATGTACAGATTCTCAGTTGAGGGAACTGAAAAACAAATACCTCTAATTTTAATCTAATGTTTGTGGAAGTCATCAAGAGTCTTTCCATGGCTTTCAGTGATCTGAGACTGCAATATGCCCATATTGTCCTCCAAAGTCTTTTCATTTCATCCAGATGTTTATTAATTAATATATGTTATTTAGGGAATTATCTCCCAAAAGAGTAAAAGTGTGAAAAAGTTATCAGCCTCTCAGTTATCCACATGGAGGCTCATAATTTTCTGTACTTGAATGGTAGAGGAAGGATCAAGCCCATTACTCCTGTATGGCCCTAAAAACCTAAATGTCAGTGTTCATCCCTTTTCATTCCTGGTAGGTGATCTTGTAACTAATATAATGTGTCAATTACAGTCAGCTTTGAAAAAAGATACTCAAAGTATATGGAAGGAAAAAAAAGAAAAGGGACTAAACCAGGTTATTTGGCATCCAGTCATCTTCCATCAGATCACTGTAAATTACCTGTCACATTATTCCATTGCTGAACATGCTTTGTTTCAACATCCTCAGCTAAACAGTTACATATTTTGTGCCTTTCTTCTGTCACACTTTCACACTTGCTATGCAGTTCTGTTTTGTTCTAGAAAATACCATCTCTCTACAAACTGTGATAAAAGAGCTCAGAGGGGCTTTCAAAGGAAGCTTTAATCAATATTGGAGGCGTATCCTTTTGTGCATTGATTATGCTAAGGTGTTTAATTAATCAGCAGATGTTATTTTAATAGAGAAAATATTACTGAAGAAGTGATAATGAAAAATTACAGAATTTTAGTTCGTTGTCAGCTTGAAGGTTACTCTTAACACATGCCCACAAATCCTGTGAACTTGAGACAGTCCTGATAATCTAAACCTGTTTGTTTTGGAGACTTTTATATCTGTTTGGTCCCAAGCTCCATCATGCGTTTATATGTCAACCACAGAGAATTTCAATACCCAGATTTACACAGTATTTCTCTCAAAAACTGAACAAACTCATCTCTTGGTATGGCCCCTCTTCCTTAACTGTATTACAAAACCAAATCCCTGAAGTCTGTTGCAGCGCTATTGGGACATATGTACATTTGGCTGGTAATTCAAAGGCACTCAGTCTGTAGGTATTTCAAGTACAGTCTCAAGAGTCAGGCTCCCTGAGGTTGTCTAATTCATTCATCTGCACCAAACAGGATCAACCATACTTCTGTCATTGCTCGTGGGTGTTGACATCCACCTTTGTAAACTTCCACAGAAGATATGACTGTATTTAACTATCCTTATTTGACATTTTTTCCTTCTTTGTAGCCTCTTGCTTCACTTATTCCTGATACTGTCTGCTAAGAAGGAGGGATTAAATGTAGGAGTTATTTGCTTATTATCAAGTCTCTTTTGTAGCCTCTTCCTTGCTTAAACCTTTTATTTCACATTGTTTCTTGTCATCGCTGCTGTTCCCTGAACAATTCTCACTCCTTTGAGTTCCTGTCTGGGGAGGTGGTGTCCGAAAGCAGAGGCAGTTCTCCAGAGGAAGTCTTTCCAATGCTTATTAGAGCACAACGGTTCATTCTGCTCATCCTAGAGGTGGTACTTCTGTTTATATGTCTTGTTTTCAGAAAAGGCTTCTGTGGCACATGTGAGTGTTGGATAGAGACCAAGATGCAGATCCATTCTGGGCACTGAGGGTACTGATGCTGCTGTGCCCTTCGTGCCCGCTGCTTCCCTCTCATTGCTGTGGCAAATCCGTTCGGTTCAAAAGCTTTCAAGCCTTAAACTCTCGTGTCGCGCAGCTAAAATGCATTAATTTGTTTGCATTTTGCTTAATCCAAGTGTGAATTAACTACTAATGCTTCCTTCAAAACTTCCAAAACTGCATTTTACCTCCCAGTTGGGGTGCCAAGGGTTAAGAGTCTGGACTATGCCAGGATAAGCAGCATATCCAGGTATAGCCTTCGTTAGTTCTATTTCTCCTGCTCTGACTTTGCTGTTCAGGATCCATAAGGATGAAAGGAGTACAAGGCTGTAGAGAAGTAAAAAAAGGAGTTACTGATCAGCTGTTGCTCTGTGCATTCACATAAGGCAAAGTTCTGTTGAGTAAGTAAAACCTTCTTGTCTAATTTTTCCTAAATCAGAATTGGTTAAAGCATGATGTTTGGTGTCACAGTGTATCTGGAAAACTTACTTGCATTGAAGAACGTAAATTGCAGCGTGATTATATTTTCTATTTATATTCACTTCTCAACATGTACATTGCATCAGGTAATAAGGTTTTCAGTTATATTTATCAATTCTCATTTTCTAGTACATTGCAAATGTTTTTCTAATTGTAATCAGTTAAGATATGAGACATTATGTCATGATTCCCATTACAACATCATTCCTTCAGTGACTTATCTCTGCTGTTGACAGAGCAATTGTTTCACTGCTGGAGAGTGTAAACATGTATAAAAAACAAGATACGTTACCAAAAACAGCACTGTCAGAATAAAAATGAATAATAAATACATGTGTCTTGAATTGTTTAGAATGCCTTTTTTTTTTCCTATATTTTCATGGTTTTCTCTTGGTTTCTCAAAATCACCCACAGTCACTGAAAAATAAAAACTGCATTTTGATGCCTTTTTCTTCTTTTTAAAAACTGTGACTACCCAAATATAACCACTTGGCATGCATATACTCAGGGAAGTATACACCTGTTTGTAAGACAGAAACATTTGCTTGAGTTCAGTAATCAGAAGATGTTTGGTTTAAAATTGCATGTAATTTATTTTCCTAAGATTTTTTTATTATTATTAGATTGAGACTTGCAATATTTCTGGTTTAGAAAAATGTAGTTTTCTTTCTGCATGAAAACAGTTGCAATCAGAATTTTGTAGGATGCAGAAACATTGTTCTCATAGTAACCATATACTTTTGAATTTAGGTCAATATTTTGGGATAGACAGTTTGAATCTCTGAAAGGTGTTGCTGACCTGACTGGGCAAAGTATGCACTGTTTTCTCAGCTCATCTTTGGCAAAGCACTTACGGCAGTGAGTTTGCAGTGCTATGGCTAGTGCTAAATATAGCATAGTGGCCCAAAAGGAATACTATTCTGTTTAATTACATTGTAGGGTTCTCATCTATGCTGAGTTCTCCATTTTGAATGCACAATATTTTGTATTCTTGTTTTCATTTTTCAAAAACGCATCTTATTATTTTCAGCAACAAATTATACTAGAGATTGTGAGTCTTGGAAAATGACTGAGCTTCAGTTGAGGCCAATTTTTGCAACTGTCTGTTAATGAAGCTTGGAAAAAAGTCTCCATTTTCATGTTGAACCATATAATAGAGTTAGCACTTCAGTGCCCAAATTATGTAAGTGACAGAGAAAGGGAGAAATCAAGAGGCCTAGTCCCAAGGCAGTGGAATTAAACAGGCTTCAGATCATATTGAGAATCTGTGCTCGTGCTCCTTCTATTATTAGACAGAAAATTCTTTCGTGTAGGACATTGTTAATGAGCCAATAACTTTTGGAGTTACTCATTATATTTCCCATCACACTCGTGCTCCTCAGGTTACCCACCTTCCACGCGCAGCCCATCCGTGCTGCTGTTCCAACTATTTCTGCTGAGAGAGTCAAAAGGGAATGGTGTTGCATTTAATGTAGTTTGACAGCTTTAACTTTACTATCTCTTGTGATGGCCTTCAGGAGATCACTGAGCTTTAAGAACATCCACTTCCTCTGGACGGTGCTGACTGTCTCTGCCTGGGCAAGTCTCTTGGAGTTCTGTCCTAGAGTTGAAGGATAAAACCCTTAGCTGCAAGTACTCATGCCAGCAAAGTGCCTTACCTAACCCTTGTTTAGTGGGAAGCTATTGCAAATGGATGTTTTTATTTATGAAGGCTTGTCATCACTCCTATTGAAATTTAACGGCGTACTGCTGTGAGATGGGGTCATCAGACCACTTATTAACTTGGCCAGCAGGAAAATAAGAATGCCTTTTGGGCCCCATTGGCAATAATTCTTGAGTACCTGCTATTTAATCACCTACCTGCTATGTCCAGGATGTCATTTATCTGCATTGCATATTTTATTTAAGTGTATAGAATGAGGTGTGGTATGGTAATGATTTTTACATTCATAGTAATGAAATAGTAGCTTCCCCACGGTATCTGAAATTACTGTGGCTCAACAGCATCAGAGATACTTATGACACCAAAACCCAAGTTGCTGTATTTTATACCTTTGCAGCTGGCACTGAATTTCTACGGGGTTACTTAACCAATTAAACCTGGTTTATTACTTTTAATTACCTGTCTAGTTTACTCTGCTTTCTACTTTATCAAATCAGGCTTGAATATTTTATAATGCTTACTTTGTTGCTAACAGACAAGGCAGCTACAAGCCACCTTATGTGCATGCAGTTAATGCTGTCACTGAGAAGAGCATTATGAGAGGTGGGAAGAACATTTTAAAGTATCTTTTCAAGGATCCTAGACCCAAATTGCGACTTGTCTTAAGAGTTTCAAATGCAGCCCAGTCTGTAAATAGCGATATTTGCAAAATGCCACGTCAACATCTGAGAAACTTCATTCTTTCCCTAGAAGCACTTATGGGGGAATCATTTAGCACTTACTTTCCTGCTGAATTTACAGCAAAAATAATTAAGAGGGTGCTTTTCTCAGGGCTGTGTACTTACTTCAGACAGTCTTGCTGATTGGAAGAAGGCACATGAGCACCAAGAAAAGACAGACCACATGGAATCTGGAGGGCTCCAACCATGCACGGATGTGTGCTAAGTTACCGCTCACAGCTTCCCCACCTCCTCTTCTTTCATCTTTAGCTCATGGACGGTGTGTTTCCAAACGCTGTACTTCCCTTCTGGAGCTCTGGACTTAAATGCCCCATCTATATTTCCTTTATGTTAATGAAAACCTGTTCGTTTCCTGGGCAAACCTCAGGATGAGTTCTTGGTTCTTAGCCTGGACCACTTGAGGATTGTCAAGACAGCTGATTCCTTCTTGTTCCTCCACTTGTTCTTTTAGGCTGCTTTTCAGGAAGCCCTTCTTTGATGCATTCCTGCTTTCTGTGAGGGTTCTTTGCTGCTCTATGTCCTGTTTGCTTTCTCTTTTCTCACCGTGCGTCATCTTTGGTTTTATTTGCAACAAGCTTAAAAAACCTGTTCTGCAGTGCTGAATCAAAACTCTATCCATCATCCTGTCATCTGTCCAAACTAACACCCCAGCAACTCCAGAGATCCTACATGACTGTTTAGTTTTTAAGCTAAATTCACCATATCTATAAATGAATTCCCTCATCCATTTCTATTCTTCCCTAGTGAAGATGAATAGCACTGTATTCTGCCTCTAAAAGCTTATTTGAAATTACTTACAAGACTTGTAAAAACCCTACAAGTGAGAGATCAGCATGGAAAGGTTCCTAGAATATATTTTTTATTGTCTCTCTCAGATATCCTTTGTTTTATTCCCTTGTTGATTATAACCAAGACACGAAATTCTTTAGGGAAAATCTGGCTGCACAACACCAGCTATTAAACTAATCTGTCTGAGACTCCTAAATGATGTTGTGGTGAAAGTAAGTCAGAATATACTGATGACAGATTACATGAAACTGTGGAAAATGATTAATCATTGAAGGGTTATTGAAACTAATGCCGTATTTCATAGGATTTCAGTGAAAAACTGAAGCTGAAAGTCAAATGAAACGTGTTCCATTAATTTTCCATAGTCCACAGATCTTATTTGTGTGTTGTAAGACAAAGAGGCATGCCATGTTCCTCCTTATTGCGTGAAAAACTTTCACCTGAATCCTGCAGGATGGTGTGAACTTTGCTCCCAAATTTAGCCCTCTTCAGTATGGGCTGAACTTGTACTAACAGGGCTTGGACCCTTGGAGAGTTTGTTTTCAGCATGTTCTTTTCCAGTTTTCAGTAACACCACTCACAAATTGCGGCCTCGGTGGTTTCAGAGAAAATATTTCACAGAATCGCTTGTGGAATGTTCAAGGCAAAGAGTCAGAGAGTCCACAGAGATAAGATTCCATTCTGACATATGATGCATTTTTAGAGCGAGTTTACTCTGTTCGAGTGCATCCTTAATACACAGCAGTCGGGAGCCTGCAGCAATCACACACAGAGCCAAACTTCAATATATCACAGAATCTGCTTAGAAAAGGGGAGGGGGAGAAGTAATTTGCAATGCTTGAGGCACTCAGGTATAAATTGTGCTCTCTTCTGTGAGTGACAGAGCTCAAGGAGATAAAACTTTTTCTGAAACCTTAGAAACACAAGATTATATGCCTGTTCACATAAATACAGCTGCTTTTTTAGTGCTGTGTAGGAAAATGTAAAAAAGAACGTACCACCATGTTGGTGGAATGACCTCTAACAGTAAGAACTCCTAGAACTGGCAACCATCAGCCTTCAGAAAATTCTAAGCTGTCACTGCAACTTTTAGGCAGCAAATTTCCCAGAAAATGGACTATTAGTCAATTTAGACAGCAGGAAATGTGACTGATCAGAGCAAAGGTTGGCATCTTGATCAAAATACACATTTCTTTAGTTGCACTTACAGGTGATGTGGGCTGATTTGAGCGGGGGCAGAGCCTCTTTTAATTTGAAATGTTTTGAGTGCAGGCTTTATAGCAGCCAAAGAAACTTCTATTTGATAGCTATTCATGGATTTGCATGTATTGAAGTGACTGGGGAAAAAAACCCCAACCTATTTATTTGTTTATTAGTGGTTCATAGCACTGCAGACTGCTTATGGCTCTGGGTGTATTGGTCTTTCTCCAACAGAGACACTTTTTAAGATCACAACATAAAGGCCTTAATAAAGACATTTTGGTTACCCTTCTAGCGCTTTACCTGAAAAAATAAACCTTCAGGATTATTATCCTGGCCTCATTAGGAACAAAACATTTCTTTTAAAAAGCAAATTGAAATGCACTTTGCAGGAATAAACAGGATTCAGCCGTGGTTGCGGGGTGATAGTTACTATTTCTTTTATTGTGCTTTATGAGCAGTGAGACATGGAATTTGTACCATTTTCAAGGTGCTATTAAGCGAATGGGGCAGCTGGAACAGGGCAGGGAGGTTTGGGAGATTTTGTCTGCTCTGCCTTAGGGACACGTGGTTAGGAGCAACACCTTGTCTGTGGTATAACAAGCTCTGTGGGCAGCCAGCCTGTGTGTAAACGCAAATGCATCCTTCCAGGTTTTTCCCTCTCTGCCGTGTGTCCAGACCCCAATGTGCAGAGCTGTGCCACGGATTCCAGTTGCAGGCAGCTGTTCAAAGCATCCTCAGGCATCCAAGGCCTGCAAAGACAGATACAGCCCAGTAGCAAGGGGAGGTTCCCAGCCTTGCAGACCTGCAGCTGGAGGTGGGGTGGGGTCATTTGCAGAGCCTGAAAACAGGCTAGATATCCAAACTGTGCCCTTCAGGTGTTCCAGTCCCATAGGATTAATGGGATTCATATTTAAGAAGTTAAGATTTATGCTTTAATAATTAAATGTCTCAATTTCTAAAAGTAGTAAAATTACAATAAACCTTATTTTCTAGCCAAACAATGGATTTGGGCAGCTGGAGGTATCCAGGTTTTTTTTCATTAAATAACTGGCCCAGTATCCAAGTTTATGGTAAATGTAGAAGGACCTTATCCTGCAGGTGCTTTTACTAATTTTGTGCACTAATTGAGCTATGTAGTCTAGATAGATAATCTACTGTATGCAGTATAACAGAGGAGGAAGTGGAAAGAAGAGGCAAGTCCATTCCTTCAGCCACTTATTGCTAAGTTCATGCAATCTATATGGTAGCACAGGAGTTCTCAATACTTTTGGAAAAGCATGTCTGCCTGCTGGGCACTGAAGTCAACTGAGACATTAATATTTTGACATAATTACAAATCTCTACCTCCAGGAAGGATTTGTCTTATGCAACTTATTTCAAATTTGTGATACACACGAAGCATGTATGTTTTCTCTTGTATTTATGATTCATACACTTTCTTATGTCTCCCAGTTTACTGCTGTCCTAATGCCTCTGTCAAACTGCACAGTTTTAAATGACAGGAATGAAATAATCAGTTGCTTTAGAACTCATGATTTGAACGAATAAAATAGAAGATAAAATACAGCTTTAGCTAGGTCTGACTACATATTGTTCTTTCTCTCTATTAAGTACATGTAGAAGTTTTCTGTCCCAGATTTGCAGCCTCTAGTGCATCTTTGCTACTTTGGTCCGATGTTTGTGATTTCAGCAGGTGCCTGTAGTAAAGAAACATGCACATGATTCTTGTATGTACTGGAGCTTTTATTTTTGTTGTTCTCATTCTAGCAACTTGACCTTTTTTCAAGTGGGTCCAAAAGAGTGTTAAGCTCTGCTTTCTGTCTTCACCCTCCTGAAACTTAAAATTGCTGGGCACAGCCTGGCATTTCTGTGTGAATTCTTTCATGGGTATCTCATCGCTAAGAGCACTTGGTATTGCTATAGAAATGTTATGTCCAGTGAGGCTCATCTCCTTGAAATATCTTCCCATTTTCTAAATTCTGAAGACAAGGTAAACTGCTCTGCCTAAAAGAAAACACTACAGCATTTCAAGACTATTGTTTTAGTTATCATTAGGGAGTTTCTTGAGAGTTTGTATTTGGATTTCTTTAATGAAAATCAATATGTGATTTTAGAGCATTTTCAAAAGTTATTAACTGTAGCGTAATCTGGTTGAAAATTGGGATGATGCTAGTATGAGTAGACTGTGTAATTCAGGTCTAAAGGACCAAAAGGCAAATATATTTACTTTAGTTCAACAATGCCAGTCTATCAGCTGTCACCTTATGCTCGTGTGCAGGAAGAATACGGGGTAAATCAGCACTGTTTACCCCCTTCTCACATCTAAAAGGGATTGCCTAAATGGTCACTGTTTTTCTGCTCCTGCAGCAGGATCTCCCAAAAGCTACAACTCTCAGGAGTGCAGAGGCAGCTTGCAGAAGGAAAGGGGGAAAAAAGTGTACATTTTTATTTTAATGGCACATGCCAAACCCTCAGCTCCCCATATGTAAATTCACAGGTGTTAACCAGTTACTGTAATGTTAAGATGAAATTTCAATGCATTGGGAACATGGCCATGTAAATGCATCTGTGGGTTTTTCTGCTCTCCTCTTTATTGCTGTGATTGGGGTTTTTTTGTACCCAGATAACCTCACAGATTTCACAGGAGTGCCATTTAAATTCAGATCAGGATCAGTGGTCTCCTACTTTGAGACCAATTTTGCTTGCTTGTCTGCTAAATTGTGCTTTTCTGACTTCACAAAATCACTTTAATTCCAGTTAAACTGTTTCATGTTATCAGTGACCTCAAAATGTGCTACCCTGGTTATACAGGATAAGGTTAAGACTTTTCTCCCTGAACCAGCTCATTGAATTAGGGGGCAGATTCTGAGCCACTGTGAAGTGGCATAATAAAAATTGATCTTAGGGAAGCTACACTACTTTGCATCGAGTGAGGACATAACCCTTCGTAAATCTTAATTCTGATTTTTTTTCATTAGCTGCATTATTGTAAGGTAACAATTAATCTCTTACATGCATTTAGCTGCCAGTGCAATGGAAAACCTACAGTGTACTACAAATCAGAAGCAAGCAGAGGCTTTAATTTAGTCAGAGACAAGCTTTGAAGGCAGTCAAAGAGCCACTGATGGAGTTCAAATGCTCTTTGTCCTGCAAAAATAAAGAGCCTATTTGTTCTGCCTTTTTACATTAGCATCTTTTACCTTGCTGGAGGAAAAGGAGGAAGAACTGTAATCCTAGCTTTTGAGTTGTTTTTTTTTTTTTTTTTTTTTTGAAAAGAAAGTGAATATCGAACTCATAGGCCTTACCAAAGCTTTAGATACATGAAAAAATCGGCAGTTTGCAATGGCATTTAATAAATATCACAGGCTTGATAGTTTATGCCCCAGTATTGGGTAGTAACCATTTTTCTTTTCTTATTTTCCTTTTATTTCTCCCACCCTGACACAACCACAGCAGTGGTAGTGCCAGGACAGATGCTGCCAGGAAAAGATGGGTTTGGGAGAGCTGGGGGGCCCAGGCAGCTGCGGCCCAAGAGGGAATAAGCAGTATGAGCTCAATCCCCCCACAGGACCCTCCACACTGGGCAGGGACTGCTTCTTGACTGTCAAAAAATCCTTTGATAGGAATTTTTCCTATCTAAGGAAGAAAGCAGTTATGGTCAGAACACTTGATTCTATGACAAACACAGTGAACTAACTTGCTTCTGAAACAGGAGAAAAATGTTTTAAATTTGTAACTGGTTACGCCATTAGTCCTTGTTTTGTTCCTTTTGGATCAATTAATTCATGTGTGACTGTAAGGACCTCCCTGTGCTAAAATGAAGAAGTTATTTTCTGTTCTACATCCTACTTCTGCACCTAATATAACCTAATATCAGGTAAGCACCTTCCCACCACCCCCAGAAATTGTTTCAGTAATTTGGAGAGTTATCTGGAGTTTATAATTCCTTTCTCTTTGTGTACAGGAAAGTTTGTGTAGCATACTTGCTGTCCACAGCACTGTCTGATAGTAGTTTCTCATCCTATCCTCTTTGCAAATTACTTTTATTCTCAATAGAATTCACAGAGAGTCCTAATCCTCCTGCTTTTACTAGTGGATAGAGAGAGTTTAATCTGTGTAGCATCCAGTAGAAGACAATGCTCTGCCTTTAGCCCATGGAATAACATTATAGCCAAGTAGCGTTCAGTGCTTTTGAGGAGCCCTCTTTGAGCTGATTAAACCTGTTGCAAAGCTCAGGTGGCAAATTAAGTTCCATTTTTATCTGTTCGCTTCCCTTATCCACCTGTTTCTTGAGGAAGTTGTCTTCTCAGTTTTATCTCTGGGTTCTATCAGAAAAACTTCAAATATTCTAACCCATAATCTCTGTAATGTATCCATTCAAAGGGCTATGCAATTATATTTAGTACAGACAAAGACTTCTTTTAGAACCCGAGGGGCTGCAGCTTGCTTACATGCATTTAACAGCAAAACAGGCTGTCTAGACAAAGGAGCGCAAGATCAAACGAGCACTTCCTTGACACAGTTCACACTGAAACCCAAATTCTTTTTCATTTTCCTCTTCTAACACTGTGCTGAAGAATAAGATGACTTTCCTTTTCTTTCATTAACCAGCATAAATTTTTACCCCTCCTTGTAGTCCTGGCAATGGAATGCCAGGTCTGTGCCCTTTGCCAGTGCTAATCTTGATAGTAATTCCCAGCAGCCATCACGGGCCTAAGTCTGCCTTGCTTACCACATACAGTTGTTTCACAGTCTGAATGGGGAAAAAGACCCATATTTATTATTAAAAACTGGTATCATAGTAATTTCTTTAAATGTAAGAATCAAATTATTCTTATAGTGCATAAATTCTTATTATAGATCTTATAATACTTATTCTATTGCTGTCATTTAAATTACCACATATTCTAAATTTTTAGTGTGTCTGGCGAAACAGAATGCAGGATATGCATAAATGGATCCATAGATGCTCATGTGCATGTGTGTGTGTTTATAGCCTTCGACACAACACTTGGTAATGGGCAGACCTCAGAGGCATGTGAGATTTCAGGAGGGGGAGCAGTGAAGGATACCTTTTATTTTCAAGAAGAACATAGTACACCAAACGTCCTCTGTACTACTTGAGAATTCCAGCTTAAAGGAGAATTTATTTCTGGAATTTATATTATGTCGTGTTTGCAGAATGCGCAAAAATAAACAAATATAATATTTGGCAATATTTGAGCTATACATAGTGTGTATAATAAATAAAATAGGTTTAAGAACTGGAATATAATCAATAGGTTATAATAACTAATTGCATACCTTTAGTGCCACCTATACACAAGGAATGGTGCAAGAAAGTCACAGCCCATACCTGGAAGGTTCAGATTGAACTGTCAGCAACATTCACCCCCAAAGTAATGAGTAAGGAATTTATTAAATGGAAAAGTACCAATTTAGTAATAAGATTTTGCCTTCTAGTGTAATGACATAAAGTTATTTTCTCCAAAACAGAGCTTTACACCAAGACACAGTAGTAGCATTCTATCATATTGCTTTTACTGTCAGTCTTGCAGTTAGACTTTTGAAACTACCTTCAACTTTTTAAAAGAAAAACTTTAAAATCAAGCTTAAAAGTCACAGGAGTTATTGTATAACTATTTGTTGGCTTATCTAATTTCAGTTGTAAATCACAAGAGTGGGGGTTGAGCTCGCTTTTATTTCATTAGTTGCATCTCATTTACATTTCATTTTGTGCACATCACTTGCAGGATTTAAATCTCAGTCCTTTGCTATTTGAGTTGTTGTTTGGTTTTTTTTTTATTTATTTATTTCCAATGTGACATAATAACTGAAAGATGGCAAGTGAAATTTTGCTCAGTGTTGCTATTAACTTGCTACACACAAACTATTTAGCTTTTACAGGAACTGAGTCTCAGGAGCAGGTACCTAATTGTGTGGAGTGATTTTATTTCATATTCAAGTAGCAAGAACAAGTTGATAACCCTGCCTATGCCACCTGCATGTAAAGCCACAAAACTGCAAGTCTTGTAATACTTTTTTGAGCTGTCTTACTAAAAGCTAAAAAAATGCTTATTTCATTTCTCTAGAGACAGCAGGAGATAGCAGTACAGAGTCATGCCAAAAACAAGTAATTCAGGCTGTTGATATTTGCCATAAAAACAATTAAACTGGTGTTTTCATATTGCAGTATTTACCACCTTGTGTTTTGAATTCAACCATCACACACAGTCTAAAATCCTGTATTTTAGTAAAATGGGCGGAAATTTAGTCCTTGTTCAGGACAATAAGAGTTGTGTAGAATCTGTTATGCAAGTCACTTGAAAAAGCAATATTTTGAACAGATGCAGAAAAAAGGGTGTGGGTAGGTCAGGGGCGTGTCAGAAGGGCAATGGTTGTAAGATCCTTTGGCTCTGGTCCCTCAATGGTTATCTGACAAGTAATGCAGACATCTAACAATTACCGTGTTAATGCTGCAAAATAGGGAGAGGATTTATGTTTATAACAAGTCTGAATCTAAACTATGACTGTTGAGAAGTTACTGGTTCATCCTATACCGTTGCGTTCTCTCCTTAAGAGAAAAACCAAGTGCAAATACTGTATAGATATTATACCTTATAAGAACTCCCCCACTTTCCTCAATCCTACAGGCTCATCTGGCATTTCAGCTTCACACTGGAGCACTTCATATCATCTTCCTCATGGTATAATTACTTCCTTTGTGCACTCATAGATTTTTTTAAAAAATTTTACCGAACAACCCTGTAGATAGCAAAGATGCCAATGACCTTACCCGGGTCAGAATTTCAGCTCTGGAATTAAGACACCAAAAGGACTGCTCTGTCTATAGAGCTCAAAGAGGGATATTCTTTATTCCTTCCTCTGGATCATGTATTCAGCTCTGCTCAGAATATCACCTTCGGTGTCTAATAGCCAAATTTTTTTTGAGAATAATGAGATAAAGAAGCATCTTACAATGGGATTGCCAACCTGCACAGAAACTCTTTATTTAAAATTGAAAATATTATAATTCATTTTCAAGGAAGACTAAACACATCACTGATCACTAAGTGTTGTTTAAGTTGTCCTGTAATTTGAGGTTCCTTTTTATGACACATCTGAAATAGATCTCAAGTAGGCCATACAAAAAGAATACCATCTCTTTAAAAAAAGCAATAGCTTTCAAGGCCCAGGATGGCCTCTGTGCTGAGATTAATAAAGCTTGACAATACATTTTGAATGCAAGCAATGACTTCTATTACAGGGGGAAAAATGAAAAAGCTGCTATTACTGACATAGTCAATAGATTGCACCTCAGTGTATACTGTACTTTCTACATTTTTAATATAAATGTGTTCAGTTTCAGAGACGGGAGCATTATCAGCATTCATTTTACTTGAGGCAATAATGTGAGAAGTTGTGTCTTGTGTAATAAATAAATAACCTGTCTTTAAAACCATTTACTCAGATTGCTTTTCCCAAATGCTTATTTAGAGGTGCTCTGGAAGGTGTCATATACCACGACAGCCATGTTATAAAGATTTTATAGAACGCAGTTTCTTTATTTTACCAATAGTATCATTGTTCATGGGGTACTTTTCATTTTGTTTGGTTTAGAAATAGA
Organism: Acropternis orthonyx; assembly: GCA_035583155.1. Classification (NCBI taxonomy): domain Eukaryota; kingdom Metazoa; phylum Chordata; class Aves; order Passeriformes; family Rhinocryptidae; genus Acropternis; species Acropternis orthonyx. The sequence continues at coordinate 5,338,780 of JAWWEU010000011.1, forward strand.
ATCATGGCAGTCTTGTACGATGGTGAGATGGTGTGGTAAGTTGTAAAGTGTGGCTTGAGGCTCCCCTGTTTCTCAGAGGTTCTTGTTGGTCAGGAAGACCTGGAAGTAGGGGCCAGAAAACTTTTCATCATCACAGACGATTGCCTTTCTTTCAATTTGAAACTTATCTTTTTCTTCCATCATGTTTTTCTGGACTTGAAAAAACAGAAGAAATGATCTTCTCTCCATAAATATACATATTCACATCTTCATAATCTTTGTAGCACGCACTCACACTAAGAAACTATTTTCTCCCTGTAAATAGATCATGTTAAATGGCAATTATAAAATAAGACACCAAATCAATTCAGGCTTTGTGTGGTCACTTCTCTGTATCTGTCTTGGCACATAGATTCATGTGAACAAAACCTTTCCAGTCTTTTCAGAAGAAGAGGAAATGAAGTATATATTGCATAGGTAGCTTAAAAGAACATAAAAATGAGGAATAATCAGCAAATTTTTAATTACTTGTAACAATATCTAGTTTTGAAGAAGGTGTTTTGTACTCCTCTGATGTCTGACCATAACAGATTTTTTAAAACATATTCAGAACAGTAGGTCTGATAAATCTCTAATGTCTCTTTTACATCAGCACAAATGTGCTGATTTTTTTGGAGTGACCCTTGATTTACACTGTTGTAAAGAAAGAAGAATCTGGCTGTAAACATATAAGGGAGGAAAAGCATGTCCAGAGACTCCAAGTACAAAATAAGGAAGATTTATCTAGAGTGGCTCAGGGGCTTTAGCCAGAATAATAGGCTGTAATGGAGCACGGGAAATTTAGGCTGAGTGGGAAGAACATGGTTTACTGATCTGTGGCTTAGCCATCTGTGTCTCAAGGTGAGAGTTCCATTGGTTAACAGACAGACACGTTTCTGACTATAGTTAAAAGAAACAGGTGGAAGTGAAGATGTACCATTTATGCATTCCTACTTCTGTTCTCTTCCAGTGCAAGAGCTGGTTTGTAGCTCAGAAAAATCTCCTCCTCCTGAGATCTCACACTTAAAATGGTGGATTTTGAAGTTAAACTTAAAAGTTTATTCTTTCTCTGTTCAGCAAAGAAAATCTTTTTTCAGTAGTACAGTGCTCTATATAAAGTCTTCTACAATACTTTCTTTAGGTCATACAGGGAAACCTAATTTAGAAATATTACAGAAGGCAAAACTTACCATTTTCTGTCCTAGAACTCAGCACTGATCTGATTACTTTTGACTGTGATTCCAGGTTATCTGCCTAATTTGTCTACAGTGTTATTACCAACATGTGTTTTCCCATGAGGAACATATTAATTTGGCTGTTGCCCTGGGGAAATCTAAACAAAAACACACACACAAAAAATTAAGTACAAGAATACTTTTTCATAAAAAGGAATGCCATACACACAATAAATGACAGGCTTGTGTTTAGAAGAGTGTTAAAATCAAAGGATTTTCAGTCTGCACTTCCCAATATAAATTGCTCATTTCAAAACATAATGTTCTGCATAATTAGATCACATAGTTTGAGCATCTGGGCTATCAGTCTGTGAAGTGATGTGGTAAAAGCTGTGGGTAGCAGGAACAATGAACAAAACTGACGCCCACCTACAGAGTGTCTGATGGCCAGAATCACTCTGCATTTTCTGGTGGACAGAGGTGCTGTTTTTCAACTTCTCCCTTCTGCGGCCCTTCCATGGGCACAGAAATCACCAGAACCGGAGTGGTGGCGACTTGTACCTCCCGTACAGTGGGGTGGCAGTGAGAACTCTCAGCCTTGAGCTGCAATTAGCCATTGCCCACTCATTCCGTCAGAAGTGCAGTCATCTCACTAATGACAGCGTTCCTTCATCTGGAGATAACGTGATGGATAAAAAGGGGCTCTGTGAATCACACCAGGGATGTGCGTGAAAAGATTATTTTGGTTTCTAATTTAGCAGGTACTTCAGACCACTGAGACCATTTGCAGCTGCTTCCAGTATGGAAGTGGACAATATAAGAGAATTCCTTAGTAAATCCCCCTGTGCTCCCCTCCCCACTGCCTTCTTTCCCTTTCCTTTGGGTTTAATGAGTAAGCAGCCAGAAGCTTAATGGTAATAGAAAGGTAGTGGGTGCAGTGCAAAGTTAAATATTATAAAAGAACACTGGGGCATTGATTGTTAGAACAATATATTGCTATTTCCACTTACTGTTTTCATTTAATTTCTATAGGCTATAGGTGTAGTTTTGTTACCAATGACCGAGCTTCAGTAAAACTCAGGTGTAACTTCCAAGTATTATTACAAATCCCTCAGTCTCTTGGAAGCCAAGTGTGAATGAAGAGCCTGGGCAGCTTCTGTTACACCAAAGAACCAGATAAACAAAGATAATAAGCTTTTTGAAATACAGATCTATTTCTTCATATTTTAAAAGAAATAAGCTTTTTGAAGACGTGATTTTTAGCAAAAAGCTGGGTGATGCTTTAATACTCTACTGGATTTTGCAAGCATTCAGGCTCAGAGAAAATTGTTGCTTATCTAATTCTACATACCCTGAAAGCAAGTTTGAAAAATAGGAGTCATTGAGTAATATCTTTACTGGTGCCATAAATCAGAGACTTATTTGCATACAAATGAAAATTCAAACCAAAGCGCACTAAGAAGTAACAGAGCCCTAACAGTTAGGGATCAGCATTAAAATATGAACCCAAGTTTCCACCCTGAAGTAAAGCAGAAATCAGACAGGATATTCTGTTGGGAGATGCCTTCTATGTACTTGTTGTTGGGGTTTTGGTTTGTTTGTTGTTTCAACTCTGAACGCATTCACAGAGGGATGAAATTATTCACTGGTCTTTGAGATAATGCCTGTAAACAATTCATTAAAATCTTATCACTGATAGTATCAAAAATACATGAAATATTCAGCAGATAAATCACATCAACAAGTCGTGGTTGTAACCTGTAGCAATGCTAATCACAAATGTGTACTGAGGTGTGTGAAGCAGCACATTGCAGAACATGGAAGGGAACTCTGTGCTTTTTATTAGCCAGTTTTTTCAGTTTTGTTCCAAAGAGAGAGTGGTGAATTCTGAGATACTAAGGTTCATTAAAGAATGATATTGGCCTTCTTAGGAAAAAAACAAAGTGAACTGGAACAAGGTGAAAAAAAAAAAAAAAAACAAACCCAACACTTTAAAACTCTTAGTAAATTCTGAGACAAATTTGTAGGGTCAATACTGGAGCACAAATACACAAGTGGCCATTTTAGAGTTGGAATACTAAACGAAGTTTAAGCTACAGTGGTCAAGGCAACACCACCTAATTAAAGAAGGAGTTCCACCTACAGGGAATAGATGAAACAGCTTGCAGATGAGACAGATTGGGAGGCTGCAAATGAGAGATGTAATTTTTATTAAAAGAAATATAGCACTTTTCCCTATGGTAAGGTCAGGAGATGAAAAAGGACTGTGTGCAAAGTTTTTAGAAATAGAATGTATTATTTAGAACAGTCCCTCCTTTTAATTTTTCAGTCTCTGAATGAGAACTTTAATTACACATTTGCTTCTTTCACTGAAGACTCCTATCTGGGCTCATTTTCTTTAAACCTTAGCTCATTTTGGTAGTCTTTAAGCACCCTTGTAGTCCAGTTGACCATGTGCCTACTTAAGTAAGACTGAATCTGTGTGAAGATGATTGAATCAGGCTGAAAGCTGATTATAAATATATATTAAAACCTGTATAAATGGACATAAAGGCTATTTTTACATAAATCAAAGAACACTGAATTTTAAATTTAAATGGAATGAGTTGCGTATGGAGCAGATCTGTTGGCAAGCTATATCATTATGGCTTTAAATTAGACCTCCATTATAAAACTTCATATATGTAGGTCATCATAGCAGTTTCAATGAAGTTGTTTTTATATGATCATGTTTAATTTGCCTCAGGTGAAACAGTGCATAGGTGACACCATGGTCTATCCTGACTGTAGACTGGGCAGATAATGTCAGTGGATCTAAAGGCTGCAAGGGTACTAAAGAGGGATTAATCAGGGATCTGATAAGCAGATTTTCTTTGGCTGGTCAACACAGCCCTTCTGTAGTCTTGAGATAGGTCCTCCCAGCAAAATTACGTAAGTCTCTGGGCTCTTTATATTCAGAAATGCAGTCAGAATTTAATGAGGAAAAAAAAGTATTAATTATACTAGAATTTATCATAGAATCACAGAACAGTTTAGATTGGTACGCGCCTTAAAACTCATCTCATTCCACCCCCTGCCATGGGCAGGGACACCTTCCACTAGACGAGGCTGCTCCAAGCCCCATCCAACCTGACTTAGAACACTTCCATGGCTGGGGCAGCCACAGCTTCTCTGGGCAACCTGTTCCAGGGCCTCCCCACCCTCACAGTAAACCAATGATGTGTAGTTTTCTGTTTATGTATTTAAATATCTTAGTCCTTAATCAGAAAGCAAAGTCACGGTTTCTCCACCTTGCTCCAAACTCCTTTGCTGCCATGTAATCCTTGGTCTTTCTTGAAACTCTGAACTGATGCACCACTGCAAACAAGGAAAATTTCAAATCCTAAATTGGTTCTAGTTTCAGATATTCAATACTAAGTGCCTCAACTATACAATCAAACCCTACAGCATTTAACAAACAGCTACAATTGATTTGATTGTACTAGTCTACAGTGACCACTTCAGGTTCCCAGTTTAGATCTGGGAGAATCATTTAGATGATGCCAAAGAAGGAATGGGAAGAAGTATCTAAAGATCAAAATGAAAATCAGGAAGGAGGAAACTGCTCAAGAGGAAAGGGAGAGAAGGAACATTCTCACTGTGAGAGAGGTTCCAGTGCTGTTGGGGAGCTACTGGTTGCTAAAATATAAGCTGGTTTTTGGAGTGGTACAACAGACCGAACAGGTTCATCTTCAGTCTGTTTGCTAGTTGAATTTAATTTCTGCATGCAGAGTTTTTTCTGTCCTGCTTCCATGTCTGGTCACTGATATTTCAGTTTTATTTCTTTCTGAGACCACTTAGCCACAGTTCTTTGGCAGCTTTTTGCCTGAAGCAGGGTATCGCTTCTTGGAGACTGTCTAGACTGACTGACTATGTCCTTCATGCAGCAGAGAGTCGAAATCAGTGAATTGGACAAATGTGTTGCACTAAAGGAAATAATCAGCCTTTGTGGAGCCTCTTGGCTTTCTGACTTTAGGCTTCTGCAGGGATGCACCCCAAAAATTATATGAGGCACTCAGGTCACAGGCTCAGCTGTGGAAGATGTTAGAGATGGTTGGTGGGAAAATGCTTAACATCAGTTACTCCCTAGGAAGTTCATCCTCTCCAACTAGAAGAATCTATATAGAAAATAATAAATTGTGGGCTTTCCATTAGTATTCTGGAGAGGTTACACTAGTGTGTGTTTTAGATTTTTGATATGTTACACAGTCAAACTTTGCCCCTGAGAAGCTCTAAAATATTGCTGCAATGCCCTTGGTGAATTCTACAAACAGGCACAGTGTCATCAGAGGTGACACATCATCCCATTTCCTGCCTGGTTGCATTACGAGAGGAAAATCTCATTTAACACAAATTCTGCCCTTCTATAATAATGTCCATGACTGAGAAAAGAGTGTGGGATTGGACATCAAAATCAGAAATATCTGCAAACACTGGCTTTTAATTTAAGAATATGTTTCCTGCAGACCTACTTACAATGGATCCTTTGAGATCTGTAGGAATTTGAGCAGATGAAGATGTTACAAAAATTAAATAGCTTGTTTACCCTCAACTAGGCTATGAACAATATCTCAAAATTTGAGGGTAAATAGCTCTTATTTCCATCATTGTGCATATAGTCTTTGAATTTTGCCAACTGTATGTAGTGCTACGCCTTGATATTCTTAAACTCAGTCTGTTCTGAGGGGTATTTAAGGGAGCTGCTAAGCTACTGTTGATACCTTAGTGGATCAGATGTGCAATTTAGGGATGAGAGTAATTTTGCAGTTGGTCAAATATATACCATAGGGTACAGGTATTGTGTAAATTAGTATTCTGTGCCTTCATAAAATAGACTTATTAGAATACAAATGGGCTTATTGTGACAATATCATTCTTCCCAGTTCATCTTTTTCTGCACCACAGTACAGAAATGTGCTTTGCTAGGTTAAGATCTGTTTTGAGGAGTCCTAGGGAGAAATTAATAGAGGACATGAACTCTGTTCATTGAGGTGTATTAATTTGGCCAGATTGAAAAACTACTGAGTATTTGATCGTAGGATGCGTAAAGGGTAATATACCCAGTATCATTAGTTACATCCCTGATCTCTGAGATGAAACAGAAAATCTGCTTATAGATCGAGTTGTTTCAATATGCACTGTAAAAACGTTGCAGATTACTTATTAAAACATTACTAGTAAGAAAGGAAAGCATATCTCTCATTTTTAAAAAATAGTCTGTATTCAACATGAAGTATGTAAAATCTGCCCTTTGTTCATTAATGATAAATGATATTTCACTGAAACAGTTGCACATCCCCTCAACAAAGAACCAAAATATATCCACATATGCTACGTACATTTTCCAAAGTGATCACTGTAGCCTGACTATACCTCCTGGTACCTGTAGTGAGGATGCCATGCTATGGAATCAGCAAGTAATTAAAGGTGGAATTACACAGCATTGGCTATCTGTTAGAATTTCAGCTGTGAAATATTTGATGCAAATGTAGTGTGGCAGCCAGAACTTCAGTGAACACCAAATGCCCCATTTCTCATGAAATCTCCCAGATAAATAGCTTTAAAGAATATCACAGGAGCCTTGTTCCATTGAGATTAGAGATAAACCCAAAGAAAGCTGATTAGTTTTGTCAATCTATTGATCTAAACCAAAAAAGTATGGCATTTGAGCTGCATTCCCATAGATCAGATTATCACAAGCATTCACTTTTCCATACATATTTTGTCTATATAAGGAATTACCATAAGCTACAAGTGTTTTCTTTGTGTTCATGCCAAATTGCATGGCTGTGCTTAACAAACTGAGGTCATTCTTGCCACAGTTGTTACAAGCTATTAAAACTCAGAGTCAAATACTTAGAGCGTTCATTTTGCATTTGGCAGAAATGCCGTGGGCTGGTAAGCACTGGTGATTGTCAGCACTTAAAGAAATAAAGAACAGGTGTATCAATAATGTGGAGTTAATTTAGCTAAATGTATATTTTAATGCCAAAATATTGAATGGAAGCACAGTTTTCAGAGAATTTTTGACCATTCCTTGTCGTTGCATAAAACGGTCCGGCTAATAAGAAAGGAGAAACCATAAAATTATCACCGTTGTTTTCTTTTCACCAAATCCTGCGTGATCTCCTTGGTGAACTAATCATGCCTGACTGTGATTTTTGACATGGCAAGATAAATTGCACTGCTGAAGTTAATGAAGAAGTCTGAGATTTGACAAATTTATTTCCTCTGACAAATAGCAAATATTTATAGTGCTTGCTTTGGTTCCAAGCCATTACAGGTGAAACAGAAGTGTAGAAATAACTTCACTTAAAAATGATGATTTTTTGAGAGAACAATACAATCATCCTGAAAATATATTTTCTTTCAAGTGCAGTAAATAAATAACCAATAGTATTATTAAGCTGACAAATAGGATATAGGAAAAAAGGAACATAAACTTCTGAGGAAGTGAGAGAAAGCAGAAGGTTAAGACCTGGGCTATGGTGTGGAAGAGGTTTGTAATTGCGTTGTTGTCTGGGTGTTGACTGGCTGATTGAACAGCCTTGGAGGTGTTCACAAGCTGTCAGGCCAGGGAATTGGAGTTAATGGACAGCTAATATCATGATTGAATGGCAAAAGTGGAGCCTGATCTCTTTGAGGATGGAAAATCAATAGTCTATTAGATTTGTCAGGCTGACAGGGAGAGAAAAGAGCGAAAGTCTGCTGTATTTGCTTGCATTACAGGGGCTGCTCTAATTAAGCACCCACCTCGAGATGGAGGGCAACCTGTGGAATTGAAGTAGTAATGAGATTCAGGCTTGAAGTAAATGAAGTAACTGCAGCATAAGGCATGCTGACAGACAATTAAATCCCTTTATCAATGCTGCTTCTTTCCAGAAATAAAGTGTCATATGGCATCTATAAAATAAGGCTGAGCCTGGTATGATCATAAATCTTCCGTCAGCTTGTGGTTGTGTGCGTTATCGTTCCTGTTGTTTTAGAGTTGTTTTCACAAAAACTCTAGGTGCATTGGCCAGTGCTGAGCTCTCCAAATGGAAGTTTCTGCTCCTCTGAGTACGTCTCTTGCTTAGAATTACTCTGCATCAGACCTGCACTCTTTCACTATTAACAGCTGATATCCGCTGTGACACTGCTGATAGCGCAGTGTGTCTGAGTATGTGCCTGTTCAGTGGCACAAGGTACCTCTCAGTCTCCTTCTCTTTTTGCTTCTTGACATCAGGAGGTAACTAATCTGCCTATTTCAATCAGCATGTGCATATCTCCTCCAAACCTGATAGCAAATGTAATGCTTCTGACACTGGGAATGTTAAGTGCGCCCACGTTCACCAGTGTTCAGTGCTGCACAAAATTGCTGATTTTTGGATTAAACATGAAATTCTCCAAGGCTTCAGATGGTTCACATGCATGCAAATGTAGAGTGTTGTTATTAATTCAGTTATCACTTTCTTAATCAGTGAGGTTGAGCAAATGAAGGGGTTTAGCCTTGAGATTTCTTGTGGGAGAACATTTTATTATGCAGCAAGCAGTGGCAGCCAAGGTGTGCCTTTCTGCTCCCAGGATTTAAACTGACCATCTCTGGATGGACATGCAAGTGCTCAGAGACTGCTGGGCATTGCTTTCCATAGTTTTTAAGCAGGCAAGTTTATTCTTTCACCTTGCTCCTTCCCTTGCTTCATACCTGCTATTTTCTGCAGCAAATTAAGGCCAAACTATTGCACGCTCTGTTTCGTGGAGGCAGAAGTCAGTGGGTATTTTACACAGTTGTTTGCAATCAGAAATCGAATATATGTAATTTGGATTCTTAATGTGTTTGGCCTGCCATTTTGATCAAGTACTATTTGTTGCTGAGTGCTCTAAATGACAAATCAAGAAAGGGTTCTATACGCACATGTCCATGACCGTGAACTTACCTCAGACTTTTGGAGTCATTTGTGAGAGAATTTGCAAAGCATTTACAAAACTTCTTTGATCCAGGGGAATGGTTTTACTTCAAGTGATTGCTTTGTCAGGAGTCCTCTAAGTGGTGACGTCCACGAAATTCCTAAGTAGGCTCAGAAGCAAGACTACACTGTTTGTTGCACTTTGTTGTATTTCTGTGAGTAGGCGTTTCTAATAGAACCAGGAAAAATTTCTATATATAAGGTCGCTAGTGCCTTTGTTTTGGCTATTGCATTTGTTACCCTTTCAAAATGAAAGGTAATTTATTCTGCCCTATGTTTCTCTTATTATGTCTATAGTATAATAACTATCAGAATGTTATTTTAGACAATTCTGTATATCTAAAGAGATATAGGGAGCATTTTGTAAGGGATAGAGTCAGCTGTTGCTTTCACACACACGTGTATGTGCTCTTTGTAGCCCAGCGCTCACTTGGTTGGTTTTCCTTCATTAGGGATTCAGCTTAATTGGAAGTTATTAAATTAATTTCTGCTGTTTAGTATACCTTATTTGAATTTACATCCATTTAAAGATCAACTGTTTGTTCTTCATCTCAAGATCCATTTTGCTTTGATGAGTGTTTTTTTCATTTGCTTCTACTACGGCATTGGTTATATCAGGCTTAATATAAGGAAATTAAGTTTAAGAGAGTCCAGACTCAACACAGGTTCAAGTTTAAGACAGTCCAGACTCAACACAAGTTCAAGAGGGGTAGCTGAAAGATCTTCACATTTGCTTCACAAGAAAATAACCTGTCATTTGATCTCATTTGTTTTTATAAGGGTTTTATTACAGGTTGTAGTGATTATGCTTTAAAAGTTATTACATAGGTGCATATCGTACATGAAAAAAAGATCTGATATTTGAAATATCTATTGAGGATGTTCCTTGCACTATGCCATTAGTTTGTTTTGGTTAGTAGATTAAATAAATGACAGGTGACAAAGTGGTTTAAATTAGTATCTTGTACAACCTGCTTTCACATCTGCTATGGTTTAGAGTAAAAACAGGTATCAGTGCAATGACATTGATCTAAAATTTGGAGAATGTTTGTAGAGCATTCAAAGTTCACTGGTTGTCATGATGATGAACTGATCGACTTGTAGGAGGGCAGAGAGCAAGTGTCTGAGTCTGAAAGTGTTTGACATTTTCTGATGTGTTGTGAATGTCTGTCCCAGGGGGCTGGACCTGCTGGGGTTCCAAAGCTCTGAGACACCCTTTGGCACTGATCAGTGTTTCATTAAGCCAAGCCTTAAAAAGGAGCACAGATTGAAGTTCAGGTCTCATTGCAGAGTGTTGTAATATAGTTTGGATACTGCTGACTCATCTTGCCTCTTAAACTGGTCAATACATTGTTGACATGCCATGTGAAATATAAAACTAGAATTTGGCATAGTGTGAGTTTAGATTTTTTTTTTTTTTTAACAAAATCAGGGTTCACCATCAGTCTGAGTCTGATATCTTCTGTAAGGAGATGGATTTTGAGCCTGCAGTGGCATCAACATATCTTGACAAGAGAGCCCATGGTCACTAAAGGTGCAAAAAAATTAACAACTTCTAATCAAAATGTTGAGCAGTACAACAGCAAGGCTGACTCCCCATAGAAAGTGCAGGGATAACACAGCTACATATTCTTCAGCCTGAAATGTGCAGAAATGGAAAATAAATAAAAAACTGAACCCAAGTACAATAGCTCTCTGAAATTACCGCACTGAGGCTACCACAGTGTATTTATATGAAATAAATAAACATGCGTTCTAAGAACTAAACAGATTAGCTTTCCCTGGAGGTGGCAAGGCTTGGAATATTTTTAAAGTAATGGTAGAGTTAATAGAGAAGCCAGAGACCCTCCCAGACAGCAGCACTGAGAGCCTGGCAGCAGCTGCCCCTTATTTACACCAAGGAACTGCATCCTTGGTGTCTTTGCTTGTCTTAGTTTGGCATTTAAGAACTTTGGAGGGCAGAGAAGACTCCCTGACGCACTTGTGTTGATGTTGGCAAAACACATTCTTGTCAAAGTTGGCAGAATACACTCCTTTCAAACAGAATACTGATTTTTTGACAGCCTGGCTGAAATGTGATCCCTTGAAAAACGTATGTGATTGTGGGCTAGTGCAAATGTGGCTTTGTAAATCATTCTTTTGACATACTGGTGTGTTAGTGGTATTTCTTAACGTTCTAGTTTTCAATGTTTGCTGTCCAGAATTCAGCACTTCTAGGTAGACTGACTGTGTTAGTGCTTAAGAGGAATTCAGAAAAGCAGACTTTCCCTTGCACTGGTAAAGTAGCTAATACTCACTATTTATTTAGGTGACTCCTTCAAAATCAGGAAGAATTAATATTGCAGAGCTTCTAACTTTTTTTAAAAAGAGTTTTAAAATTATTCTGGCTTTTATCAACCAGAATTCCTTTGACGGTCTTAAGAGAGATACTTTTGATTTTGTCTTCACGTGGAACTGACTTCCTAAAAAGATTTTTTTAATTTTATATTCTAGCACTGATTCACGTGAATGAATGTAAGAAGGCCCATAGGTTTTAAATTCTGTGACATTTTTGTTTAAATTGTATTATAAACACAATGCAGCTCTAAGTGACCATTGTATAATTTTACAACACAGAATAGATATGAAATAAAAGGTTTTTAATTTCAAGTGCTGGTTACTTTAGAATTGTTTTTTACTTCAGTCCTAGCTAAGCCATCACCCGGGCTGACCAGGACCTTGTGAAGGTGTGAAACAGCCCAAACCAGAGGCCATTTAAGCAGGCAGAAGTCCTTTCACTGGCTTCACTGTATTTCAGACAGTGTCTGTAGCTTTTGGTTTCCATATCTGTTCTTCCTGATACCCAGGAATGTGTTTCTTCCTGTGCTTGTATTTTTTTCCCCCTCAAATCCTAGATCATTAGTATCCATTGACATTTTTTAAAGTTTTGCTTTTAGATTTAGGTTTCAGAAGTACTGGTGAGTGCAAGTCAGTTGTAGTTGTAAATAATGCCAAGCATTTCCATTGCCAGTACTTGGAAGAATTGAAGTAATAAAAAAGATCAGGCTATGAGTGACAACTTAAAATCTTACTCACTAGACAGGAAAGGTTATAAAGTTACAATTTAATGTGTATATACTCCAAAATTTTAAAGCAGAATATAGATAATTCTAGTAGCTCTATAAATACTTGACTGAGCTGTTCAGGCCTATTTTTCTGATGCTACATTCATTGCAACTATAAATTTAAACTAGACTGTGTCAAGGGGCCAATTACAGTTTGTCACAAAAAGAAAAATTTAAACCCATGTCCTTTTCTTTATAAATTATTAGACATATAAAATGTGTTATTTTCCTCTTAAATTTTAAATTCATTTAATGTTCACTGCCATTTGGACACATGGTTTTATGCACTTCTCAAGGAGGACTTACACAGCTAATTTTTTGGTTCAGTTCAAGCAAAAAATCTTTATGAAACAAGTTCTCGCTGTTTGCGGAGACATCCTGAGCATGCTGACCAATTTCTGTTTGGGATCATAAATCACATTCCATTAGGCGTATTAGAAAACAAATTGTTCTTTTCAGCATATACTTTATGGAATATTAGACATGATGCAGCATAATGGAGCTAAACCTTCAGTGGATGTATTTTGGAGTAAATGGATCCAATTTGTGTTTAAGAGAGAAAGAAGTTAACGTTCTCTTTACACAGGACATTCTGCATTGCAATTTATTAGCATTGCAATCACAGGGGTTGGAATTTTTCCAGCTGTGTTCAGTTGACATTATCTGACCTTGGATTTGAGTCCAGACAGCCAATTCTCCCCAGTCTTTTGAGTGTGTTTGTGGGGTCTGTACATTTTAAACAGAGAATCTTGATTTGTATGGGTTGTGAAAACAGTATCTGAAAGCACTTTGCCATGTACACTGAAGAAATGGAAGTAGTTCATTTCAGTGCTTTCCCAAAGGCCCAGCTTCTTTTGATGTTGCACACACTTGTGTTATCTTTAGTGTGTAGCCTTAATAAATGCTTTATCTTTGGCAGTAATGTGCAGAGCATAAGTGGTATTGGCCTTGGAGGGCTTTTTGACTTAATTTGCTGGATGCAAAGCCTCTGTTTCCAATAATTTATTGTTTCAAAACCATCTCAGGGAAAATAAAGTGTGCACCTGAGGCTGGCTTTTATTTATTTCCAATCAATTTTTGAACCTGTGCTATTTTCTGGCGTGAAAAAGTAGATGTCAGTCCATCTTTTTTTCTGGCCCTCGCCCTTACCCTGAATATTTAAAACATGAATAAAATCAGTATGATCATATATTGATTTGTGTTATGTATTTTGTATTCTTCAAAGTGCATAGCGGAATTAGAAATTGTGTTAAACTCCAAAAATAATTTGATGGCAGATTACGTTAAGTATTTAATCACTCCAAAAACACCCAATCCTAACAAATGCCTTGGCTGAATGTCTCATACCAAAATTGATTCTCTTGCACTGGATTTTAGACTTTGTAAAGTATATATTAAAGAGCTTAACTAGTAAATTAGAAGACAAGATAACTGCAGTGTAGATAAATGAACAGTGCTTAGAGAATTTTAACCAGATTTTTGCCTAATTATTTATTCTCTACTGTGTAGTAAAAATGAGCAAAATCGACTCCACGGAAATACAGGATTTTGAATGATTGTTTTTGTATCACTGGGAGCAGAGGGTGCATATCTGCATTTATTTGCATCTCATATTTGAGTTTCAAGATATTTTTGGCAGGGTTCCTCTTTCATTAAGCATTTCCTCAGTGCTTGGTCTGTGAGGATCTTTGTCTTGATTAGGAACCCAGCCCTGTCTGTTGGGACTTTAGAGAGAAAGGAAAGGAGCATATGCCTCCTGTAAATATGAGAACTTCCAATGGTTTCTACCTTGTTCACATTCCTGGGCAGTGAAAGCCTGTTCACTCATGCACCAGAGTTACTGGCCGGCTTTGGTCATTTTTCTACCCAGCTGGACAAATGGGGTAAAAACCCAGGTGAAAAAGCAATGCTGTAAATCTTCTTTATCACTCCCTATGAAAGCTAAAGCTACAGCCTGCAAAATGTATGTGCTTTACTTCCCGTGCCTAAGTCATCCCCTTGAAATCGATGGGACTTCTGAGGGGCATAGATTTAAACCAGAGCATCGCTCCTCACAGGTCCTCGAGCAAGATTTATGGATGCACTGTGTGCGCTTTGCTGAGACACTTGGGCCACCAAGGCACATGAGGATTCCTGGATTCGGGCCTCGTGGCAGCTGCTCTGGATTATTTCCTCAGTTTATGCAATCCATTCATCTACAGAGAGGGGTGAGGCAAGGTGAAGGCAGGGGATGTCCCACAGTGCCCAAGACAGCTGTGGGTGAAGACCATGAGCAAGGAGAGAGCCGCCAGCACAGGAAAACCAGAGGGATGCTGAGCAGGGCTGGGAATAGACACCTCAAGGGCTCTGGACATCAGCACGGAAATTGTTTTGGGAGCTCAGAGGGCAAAAAGTGCTTGCCACAGCCCAGGAAGCTACACCAAGGTCAGAGAGGTGAACAGCCTAAAAGGGCAGAGAAGGAGGGGGGAATTCTTCCCTAAAACCACTTCTCATGTGTTTTCTCTCTAATCCTTTTGAATTTTCTCTGTCCTAAAGAGTTAATTATTCTGGGTTTTATTTTAATGATATTTTGCCTTTTTAATTTTAAGAGGCTGTCTGTCTTTTCTGTGAACCCACTGTAAGGCAAAGATCTAGGCAGATTTACCACAAAGCTTTAGCTGAGTTGAAGTCCTATTACAAGCCATTGAAGTGATTTAATTTTATTACTTGAGGACACTCTTTCTGAGAAAAGTTGGTACATGCTGCAGTGCTTTACTGAATATGAGCATCCTTCTCCTTCAGTCCTATTTAAGCCTTTGGTAGGCAAACACCATGGATGCAGCTGGAATAGATACTGGTATTTTAAACTGCAGTGTAAGGATGTAAGATTTTTAAAATATAGATTTGGGTTCAATTGCTTAGGTGACCCCCAGCATTAATACCATATTTAGCTGTGAACTTTGCTTTTTTTTTTTTTTTTTTTAAATATATAAAGAGCCCAAACTATTCCGATTTTTTGTGGGGTTTTTTTTGTTTGTTGGTTTGGTTTGGTTTTGGTTTTTTCATTTTTTGTTTGGTTTGGTTTGGGGGGAATTGTGTAGCATAAGAGTCATCTGGCACTAGTTGGTACAAAAATGCTCAACATCAGAGAACCAAAGTGTGGTTTTTTCCTTCCAACTACTATCAGAATGAACACTAGGACCAAAGGCTCTTACTGAAAATAATTCCCTAAATAATCACTTACCTTGAAGGCATTTGATCTGTATGATCTGAATGCAACTGCTGATAACTTCAGAGAAATAGAAAACTGTGTTGGAAATCACTTTCTCTTGGGGACTGGAGTCCTGTCCGTCACATGGTGGATTAGAGGCTTGGCAGCTCGCCAGCCCATCAGACTGCACGTAAGGTCTTTGATGCCAATTGCATTAGCTTTCCTCTACTAATGTGCTGTATAGCTTGGAAAATAAAGGAATGAAGGTCAATATTCCAGCATGTACCCCCGGAACAGCAAGTGCTGCTCATAATGTACAGGAGAATGAAAACGCTTCAGAGTTCAAGCTGCAGGCTGTGACCTTCTCCTATGCCCAAAGTCCTGAGATTTTTGTCCTCCAGTCCTGAGTGCAACGAGTGCTTGTCAGAGCTCTGTCCCAGGATGCAATTTACTCTGAAATTCCCAAACAGACACAGTTTGCCTTCAACCATTACGGCCTGTTATTCACGTGCAGATGCTGTGGGCTGTGAACTTTCTGCTGAACTCCACTCTCTCACTCTCAGTTCTGTTCATTGTGAGGGCTGGAGTGGAGAGGGAGCAGTGCAGCTCACGAGTGAAAAAGAGGGATTCTGTGATGGATTTGAACACCCTCAGAGAAAAAAACCCAGCGTTACGTACGTCTTCTCCCACCAGGATCTTGCTGTAAAGATGTGTTACAGAGATGGATGGCAGACCCGAGTGTCTGCTGACTTACATTAACCATAACACAGCAGACACACTGCATGGATGATAGATGACCAGGGATGATTGTGTGTTTGCAAGGTAATTAATTGCTACATCTTTCTTTCTCCCTCAGAAACAGGGAGGTAGAACCCAACCACTCCCAAAAGCATCTGAAGTATGATACTTGCTGGGAGGTGAAACTGATGTATTGGAGCAAACCTCTGTAGAAGCAGAGGTTAAATCTAAGAAATAATCTGA
Organism: Acropternis orthonyx; assembly: GCA_035583155.1. Taxonomy (NCBI): domain Eukaryota; kingdom Metazoa; phylum Chordata; class Aves; order Passeriformes; family Rhinocryptidae; genus Acropternis; species Acropternis orthonyx. Next base: position 5,355,233 of record JAWWEU010000011.1, read on the forward strand.
CCTAAGTGTATCTAATCACCACAGGAAAAAACCAGTTTTGAGGTGGAAATTCAGCCACAAAAAGATTTAGAGTCCTCCAGCCTAACCTCCATGCTACCCAGGGAGAGATTTCCACACCTTTTCTTGTTCCTCACCCTGAACATCATCTTGTATTCTTCCCATGTGTGGACTTTGGGAAGCTTGGAAGACTCCTGCCCCAATACTGACACAGCACCACAGCCCTTAAGTTCGCACTTCACTACTGAGAAGGAGTAAACTGTGACTCCCTGGGTAGCAGTTGGCTCAGAGTTTGGCATCAATCAGCTTGTGAAACTGGGAGATTGACACTGAAATCTGCCTTGTGCCTAGTAAAGAACCAGAGGAGTGTAAAACAGGAAAGAAAGAAAGCTCTTTCAAAAATCAAATAGATTATTTTAGTCTTAAGCTGGTTTTGGTCCAAAGATGGAAGGGTTTTATTTTAACCTCTGATTTTTCAGTTTTTACACTGTAATAGCCTCATCAGGGAGATAGGCTGTAAAGTGGGGAACAATTTGTAATATTTCTCCATGACTGTTATGTGATCAATTTGCCCTTCAAGCTTGAAGTGAGTTTGATTTTAAGTCCTTATAGAGGGATAGACCTCCCAAAGTAAGGGAACTCTGCTGTACTTTGCTTCCCTTATACTGGTGATAATTGATGCTCATAAAGCAGAGGCAAGGGCAGCACTGCAGCATCTACCCTTGGCAAGCTTACAGCCTTATAAGAAAACTCTCTTTGCTTGTCAAAACCAGGATTTGATTACACAATGTTATCTGACATGGAGTGAAGAGAAGCTGTATTATTATTATTTTGCTTGGTTAAAAGTGGTAACAAGAAGAATATGTATAAACAATGAAGGAAGAACATGCTTTGATATTAAATGAACGAGATGGATGATGGATGATGTGGAGATTAAAGTGCAAGAAATATCGGTACAATTGCTTAATTTGATCCCTTTTGAAGGAAGAAACATATATTCCATGACTTCAGTGGCGACAAAATGTAGATTAGGTATAAAATAGAGATTTGGCCTAAGGCTAAATTCTTTGCTTAGGTATACACAAATCTGGATCTCCATTTTGCTCTAAGATACACTAATAATAGCAAGGGAAAGAAATATTTCCTGTCTGTAGGTCTTGGAGGTGTTTTGATCAGCGCAAAGATAAGCCATGCACCTTTGGCTGACTGATTCTGCTTTCCACATATTGCTCAGCTCTTCTATAACCATCCAAATTTTCTGCTCATTTACAGTGCCTCTGACTTTGCAAGTTTTGTACTGAAAAACTAATACAGAGTATGTCCAGCCATAACTTTGGAAGTGCTATAGGATAATTGCAGAATCTTGATCATAATTCACAAGTAAATTTTTAGGATTAATACAGGTCATCCTTGCACATAAAACCCTTTTCCCTTCTGGTTTCTCTTCACCTGAGGTTTTCAAAGTACTCTAGTAATGGTTTTTCATTTCTCTTAAGTAACTACAATCTGAAGACTTGTAGCATTTACCTAGATTGGTTTTTTTTAGTTTTAATATTGTTCGAGGTAATGATTTGAGAGGGTAGTCACAGATTCCTGTAAAATTGTTGCTATGTACAGTATAGACAGAGAAATTATAGTTCAGATTTTGGGATACTTCTGATGGTAAAATGGTTTTTTTTTGGAGTTGCTTTTATAATTTTTTATGTTTTATATATTACGAAACCTACAGCAGCTCTTAATGAGGTCAAATTAAATGGAAAATTGGAGCAACTTTTAATCAAAATATGAATCCGGAGGAGAGAAGATGTTTTGCTTATACTGCCTTAAAAATTCTGTCTGAGAAAACAATTTCAGCCACATATATTTGGCATATGGATTTTAAATTCTACACTATGGAGAGGTAGCTTTGTTTCAGCAAGGTCTGTTTCTGAATCCTTGGACAAATCCCTGCTATTTTACCTTTCAAACAACTCTAGTTGATACTTGTAAGAAATCTAGTTTTGCATCTTTTAGTTTTCTATGTGTTGCACTGAGAAGGGTGGAAGGAGGAGCCATGCTAGTCCTAAGTATGTTTTTCATTTTGACTCATATTACAGTAGAAATCGTCTTCTAAACATGAAATACAAAGTTTTTCTCTGGTTTTTTTTTCTGTTTTTTTCCTATCCTCTGCCTCATTTCATGCTTTCTCACTAAGACTGTGCTCACATAATTACTTGATTTCTAGAGTGGCTTAAAGGAAGGGATGGAAACATTCCTGAAGGTGGCAGGAACAAACATAGGAAGGTTAGGATTTTATTAATTTTTTTTTCCCCTATTAATGGAGGTATTTCTGATCCACCTTAGGAGATTTCTCTCTTGTGCCCCAGCTTCCTCACTGCTCCTCATGGCTAGGCTACATCTCACAACCCCCTTTGTTTTAACTAATTCTTGTTCAGGGTAAAAACTTTCAGACAAGAAGCAGAAGGAAGTAGCCAGGGGCAAAATCTCTCTTTTATTTGGGAGGTAAACAGATTTATCCCTCTTAAAGTAGTGATTAGTAAATCCCTCACCATTTAGCTTCCCTCTGGCTAAGGCAATAAAATTACAGTTTATCTGAAACTAGAAATATGCCAATAAATATGATCCTTATAGTGACACTGAAGTCATTACGAGCATTCATTTCCTTAAGAAAGGAGAATGTAGTTGAGCCAAAAATCCTGTAAATATACAATAGCACATGGAATATTTGGAAAGATACAGACTCAGTTCAAGCAAAATAGTATTCCCTTGTACACATAGACACTTTAAGGGTACATTAGCTATACGTTATCGCTGGTGGGGGTTTTTTGAGTTAGAGACAGTAGAAATGGGGAATATGAGATGCCCAGAGAACAGGGGAAATTGAAATGGAGGTGGAAAGACACTGGAGGTCGGGGGTTGAGGGTGCTGGAGAATTGGGGGTGCTTCCACAAGGTGACTGAAATGAGGATATGTGGGGATGGGAAATAAGTGGGTAAATAAGGAGGACTGTGCAGGAAACAAGACTGAGGCTGTGACAAGAAGAGAAACATGAGAGGAACTTGCGGGATTGAATGCAGCAGAAGGCAGAATATGCAGGGAAGCAGAAAGAGGGTTTCCCTAGTAGAGCAAATGGTGTTTTGGAGGCTGGAAGGAGTCCCCTGAGAGCCCCCTTTATTTCACTGCCATTGAATATCTGCAAAGCTTCTGTCAGATTGTCCTGTTCTTCTACCAACTGTGAAAATTTTCTTGCTAACTCCATAAAGTAGGTGTTACATGGGTATGTACAGTGCATATGCAGTGTGTATCTATAGTGGGTTTCAGCTATCAGCTGCCTCCTATACCACATGTTTGTCAGCTTCTCTGTCCTTCTTGCTGCTGACTTTCACACCAGAACCTGATTTATCCATACAGAGGTCCACTTTGAGAAATGAATGGATCTGAGCATTTTATACTTTCTTTTTTTTAGGGGAGAGGAGTGAGAGAAGGAGTAGATGTGGGGCGAAGAGGAACATTGTAAAGTATTCATAGGCAAAGGATTGCACAAACAGCACCAATTCCAGGCTTCTTAGTTTAAGTTTCGAGCTTTACTTTAGACAGCTATTATTGCCACTGACTTTACTGCAAACTTAATCTGCAGACCAGAATTTCTGTTATAAAAAAACCCTGTTTCTTAGAGCTTAAAAATGCGAATGAATTTTATAGTTTGGAACCTGATTTTATAGATTTGCTCAAGAACACTAACCTGTTCACTATAAGAATCACAATTAGAGTTTCTTTTTCTTCAAGGGCTCAGTCTTACAGGAGGCTGAACATTATTGACATTAAACTCATGGAGTTAAGGTGTATATAATCAAAGTACACAACACTCTGAAGAATTGAGCCGTAAGCAGAGAATTCACTAGACTAATGCATTTGGAAACACTTTGCTTTGCATATAGAGGGAATGATCACACATCAGACACCTGGCAATTTTGATGATCCTGGTTTCAATAGAATAACATTGCATACTCTATTACCAGAAGAGTAATAAATGAGAACACTGAGCAGAAGTGCCAAAAGGAATCCTTAATATCGTTTTTATGAACATCTGTCATTTGTTTAAGTATAAAGAAAAATGATCTTATGCAGAATGAAAAATCAGTTCTAAAATGGAGACTATCAGTACCTTTTGCAAAATGTTCTTATTTTTATTGAGCATTTTACTGTATGCATGAGAATTCCCAGCATTATTTTTATGGCTCTGCACAACCTCCATTGTGCATTCTTGATGTAGAACTGAGAGGAGCTGGCTTACATGTACGGACAAAAAGAGGTGTAATGAATCATGGAACAAGCCTGTTTTATTCAATAAGACATTGTCTGAGCTTTCTTTCCACATGAAGAACTGGCCATTCAAACAGAAATTACCTGCAGAATTTTTGCATAGAAAGGAAACTAAATGCATTGGGGCATATGCCGTAATAACTCTGTTGTTTCATGATAGTATGTGATTAAATGAAACAATACTTGTATTTGGAAACTTCTCTAGTACACAGAACAATGAAGTATTTTCTCCTGAAAATGTCATTCATTTCTCCAGTAATTTTTCAGAAGTTCACTAATTGCAGGACCTTTGTTTTCAAGATAAATGTAGGCAGAGATGCCTGGCACAACAGAGAGTAAAGGATTGAAAGGCTTTCTCAGGAAAGCAAGGACCAACTTTGCATAACCTTTACCACAAATAAAATGTTGCACATAGGCAACAGGTAAGAGATGTCACCAGTATACAATGTGATATCTGACATGAGTTGCTAAAATGGAATTTCTGTAGTTCAGGTATCACCTTCAACCTGTGAGGAGATGAAAGAAAACTTCTTGTACTTAATAACATTCACAGGCAGCATTGTTACCTATAAATTCTTGGCCTTTGTTGTGGTGTGTAAAGCACTGAGGGGAGGATGTCATTATTTTAGGAGTAATGATGTTTTTGCTTTTGGTTTTGCTAAAATGACTGTGTGTGGAATAAGTCTCACTAGAAGGAAGGGAATGTTTTAACTGTGAGATCTGCAAATCTTGGTTACTCAGAAAGGTTACTCTTTGGGATTTTATTCTTTTTTGATCAATAAGACGAAACAATGAAGCACTTACAAAAAGCTTCTCTTCCTTCATATCTTTGCAGCATTCCAGCTTTAGTGGATTGCACAGATTTTTCCATTTAGTCATTCCACACAACAGGTTTGGTAGTTCAATGCATACCTTTTTCTTTCTTCTCTCTGTAGTCCCTGATGCCTCTGGTTGATTAATTTTAGAATAAAGCATTCCTAGAAGAGCTCTTCCAGAGAGGGTATTCTGTGGGCGTCTGTTCTTTACATCCAGGGCAAGACGGTCCCTGCATGGTCAGGCAGGCTGTGTAGCTCAGTATATAGAAACTTTGATTTTTTTTTTTTTTTTTTTTACAGTCTTTTAACTTTTGGATGTGACTTCTTCACATAGGAAACACTTGCTGCAAGTCAAAGTGCAACAAGCTATCAAGTCAAATTAAAACTGGAAATACAAACGGAAAATGAAAGGATTTTTCTTCCACCCCAGAGTAGAATGCTGGCATATCAAGGCCTGACCTTAAAGCTTTCACCCATTAGGATTCTTTGGTAAAGCAAGGAAATGAGTAACTGAGGAAGGCAGGAAAAAAGGGAGAGAGCTCCAACCCACAGCAGTCCTTTGACTCATTGTCACTGCTGGAGGAGTCAGTGCTGGACATGCTGCTGCCTCTCTCCTCCCTTTTATGCTCTTTACTGGGTCTGATCTTTCTTTCTTTTTTCTGTTTTTTTTTTTTTTTTAATGTGTAGTTAGTCATTTTCATTATGAAAGGTCAGTCTGCTTTTCTGCTGGAATTTGAATATTGTCCACAATTTTTTCCCCAAATGTCATTACATCAGCTAACATTTTTACCACCAGTTATGACAAGATTTTGTAGCATTTCTAGCACACAACTTTAGAATACATTCTGTCTGAAGAGTTCTTCTTTCAGTAATTAGAAATGACCTGGCTACCTACTAAATGCTAAAATATTGTGAAATGCCAATGGCCTTCTTCAAGGTTTGAGAACCTTCTGTTCCCTGTAAATTGTGCAAAATGTGAGTTTGAGATCTTTGAAAAGTGTCTTCCCTCCCATGTTCATAAATTTCAGTTAATTTAAATGGATAAGGTCACTGAGTTTGTCTGGAAGACCATTTAAGAATAAATGTTTCTGAAAACTTAGTTCCTTAATCTGGCACACTCAGGCTCTGCAGAACCCTGATGCACATTGCGTTGTAGAGTCCCTTTTCATACTGACTGATTCCCCCCATGTCTGCATTTTTATCCAGAGAGTATTTTTATAATTAATCAGTTACTAGATGAGAGAAAATAGACCCAGGATGTGTAGCTGGGCAATGAATTAAACCGTAGGTGCCCTTCTGACACTGTTATTGCCTCTGAAACCAGTTTGTGGGACACCTTTTATATTCCCTTTGTGTGCCTCAGTTTTGCTCTCTGCAGATGGGGTTAAGGCTCTGTGGCTCCTCTTGGAGCACTTGGCACCTACAGGTGGAAAATGTTCGTTTGTTGTTGTCTGTGAATTTTTGCGGTTCTTAATTCATAACCATTTAAACCACTTGGAAAACTGTTAATTGCATTTCTGCTCTTCCACGCCTCCTCCTCCTCCCCCCATCTGCTGCCTTTTTCTCCCACCTTTCCCTATCACCTCTTGCTGTGATGAAGGTGGAGCTCAGTCATCCCTGCCCGATGGCCCAACTCAGTTATCCGGCTGTGCCGGTGCTTCTGTCCTTCCCTGGTTCCTGGCTCTGGGCATCTCACTATGTGATTTTTAGCTCCCAGGGTTCTCACTTGAACCTTGTTTCTCTCCCTTTCTCTGTCACCAAATATTCTTATCTCCTTTTGTTGGTAGTTTTACTCCCAAAGGCAGTTGCCAAAGGGAGCAGAGTAGTGAGGCTGGCCCCTCTGTGGTCTCCCTGGGCTCTCTGGAGCTGGGATCATGCACCTGCAGGTGGGAGACACATGGTGGAACGATCCCACTCAACACCAAGCCCAAGAGGACTCTGTGAAATCACTAATTACAAAGTAGCTGAAAGCCTCCCACATTTAACAGTTTTTTACATAACAACCCACCAAAGTTTGTGCTGTGCTAGGTATTCTGAGGACATGGCAAATAATCAGAAGTTTGATGTATCAAATTGTACAGAAATTATATCTATTTTCTGAAGGCAAAATCAGATTTTTGTTTTCCATATATTTTAATGGAAAATGTGGTTGAAGAAAACGGTTTTTTTATGAGTTCAATGGGACTTTCGCTTATCCTTAGAGGCCAAACCAGGTGTCTGGCTTGTAATGCACTTGCCAGTTGTAGGGACACTTCAAGTTGATAAGTACATATAATGGAAAGAAATGAGACAGAAGAGCTAGTTAGGAATTCTCCAGCAGAATGCTTTTTCCTGGAAAATAGTGTTTCAAGGAAACTCAGATGTTTCGTGGAAATTCTCTGTGTTTTCTTTATGGACTTTAACAAAAGGGCAGGCTGTGATGTTCGAGGAGGCAAGTTTGCCACACCTCTCAGTGCGGCTCTTGATTTGACATAATATCCAACAGTGTAATTGAAATACTTGGGTTTACTTTTAAAGTAATTTAAAGGACAACCTGTTATTTATTATTGATTGTCAAGGCATCACCTTTAACTAAAACAGGGTATGTTTCAGTGCAGAAAAAAACTGGCATGTTTCAATCAATGCTGGGTGACAGATGTATCTTTGATGGCTCAAAAGTGAAACGTCATGGAATGGCCTGGCTTGGAAGGGACCTTAAAGCTCATCTCATTCCAACCCCCTGTCATGGACAGGGACACCTTCCACTAGACCAGGTTGTTCCAAGCCCTGTCCAATCTGGCCTTGGACACTTCCAGGGATGGGGCAGCCACAACTCTTATGCTATAGATGACTGTATCACTCATTGTGGTGCACTGCTGCTGGTTAGAGTGCAATAACATAAAGAAAAGAAAAGACAATTTCAAAATACATTTTAAAAGGAAATTAATTTGTATTCTAACATTTCCTTAAAAAGCATTGTTACGTCTAAGCATGGGTATACTTGGAGTTCTTGTAAAGCTTTTGTTGAAATTACTAAGATTCTGAGAAATTATTATTTTTCATTTTGGAAAAAAGTTGGTGGATAATTTCCAGGAAAGGTTTTGCCATTGTTTACTATGCTCTGCAGTGAGACCACTCTTTGAAGAACGGACTAGCTAGAGTAGCTTTCTGTGCCCATCCTGGTCTGCAGCAGAAGGTCTGGCGGAGGCCCCATCACTGAGTCAGGCAGCATGTAGGACATGAACTCTCCCACATCACCGACTTACCTCTTTTACTTCAGACACTGCTTTATGAAAGATGGTTGCACAATTTACCATATGTAATTTTTAAACTTAATTTAAACTAATTCTGTACAACTTCTCATCAAAGCACTTTCAATTTAATTTTTTTTCTTAGGACTGTTTTAATTAAATTTAACATAAGTCAATTCATATTGATTGAAATTACCTTAAATGAGTTTGGCTTAAGCCCAAATAACACAGGCTTTTGCACCTGTTTTAAGTTAAATTGATTTAATTTTATACCAACAGTTATGCTGTTGCCACCAGTCAGTGGAACACAGAAAGCTCATGCTTCTGGGCTGTTATGCAGTACCAAGTAGAGAAATACCACTCTCAGTGGAATCATTTATAGAGTAAAATAGCATTTAATTAGTATAAGCTTTTGAGAAACTTATCAGTACCATGTGCTTGATCTTCCATTCTTCAACCCTAATTTTCCAATATATTACACTATCAAATAAATGGTGATTTATGTATTATCAGTTTTTTATAAATCAGCTTTTATTGTGACTCTTACTAGAGCTCACACTCATCTACTGGAGTATTCCTACATGCTTTCCTTTCTTCCCATAATTTTAATGAGAAATACTGAATTCATACAAAATAGGCTGAACTCAAAGCAGAATAAAGAGGGGGATTCTCTGTGATGAGGAAAGGCAACAGTACAGGCATGGACCTTTTGTTAAAATGTTAAAAAATGTTATTTAGGAGAAAGGCAAGTAAAACTGTTTGGGACTAGGAGGAAAGTTTTACTGATTTGATCATAAGTTCACTTAGTCTGTAGGAGCTAATTCTACATTCACATCACTAGTAAGTGGAAGAAATTAAATTACATGTAAAAGAACAGCTTGAGGTTTTCCCATATAGAGATTTTTTGCTACTACTAGAGAAAAAGCTGTCTTCTCTTTCTCCTTACAACCTACAGAAAGGAGTAGGGCTAAAAACAAGGTGTACAAGTAGCTGCAGAGGCTCTCAGGACATGTTCTTACGCTGTGCACAGACAGGCAGAGTTTGACATCACTGTGTGGGACAGTCTCATGTGGGTGCCTTATTAAGACCATAAAGTGATGGACACATCTACAATCTTAGCAATTTCCAATGTAAATAAATTTTTGCTGCATTCTAGAGGAGGAAAGACAGTTTATTTTATTTTTACTTTTATCCATTTTCTCTCCTCAGTCTCTCCCTTTACTACAGAACTAATTTTCTGGTGCAGAGCAGTGACCAATGTAACCCAGTGTGTGTGAGCCATACAAATTAACAGAAGTGGAAAATAATGTGCTGCCAGTGTTTGATATAACATCTAATACCTCTGCATTAATATCCATTGCAATGTAAATATTACTGTTTAGAAAATGTTTGACCCTTTGTAATACAGGAGGCCACACCACATTATATCAGACTGTGCTCTGTCACGTTGCAACATGAGATGAAATAACAAGAAGTGACATGAACCTTTGTAAAATGCCACAGTGCAGTAACCCATTTTTAATGCTGTCAGTATAAACCATGGTAGCAGGTAGAAACAAATCAAACACAACATCTGAACAGGAAAATATTGTTAAAATTACCTACAGCCTTCAGTTAAAATCTGACTGTCAGGTCATCTCTAGCTGAGGTATCAATTCACACTAATAAATCGTGTGGGTTTGTGATGAGAATGACTGTGAATCTCATTAGAGAGATTGTCACTGCGGTGTTATTTATCGGTATCTCATGCAGCATTGTGGTTGAGTAAACAATATGAGTTCTGTCTTGGTGATTTTCTTCCGGAACAATCCCACAAAGCCACCCCACCTCTCTTCCTAGGTCAAAAAGAGTGAATACCAGTGAATTGATTAAGCATCCCAGAAGCTCCTTCGCCAGTTCACCTTGCAGCACTTTTGTTCCATTTATCTCAAGCCTTTCTTCTCCTAAACTGCCCCGAAGCACATTCCTACCGGGATGAGAAGGCTAGCAAGGCGCTTGCTAGCTCTCCTACATAATACATCCCTGAAGACTAGCAGCATCCAGCTTTTATGGCCCTGACATTTCAGCAGTCCTAGGGCCTCTGCCGCAAACGAATCTCGCACTAGATGCCAAATTATATCCAAAAAGCAAAAGCAGTGCACATCTCGTGAATTTTATTGGACACTGGGGAATTAACTGGACGACCAGTTTAAGGGTGTAGAGACTGATTCACCAGCATTACTGCTGAGGAATAAAGCAGTGGGTTCATTGGATCTGGTGTTTTGGACAGAAATAATGTTTAAAGCATTTAGTGATGGATTTCAGGCTTGTCCTGATGACTTTATCAAACTGCAGTTCTACAGAACAAAGGAGGTTTGTGAATTCATGCATTTAAACAAAAATTCCAGTTTTACAATGAGGTCCTTTGGTGTATGTTATGCAGCAAGTAGGTCTTGATCACACTGCTCTTAATAGATATGAAAAAAACACTATCATAATGAAAGTGATTCTTCTGCTGCTTACGCTGGTCAAAGCTGCAGCATATTAGCGATTTCTCTTTTGTGTCACCTTTCTGTTGCACTTTTTTTCTCCTCCTAGTGCCCTCCCCACTGAAAGGGAGATCATATCACTGCAGAATATTCAACAATGAACAGGTCAATCTTGCAATCTGACCCAGTAGCAGGAGATTTGGGTTTTTTCCAATTTAAGGGATTTTTCACAAGCACCATAAAGGCTGAGAAAATTTCCACTGCTCTCAGTTTTCTAAGTGGTGCTGTCCTGGCATTACATAAATTAGTGACCTGAGACAGAGTGGTAGAGCCTTCTGTGTTGTAAAACAGCACAAGAAATGGGGCCCAAGCTGGAACAAAGGAAATTCTGAACAGATATTAGGAAAAGTATTTGGAATGAGGATGGTCAAACATTGAAACAAGTTGCCCAGAGGTGGTTTATAGTCCCCCTCCTTAGAGGTATATAAAACATGACCAGGTAAAGCCCTGAGCAACCTGATAGAACTGCAGAGTTAGATGCAGCTTCTAAGTGGGCTCTGCTTTGCACGGTCATCTTCCCCTGGTGGTCTGCAGGAGATCCATTCCACCCCAAATGAGTCTGTGATTCTCTGCCAGCAATTTCACACTGAGTAGCATTTGGTGACCTTCTCTTCCTCACTGATTTGCTATAACTGACTTCAAAGGGTTAAAAGCATCTTGTTTAGGTTTAAAGGACAAACATGAACTGCAGACCTTGAAAAATCAGATGCTACTGACTCATCCAGTAGACATCTAGTTTTATGAATGCTTCTAAATGTACTGTGAATATATTGAAGATTGTATTAGTTTTTCATGTTGTCTTAAAAATTGGTCTAAAAAAGACCTATTGTTTTTAGTTCATTATTATTATGTGTACGCTGTTAAAGAATTAAGGACTAACCCAACTTGCTGCAGGTCATCAGATTTCCTCTTTGACCTTGTCTGGTATCATCTAATCTCTTTGTAACCAAGATTGCTTAAAAGCCTAAACTTACCCTGCACAAAGTAAATATAGGAGGAAAACTCTTAAGAAATGCTCTTTATTCTAAGCCCAGTGGGCTATCTTTATTCAATAGAGCTAAGTATTTGACTAGTTTTGCAATAAACAGAAGCTGAAATGTAATTTACCAGCTCTTCATGAATTGTTTATTCAGATCCACCCTGGGGATATTCTAGTACTATTGAATTACTCAGTATGATGTTGACAACTAGTTTATTTTTTTGTCTTCTAATTTCTGCAACGTGCTGTTATTCAGTATTTAGATCTGAGAAGTAATTATCAAGGACATGTGAGAATTTGGGGGAAAAAATGTAGACAAGTTAAATATAACAGGCCAAATTCTACCCTGAATTATAGTGGTTCAGCCCTACTCATGACAGCAGAAAGAGGGAACGTAGGCAATTAAATATTGCTGCGAGATTATTTTTTCATGGGTGACATTGCTTTCTATATCTACTAAAAATATTCCAGGGTTTGGGGGTGGATTGGTTTGTTTTTTACCCTATTGATGTAGTGATACACTAAACTTATATAATAAGAAAGGAAAAACATGGGTAAAAAAATAAATGCCTTGAAATGAAATTATTTTTCAGGGAGTTGATAGGGAGTGCTATTTACCTTATCCAGAAAATTTCCATAGCAGGTGCAGTTGTATTCCCAACCACCTACACAGAACAGAACCAAACGAGTTTCCACCAAGGCTTCAGAATGATGATTACAATTTGTTGAAGATCCTGAGATCTGATTTGTACTTGGTCCCCTGGACTACATGGAGCTTACTGAGGGATTTCATTGGGACAAAAAACATCTGTCTAAATACAGGGGGATGAAAAAAAAACCCCACTAAACAAGACTGAAGAAAATAAAAGAGTATGTAGATTGAAAAGAGGGGCACCAATAAACTGAAAATCACAGAGCTCTGGTGTGTTTGACCTTGGAAGACACGGCCATTAACTTGAGAATAGGCAGGACGTGCTTGCAGCAACATAAGATATAAAGATGGAGGAGGGGTATAAAATACGAAGAAGAGAGAAGACTGCCGTGCATATTTACAGTTTAATGTTGTGACAGCTGGTGTTGAGAGATTTGGCAGGTTAAAAATAACATCCTTATTTTGTTACTAATTTAAATTGCAGCATTCCTTTTTCAAAAACAGTTACAGTGCTAATTAGTTAATATCCTTAAGTATTTATGCTCTAGAGTTGTTCAATACTTTAATATAGGGTTAAAATTAAGGATCATTTTGTCTGGTTTTCTTAAAGCAAGACCCTGCGGTACACAAATATAACTTAAAGGTAGATTATGTTGTGAAAATTCTTGAGGTACCAAAACCTCTATGTTGCCCTATGGCCTACATGCTGCAATACTAAATGAAAAATAACCACCCTCCTTTTCTTCATCAGGAATTCATTACCAAGAGGTGTATTGCACTGTATACTTCCCCTAGTGGCACACATTATATTATTGGAATTATCACTGATCCTTTCTTTCCCTCCCTTTTGTAGAACAAACTGAAATATCCACGTGACTTGGGTCACAGTGGGGTTTCTGTGAGAACTGAGGCAACAGCCACCATTCACTTGGGGTACTTCAAAAATTATCATCCTCCAAATTAAAAATTCTTCAACTGATAAATATGCCTGGGCATGGGGAAAAGGACCAGATTCAGTTCCTAAAGCTTCCCATGTAAATAAACAGCCCCTAGACCAGGCTGGCTTGAGCCCCTCATTGTCCAGTTGGGCTCAGATGTCCACTTGCAACCAGGGAGTCCGGGGTTAACAGGAGGGATTTTTATTTAAGAGAAATGCAGTTATTCTGGCATTATGTAGGCAGACCCTTGTCAGAGAGCCGTGTCAAAGCTGTCCTGTTCTCTTTGCCTGCCCCATCAGTGTCTGTGTCCCGTGACAAGTCCCACGTCACCAGGGCTCCTGTCGCAGCTGCTCCCGTGCCTGGGTTCCCACTCACTCGTGATGGTGATCTCTGCAGGGCTCAGCTCTGGGGATGGAGGAAACAGCACTCGGGATCCCAGCTCAGCTCAGCCTTTACCCAGTGAGGTGATCCAGAGCCTTTTTCTTTCCTCTCCCTTTGCCAGAAGCACTGTTAGTCACTCAGACGTCACTGGCTGTGTCACTGCTGGGATTACCCATCCCCTGGGCATGCTGGGTATAGGTCGTGTCAGTGTGGGCATGTCATTAAAGCCCTACAGGTTTTCTGTTTTCTTGACTGCTGCATTTGTGTCCATCCCATACACATTAGATATATTAACAGCAGGCAATTTTCCTGATGTTTACTCTAGTTTTTAATTAATTGCTATATATTGGGTCGAGTCCTTCTTGTGACACTGCTCAGAGATCCTGTTTATCCCTGATGCTTTCAGCAGCACAATAACTCCATCATAAATGTCCTGCTTCATTGCATTCCTGCTGTGAGGATTGGATCACACTTCTTCTCAGAGTCTTAGTCCCATCTATTTATTATGGCCTCATGGCAAAGTGTTGAAGTTTCTCCTTCTGGAACTTTGGGCTGGTTATCTAGAAGGGCATAACTCGGCTGAAATTCAAATTTTAAACAAAGCAGAGAATTTTACAGCTGAATTACAGAGTGAGAGAACAAGCAAAGCTGTCACAAGTCCTAGAAGCCACAGTCAACTTGCCCATTCATTATGAAGCATGAATATTAATATTTTGTTCACCCATAACTTCAAAGCATGAAGGCAGCCTAACAAAAACAAACTAAACCTCTTTCCAATGTCTGCTCTGTAGCCACGGTTGCCCACTAAGGAATGGTAGTGTTTCTTTGGATTGTCAGTCTGGAATTCAGCAAGTCTCTTGGCACTCCAGGAGTCAGGAACCTCTCCTTGGTCATCAGCAAGTGACAGCAGTGAGGTCTCTGTCCCTTTCAAGTTTCAGGTGACATAATACACAGCTCTGAAGTTCAGGTCATTGCACCATGGGGCTGCAGAGTTATGCGGATCTGGCACAAAGGAAACCATCATATTCATCATCCCAGCTTTAGAACTCTTCTTACCCTTTCGAGTTGTTGTCCTCTATGAAATGCAAAGTGCCTTTGAGAAAGCATCATTTATTAATAAGATATATTCTTTCAGATTTTGGCAGGTTACATTCCAAAAAAAGACCTTATGTAATGAAACACTGCACAATTCATGTCTCACCTCATGCCACTGCTTTTAGAAATGGATGGAAATGAGTAATTACCCATAAATGGTAGGCATTCCTCCATTACTTATAGAAAGTATTTGGCAGCAATCATTTAGGCTTCAAATGCCTTTTTAAAAGGTAATACCATTTACAGACCTGTCAAGTTCAGAACTTTAACAAGTATCCCCTAAACTCTTCAACCAATTCATTACAAAATTACTGCATTTTTAAGTTTAGCTCTGTTTACCTCTGTTGCTCTGTGTGAACCGTACTTAAACTATTACTGTGGAGTTCTTTGTATATGCCAGGGTATCAGAACATGAAATTAAAGATGGCTCCGAGTATTAGCTTAAAAGAAGAGAAGTTTGTGTCACCTGTAATTCAGTCAACAGCTGAAGAAACACTCATCTGCTGCAGTGCCATTGACATCATCACGATATCCCTGGAAGTGTTCAAATCCAGGTTGGATGGGGCTTAGAACAACTTTGTCTAGAGGAAGGTGTCCCTGCCCCTGGCAAGGCGGGTGGAACAAGATAAACTTTAAGGTCCCTTCCAACCCAAACCACTCCGTGATTTTGTAATCCTATAAATTTATGACATGTTGGGTCAGACTTCTCAGTGCAATGAATAGGAGAAAAGGGCATCTCAGAGCTCTCCCAGCGACTCCTCACCAGCAGTTTGCTGTGATGGTTCAGTACTGTGTGCCTGGGATGGGAAGCCACTGCCACATGAGTGCGTTCCTGGGGTCAGGGAGGGATGCCCATCTCCAGCAGATGTTGCTGAGCCAGCTGTGTGCGCTCTGCATCTGTACGGAAAAGCTGCACTGCAGAGTGGTGTTTTCGCTGGGTACCACAGGAGGTTTCCTGGTAGGGCCATTAATCCCATACATCTTGAATGCATGGCTGAGTTCTCCTGTTACACTCTGACCTGTATCTGCAGTTATTCTTCATGTAATAACATTGCTGAAGTCGTCTGTTTTAGAGGCCTCCTCTCTTCAAAAGTGACCTCGTACATGGTGACCGGCCCAAGATAATGTAGCTATAAACTTCATAAAGCTGCATTCCAGCTGCAATCAGGGACTTGGGAATTTATTTCTTCTGATGGTCTCAAAAAAGCTGAACCTCTCAGGAATAGTGAAGGGTCATTTCTATCATCTTTGCTCTACTTTTTAGGAGCATGTTAGTGGCAGTTGTGCTAGTTACAGAAAATAGTTTGTATTGCACAAAATGTAGTTAAATACTTTAAAAAAAAATATAAAATTTCTTAATTTATCATAGATGCATCAAATTATTACCTAATCTTCAGTAATAAAAACTAATATACTATAATTTTACATACAGTTTATTTTATGTATTTGATCTTGCAATGTTTTCACTTCCATCGTCTTCTCTTAGAATCAGGACACCAGAAGTAGTAAGTGCTTGCATGCATGGACTGCTTTGGGCAATAGTTCATCTAGTTTCAGAATTTCACATATTGTTAGAGAGGGAATTGTATGTTGGCTGATTCTCTTAGATATCTTTTGTGTGTGTTTGTATACATCTCTATATATATGGAGAGAGAAAGGCTAGTACAGTAGTTATGTAGAGAGTATATTTAAGAATTTATTTTTTATATCTGCATTAGTTATATGATATTAATTTAATTTTAACAAAGTCTTCCATGTGCCAAAGAAATACTACCTGATTTAGCACCAAGTAAACTCAGGGAAAATAAATATGGTCAGGTCAAGTTACTTAAACTTGGGGATTTTAAATACAGGATAAGTAAACAGAGTTGAAGAACGTGGCAAGAACACTGACATGCCATGGAAACACTAAAACTCTCTCTGAAGCCCGTGCAATCGATCAAGAGAATGATATGCATACACCAGCCATATAATAGGAATTACTTTTAGAGATCAGATTAGACTCAGTATATTAGTTTCCCTTCTGTCTTACTGATCAATAGCAGTGCTCCATCTAGCTCAGCTTTTCCTCTGTGAGTACTATAGTCCACTTTTGCTTCAGCTGGGGAGTGTTCCTGGTGAATACAAAGCCCCACTTCCTCCTGCCTTTGTTTTTACCACCACTCAGTTACTTTATTTGAGCATACTGTACTTTAGGGACTTCAGCTAAAAATAAAAACAAAATAATTTGTCCCTCTGCCAATGCAGCTGAAATGCCACTGAGCAATAGTGTCATTCGAAGCCCAAATTACCAGTGCAGTGCAAACATTGTTGAGTTAAGTAGCAGTTCATTTAGTTCTGCAGCCCTAATTTTGTTCAGGCAGAGGAGGCTTCTTGGTTTGCACTTACATTTTCTACAGGATACACAAAGCAGTTTTGTGAAATGAAGGACAAGAACAAGGTTCTCACCAGGTGGATTCTGGAAGCTGTAAGAGTATCTCCCTAAATTTCTGTGGGCACTGAACCAAAAGACTGAAATGCAATGTATTGCAAAACTGCCACAGGGAATCTTTTTGTTACAAAATATATAATGAGGCCATAGGTGTTAGTGGAGTTCTGGGTCTTCTAATCTTAGTAGTGTGTGGGTGCAAGTAAGGGGATTCTGTGCTTCCTGTCAGAATGCATAGAAAAAAAAATTGAAATAGAAGTACTTTGAACTGTTTTCTGCAGTGAGTACTCAAAATAAATAATCTTTACTAACTTGGTAGAAATGATTGATTATTCCCTAAGCGCCACTTTGCAGTTGGAACATGGACTCTTGCTGGTGTGCTTAAAACAGCATAAACAACCCTTGGCTTTATAACTTCAGCTAAGCATTAATTACACAAGTGTTTTACCACTAGAGTGTTTTGGTATTGACTAATAGGTTGGAATTTGAAAGTTTTAAAACTCTCTCCAAATGCCCACATAGTGCATGTCTGAGAGCGTGGGGAACACTCAGAGCTCAGATTTCAGTGCATCCCATTAATTCTCATTAAACAGCTCCCCTTCTTCTTCCCTTCCAAGATCTAAAGTGGTTGCAACAGATCTTACAGATTTCACATTCAAAAATAGGTTTGACAGGCACGATAAAAAGGTACCTTTATTTAGCACAGGTTAGATGTGAATATAAGAGACATCCATAATCAAAGACGTGGGTTGTGGGGCTGGATGTGAATGTACTTCATGGCTTGGGACTAAATGATCCTCTTTGTGCTCTGATTGATGAGTTCTAGTGGTGACAATTATCAACATTGCTCCTAAAATATAAGTCCACTGCCCCTTTCCTGCACTGAAGCAGCAGAATAAGATGTGTGTCCCCATGTCTTGCTCCAGTTCCCAGCCTCATGTGTGACCTTAAGCCACCAGTGTGATGTATCTGGGCACAGGTGCTCTCACCCACTGCAGTCCCTGCAAACACTGCCTTGTATTCCCTTTCCAATGGTCATCCAACAGGAGTCAATTTTCCCTCCTGGCAGAGTCTGTGGGGCACATGGTGACAAAGAGTGTTGCTGAAGCTTCCTAAAAAAAAAAAAATCCGTGATAAGGCTTGACTGGAAGGGAATAAAAAAAGTCCAAAGTGCCATGAACTAGAGTGAACTTTGTTCTTTCTTAAGGGCAGGGAGGAAAGCCCGGATGAAGCTTGGAGGTTTGCTGGGCTGGTAAGGCTGAGTGCTTGTACCAGGGGAAGGCTTTATGTGTAATTAAAAACTATAAACAATTCCCAAGAACATTCCACAAAAGCAGTGGATATTTAAAAATGTTAGAAGGGAGGCAACTGCAGTTGTGCATTTCCATTGCAAACAGGGTTCTAACATTTAAAATAGCTATCCCTGCCATAGTCTTCAGCTGAAGATCAAAACACTATCATTTTAGCATCAAAAAACATATTCTGCTCTTTTTCTCTCTTTTTTTTTTTTCAGTGAAAAACACCCCTTGCTATGTCTATGTCTTTTTTTTCCTTTTTTTTTTTCCTTTTCCCAAAGACTAAGGCATTCAGTCTCTAGGGTACAGGCTGCTCACATCTCTTTTTTTCAAAAGATGTTTGACAGCTGATCCTGAGAGAGGGTCTCTCAATCTTTAACATTTTATTAAGCTGGAGTATTTGGAATTTTGAGGCTACACTTCAGCCTTTAAGGGGGAGTATTTAATGGTATGGACTTTTTAAACTGCAATGCTGCGAGAGATTATTTCAGCAATTTGCCACAGACCATTTGTCAAAGAGACAATGAGGCATTTGTGGGCAATATATAGTGGGAATAAGCTTCAATTGTTTTCATATAGCAGCATTGGAAGAAACACTGTTATGTGTTTGTAGTGTACATGGTACCTAAAATAGCTCAGGCGACCTCCAAGGGTATAAAGCCAGTTTTTCAAATGTAAATCTCAGTTTCAGGTCAAGCTGGACAAAGAAAATAAAGCAATTTAGAAACAGCACTCGCAAATTTTCTATCTGAATTTGTAAGCTGAAAGCCAGGCTCAATTTTGGGTTGCTTAAAGGAATTTGTTCTAGCCCACCTGGTATGCAAAACATTGGCATTTAGTGCCTTTTCAGTGTTTTGCATAAGGTCATTTACTGATGCTAAGATTAGGTGTACTTTCTAAAACAAATTTTCAGTGTAAAGTCTTTATGAACAAGAATAAGAATAGGAGGGGGAAAAAGAAGCTAAGCTAAACTGGTGAAGTGTCTGTACTACTTGAAACTTGCCTGAATTTTTCCACCATCAGACTGATCAAAATATCTTTTACTAAATGGAGATTTGTATAATAGCATAATTACACAGTAGAACAAAATATATCCAGGTTAGGAGAGCTTTGGTGCAAAAGAGATTCTTCTACAATTTGAATTTTTGGAGGTTTACTGATTGATACATACTATGCAGATGCTTCATAGCAATCACAATGGTTGATTTATATTCCAGTGACACACATTTGTTCACTATGATTTTCAATGTCTAAGCTATAATGGGTGTTTTGATAATGTAAATGACATCCAGATCTATTCTATTCTATTCCATCCTATTCTGTTCTAAAATTCTGCAAATGATGGTGTTGGGACTCGTGGGAAAAAAAAGTTTCAATTGCTTTGTGTTCTCAGTCTGTTCAGTGCTGAAGTAAAACACTGTATCGTGCAGCATCAGCATAGACTGCAGATGAAAGAGTGGAAAATAAAGTTGCAGCAGTGTTTTTCCCTTCTTCAGGGAAGACCTGTAGTGGTAAATATAGTGCAGATAGAGGGAAAAACATCATGTTAATGCACCTGGTAATAATGGCTTCCTCATTCATCACTGCAGTCAGCCAACTGTTCCCCTCCTTGCTGTCACAGCAGTGGGAAATTTCAGCTACAAGGATCCACGTCTTTATCTACTTTCTCTGTTTGCAAAGACCCAAATGACATAATGACAGTGCTGGGTGCTGGGGAGTGAAAGTTTCAGCATCCATCTGCCCCAGTCCTTCTCCAGTGCTCTCTGTCATTGCTGGGTACTTGGTTTAAAGATATAGACTGAGCAATTGCTTGTTAAGGCTGAAGTGACATTCTGAAGAAGAAATTATTGGAGAAGTAGAGTAAATTGATTTTTCTTACAGATAACTATTTTAAAAACTTAAGCTATTGCAAGAATGGTGATAGGATTGCTCTAGCTTACTTTGGAAGTGGAGGAGATGCACAAGCATGTCTTTGCATCTTAAATCTGTCCAGGCAGCCCAATTTATTCTCCTGTATTGCAGATTATTGTGTTGCAAGTGCTATACATATACATCACTGCAGTGGTTAGACTGTCTTGGGCTATTTTAATTCCACTATATTCACCTTCCACTAGACCAGATCTAACATAACTCCTTTAGTGATAGACAAAGGGAAATCAAAATGTTCAAGGCAATTACAACTTTTAAAAATCATACCTATAAAAATAGATTAAATAGATTAGTCAGTTTCATTTTGAAATAAGTTTTCAGCTTTCTGTTACTACTTTGCTGCTGAATCCCTAAAACCCTTCCAGATACTGACCCTGCTCCCAAGTGAGCAGAAAGCACATCCCTTCCCCTGGAACACTTGCCCTTTAGAATGGAAAGGGTGAGCAGGAGCCACCAATGAAAGGTCCAGACCTGGACTTTGAGGCCGTGTTGCAGGATGTGGGCTGACGTGGTACCTCCTGGCAGTGTCTGCTGCTGCAGAGCGCTAATTGAAAACCCTGCAGGAGCGCCCAGCAGTGCCGGGCCCTGGGAAGCTCATCAGGATGCTGTGCCAGAGCCGGCACTAACACAGAACCAGAGCTCCAGCCTCCCGCTGCCTCCTGCCACGCATCGCCGTGCGAGGGCACTGGGCTGGTGCCTGCCAAAGTCAGCAGAGCTAGCTGGAGACTGCCTAGCTGAAGATGATACCAAGTCACATGAAAGCTCTGCGTGTGTGTTTTTGTTTTTAACAAAAAGAAGTATCAGCAGGAGAGAAATGGCCTATTAATCCATGTAAAGTGAGGGCCAGCGTTTATAAAGACCGGCACCGTTTGTAGGTTCAGATGCTGAAGTTTTCAGTGCTTCCTGCAATCTGCTCATGACGTGGAAGTGAGAACAACTAGGGCTCACTGAGATCCCTTCACTGTGTTCATACGGAACAGCGAGTGGCTGTTTCTTCACCCGGATTTGTTGATAAAACTGAAATCAAAACTTGTCAGTAACTCTTGAATTGTATTCGATGTGTTCCTACTGAACTTCTCTGCTCCCGTTTGTTCCAGACAGACTGCTGAGACTAATAGAAGGCTTTCAGAAACCTGAAATTTGCTTATTTAGACTCAAATGTGAGCTTTCTTCACATTTAGGAAAAGTGAGGAAGAAAATATTCCACCCACATCCTGTTTTGTGCTGTGTCAATCCATCATACCAAGTTACTGGATAAATTTTTTTTGCAAGAATGGGACCTCCCACTTTTTTAGAGTTAATCCACCTGTGAGGCTTTTCCACTCCTTTTCCCACTTCTAACAGCAAAAGCCGTACCTGTTATTGTTCTCCTGTGTTCTTGAGCACTTGAATGTTTGTCCATGTTTTTAATATTTCCGCAGACTCTGTATTGTTGTGTTTGCTTTCCCTTTGGCATATTTGTGCCTGGTTATATCAGTTCCAGGTGTATTATTCAGTAATCAAAGTATTGAAGACTGTAGAAGCATCTCAAT
The DNA here is from genome assembly GCA_035583155.1 of Acropternis orthonyx. Taxonomy (NCBI): domain Eukaryota; kingdom Metazoa; phylum Chordata; class Aves; order Passeriformes; family Rhinocryptidae; genus Acropternis; species Acropternis orthonyx. The sequence goes on from JAWWEU010000011.1 coordinate 5,377,355, forward strand.
ATCACCGTCCCCTCTGTCACCTCTGTTACATCTCATTCTCATTAATCCACCTGTCACCATGTCAGTCCCCTGTTTCTACCATCTCTTTTCTTCTCAATTCCCTCACCATAGAGCTGCCTCTCAAACGCCTTCCTATTTACTAATTGAAGACATTTGGGCACAGCCCCATAACACAACTCCTCTCTGAGATACAGCCTATTTAAATGGGATGTCCTTTGGAACGGAGAGCTTTCTCTTGCACTCACTGCACCCCAGTAACATGAAATGTGGGCTCACAATAGGCTGTTTTCCAAGCTGTGCATCAAATTATTTTTTAGCAGACTTTCATGAAGTTCAGACCTTACCAAGCAGATCAGTGTCCCAGACTTGTGCTTCCAAAAGTGCTCTCATGAGGTATCAGATAATCGTGTATTTTAAAGAGACACACTTAAAATGTCCTGCAATAATATATCACTGCAGATGTAATACTTCATCATAACAGTGTCAGACAAGAAACAAGGTGCTTTAAGCAGCCTTTTATTGTACGTGTTACTGAGATTGTAGTGATGCAATGGAAAATATTCCTGGTGAGTTCTCTGTATATCATTGGAATCATTAGTAATGCCGGTGGCAATGCCATTTATTGTAATCTAAGGTATAATAATTCAGGTTCCAGCCTAAGTTGTTACCTAGTTTTTCAGCCAAGCCTTACAAGCAACACAGGAAAAATAACCCCAAAAACCCAAACCCCACCAACGAACCAAACAAAAACACCCAGAGAGAGTGCTTTTCCTATTTGCAACTACAGTATTAGGGTATTTTTCTTGTCAAGTTTGAGTTATAAATTATACCAAAGGACACTTTTAGTTGGAGTTGCTAAAGAAACAAGGCTTAAGTGATTATGCTGTCTGCTGTTTTTATTGTGCTGCCTACTGTCTGGTTTCCCATGCCAGTTAATCTGCTGGGCTCTATCAAACAAATATGACTGAAGGTAAAGCTCTAAAAATGTGTTAGGGGCCTGCATGCCTCATGAAAGTGAGAAGCCAGATAGAAGAGGCAGATACAGCTTAATGCCCTAACTGAGGGGAAATTGCCATGTGAATTTAACCCTGTTGCCAGGGTGCATAGAAAAGCAGGTTTCATAATTCCTGCTATTCTTTGAAGTATAAAGATAAAAGAAGGGTTCCTCAATTGACATTTCTTGCCTGTAGTGTCCACAGCTATTAATTTTATAGTGCCTAGCTTGCTGCCAAAGGTTCATTCAAAGCATTTGCTTTGAAACCCAATTCCATTATTGATTACCAAAACACCAGTACATGGAGTTCATGGACCATGCTGTCTGTCACAACAGATCACTGAGCAACTCTCTTGAAAGTGCTTTTAATGAAGAAGTTCACATGTAGTTATTGTCACTTCACATGCTGTCTCTTTTCAATATTTTGACCTGGATCAGCAGTTTAAAGATTATGTTTTTCATAATGTACAACATTAATTTGGGTGTTTTGGATCTTCCCACTGGAACGTTATTTTTCTTTTCTGACAATAGATTTGGACATAGATTTCATTTGGATGTCAGATCAAAGTTTCATAATCCAAGGAGGTTTTTTATAATACTAGTTATTATTATCCCATTATCCTTAATATTTTTTATCTGAGAGATGTGGGGGAAATTATTTTCAAACACTTCCAAAGTAAAAGCTGAAGTAAGGCACATAGGAGCATTTTTCTGCCTGTTGTATTTTTTGCATAGTTGTTCTGTGCTGTGTTGAAAGTGGGGCTAAATGGAGGACAATGTTTTAGATCTGCAAGAATGCAGGTGCAAACGAAGGTACCATCTCTATACTGAGAATGTAATGGCCTGGGTGGTGTGATCTCTGTGGGATGTAGCAGGGTCTTTCAGATGGCTATTCAGCATTGTTTGGGCAGCAGCAGTAAATTCCATCACATCTGCAAGCTCAGAGTTATGTATATTGGTTTCACGTTCTTTTCTTAAAAAGAAATTTATTTGAGTTGTTTATTTTAGTTAAGGCTTTAGAAGGAACTTTAAAAAAAAAAAATCCAAAAGCTTCTTAATTGCACTCAATAAATGACTTGTTCATTCAGTATTAATTCATACATAGTATATCAACCTCTAATTTCTGTTTGATTTTAATTATAATACTCCTTGGGCTTATTTTCTCACAACTTAAAAGTGACATTTGCATTAACTTAATAACCTTTGCAAAATAAATGAGAACGCAGCAGTGCCTTTAATAAATGTTGTTCATAAAGTACCATTGTTAAAGGATGCTTAGTTAGAAATATTGGGTGATCAAAATAAGAATAGAAATGAATGAGACAGATAATGTTTCCTTGCTGGTATAACATCCTGAATGCTCACAGTAATGGTAATAACTCTTGCTATAACTACCTAGACGTGCTGCAAGTTTTGCAGTGATGTTTGCACTTTGCCTAACTTACAAATTCAGGAATTGATGAATGTGTTGAAAATGTAAAGTTCAGTGTTTTATGTAGCTTTGAGCCTTACAGTGCTTTGCCAATATCTTGGCCATCCTATATGGACAGGAAATTTCCTTAGAAAGGTCATGATCTGGGGAAGTTTTTTTCTTCTTTTCTTTTTTTTTTTTTCCCTTTTTGTTGTTGTTGTTGTTGTTATTTTTGAGTAACCAGTACAGAAGTCTGGTTTATTTGCCAGGTAATATTCATGTTTCATAGTGATTTGGGCTTGAAGTACATATTACTTTAACAGATGGGTTTTCCAGGTGAATATTTCTTAATGAATACACTGAATGAGGAGAAGAGTGTTCAGCATTTGGAAGAAGAGCAGTGACAAAGATGAAACAGCAGAAGGAAAAGAAATGCTGACCACTGAGGGATTTGATAAATGAGAGCTTGAGATCAGCACATGTGACAAGAGAACTGGAAAGGAATAAAAATGTAGTTGTACAGGGTTCTTGTTTAGTTGCTGAGGTGCACTATACTAAATGTTTATTTATGGATCAATTTCTTTCCTCTGTTTCTGTGTGTGTGGATTTACCCATTCAATCAGATAAGTCTGCTTACGTATTATAAATGGTAGATAATCTCTGTGTGAATTGCTTTAGTGAACTCTGTAGGGGAATAGTACTTAATTGTAGCAAATGAAATAAAACTGACATAAAAGACAGCAATCACTTCAAAGTAAATACACTATCCTAAGCAACTTCTGTGGCTTTTAAGTGAAGGATCATCTCTACAAGGTGTTGGTTTTAATTGGTTCTTTGGGAGATTTCTTTATAAATTTCTTATGAATTATAAATTAATTTACATTTAAATGCCTCCGTTCAGTGCTGAGTTAGCCCAGAATGTAAAGAACAGCAATATCATGTTCTTAGAAGTGTCGCTGACTGTGCTAATGATTAGAGTCTTTCCTGAGCCATCCTGATCTTTACGGCTTTGTAAAATTTCTAAGCCAAATGTTTAGGTCCCAGTGAGCACCATAACACTGCTGATGGCTTAATTCAGTGTCTGTAGTATTGCTCGACTCAACTGGGTGGAAGAAGCATAAAGAAAAAAATCTCAAGTTCAGCATTTTGTCAAAGGGAAGTGTCAAAAAATATTTACCTTACTGAACGGAAGTGTTCCTCCAGCTTAATGACCATAAGTAAAACATAAAAAGAACAAAGAAGATGTAATTAAACAGCAATAAATTGTATTAATTAATTTATAGAAAGATTTTTGCATTGTATGTCTAGTCACTGAGTAGAAAGAAATTCTGAAATAATAGTCTTGTAAACAAATCCTGATGGTTACAAATAGTGAGGCAAACAGGGAGCGTCACATCTATGTACTTGTCCCTCTTTTTATTCTGAAAGATTTGAAAAATCAAATATTCTTCCTCTTTGTCTCATTATAGTCTGTGATCTGAACCAAGGAAAAGTATAGACTGCTGCACACAGACAGCTCCATTCATGCTTTCAGGAGGTGCCTTGTTCTCCACAGACCACGAAATAGAAATACAGTTATTTAGCTGAGAGGTTCAAATGGAAATGTCAGCCAATATTAGTGAAGTAAATCTAAGCAAAGATAGATTTTGTGCAGAAGTGGCTTATGAAAGGGAGACCAAACCACCTACAGCAGGTGATACTGAACAAAAGAAAAATATTGATGCCTGAGTGTAAGAGCAAAACCTCTTAAAAATCAAAGAAAAGACAGCCAAGTGTAGTTATGTGATCTCAGTCTTCCACTCAGGCTGGAGAGGAAGCTGTGTGACCAGCTCTGTTACAGCAGCCTCTGATAGCTCAGGACTGTGTGCCCTTCCACAGCAACTACAACTGGAAAATCCTGCCAGGAAATACTGAAGCCAGTATGGACAGTATTTAATAATACTGACTTCTCATGTATGTGGTCAGAAAAAACTGTAGGAAAAATATTCTTTGATTGAAAAAAGGCTTTGCAGATAAAATTCTTTAATCAGTGGGAATGTAAAATATTTTGAGTTCTCTCTGGGGAAAAAAAAAAAATTCTAACTCTGGAAAAAGAGAAAATGCCATCACAAGTGAAGAAGACTAGTCAGCCTTCAAGGAGGATCAGTGACTCCCTTTATATGCTTTGAGAGTATCCAGCCTCTGACAAATAATGAAGGAGGGGGGATTTCTCTGCAGAATTTTGGTATTTTCTTTGAAAAAGCTGTTAATCCTGAGCAGTGCAGAAGTTCCAGTACCGAGCAGGTGCTCTGTACAGCTCTGTATAAATGAGGCTTGTCCACTCAAGATTTTTTGTACATGTTCCCTCTATTTCCCTTTAGAAGGTGGCCAAGAGTGTACAAACGGAATATGCCTCTGGTGAATAATTTGACTACATCGGGGCTCAGGCCCTAAAATATATCTTTACATTCTAAAGCAAAACTGTAGTAGTGCACCATGATAAAAAATACTGATATTCTTGTACTTGCAATGACCACTGCATTTGCACAGCCTAAGTAGTGCCGGATAAAACATCAAAATGAAAAGGTGTTTGGAAAGAAGGTAATTTTCTGTGGTTTCCCCTGCAGTTATTTTACAGAATACTACAGTATTACTGCTAACATTTGTTGATTGAAACCCCTGTTTATTTCCAGATATGGGACCTCATTACACTAACAGTGTACTATTATGTAAATGTATTTTCTATAAATGTCTAGTATCTGTAAGTAGTTTAGTCTCAATGTCCCTAATGTAATATATCAAACAATAACTCATTTGTCAAAGAGAGACAGTTCATTAGTATTCAGCAATCATTTGGACAGAATAAAACAGCAACAGTATAAAAATTGATGTTGCAAAACTTAACAAATGAGGGAATAAGGAAAGTGTGATTCAGGAAATTGCAGGCCTGCCCTCAAGGGCCATTTTTAGGTCACTTGTCTGCATTTTAATATTACATTTGTTTTAGAGAGAGTCTCCAAGTTATTAGGTTGGCAGGGAAGCCAATTTGCAACCATGACATCAATATCCAGGGGGTTCAATAAATGGGAACATAACAACACTTGGGACAGAGTCAGGGTGAGAAGGTGTCGCACTGCCAACTGTGGCACTGTAACTCAGTTTTGCAATTAAATTATTGATTGATATAAACCTTAACTTTTAACGTGTTTAAACAGGGGGAAATTTGCTCTTGAAATCTCTTACCTTTTGAGACAAGGAAAGAAGTTGGGATGTGTGTACCTGACCTACATTATGGTACTTTTTGCATTCACTGTAAAATTAAGTCCCTGCACAGATACATAGGAGTGTGGTTTGTCTACCTGTGGGTAAGATGGCAGCTCCACAATTTTATGTTGGCCAATCTGCACAGGTGTCAGTCATGTGTTATTCTCAGTTTCTTCCATGGCGTTTTGCTTCTTCTCAGATTTATTTTGTTCTCACATGTGTGGGTTTCTCTTACAATGGTGTGCATTACCTGATTAGTAGAGATACAGAATTTTTACTGACTCTGTTAAAAGAGGCATTTACAAGGGGTTTCAATATATATGGAAGTACCTTGTCTCTCATCACTGCTGTAAGTGTTGCTTGAATATGAATCTCTTTTATGTGAAGAGTTTGAAGGATGCTATGTGTGGCCTTTAAATACCTTATGAGGTAAAGTTGCACTTTCTTCTCTGACTCACAGAAAATGTCAGCAGCTGATTTGGTGAATCTGTAGGTATTTCTACATAATGTTCATCTCAGGTCAGAGAACAGCACTGGTGGACTGAATACTCTTGTTTTAGTTGTTCTGGCTCCTGTCATTGTATATTGAAAAGAAATGGGTATATTCTAAAACAATCCATTGGTTTTGATATGGAATTTGTGCACATTTTGCTTCTAATTTGGTTTTTGACCTGAAAATGAGTGAACCAGATAGGTAGGTACCTCGGTACTGAGAAGTGGTTTTCCTGTATGCTTGATTCAAGCATCTCTATTATCAGGCTTATTCATGACGATGTGTCTGTTCATTTGATTCAATATTCTGTTCCCCTGTTATTTTTCCTCCTAAGAGCACTGTAACCCCCATTCATCAAGTCTAAGATGGCTTTTCCAAAAATACCAGGAGCTACACAGTTGCTTTTGAATCAGAATTAGAATAAAACCTCCTTATAATGCTTTCTCTTTTATATTCAGCACCCTCATTTCCATCTTTCACAGCTAAATCGGGTTATTTAGATTACAGCAAGGTCTGAACCAACTCAGATGAAAAAAATTATCTACACAGCCTATTTACATTTCTTTAATGAAACACTACGTTGGTTTTGTATAAAAAAGATTTTTTTTTAAGACAAAATCCTGAATGTGATAAGCATAATACTATTGTGAAGTAAAGATAAGCTTAAAACTGAAGCTAGTTTTTGAAGAAAAGAAAGAAGAGATTTTTGTTTTAGAGCATGATGTAGCTGACAGTTAATTGACATGATGCAGTGGTCACTTTTGATAACACTCAGAAGGTAACAATTCCACAGTGGCATTTGAAATACTTTTTCTGACTATCACAGATTACCTGCACCAACTCAAACTGCAGCTGTGATATATGGCAAACTGTGTTTATGCTATGTATATGCTAAACACTGGGCTTAGTGTAAAAGCAACCAGTACACCTGAAACCCTGATGTCTGACGTGTGCACACCGGCCCCTTCCCACGGAAATTTGGGATAGCAGGAGCCATGGAGTGACACACCTCAGGTTGCCAAGAGGAAGGCACCAGGCACTGTGGGAAGTGCCTGGTGATGGAGCCATCCCTTTAGGATAGATCAGATCTCTTCGTTGTGTTTTCTCAATGCAAAATAACTCAGGATCTGATTTTTTAATATTATTATTATTATTTTACACAACCATGGAAGTGGAGCCCAAAGCTGAGTCAAGAGTGTTTCATTGGCTGGTAGATGGTAGCCAAAATATGCCCCTTTGATTTTCTCTTTAGCAACAATAACTTCCTTTCCATATGGAACACCTACAGAATGAATTTAAATAAGGCTGTCATTCTTTTTCGTAAGAAGTGAATATTATCTGTCTGTGCATGAAGAAAGGAATCCTAGAGCTGCAGCTTTAAGTCTCTGTTTTTCCAGCTTCTACTCTCGTGATGGAAAAGATGTACCTGCCCAGTCAATCTCTAAACCCAGGAAAATTTGTAATTTGATGTAGCCCAGTCTTTTAATGGTGCAGTAATTGACAGAGTGGGAGGTTTCCGATTTTGTGAAAATGTTACATGAAAATATCTGAGATGTGAGAAATAACCTGCCATTTATAAGGTAGTTTAAAACCCAGGCAGTTCAGAACAGATGCTATCTAGTGATACTCTTTTCAAACCATCATCTCTCTGCTGACAGGCTGCTGTGCTGCTTTGGTGAGCAAACAAGAAGTGTTACAATGCAGCTGATGAGCAGGCACAGATGATGCATCGACAAGACTGAAGCAGTATTTACCTCAGGGTTAATACAATACTGAAATATTAAAATCTAGCCTCATAAATGCCTGTTTGGGAGGTAATGAGTCATTCATCAGCAGTCTGCTAATGACTGACTGCATCTATCAGGTGTGTATTTACAGAAAGCCCTAGGATAGTCAAAATAATGATAGGGTTTTTAGTTATTATAACCTGTAATGTCTCTTCAAGGCAGAGTTGTCTGTATTATTCCTTGTGACTGTCATTTCAGAACCTCTGGGTGTTTAAGGCTGGGGTGTTTTTTCCTTTCAAAGGGCCTTTATATAAGTGTCTTACAATTTCAAGGATTTAAAAAAAACACATATTGTTAATGATATGTGTATCATTTTATACCAGTAGCCATCAAAATAATCTTCAGAAGAGAGAATTGCAATCCTCATCTCTTATGTGGGGAAAAATGAGACTTGGAGCTATGATCTGTCTGAAGCTCAGAGGAGAGGATGCAGCTGACAAACCAAGGGAGTCTTGCCACCTGCTGCTGGAGACATGCTGTGTGTCCCAACACGCTCAGGCAGTGCTCTGGAACAGCTACTTATTTCTCAGTCACAGACTAGTTGAAACAACGTACAGCAGGAAAATCCAAAATCAGTCCATGTACAGGTAGGCAGGCAGTCTGCATGTGTAGAAACTCAGCCCTACTTTGACTACTGACAGAACCACAATTCGAACTCAGAAATTCTTACTTTCTCTCTGGGGTGATTTTTCTCGCCTTCCATTAAGGGGATTAGTATATCTGCCAGATTTTTGGGTGGTTCTTTGCATTGTGTTGTTGAAGCTGCTTGTGTGATCACGTTACATGACCAGTTCAGAGTTGCTGTAAAAGCCACAGATGCCTTTATCCCGAGGGGTTATTGCTTAGTCACACAAAGTCTGAATTGGTCAGCACAAAAAGGTGGTCCATGTGTTTGTGTCTATTGCTAAACAAGGCACCCAGGACTGAAGTCCAAGCAGAAGCAACCAGGTTATAACACAGAGAAGAAATCACTAACTAAAATAAAACATTAAGACAGCCTGGAAATACCTCTGGTAACATTTTTGACCTTTATCTAAGTGGGTCCAAACACTGAACTCTGCACTGGATTCTTCAGAAGGGATTTTAATAGTCCTTCTTTGAAGGCTTACCACGGCAGGAAAATAAGGAGATAGAAAGAATTAACCCTCCCCACCCCCACCCCCAGAAAACCTTGGTTTCTTCACACATTGGTGTCACTGCCTGTCTATATGATTATCAAAGATGTCCTTGGAACTTTACAGTGTCATGAAGGCAGTCTTAGACAAACTGACTTTTCAGATATTTCACATATGAAAACTAGAAAATACCAGCTTATTTCACCCACAAAATACTTTGGTTAGCTAAAACATCCAAAAACCTGACAACAGTCTATAAGCTGCAGGGACAGTGCCTGTTTGGAGCCTGGGAGATGGCTTGCTTCTTCACCTTCAATAACAGATGATTCTTCTGTAGAGTCAGCAAAGTTCTACCAATTCCTGCTACAGATTAATGCAGAGGACTAGTAAATGGGCACTGGTGGACAGGCAGATGAAGGCAGAAGGCCCAAAGTGATAAACTGCAGTTCTAGCACGGGAATAATTCAGTGGCCCTAAATGAGGCTTTGTGGGTGCAGAGCTGTCTGGTTCAGCACCATGTCCTCAGCTGAAGCCCATATAAAGATTAGAGTGAATAAGAGATCTGAGTTCTTCATGTTTACAGACTTTCTTTTACTTAGTGCTTTACCAGTTTCCGTCTTTCCAGATCTTGAATTTCCTGGCTGGTGAACTATTAAAATGCAGATTAACTGAACTTCAAACAGATTTATTGCAGATGGCTCCTGCAAAATCCTTGTGGATTACCTGCCTCTGGACATCATTTCCTAGTCTGTAGGGGTTCATTAAGGACAGATTTAAATAAGTTAGCTGGGAAAAGGCCAGCAGGAAGAGTATGTTGAAAATTATTCATATTATTATGCGTGATCTAGTGATATAGCTTTACCTTTTAGGAATTTTTAAGTTTCTCATTTGCAGTAATGAATAAGACATGCAAGCATGCCTCACGGATCATGGCGTTGTTTAAGAGCGCGTTTTGTAACCCCTGAGTTATTTGTGGCAAAGAAAGTCACCCGTGCTGAGAGTGCAGAGAGGAAAGACAACAGCCGCAATGCATGTCCTCGCAGTTCTCAGCTGCAGCAACTCTGCTTCCCTCTGAGCAGAGCCTTGAGATTCCAAACATAGCCATGAAGCATTTTGCTTTGTTTCTGTCATCTAACCCATTTCAAAATAAAATTAGCCTGGGGGTTATAAAAACAAAAATAGCGATGTTTAGACTTACATGATTCACTAATTGTGCTGCCATTTGGTTTTTTACAAATTGGCTCCAAAGCTCTGAAGATTTTTTTCGGAGATGTAGTTAATCTAAATTTATGCAGGAGCACTGTAATGACTTCTCCTTCAGACTATGAGGGGTTCTTAATCACTTTCAACATTTAGCCCCTGATTGGGCAAAGCACTTAAATCTAAGCACTTGGGTGCTCCAGCTCCTCGCTGAATCAGGACTGTGGACTAAATGCTGAATTCTCAGTTGCCTCGGGTTTCTTAAGGAAAGTGGAAGTGCAGCCCTGTGAACAGGCATAATTTTGAAGCTATTTAGCAGATGAGGACTACACTGGGGCCCTGGATGGGGCTGGCAGTACCACTGGAGAAGCAGAAACCAGGGTCTCTCTCGAGCCCAGCTTGTGCCCCTTAAATGGCAACCCTCACCTCTAGTTTTTATTCTGTACTTAAGCAGGTTAAATATAGAAGTTCTCCTAAGCTGTTTGAAATCACTTTCCACTTCAGATCTCTAAATGTCTTACTGGTTATTGCAAACAAAAAACTTAAAGACTATTTTGACAGTGTCAAGCATAAAGTCCAAATACTCCTCTTTGGATCCTGATCCAATCTCCTTTGACTTAGGTGGGTACTGAAGCCAGTTGAAAGTGCTCCTTTTTCCATGCTGAAGAAGTGTATTCCATTGACAAGGACTTGCCAGAAAAAGCTGCCAAGAACTGAGGAGTGTTCAGCCCTCTGGACTGTAGACTGACTTGTCTATGAGCTGGCTGCAGTCTGACAGATACGGTTCAGATATTGAACCCTGGTCTTCAGTGATGAAAACGTAGTGCTTGAAAGAGTGACACCAGCTTGTTCTTCTGACTAGTGTTGACCCTCACACCTGCTTCAGCAGTTTTGTATTTGGTCTCTGGGTGTTAGAAACAAAATTTGCTACCATTTTTCCCTCTAAAATGTGCTCCTCCACTAGTACAAACAGATGTTTTTACAGCTACACTTGTGCAGGTTAACAGCCACAACAGTAAAGTGCACGTGGGTTTTAGAGTTTATCCCCTTGAGCTTTCATAAATGCTCTTTTCAGGCTCTAATGGCATTGCTGATGTTTGTGTGCAGGTGTCAGTTGTGTTGAAGGATGCTTGCAGGCATTCATGGCTGCACAGGATTGATGAACATGGCAACTGGGAGTGAATAGCAGGTGCTGAAAAACTACCCTTTTTTCTTTCAGCTTTTAGTTTTCTAGAGCTCTTTAACTGACTGCAGAACTGTTCAATTGTGTTACAAATGCAGCTTCTTTTTTTGTAGCATTATAAGCACAACTATCATGATTGCAGTTTTAATCTGCCATGGATTTGATCTCACCATCCAACAAAACAAGAGAAGTTTTATTAGAGGCAATTTCTAATAATGTTTTTTTAATCCTAAATGTCTGCAAATAGGAATTCTTTGCCAAATTCTAACTGGTAAACAGCAACAATGCTTCATATGGTTCTGTAGTCACTTTCAAAAGATGCTGCCAAAGTACATAATGCATCAAAGTTTGCCCTGAAAAAGGAAAATCAATCAGGTCAGATACTCTTTCAGCCTGAAGCTTGTTTGGATGTTTGCTTGCTTTCTGAAATGGTTGGGAGCCATTTCCTCTTCTGGTTTGGGAAAACTTGCATGACTGGTCCCTGCTCCAGTGGTTACGTGACCCCTGGAGACCCCCAAGATCTCTGTTATCTTACTTTCAGTGAATGAAGAACAGCAGATATATAAATGTCAGTAGGAATGGACAAGAGCTACTAATCAGACTTAAATCTGGTAACTTGGTCTGGTTATGTAATGGGCTGAGTTAATTTCGTTGTTGCTGGGAAAAAAAAAAAAGGTAGGCATGAAAGGAGAGTTTTCCTGGATAGCAGTTCATGACAGAAAATGCCGAATTCTTCAGAAAAAACCTCACCCTTGCTTCTAAAGCCTTATGGAAATCACATCGACCTCCTTTATAAAAGATGCCTTTTTCTAGAGAGCCACAGAGAGGATCTGAAGCATATTGTGCACTCACATTCCAGGTTCTCTAACCTTCTGCAATAATTGGCGGCTAGCCTGCTTCAAGGATAAAATTTATAAAGCAGAGAAAGCCTCCCATATGCTGCCCTTTTTAAGGAAAGTCTTCTCATTACTGGAAAGCAGGAGCACCGTGATGGTAAAATACTGTAGAGATCATTTATCAATCACACTATCAGCAAAGCTGCAGAAGCAGAACTTAAGGAATTAGACAGGGAAAAGCTCTATTTTTTTATCTGCATCTCCCCATTTCCACCATTGCAAAACTTTCTGGTGCTTTGTGTCTCTTAGTTTTCAAAGTTCAGATCAAGGAGGTATGGCGCCATTTCTCGCAGGAAACTTTCCCTCATTTTTAGCAGCTGTCATAGCCAAGAAGTATATTTGTTTCTTGTCCTTATTTTGGTGCTATTGTGTCTAGTGATAAACTTTACATGGCAACCTGAATAATTCATACTGTAATGTACCTGTCATCCCTGGGGTGTGTTTTGGCCAAACTATATTAATTTTACCTTGTGTTGTTTACCCACTTTTTAATCTTTTCTGAACACTTTCCCTTTCATTACTGTATCATTTTTGTTTCTCTTTTGTGAGCTTACTCCAATTTGTTTTTTCTTTGTATTCCAGATAAGAAAGACACACTGTTAGATACCTGGGTTGTTTAGTACCTTTCAGCTGCTTAACAAGTGCTAAGCTGCATTTGCAGAAGGATGACTTTGGGCTGCTCTAAGCAATGCAAACCTGTGATGGACCTAACTGGAGTAGAAGTGGAGAAGTCTTTAACATTGTTATACCATCTTCTCCCATTTCTGGCCAGGTTTAGTGGTCTGCATTTTTTTCTGAAGCTAATCTTCGCTGTTTTTATACTCTCTGCCTCTATATTATTGCTTCTGTGTTCACAAGCCCCTTTCCTTTTTAGTGTTGTTGGTTAATTTAGCTGATCTTCTTCCTTCTGCCCTATGATTTGTCAGGGTTTTAAATGAGGTGCTGACCCCATTTTTTTGTGATGTTCCCTTCAGTATCCTGTACCACCAACATGGTTCCCAAAATTAAGAGCCCACTGCGAACTTCTGAAATCTTCAGGTCATGCAGGAATCATCTGGTGAAAGAAGCAGACAATCATAAGCGAGGAACAAAATTCAATAAACAGCATCCAATAATCTCAAACAAATACAAGTGACAGCTCTGTGTTGATGAATCACAGCCATACCTCTCTGTTCCCAGCTTCTTGATTTCCCTTTCCTGACTCTCAATGCTCTAATTATTGGGAGAGTGAGAGGGTTGTTACTTTATCCTTCCAGCTTCCTTCTGTTCCTAACAAAATTATAATTACATTCCCAGTCTTCTAATATTTCTTTTGTTTTGGAGTTTTCTTCTCACTAAATAGTTGCAGTATTCTTTCCATTTAATGAAACAGTTTCAGCTTTCTCTCCTGTTTAATGAGTTGGAAAATTGGCATTGAATGGGAACAGTCCATGGCTTTGGTCTGTAGTTTAGGAAATCTGTGAGAAGAAAAGTAAACACTTGCAAAGGCTGTCTGCAGGCTCAGGAATGGTCTTCATTTTGCTTTTTTAATTTTATTTAGAGTACATGTAAAGAGATTAGTAAATGAAAACAGATTCAGTTCAGCAGAAGGCAATGTTCAAATGCTAGAGCTTTTTTTTTCCCAGACAAGTCTTATTTTTCAAAACTTGGTATTTACCATGTATTTTATATTTGTTCCTCAAATTTACTTGTTTTTCTTCAAATGTACTTACATTTATGGTTAGCAGTGTATAAGATCTAAGAGGGTTTTATTTAAGTTAGTTAACCACACATAAACTTCTGCATTATGACTCTTTGTTGTTCTTAATATAGTGTTAATATACAACTTCAGGTGGCTGTTGGTGTTATATTGTGTCTTGCTAATTGATGAGATGGTGATTTTCTAAGTACTACACAGAGATCTCTGAAGGGCATTGCAACAGCCCAGCTCCCCAGCACTGTAAGATTTGTGTGTTTTACAGGTAAGTCCATTACATGGAGTCACACGTGTGGGATAAACAGGCAGCACGAGGAGGCTTTATCAGCGTTCGGCCCCCAAGGGTTGTACACAACCCAGGAAAATCCAATTAGAGCCACAGGGAGTTTTTTCAATCTCTTAATCGGCATTGCAGCACTGCAGATGGATATTATTGCCCACTACTTAAACTTTATTACTCCATTTTTCTGTCTGTAGCCCTTCGCCTCGCCAACCCACCTTGAGAAGACGGCAGGCACAGCCATATAAAACTTTTTATGACCTTGGCATCTGCACTGTTGCATGAAAGACAAGTACAATTGCCACAACACAGAGGAACCAGCAGGATTTAAGCTGGTTTTACCAGTGCAGTTTGCTCTGCCTTGAGAGCCTCACCTGCCCTTAATGACAGAATATGCAAGACCAACTTCTTTTTGAGGGTGATGCTTTCACAAGAGGAGGCAGGATGATCTAGGATAAGGGAGCAGGTGCAGGTGCTGGCTGCATCCGAGCCCTGGTTTGCACGGAGGTACAGATTCATTGTGTGACCTTGCATTGAGTCACTTGACTTCCAGTGTTTCAGTTGTGCTATAAAATTGACTAAAAGCAGGACTTAAACAAGGCTGTGCATCCTGGGTAAATAATAGACTCAGGAAAAACATATAGGAGGAGGGGATTTTGTTTTTGTATCCTAAAATACCTTCCCTGACAGAGAAGGTGGGTCTGCTACGGATGAATAATCTGTTAGCATACATTACTGTTATTTTCAGTGATGGCTTACCAGGTATATGTATCAAAGAGTGATACAGTCTGCTTGATTTTATGGTACATTAACTTTGCCAGAATGCATTTATTATATTTAAAACTGCTAGGTGCCTGCAGTGGGAACAAAGATTGCATAATTATTTTTTCTTTAGCTTGTGGGAAACCAAATGCTCGGAATATAAAAGATTCTAGGGGTGAAAAGTTCATTCTGTTCACCCCTCCATCAAGAGAGTACAGACAAAAGGTAATCTGATTACTAATTTGAAAACAGATGAAAGGAACCAATATAGTGATGAAATTACTGCTCCTTCCCTTTCTGCCCTTTGTGTTATTGGAAACAGTAAATAGATGCATCAGTTGAGCTGTGAAGCAAATTTTTCATTATTTTATAATAAGCATCTTCCCCAATCAATTAATCGCTTTGGAATAAATAGCTTCAGGTTTTGATTTTAAAGCATACACGTGATTTAGTTACAACAGCAATAAACAGCAGGAAATGTACCAAGGTGCAGTCCCTGTTTTACATGAGGAATGGAGAGTCTGTGAAATTAATGGAAATATCTTCATTAAGTTCACTGGCTTTGCTGCTTTAGAAAACAAGCATTTGTTCTGGAAAGCATTGCAAAATTCCCATGGGCAAATTCTTAGGAAGTGATAGGTGATGGTTTCCATTTTGGATGGCTTTTCCATAGGGGTCTTGGGTGTGTTCATTCTTCTATCCCAACTTTATTACCTGATCTCTTATCATTTATATGATAATAACTGCACCTCCTTATTTACTGTGGTTTGTACACTGGTCAATACTTGCTCTGTCTGTGTGTGGAAAGGGTGTCTGTACGGATACTGTGATATGGAGAAAGCACTCTGATCTTTATTTACCAACAATGAAACTCATTGATCCTGATATCTATCTATCTATCTATCTATCTATCTATCTATCTATCTATCTATCTATCTATCTATCTATCTATCTATCTATCTAGATATAGATATATATCTATATATATATATGTATATATCAGAAAAAAAGAAAAAAATAAACTCGCCACCACATTTTGAAAGCAGAGAACACCTTTCCGGTTCCACACCACCTCCTATGCTTTGAAAAGGAGAAGAGATTCAAATCATACACATTTAAAATGTAAAAAGCCTGGAACTCCCAAGCAATAGCAAGTGTTTCACTGTCCAGCTATAGTATTATTTCACTCAAGACATTTTTTAGCACACAGCACCTCTTTTTTCCCATGCTCTGTATCTATTTTGACATAGTTCTGGGAAGAAGGACAAAGGTAGAAGGAAGCATAAACTCTCCTACATGGCCCATTCCCAACAGCTATCAGGCAGTGATTTACAGTATTAAAGTAAACGTTTTTCATAGTTTGCACAGCAGTATTTGTGTTTAGTCACTTTTAGTGTGAGATATAACACATTGTTGACTGTGATGAATACATTCTGGGAAACAATAGCTGGGGCAGTGCACAGCAGTATTTAAAAATGTCTTAGAATGAAGCGGCAAATAAAGAATTGAAAAAGTATTGAGAGGATTGAGAAAAAAACAGTTCAAGGGTAGATTAGATCCACCTTCATATAGACTGTCATAGCTGGAGATTGACTTACTGACAGCAGAGGGGAGCACAGTATTCCAGCCACTGTAATGCTTTACAGTGGTCTTCCATAATGCTGTTAAATAATCTTCCAAACTTGCAGCAAAGAACTGTAATTTTGAGAAGAAAGGATACAGCAGAAATTCTAATTTCTATCCTAGAAGGAAATACATTGTCTTAAAACTACTGCGACTAGTTCTAAATATTTAGGGAGTTATTCTACTTATTTCTTAAATCATATGTGATATTTCTGTAAGAGTTAACTAAATGATTCATCATCCTCTTTGAATTTGACTGATGGATAACTAAAAAGCAAAACCCTTGTGGTACCTTTTGTTCTGATGGAGGAAAGCAGCAACGATACATGAAGTGATAGTAAATGAAACTGCTAGTCATTGAGCCACTCCCTTTCTACAGTCTTTGCAGTCAACCCATCACTGCTCTTTTCAGAAGTTAAATGAAAAGAGATGAACTTTCTTTCTTCAGTAACTGTCTCCTGAGTAAAGAACAAGAACATAAGTACTTTAACTGTCAAGTGATGTTCTACACCGGTGACTACAAATAGAAAGTTATGCACATGTTATGTTAGAAGCTGGGAAATCATATAAAGATTAATCAAGCCAGCACATCAACTCATTGTATCACACTGATCCTCCACTGAAAACAGCTGGTATTTTTCTAGAACTACTTTGCCAGAAATGGGACGTGATTCAATATTGCAGTGTCAGAGATGCCTTTGTTAACTGAAGCAATCCTCAGAGTCAGCAGAATTAATGTTGAGTATAAATACATTTTCTGACAAATCTCAAGCAGACCAAGAATGCAATCCATTGCAATCAGCAGATGCGCTTTACACTCAGTAACTTCGTCAGGATGTTGCTTGAGATTGATGGTAATTACTGATGTGTCATTTGGGGTGTGTTGTTGAGCAAAGTCCATTAAAACTCAATTTACTTCATCAGTTAGCACCCAGCTTACATTATGCAGTACGTTAAAAGAGCATTCACACTGGAATTGTAAAGGTGGGTATGTGGCTGGAAAAAAAGCTTCAAAATATAATGGCACAATAATTCTTGATTTCATTGCTTAAGTCTATCACATCATATTTCTGTCCTTGCAGTTCAGAGCCAGGTTCAACTACCTCTTCCACCGTAGCTTTCCTCTATAATCTTGGCATGTCACTCTCTTCTCTGTGCTGTCTCCTTGTTCCTGTGAATTGAGTATTACTACTACCTAATTATTCAGGGTGAGGATAAAATCATAACATACTGTAAACCATCCTGATTGCAGAGTAATTCAAGGCAACACATAAATGTCATAGAAAAGAACAAGAGTGATATTTTTTCCCCCCCTCAATCTTCTCCTGTAATGAGCAGATCATGACTGAAATCAAAGTAGACCTCTGGAGTTGGGCTTGCTTATGTGCCCTGTGGAAATGCCTGACTTAGAGGAAGGAGACATGGCAGGTGTTGCAGCAGCTCCAGGAGAACACAGTATGCTCCATCTGGCTACTGAAGGTTTTTTGAATCTATTTTTTTTCTTTTAAGATCATGGTGCTGCATCAACACTGGCAGAAACTTGCTCGTCTTAGGCTACTGAAAAGCTGTGAATTGTATTGGTTTAATAAACTCTGTTTTGATGCTGTTTCATCTTCCCAACCTCCCTTTTCCATGTGTTGATTAATTTCCTTTGCACAAACCTTTTTTACCTCTCTAACACAATTAAGACCAGGGGTGTGGTGAGGTTTTAAGCAATTTACAATAGTAATAAACAACACCTAAAATCACCTGTTAATACTTACTGCCTGCAGTCTTTATTTTTCAGGTCAGGTGGCTTTTACTCCTAAGAGTCCATACCTCTTGCCTTGAATCGATGTACATGAGGGAGGTTTAGTGGCATAATCCTGCTTTCCGTGGCTAATGATATTTCTTGGACTTGAATGAATCATTTTTCAATTGTAAATAACACAGATAGCATTGTGCTGTCCATGCAAAAAGTATTGGATTCAGTGACAAGCTCTGCATACATAACATAATCCCTTGAAGGCCCAAATGCTTGACTTTTCTCCTCGTGACTGTATCTTCCTATGCAATTAAGGAGGCTGTTTTCAGTTGCTTAAGAGAAATAAGTGCAGGAGAATAGAGCCCTGAGAAATGAACATCAGTTATCCCAAAAGGGACCCAGTGAGAATGGAAGCTTAAAAGGGTCTACACCATTTAATTCATGTACCATCTGTTTTTGGGAAAATTAACACAGATTAGATTTTCCAACTCATCTGAGGGTATAGAAAGTGCCTTTAGAACCTGTAGTATTTGCTTAAGTATTAAAAACAAATTAGCACTGTTTTACTTACCGTGTGAGTCCTGTGCATATTAGTTCCCTTTGGAGTAAGCCGTAAGAATTGTAACAGCAATTGCAAAGTGAGGTCTCTCAGCAAGCCACTCCTTGCCATAACGTTTCTTAGCTGCTTTAATAGAAGTGCTTGACATTCTTGTCCTTTCTGAGCGCTGTTTTGTTAGATGTGACCATTTTGTATAAATCCACTTTTTGCTCAGGGCTGAGAATGTGTTCCATGTGACCTCTGACTGGTGTTCCTTCTCAGTTTGGCTGTAAGTGGGTGTTGCAAGGTGGAAGACATCTAATTTAACCCAAACATGAGTAACTGAAGAATATTACCTTCCCGGTAAAAGAATCCTCATACTTGAAGACTGTGTAATTGTATTGTATCAAAGTATTACAATACAGAGTGTATTAAAAAAAAATTTAAAACAAATTTAAAATACATGACAGAAACATGAAATAATTTAGGTTTTGCTGTTTTAGTTTCTCCCACTTTGCTACTTACCAGATTTCTGTGTTCTGATAGCAAAAAAAGGTGAAACTAGATGAGGCTGTTGTGATACTCTCCAACTAGGCAGTATTGAATACCTGGCTTCCTGCTGGGACTGAATATAGGGGCACTAAATGCAAAGTTAGCATCTTTAACAGTGTATTTACCTCAGCTGGAATCTGGTTTTCTTTCACTCTATTTGTTGCAGAAACCTTTAAATGTAGAGCAATCTCCGTTATTGGAGACTGGGTGGCGTATGTATACACATTTTTCTTTTCCAAGATTTCCAGGCTTTTACTTCAGCTTCCAGTCATCTCACATAATTATATGAAACATCAATTATTTTATGCTACCAATGAAATATTACTTAGTTTGGACATTTTGTTGATGCTGTATGTTTGATGCCTTATCTATGAATGTGATGCTTTTACATATCTCAAAAGATTAAAGGCCTGGAATTACACCCTTGCTTGGTATGAACTGTCAGATTTTCTTGACATGAATAGAATTAGTTAGATTCAGAAGAGCAATGAGTCTGGTCCATCATTTTCAGATGGTGTATTGGTAGTGCATGTGATACTTATCACGGAGTAGGATGAAAGGATGCAACATCCAGCAGAAAACTAGAGCTCTGCATTTAGCTGAGCTTGCAATAGGCAACTTTTCAAGGAATTCTCTGATAGAACCGAGTAAAAAAAGTTGCCTTTTAGTGACCAAATATAGATTGTCATTGCAAACAGCACAGGCAGTTTTCTGTTAGTACTGTTTTGGTGAGTGTATCTTTGTTTAGTGAAGCCTGAAGATCCACATGCTGATAGCATGAGTCTGTGTGTGCCAGTGTGTATGAAGCATTTATTAACAATACCTGTAAATAAAGGTATTTCAGCTTTGCATTTGTGGTGTCAAGGTGCCAGCTGAAGAGTGAAACTCAGAGTACTACAACGTTTCTTCTGGTGCTCCAGAAGCCTACTGTGAGTTAATAGGCGATTTTTCACAGACGACATCTAATCTATAAGTATAAATTACTTTTCACTCCTATTATGCCTTAATTGAAGTGCACCAACATGAAACTGCAGTAGATGGAGCTTCAGTAATTCTAGCCTCAATTAATTTTGTGTGGATTTGGGTCTTTTTTCCTTCCATTTCCTTGGACAAGGATGATTCTTTGACACCTTGTATTTATTTAAATTATTGCTAGAAAAGTTAGGGAATATGCATATGAGCAGGTATTCTACAAGACCACTCTGAGGAGATAGGCAGGAGTTGTGTGTATGATGTATACATTAATACATATTTTTTATGTCCTACTATTTTGCTTATCTGCTGTACCATCAGCAGTAGCGAAATTCCTTCTGCTGGGGAGGAATAGTTTAATAGCAATCATTTTTTGGGGAAATGGCAGTTACCATCTCTGCAACAGCTGCCCTCATCCTGTCCTTGACTTTTCTTCAGCTCCCTGCCCTTAAGACACAAAATGTGTGTTGCAGCAGAGTAAAATCATAGCGA
Organism: Acropternis orthonyx; assembly: GCA_035583155.1. Taxonomy (NCBI): domain Eukaryota; kingdom Metazoa; phylum Chordata; class Aves; order Passeriformes; family Rhinocryptidae; genus Acropternis; species Acropternis orthonyx. The sequence continues at coordinate 5,398,336 of JAWWEU010000011.1, forward strand.
AGAAACAAAGTACCTTGCTATATGGAACAGGAAATTCAGACACAGCAGAAAGCAAAAGTTGTACTAGGAGAGGCAGGATGCGATGTAAGAAATGAACAGGCATATGGTGATGCTTAGTTACTTCACATTTTACCAGAACTGGTATATATTTACCAGAAAATTAGATTTGATGCCTCTGTCTGGGGATATATGCTCTTACAAAGATTTCTGATGTTCAGTTAATAGCGATGAAAACAGCATAAGAATCTCAGTAGCACAAGCCTGTGGATTAAAATAGTTGTTTGCAAGACATTTTTGTTACAGACTTTCCCAAGTCTTCCCTCATGGCTCAGATGGTCATAAAGTACTTTTGTGTTTGCTTTTAATTGGTTTGCTCTTCTGAGTGCTCTTTGGCCCCTAATAAGTGACCCACAAACTTTGAAAGGTCAACAGGTATATATGAAAAACCTATTATATTTCTCAGCTTTCTCACTGTTGCACAAGTCTTTCTCTCTGAGTAAGAATATACTCAGCATCTCTGCCATCACAAACACAAATGGCAGCTGCTGTGATATACAGCTTGATGTGCTGTAATTACGATGGTGTTACACTGTGCTGCAATGTGCCTCACTTCACAATTCAGGCTGAAACTGGCTTGCTGCTTTTGCTACTTACTTTTTCTTGCCAGAAGTTATTCTTATGTGCAGGCTAAGATAGCCACACATGCAGTGCCTTCAGTAAGACAAACATGCCTCTAGGTTGAAGGGACAGGGCAGAATGTCATCCTCCTGGTCCCTGCAGTACCAGTGCGCGGAGTATTGCATCAGGGAGGCAGGTGTGCATGTGATGCCACGGGTAGGTCAAGGAGTTAGTAGGTCACAGAGAACCTGGAGAGAGTGTGGCAGGTTGTTATCACTGGGGGGAAAATACTGCCAGGTATTCCTGAGGATTTGTCAAGTGATAAATTGATGGTGTGCCCCAAGTGTATTTCAGAGATCACAGTGGACACAGATGTAAATCCACATGAATAACAGGACTCCAGGAATAATGTTGATGCTGATTAAATAAGATTAAGCTTTGAAAAAAAAGAAGGGGATAGGAAAGGCAGAGGAAGAGAGAAAGAAGGAAAGTAGAGCAGGTTCATTTCTCAAGGTTTCTCAAAACTTATTTAAATTCCCAGTGCATTTAAAAGGTCCGTGCACTGAGCAGGCTACAGAATTCAGATCTTGATTATTTAAGTCTCATCTGTTGTTCGACTTACACATTCAAAAGCAAGGCAGCATTTTTGTGTTGATCTGGTCTGACCTCTCCCTGTATTCTACTGCTCATAAAACTTTCCTGAACTGAATCTTATCTTAACACTGACATGTTCGGAAGGCCTCCAGTTCTGATTTGAGAATGCAAGGGATGACATACTGAATGGAGTTCTTGGTAAATTGGTCCAGTGCTTAATCTTTTCTGTTTATTTTCAAATAAGGAGATTTGAGTTCACAGTAAATTAGCACCACAATTTCTGTGTTCTGATTGAAAGATTGCACTTCCAGATAGCTGCTAGGCGTCTAACTAGTGATTTGCATATACAGGTTTACATGAAGATTTCTAACTTCCCTTTCATCAGCTCATAGAATATATATTAGTATTGATTGGACCCTCATTGCAAATCTCACCACTGGGAAGAAGTATCAAAAATTATGGTGCTGTCCCTCTCCATGGAACTCTTAATTAGGATTTTAATTTTTTTATTTATTTCTGAAGTATGAAATTTCCCTTCTAGCAAAATTAAGCCCATCCTTTCTCTCATTTACATACATAGGCAAAATTCTGAAAAACTGTGTGTTATTACTGAAAGCACACACTAATGTACAGCCAGAGTGACCATTATAAAGCAAAGAGGACTTCCAGGCCTAAGTTAGAAAAAGCATTCTCTGACATGTAATAATCAATTAAAATGTATTACCTAAAAGGTGCTTTTGAAAGCTGAATCTGAACTCCACGTAGTTCTAAGTAGCTGCACCTATTACGCATTTTATTATATAGCAAAAATTCTCAAAATATATTGAGTTGAAAGATCTTCAAATTCCACCTGGTCTATCTTCAGATAATGATTTTACCAAAATCTTGAGTGAAAATGGAAAGCAGAATTTTATAGGGCCAGTTTTGATCTTTAAAGCCTTGCACATTAAGAACATTGATAATCGTTAACTCTCTGCTATAACATCTGTTCCACGTTTGTAGCTGCTGCCTTTAGTTGTATCGTATAAAGTTAAAAGTTATAGGATGTTGCATGAAAGGGCAGCATATCTTAATGCCTGTTTTCTGAGCTTGCTACAGAAAGTGGGGATGCTGAGAGACCATAGCAAAGGATAGATATTTGGTGCAATGTGCTGTGGGCTGCTTAATTTTGCATATTGCACTACTTCAGTAGGGCTGGAACAGCTGCGCACTCAATCCTGGTGCAGACAAGAATCTCTCCCTTGGGGCATTGCGTTCTTCTGCCAAGTAGGAGAGTCAAGTGTTGGATTTGGCTATGGACTTTTCTGTTCTCTCCTGTAGCCTTTCCTTATCATTTGGGCTTTGGCTGAGTATTTTGAAAGGATCAGTCTGTGTTTGATTTTTATTATTCCACACATTATCCTGTAATATTTTGTTTTGCCCTTGCTGTCTTTTAGAAACAATTTTATATATATTTTTGTTCAAGTTCTCCGATGGTGATTCACAAGAGAATTGCTAGTGTATTACTTGGTAATATAATGTTGTTCATTTCCTAGGAAAACTTTGTATGCCACTTAAAAATACTTTAAACTAAAACTTGAGCTGCCCTAAAGCATGACTCAGCCATGTACTAACAACTGTGATTTTTACCTTGTGGAAGGCATTTAAGCAGATGTTCTCTGTTGGCAGCAGAATTGCTTGTTTTTTCAAAGATGAGAATATTCAGAGATATCTGATATTTTCTGCACCAAAACTCATCTTTTTTTCCTGTATTTTTTTAAAGAAGAAGAGACATTCAAATCAGAGGCACTCCAGCTGCCTCATGTCCACCCATGCCATAATGTCATTCATGAGTTCTTAAGGCTCACTTCTACTTTTCGAAATGTGTCAGCACGTATCCCTTAAAATCTTGTAGAATTAGTATGTGCAGCTCTATTTCTGAAAGTAGACTTGCCCCTCCTTTTCTTTTTTTCCTTTTGCAGCATATCCAGAAATCAGTATGAAAGAGCACATCTAGCAGACTAGCCCTATTGCTTACAGAGCCCGCAAAGTATCTCTGAGATTGTTATCAGGCTTTCATTTGGCTTCAGTAAAGATCATCTATAATAAGTTACTACAGAGCTGATCTCTCAGGTGATCATCTGGGACTGGCTGTGCTGTACTTAGAGCAGCGGGCTGACAAGCAGAGGGCAGCTGGAGCCCCTTTCATCCGTGCTCCCCATGTTGAAGCCTGCCCCATACCACAGCCCCGTGTGCAGGCATGGGACTGTTACGGGACTGACACATCCATGTCTTGCTCATAGAAAATACCCATAATTTGAGAGCCTGCCCACAACTCTCTCGATGCGACCGAAAAGGCAGAGTGGGAAATAACCACTGACCATGTGAAGAAGAGGCAGATAAAGATTTTCAAAGCACTCGCAGACTTTTATCATCTCTTTAATGAAACTTTAAAGGCAAAGAGAGTCACTCTCTTCTCCCAGCCTTCAAAGAATGCTAGAAATGATAATCTCAGGCTGTTTCAACATCTATGGCATACTCAGAATTGTAGAATCATAGAATGGTTTGGGTTGGAGGGGACCTTACTGATCATCTAGTCTCAACTCCCTGCCATGGGCAGGGGCACCTTCCACTATCCCAGGTTGCTCCAAGCCCCATCCAACATGGCCTTGAACACTTCCACAGATGGGGCAGCCACAGTTTGCCTGGGCAGCCTGTGCCAGAGTCCCACCACCCTCACAGAATTTCTTTAGACATGCAGTTTAAATTTCCCCTCTTTCAGTTTGAACTCCTTGTCCTATCACTCTATTTCCTGATGAAGGGTCCCTCTCTGGTTTCCATGTAGCCCCCTTCAGATACTGGAAGGGTGCTATGAGGTCTCCATGCAACCTTCTCTTTCCCAGGCTCAATAGTGCCAGCTTGCCAAGAACATCTGAGTGATCTTCTTCCTTCTGTAATAGCTGAAGATTAACTTTCCAGGACAGCAAAAAAATCTAGCTTCATGCAGACCTTTTTTCTGTCATTTAAAGGACTTTGATATAGCAAAGCCTGTGAAAGAGAACCTGTGTTTTGGAGAAAGCCTGAGGGTTAGCCTGCTTCACACCCAGTGAGGTCGTGCCAATACATCTCTGGCAGTGGAATGAAGTGCTCTGGTGTGGGACACTTCCCTTTTTTGCAATCTGCCTTTGCTGTAATGTTTTAATGATGGCAAGTGACAGACACCAGACTGAAACAGCTGTAAGGGACTTGTGTACCTTGCAGTGTTTGGTTCCTTTAGTCTCTCACAGGAGAAGAAATTAGGTAAAATGCAAGGGAGTGAAAACTTCTGTTGTTTCAAAGAGCCACAAGGAAAGACCAGGCCTTTTCTAGGCTCCAGCCACTTCGCTAATACTAATTCAAAGGATTTAGTACCCTGGGAGGAGTGTTAAAAATTCCAGCAGCAGAAGATCAATGCTGAAAAAGCACATCAGAGTTTATGCACATCTTTTTCCATGCATACTTTCAAAACAACAAAGGATATAGTGACAAGTTTGTGTATTTACTGATTCAATCCTGTAAATTGTTTACTTTAGTGAAATAATTGGGAATTTCTAAAGGCTGCCTATTGTGCCAGCAGCACTGGCCAGGAAAGTTGCTCTCCCTGGAGGGATTTAAATGGTGTCACTTGGGGACATGGTTTAGTGGTGGACTTGGCAATGCTGGGTTAATGGTCTGAAAGGTCCTTTCCAACCTAAATGATTCTATGATCTCAGACAGCCAGGAAAGAGTGCATCACGATGTAGCACGATACTGTGCACACCTCATGGAGTTAAACTAAAATCTTGCACTTCTGAAATCATTAATCTCATTACTAATAATGTATGTGGCAGAGAGCTACGGAAACAGACAAGAACTTTGCTAATGTTGCAATCACTCTTCTGTATATTGAATGAATTTCATACAAAACTCCTGCTTAAGAAGCATTTTCAGAAGACTTGCTTATCTGGTTCCCAAGCAGAGGTACATTGCAGATGTCTACAGAGGAATATTTTTCATGCACTGAATAGTTCATATTCTCCTACATATTTCTTATGGGAGTTCCTAGTCCTTTTAGTCACCTTACCCCTTATCCATGACTCAAATATGCTGTTAATATTAGGATGTGCTGGTCAGCAAAGCGAGGAGCAGGATCCTCTGCTTCATGAATATCACATATACATTAATGTTCACCAGTGCTGCTGCTCACATAGTTCATTCAGGTTCGTTAGCTGATGTGAATTCTACAGAGATGGCTAAGATGAAAACAAATGCGCTCTTTAAGTTTAACCATCTCTCTTAAAAATTGCTTATCTTGCTCACATTCCTATCTGAGTGGATAGAGTTTAAAGGGCAGCAGAAAATTTCTGTACATGGCAATTACCATTCAATATTAATAGAAGGTGTCGAACTAAAGTCCTAAGCAAGGAACTTGTGATCCAGAGAGAATATAAATTCTTCCCTCAAAATATGCTCAGTATTCTTCCAGTACGCACTGGTGCATTTATACTTGTACAATTTAACAGTTGCTTTTAACCAAATAAAAGATGGCATTCGACTGCACAAGGAATTTTAACTAGAAACCCAGCTAAGTTATTATAACACGTGCCTAGGCAGGTGAGTAATATTAAAGTCTTAAGTTTCACTGCTTTCAGAGACACAGAACTTGGAAAAACCCCTTTAATCATGTCAGACCAGTCTTTATACACTCTTATTTTTTGAGTAGCATTTATTGCCGTCTATTTTCTCACAGGCACCTATTTTTTTTTTTGTCCAGCATGACATTCTGCCCCTTACTTCCATCCAGCCGCGAAGGTCACTGGGTTATCAAAGACTCCTATGGACCGAACTCATTAGAGGGAAGTTTTGGGTCTCTTGTGATGTGAAATGGCACTTTCATACTCACCAGTCTGCACCTGGTCTCTTCACTGCATCACTGGGCTGTAGCAGTACCTTACAGTAGGAAAAGTTCTGCCTTGGCCTTCCCTTCTGCATTAATTTGAAGGTTCAAATTAGGCCAGAGCTTAAAGTAATTCAAACTAGAAAGGTTTTCAACTAAATATTTTAAGTTTCCCAAGTCCATTATTTTATTTACTCTTCAAAAATGCTGGAATCACATTAGAAAAAGATTTATCTGAATGGCAAGCAGAAATCATTACCCAGGCAGGTAAGCCTGTAAAGCACTAAAATTTATCTTAATACAAAATACAGGTCCTAGTTGTGGCACTCTTTACATATTTGTCTAACAGACATGTAACAGAGAAATGGTCCAAATGAGCTTAATAAATCTCTTTCTTAAACTCACAAAAGACCACATCCTCACTTCCATAATTCTATTAGAGTCTGCTCCTCTGGAGGAGATAAAAGAAGAGATAACCTCTCCATTCAGAATGTAAAATAGCAATTGTTCAGCTGATGATTGGAATATTTCCAGTAGAAGGACTTAATTATGGAAAAAAATTAGCTCAATCTGACCTTTTGAGAGAATAATGCAAAACTAAGTTTTTTTGCAAATGTCTTCCTGGAATAACTAAAATAAGGAATAATTTACTTCCTTTTTTTTTTTTTTTTTTTTTTTTTTAAACAAGGGCAAAAGGTGGCAGAAAATGATAGCAGTGTTCTTGGTGAGATGACAATCCAAGGATAATAATAAGACAGTATTTGCAGAAAGAGATAATACATTTTAATAGACTAGCTGATGCAGTTTAAAAACAGAGGATCTTTCAGACACACAAGCCCTTTTCAGCAAGAGCAGGTTCCCCTCTGTGACTCAAAATTGCAAGCTTAATAACTAGATAGTGTAATGATTGTGTCATAGGAATACATTGAAATGCATGGTATCTGTATTAATTATACACTGAAACCTCCTCTTGGGATAACGACAGAGCATATTGTTCCAATCTCCAGTTTATCTGTGTGATAAACAGGGATGAGTACCTGTACCCACAGACTGACAGGCTGGGTACGATGCTGTGTGTTAAAGCATCTCTCTACAGGTGTTCAGTTCGATGAGTTTTATCTGTATTGAGGCAGCTCCTCACTAGAAAAAAAACACAAAATGGAAAGAAAACCCTCATCTGTTCCATCAGTCCTATGTCTGATTTCATAACATTCTGAGTTCTCTAAGCCTTGCTGATACCACTGCATACAGGAAAAAAGGCATGAACAGGTGGTGATATTAACAGGCTTCTTATGGTTCTGAAAAATGAGATAGAAATGTTTCATGTCATGAAAGTCAACATCAATCATCATCCATCTTGTGCAGATATGGAAGTCAGCCAATGTGGTTCTTGCTGAGGAGGCGCGAGATATTTCTTTTGCATCGGAGCTGTTGCTCTGGACACAAGTCATAATTTGTTTAATATGGATGAATGAGGAGAATATTACTAATACTGCATTTATTTTTTTTTTTTTAACTAAACTGAAAGCTCCCCCTCCTGGCACATTCCCCGAACTGAATGCAAGGTTCCTGATGCCTACTTTTAGCAAGAGGAAACATTTCCTCTAAGAGCCTTTTCGCAAAGATTTTTTAGAAGTAGTATATTTATAGTTTACCAAGGATTTCACATTTCCCCATCCGGCTTCAGGCCTTGATGTGAACTCATTTAACACCATGGGATTGCCCTAAGGCTTCACCTATAATTTTAATCCCTTGCTTTTCCAGGCAAAGACTTGATTTCCAGTTTGCTGCATATTATACAGGGTAAAGAAAACAACTTTTTCAGAAAGTTTGAGTGTCCACATTTGGGTTCCTTCAGGACAATTGCTGTAGGTCAGCCGTAACCCCACCATCTATTTTCCTACTAACCGCCTTGGAATAATTTTGAGAAATCTACAGGATCTCTTTAAACCAAAGCTGCAGCTGTGCTGAGAGCAGATCCTGACCAGACTGAGGGAATCTGCAAGCCAGGAAAACAGGAATAAAGCAAAGAGGGATGTGTTTATGTCACAAGTTTGGTAACTGCTGTCACTGCAGTCACTTTTGTGCTTAATATGATGAACTGACTTGTCGCTGATTTTCCACAGTTGTATACATAAGCAAAGGGAGGACTTTCCCAGTATGTGCAGTACAGGATTCTGTAGTTTCCATAAATTCCTACATTTTAATTTTCTTATAGTCTCTGGTACCATTCCCCAATTCCAAGCAGACTGACCAAGGCAGTGAGACTGGTTAGGGGGCTTTCATTAGATTTGCTGTCATATTCAAAGGCATCACATCTCTGTGTCCTTAAAAACTATTTATGGGGGACAACATTTTACTGGAGCATGAAGACAAGGATGAGTACTTCTATGCAGGAAGGATGGTATGGGGGCCATGCTTTCACACAGGCAGGCACACCAGCCCTCTGGCCACACAGGAAAATGAAGCAGAGTGAAGCAGAGTAAGATAACATCATAATAAACTCAACTCTGTGCTGAGCTGTAATAGTAAAATGAGAATGAATGAATTCATTATAATTAGGACTTCCTTTCTGGGCTTTCCCTGAATATGAAGGTGGGATTTTCCTCTGTGGTAGCAATGCTGCTTTGCTTTTTATGCAGTTAAGTCATAAATAGTTGTAGAATAGTGGTTATTTCAGTCTAGTAGAGAGTAACAATTCACTATGGCTACAATGAATGAAGTATGTCCATTAGAATTGGTACATTAGGTCTGGAAGTGGGAGAATTGCTGGCCTGGCACCCTACGCAACTTTCTTGTTAGCTCTCCATGATAGCAAAAATCAGGATTGACCTACACAAACAAAGCTTCTTACCCTAAATGGAGCAGAGCTCAGCTACTGAGGCAGTGAGGCCAATTATCCTTCAGTGCAGTTTACAAGCAGAGAAGGGCTGTTACTATAAATGTCTACACATAGGACAGAATAGCAAATGCAAACTTTGAAGTCAAATCAGAGTAATAAAGTAATAAATGGCATGTTCATTATATCCACGAATACAGGTATGCTCATGCAACTATTTGTATTCTTGTTAAATCCTTGCTTTATAGATGTGTATGCACACGTGTCTTGTTAGAAATGTCTCAAAACCTGCTTTTATTGTCAGAACGAAACAGTAGGACTCCTTTGAGAGCTATTTGTCTGCAAAACTACTGTAAACTTCTTTTGAGTAGGCTGTCTGCACTCAAGAGAGTTAAATCAGTAGAACTTCAACAAGATTAGAAGACCCACTGATATCTAATTAATGTGGAAATAATTGTTGTAATGGTTGCATTTCTCTACAAAGCATGTACTGAAAAACAGTTACACGATTTAGTGAGCAATAAAGCAGTTTGATATGCAAATGGAGATATGGACGACTTCATAATGCTGGTATTATTTAAACATTTGTTTATAAAGCTGAGAAAATTTGAAATGTCAACAACGGGAACCAAAAGCAATGTCTTTTATCAACAGGGACTTTCTTCAAAGTTTTTACTGTACCCCTTTACTGTCAGTAGGCTCTAATGACAAGAGTAACAGCAATACTAAATGTGAGGGTGCTGCTGGGAGCGAAGTGTGAAACTGTGGTTCCTGCACCTCACACATTCTGCAGCTTTCCCTCCAGCAGGAATAAAGGGAACAATTGTAGTGCTCTCCAGATTACCCCTGAGCTCTTATCTTCTTGCTGTTAAAGGGTCACAGAAACAACTTAAATTGTCTTTATCCATTTAATGTAGATTCAATTAACTCAGGTTAATGACTATGGGATGGAGCTCAGGGAGTTTAGGGCTGCTCTCATTGTTCAACCCAGCTTGTCCTGTGATATAAACTGCATTTTTGGTTGGAGAAAAAAATTAAAAGATAATGTGTTGCCAAGATATGACCAGATTCTACAGGGAAGTGTAATTGTTACTCTCAGGCACGTGCAAAGCTCGTGGCTGTGTCCAAGTACAGAAGTGCAACACAGAGTTGACCAAATCCTGTGCAAAACAACTGCATCTTATCTGTTTGCTAAACCTTTACTCTTAAACGTAGTAGAGCCAACACAAAATCTTTGGCAGTAATATGTTGTGACCTGTTAAGATTCAGATGAGTAGGTTGCCTGGGATCTTTATCTTCCCTGCATTAATATATCATGGGCAAAAGAGTGAATATGGAATAATTTTGCTTCAGGAACAGTATAAAATTGCAATTTTTTTCCCAGGGAATATGGAAAATTATGTAGTTGCACGACATTTAATGGCATATACTTTCAAAATCTTACTTGGAAGATTTAAACAGGATTGCTCAGAAGAGCACTTGCTAACCCTTTCTTTTTTCATTTCCATTCACAGGATTTCTGAGCACTGGGGACCAAGCAGCAAAAGGAAACTATGGCCTCCTTGATCTAATTCAGGCTTTGCGATGGACTAGTGAAAATATTGGGTTCTTTGGTGGTGACCCACTAAGAATAACTGTTTTTGGATCTGGTGCAGGCGGTTCATGCGTCAATCTGTTGACTTTATCCCATTATTCTGAAGGTAACCGTTGGAGCAATTCAACCAAAGGTATTATGCAGGTTGCAAATTTTGACAATTTTGGTGTCTGCATGCCACCACCATTAGTACTATGTGATGTTCTGTATATTCTCTTTGTTCCTAAGAACTGTTGAGTTCAGCTCAACATTAAGAAAACTTTTGAAAGGCTGTACAAGCCTCCTACTCCCTCAGCTCTTCTGTGCATGTTTAAATTTTGGGTCACTTTCTTCTTTTTCCTATGGAGCTTTGTAGAAACACTTTATAGCAGACTTTTGAACAGCATTTTCTTGGTGCATCATTTTTATCTCTTTTCTTTCCTACCTAAGGGTGTCCTTTTTGGAAAACCAGTCAGTCGTGCTCACAGTAGATGAGGTCGTCTTTATTCAGACAGTTGTGAAAGGCGTGTTTAGTTTCTCCTGAGGAGTAGAATTTAAAGAAAACTAAAATGACAGAGTTTCTCTTTTCAGGCTAACAGCTGAAATGCTTAAAACTACTGTTTTGTGTGAAGAAAACAAGTAACTAGTTCAGAAATCTTTTGTCTGAAACTGCATGAACTTCACTTCCTGTCATCTAATAAAAGAATGGTTGAATGTTTTGCATGCATGATCCAAAATTGTCAAAGCATCCAAGTTGCAAATGGATTTTCTCTATATGTTTTTTCCTATTCCATAACTAACACCTTTCTCTCTAGTTGAGGCAGACAGCAGGAAATTAAAAACATGCTGTTTGAGGCACCCAATTTTTTTCTGATGAGTTTTGCACCACAATTTCACACAGTTTCTCTCATTTGCATGGCTCTTGCTTATTGATCATGTTACTTTTGTTTCACTGTTTTCACATATTTTTATCTGTATTTTTTAATTTTACCAGGGACATCACGCTGTGCCCTGTGCATATAATCCTCCCCTAATTTCTATTGCTATATCTCCATGGGGGACTAATTGGCCAGTCATAAAAACATAATTCTGCTGACATTAAAAGAGCTGCTTTTACCCAAAGTCATGGTGCAGAGCCCACTGAGGTCAATAGAAGTGACAGATTCTTTACATCATGCTGTTATGCTATTTTAAAAGAGAGAAAAACATAACTTTCACAAGAAAACTCAAGTGGAAAATAAGACTGTGGTATGAATTTTAGTCTATTTCCACAATTCAGTTTTTAATGTATTCTTTTTTTTTTTTTTCTTCATAACTACCTGCTCTTAAATAGGAGGTATTTATAAGCTGGCCTATAAGAACAAGATGTAAGCATTACTTCATTGCATGATAACCTAAGTGTCACACTGCACCATCTTCTTTCATAACAACTCTCAAAACCAACTTTGTCATGAAGGATTTAGCTTCAGGTGGAATGAGGAGACCTGGTTTATCCTCCCTTAACTCTTTTGTAATGATAATATTGATCTTCTTGATGCAACATGGCATTAATGTGAAATCCCACACTTACAATATCTGGACAGTCGTGTTGCCTCTTCTAATCAAGTGTTACCGTGTCATATTCCAACACATGGCCGGAATTCTGACAGGAGCAACATTTGTTTGGGGAAACTGATCCAAAAAATTGCCAACACATAGTTTGGGAGGGGAACTGAAGAAGGCTCAGTAAATATTTTGAGGATTTCTTTTATAAGAAAGCAAACCCATGCTTTGTTCAAACTTGGATTGAACAGAACAATGTGCCACACTCCCATGTATCTTATGTTTCCTTTAGAGGTGGTTAGACCTGCCATTAAAAAAAACAAAACAAAACAAACCCACAAATGAAACAACAGAAAAATTGATTAGTTTCAAATAAGAAAAGTTACTTCAAATATTTAAACATTTTCCAATATTTTAACATTTCCAAAACTCCATGAATTTCACTTTCTTTTGTTTCACATTCACATTTGAAAGCTGGAGAAGGACTTTTTACGAGAGCATGCAGTGATAAGACAAGTAGTGAAGGGCTTCACACTCACAGAGGGCACACTTAAGTTGGGTATTATGAAGAAATTCTCCCCTGTGAGGGTGGGCAGGCCCTGGCACAGGGTGCCCAGAGAAGCTGTGGCTGCCCCATCCCTGG
>JAWWEU010000011.1:5411138-5477564 GCA_035583155.1 Acropternis orthonyx
CCCTGGGAGTGTCCAAGGCCAGGCTGGATGGAGCTTGGAGCAACCTGGGCTAGTGGAAGGTGTCCCTGCCCATGGCAGGGAGCTGGAACAAGGTGATCTTTAAGGTCCATTCCAACCCAAACCATTCTATGATTATCAACCAGTCAATTTCATAAGCTGTAAATTCAGATGCTCCCTTTTCTCCTTTCGTTTCCCTTTGTAAGATTCCCTTGGCAGCTGAGAGGAGGAATTCAGCCTATCTCAAGATGGTGCTGTTTTGTAGCCACCCACCTGCAAGTGGGCAGAAAGAACAGCACCCATCTTCAGAAAGTGCTCTGAAAATACAGATGAATATATGCAAATTATTGTTATTTATTTGGTGATGCTTTGAATAGTAGTCACAAAGCACTTATGGTCCGTTGATCATTTAAATCTTCTTTCCATCAGTCTGAAGCCCATCAGCAATAATAATCAAACACATTATCAGATAAAAATATACAAATTTCTTCCAGGAATTATGTGACAGAATGAAAATACTTTTTCATACCATTGTTCGTTTTTCACCAAATGGTTTGAGTGGAGGAATATTTCTCTAAGCATTCTTCAGCAGAAGGAGGGATGTTTGGTTTCCCTTCCTCAGAAAGCTTTTTGGCCAGAGGACTTGACCACTTTTACTTAATCCAGCATTTGATGTTTATGTAGCACTTAGCAAGCCATAGTGTTTGTATCAGCATTTTCTTACACTTAGTTTATGCTTTCTGTCCTTGTTCAAGCATATTTAATGAAGGAATAAAAATAGATTTACAAAACGTGCAAAATCCGCCACACATTATGAAGTATCTGAAATACATCTTTTTGAAAATTCAGCTTTGTCATTTTGTTGCATTTATTACAATGCTTGGATCTTCTGTGGTAATTCCACCGACTTTGAGCTGATTTATGCTAGCTCAATATCTGACCTTATAAACATGCAAATATATTTTTAGCTGTTTTATAGCTCGAGTTCATTCTTATTTTTACTCATTTCATGCAAGGAAATAATATCTTGGATATGACTTCTCATAAATTTAAGGAGAAGCTTGAGTTTACATATTTCAGTCTCTACACCTATCTTATTTTAAGACTTTTGGATTTGGATCTAATACAATCTAGAATGATTTTAAAATTCCTCAGAAGCTTGTAAAATGTTTCCTGCCAGCAACAGATTCCAGCTAACTTGGGAGTGTACCGGGTCTGGTGCTGCAATAGAGGCTGTAAAAACTTGTCTCTGATTTGATTTAGAGGCTGTGGAAGTTTTCTATCAATAGAAATATGTTACTTATCAAAGTCAAAGCCATCTTGTGTGTTATTGAAATAAACTTCTGAGGAAAGCTGCACATCTTGACTCCAGCTCCTTTAGTGGGAGTATCCAGCTATTCATCAAGCATTGGACCAAAGAAGCATTCTTAGGAAAATGAAGTGAGTGGGGCCAGATGTCACTTCCAGTCCCTAAGTAACTCTCCCAGAGTCCGTGGAATGACTCCAGGTGCCTGTCAACATAACTAAACCCAAATATTGACCCATGTATCTTCAGTCAGTGTAACCCTTGAATGCCGTAGACCCTTTTGTATTACCCATAGTGCACTATAGGAGGCAGGGTCCAGTATAAAGTATTTTCCAGTAACCTGTGCAAAAGATGTTCTACTGAAATGAACTTTCATGAAAATAAATAACAAAAAAACCCCAAACAAAACCAAACAATCAAAACAAAAGAACTCAGAAGAATGGTCAGTTCCTCAACATTATTTTGCACAAGGGTCAGACTCATCATCTCTTTCAGAGACCAAATTACCCTCCGCAAATGGAGTAATGGGAAAAGGCAAAGCTCCAGCACAAAGGGAGCATGAGAAGTGTGCACAATAAAGATGGAGTTTTGATTACATTAAAGTCAAGAACAAAAAAATTAGATTGATTCATTGACTACCAGCGGTGAGGCTTTCATCCATGATATGTCTTAAAAATGCATACAGAAGGGAGAAGAAAAAAAGAAAATGTCAATTTTAACATCTTTTGTTATTTTTGTGGGTAGAATTCCTGGTCCAGAGTGCTAGTTAGATCAGCATAAATTCAAATGAATTGCACTGAAGTCTTTGGGATTTATTGCAAGTTTGTATGCAGTGTTGGATCATTCTCTCTCTCTTAAATGAATACCTGAACATATGTTTAAATCTCAGAATTACAAAGCTAAATAGTGTAAAATACATCATTTCCCTTTTTATGCAAGTGTGATCAATATAAAACTGCATTTTAAAAAGCTCCTTACAAGAAAGGATTTTGACTTAGACACTTATAAATTTAATAGCTGCCTAGTACCTTCTCATCTGTTACCCCAGAATATAAACCTTTGAAATGGTAGACAATTCAAACCACTGCACCTCTCAAACCAGATTTAATCCCAAACAAAACATAAAGAAGTGTATTAGGTTTAATTAACACATTGTTGCATGCATGCAACTTCAGCCCATTTCAGAGACTTGTTGGCTTTTCCTCCAACCTATAAATTGCTTTAATTTTAGGATTTCTTTCAAGCTGATAGTGTTGTCCTACATAAGGTAAAGCCACTTCTTTTTTTATTTCCTGAGTTTCTTTTGAAAATCTGTTCCTCAGCTGGACTATATTGAGGTAGGATCATTTGCTTCAGCACATATTGCATTTATTTTGGGCACATTACCTGTGGGTACAATGGCAGTCAGATCCCATGTATTTAAGTACTATTAAGATTCAGGTATCTCTCCTGTTAAAGTTTTCTATTGTTTCAAAGAACTCCTTTGAATCTTTCAAGTCTATGTCTGTTTCAAGGTCACTTCAGTAGTTTTCAAATATTTCTCCCCACAGGACTTTTTCAAAGAGCAATAGCTCAAAGTGGAACAGCTCTCTCCAGCTGGGCAGTTAGTTTTCAGCCTGCAAAATATGCCAGGATGTTGGCTACAAAAGTTGGTTGCAACATGTCAGACACTGTAGAACTGGTAGAATGTCTACAGAAGAAGCCTTATAGAGAACTTGTCGACCAGGACATTCAACCAGCAAGATACCACATAGCCTTTGGACCAGTAATCGATGGCGATGTGATACCAGATGATCCTCAGATACTGATGGAACAAGGAGAATTCCTCAACTATGACATCATGTTGGGAGTTAACCAAGGGGAAGGGTTAAAATTTGTTGAAAACATCGTGGATAGCGAAGATGGCATATCAGCTAGTGATTTTGACTTTGCAGTTTCTAACTTTGTCGATAACTTATACGGATACCCAGAAGGCAAAGATATATTGAGGGAAACCATTAAATTTATGTACACGGACTGGGCAGATCGACACAATCCTGAGACCAGAAGGAAAACACTGCTGGCTTTGTTTACTGATCACCAGTGGGTTGCACCAGCAGTGGCTACAGCAGATCTTCACTCGAATTTTGGATCGCCTACATATTTCTATGCCTTCTACCATCATTGCCAGACAGATCAGGTACCTGCATGGGCAGATGCAGCCCATGGAGATGAGGTTCCTTATGTGCTGGGAATCCCCATGATTGGTCCTACTGAATTATTTCCTTGTAATTTCTCAAAAAATGATGTCATGCTGAGTGCAGTGGTGATGACCTACTGGACAAACTTTGCGAAAACTGGGTGAGTACCAAACAACGAATAGTCTTGTATGCAAACTCAGGATGGAAGGATGCAGTGCTTTCCATTGCTTATTTCCCTTGGGAATGCCTCTGTACTTGTAGGATGAATAAGAGATTAAGAATTGGGTTGGATATTTATGTTTATTGTAATGTCCCTCAGCTCACATATTCTAGCAGAAAGAGGGAAAAATATCTTTGTGGACATTCTGTGTGAAGACAATTTTAAAAATACACAAATATAATTATGGGAACCCCAGAACAGTGTAAAACTAAGCATTTACCATATGTGTATAGTTAAATATAGTTAAATTAGTAACTGACTTTACCCTAACGCTGATATTTTCATCCCTTGAGACAGAAAATTACATAAATACTGCATCAAATATAATACAGCTTATTTTAATAGCACAGTTTGTCTTAAATTGACATTTCTGACCATAAAATATGTGACTTTAAACTTTTCATTAATTCCTCTTTCACTGGAAGCTCAAAACGCTTTGTTGCCTTAGACCATTGTTATTTTTGACTATGTGCTGCACTGAGTTGTGCTCTGCCATGATCCTTCCCCTCTGGAAGGCCACAGATGCTGCCTGTGAATGGAAATGCTGAGCTTCACGAGCTTTATGTTGGTAAAAAAGAAAAGCAAAGCTTAATGTCCTCTCACTCTCATCTCTCACAGATATTTGTCCACATCACCACACTGGTGGCAATCTGTCCTCAGCAGCACAAGATTTCAGTGTGAGAGAGCCACTAACATTTTGGGGAACTAGGGGAGTTGCTGAAGTCTAAGTAGAAGAAGGGTTCATTTGCATAATGCTGTTTCTAATCAAGATTATTAAGGCCTCTAATTTTAGGGAACAGCACTCTGCTCTGTCCAAAGGCAGACTTAAACATTGAGTATAAAATCTTAATTATGTTAATTTTATAATTCCGTTTGAAATGCTTTGTAACATCGGAGATCTCTCTTTTTTTTAGTGACCCAAATCAACCAGTGCCGCAAGACACAAAATTCATCCACACAAAACCAAATCGTTTTGAAGAAGTAGCATGGACCAGATATTCTCAGAAAGACCAACTGTATCTTCACATTGGATTAAAACCACGAGTCAAAGAACACTATAGGGCCAATAAAGTGAACCTTTGGTTGGAACTGGTACCTCATCTGCACAATCTTAACGACATTTCACAGTATACCTCTACCACAACTAAAGTGCCATCGACTGATAATACTTTCAGACCAACAAGGAAAAATTCTGTTTCAGTTACGTCAGCCTTCCCTACAGCCAAACAAGATGATCCCAAACAACAACCAAGCCCATTTTCAGTGGATCAAAGGGACTATTCAACAGAATTGAGTGTCACTATTGCGGTTGGCGCATCTTTGCTGTTCCTGAACATTTTGGCCTTTGCAGCACTGTACTACAAAAAAGACAAGCGGAGACACGACGTGCACAGGAGATGTAGCCCACAACGTACTACTACCAATGATCTTACCCATGCACAAGAAGAGGAGATAATGTCCCTCCAAATGAAGCACACTGACTTGGATCATGAATGTGAGTCCATCCATCCACATGAGGTGGTTCTTAGGACCGCCTGTCCCCCAGACTACACGCTAGCTATGAGAAGGTCTCCTGATGATATTCCCTTAATGACACCCAACACCATCACAATGATCCCCAACACTATACCAGGGATTCAGCCCCTACACACATTCAACACGTTTACCGGAGGACAGAACAATACTCTGCCCCATCCTCATCCCCACCCCCATTCACACTCAACAACCAGGGTATAGCCAGACAAGACGAAACAAACTTTATTTTTTGATGGATTACAGTAGGTGATATTACTGAAGATTACTTGGCTTTCAACCTACAAGACTCTTACTATTTAAATATGGAGGAATATTATGTGAATATACATATCAAGAACTTTTGGGGTTTTGGAAAAAATGAATTGTACATATATCAAATGAACTTAAGAAACAAAAAAACAAAGGAGAAAAAAACAAAAACAAAACCACCCAACTGTTTGCAATTGCTTGAAGCAGTTGTCCTGAATGATACTTTTTCATTCACATTCAAGTATTAATTTTTTGAAGATTTAAGTTACATAATGGAATTAGGCATGTGCAACACAAACAGGAAAGAACTATGACTGAAAATTTTAAAAACCTATAAATATGCACAAGGGACACACTAATGGAATGTCAGATAATTTTCACCAATTTTTATTTGGACCTGTTTTCTTGTGTAGACCATATTTACATATTCGAATAAGTACACAAAGCACCAATGCTGTTAAGGCCTTAGAAAGGGGCTCATGCTGAAATCTGCCAGTCAAAGAAGTTTTACAGTCTGGCAGGTACAACATTATCACATAAGTGCTGTCAGTATAAAAGTTGTGGGAATAAAGGAAACTGGATATTTTTAGCACGATGTGCATGATAATTTATATGCTTGGTGGCTGTGCTGCTGATTAAGCCGTAATTAAAATTCTTCTCATCCCATTGGAATTTTTAATAGAAGCTTTCTCCATCAATTGGCACAACCTAAAGAAGTATTTTTAAGGGGCAAAAGTAATTACAGTAAAATATTTCATGGTAGATTCAGAAAGAGAAGGAATTGCAACAGTTATTAAAGGTATTTGTGGCATTCTAGGTATACAATGGTGGATCCTCACTGATACGAATCCCAGACAAAAAAATGTGTGTTATTAATGTTCTTTTTTTTTCTTTTGACCTAAATAATTTCTAACTTTAAAATAACTATAACTTTAATGGAATCTCCTTTGATGAAGTATTTATAATTTGCTGTGATTTAGTTAAGATATATTTAGTTCAAATTGATAAGGTAAAGTGTGTCCAAAAATTTAATTGCAGTGACATTTTGCCATATAAAAATGCCCCGATATTGCAGCTCTGATTACACCTTTCAGTTTGTTGTTTCAACTCATGTTGCATGTTACAAAGTTTACTTACAATACTTTAAAATAATGTTAATTCCCTTTTTGCTATATATTGGCTGTGCCATTCCCATGAATTCTCTAGACCAGATGGCAAGAGTGTAGAAAAAGAGGGTGCGTAAGAATAGGGAGAGAGCCAACAACTGGAAATTTAAAAATCTGAACACTACATATGTTTGTGTGATTTGAAGTGAATGTTCAAAAATCACAAGAAATTTTTCATTCCCCTGTTGCTTTCCAGTAATTCTATACCACGGTCCTTTCAAAATGTTTGTATATGTAATCAGATGTACATTTATATAAAAGAAATAATTGAGATGGACTTAAGAGCACATCCCTGATAAATACTTTCTCTCTTACCTGTACTATATTTCTATTAGACTAAAGTTATGTGATTTTTTTTTACATTTTTTCAAATTACTAGCAATTTTGATAGTTTGTAAGATAATGCGAAGAACTTTCTCTGACAAACTAACTGCAGTAACAGAAACATTTCTTTTCAGTTACTCTTTTTCAAGAATGAAAGCTTATTACACACAAAAATTGTATACTACTTGATGGAAAATTACTTTGTATTTCTTGGCCATATTACTGGTCACTGAGTGAAATAAAGATAATCTGGATAACGAATATTATTCCAATGTTAAGAGACCTGATCTTTGCTCATTAAAGAGCTAAAATGTTTATTGCTGTTTTGTCATTTTTTAATGAAGTAATGGTAACTGTCTCAAATAAAGAGTAATATCTTAAGACCAGTCTGGTTCTTGAAGACATGAAAATGCCTTCTACAACTAATACAACTGCATATTTATTGGCCAGCACCACCTTCAACCATTTCTTACAGAAATATTGACATTGTGACTGCATGGTGTCATAATAACACAGGGAAATCTCCCTTAGATTTCAGGAATGAGTTAAAAAATGCAGTATCGACACCAAAAAACAGCCAAGGGACAGGCCTAAATGAAATAAATCTGCAGTGTTCCCTGATGGGGAAAAAGGTCACCTGGGTTTTATTTGGGTGATTGAACTTTATAAAAGATTGCTGGGAAGTTCAAAGCATGTTTGCTACCATCAAGCACAGACATTAAAAATGAAGCTGAAACTAAAACAAAGTGCTGCAATTTCAGTTATTTCATTTACCTATCAACAGCAAAAAAAAAAAAAAAAGAAAACTATATACTTAATCAGTGGTTGTTACAGTCCCCAGTTTTAAATTAAGGTCTTTTTGTAGAAGCATAAAAAATAGTCTTCAAAATCCAGGGCGGTCTGTGTGCAATTTCTGCCTGATGTGGTTGTGCTTTTAGACTGTGACCTGCCAATGTAAACCAATAAAAAGAATTGTGTGCCATCTGATAATTATTGTTTAATAAGAAGATTGTATTTTGCTATGTTCATGAAAAAAAATACAAAAATATTGATGGCCATAAAACAAGATATTAATGAAATATGATTTTATGTGCTTTTCTTAACTTTATCAAAACCAAAATAACTTTCTACTATAGTTTATTTGTGGCCATATATCTATATATCTCTCTATATACAGTATCTGGTACTTGTTTACTTTTATTAGTTACAAAATAAATGATTTAGGTAAACCAAGCATGACACTACACTTTATTTCTGTCAGCCAATTGTATTCAAAATGTGAAAGAAGAAAGCAACAACACAAATTTTGTCACTCCTGTTTGGAAAAAAATAGTAAGTCCATTCCTGTGATGCAGATACTGTGAATGATATTTCAGTGGCTACTTTATAATGACATTACAGCAGCTGGCTTTTCAAAAGTAAGATGGTGTCCCACGTTTTAGTACATTAAGAAAGATCAAGAGATGTTTTAAAGCTGAAATGAAAATACAGGAAATAGTTTTGAAATATCTTCATTATGCCTCATGGAATATAAGTTTCTTCTTTTCAAAATATTTATCTGTTTGATTTGTTTTCCATTGTAGCTTACAAGAAAGCAAAACTGAGTGTGATATTTAATTTCTTGTATCATTCTTGGACCAGATTTCCAATAAAATTAGGATATCAGTCAGTCTTTGGAAGTTCAGTAAAAATATGAAAAAGCCTGCATTTATTGCTTTCATACTTTTGTAAATATGTTTGCAGACCTTTTTAAGAAAATGTATTCTACCATTTTGAGAAAAAAAAACCCCAACAATGGAATCATTGTCTCGTTTATCTATTAAAATTACAGGCAATATAATGTGCTGTGCTGACATTTCTAGGAGAAATAAAACCGATAAAAACACATTTCTCTCAATGGTATCTCAGTTGGTTATCCCTGGTATTCACACACAGAGGACTTGGAAGGCACGGATGAACTTCCTGAATATAATCTCCCGCTGGAAGTTGTAGCAGTTGTTCTTGTTATTGGCACCAAACATGGATTTCTGTGTCTCAAGTCTTTTAATTACTTTTTGTTACTCAAACGTCCTGAAAACCTGATGAAGATAGGTCTAACAAATAAACATGTTACAGCTTTAAAGACACCACTGCACAGGAGATGCTGGAATTTCTGTTGCCAGCTTCACTAGGAGATGAAACAGCTGAGTTCATAGGAAGCTGTCAAACATCATGGCATTCCTTTGGTGTTTGTAAGTTGTTTTTATCCTGTGATGTTAGTTTAAAACATTGGCCTTTCCCCTCCCTTTTTTTATTCCTAGTAATGAACAGTTACAGATGGTCGCTTTTTAATGTAAGCGAACATTAGATAATTTAATTATTGTTGTGAAACTGTGCTCCCAAATAAATTAGATTAATGGGAAATTCCCTGCAGAGATTTTGTTATTTTTCATTCAAAGCTCTTGTCAAAATATCTCTTGCAGAAGTTCTGCTTTTTTTTCCCCCCAGTCTGTAAGCTAAGGGACTTTCTCCACATAACATTAAAAATCTCTTTTTCTCTTTGAAATAATAACACTATAAGATTAAGATGTCCTCCTGAGACCTCCAAATAAATATGAACAATTCAAAACATGGCAAACGGGTTTCACTCTAAACATTCTAATGTGGTTTCATTCTGGCACATAAATACATTTGTATGCAGACTAAAAACCAGCAGCATTTGATAAGGTGTTCAAGAGAACTACGGAGCAGAATCGATGAGTTCATCACCAGCCATGCACAAAGTCCCTTTTCTCTTAGGCTCTGTTAATGCTATTGTGTAATTAATTTCTTATTTACAGGTTCAGTAAAATCTTAACTTTGTGAAATGGGAAAATGGTTAGAACAAGGTAATGAACTTTATCTGGTGGAAAATGTTCAGGGAAAAAACCTGTTGAGAGTCACCGAGGAGGTGTAGATTTTTATATGCAACCTGCCAGCGTTCCTTTTTGTTGATATTATAATTCTCAGTAATTCGTACACATGGGAAACTATCGTTTCTGTAATAAGCTTTACTTTTGAAAAGGAATTTAAGTATTGTATGTAAATTGTGGATTAAAGCCTGTTCTGAGTTTCGTGTCCCTTGCTGCTGGGATGAATGAAAAACCTCATAGAAGTGCAACAAATTTGTACAAGTAATTTTTATATAGTATCTTGAAATTTTGTTTGAAGCTAAAAGTACTGTCACAGCAGTAGAAGCTGTGTAAGTATTTGTTTGTCACAGAAAATACCTTTTTGTATATATTTGTATCTTTGTCTCCACATGCATATCCACATGCACTACTCCAGCCAATAAAGGAGATTTCAAAAAACGTGACTAACCAGGGAATTTTACCTTTTTGCACCACTCAAGGGTGTGGAGATAACGCCTGTACATTCTGCATTCTCCACTCTTATTGACCAGATGCTCAACTGATGACAATTTTTTTTAGCACCAGCTGAATTAGTATTTATTGTAGGACCTCTGAAATCAATGAAGCCCTGACAATTTACACCAGCTATTGATCTGCTTCCGGACCTTTACTGTTCATCATGGCTCATCTCACCATCCAATTTTGAATATCTTTTCATGCACATGAACACCCACTCACAGAAATTATTACAAGTATAACTACCTGATTTATGAGCACTATCAGGCATTAAAATGTGCTTTAAAATATGCTTACAGTTATTTGCATGTAAGGCCAAAACTCAGAAAAATAAGTCTCTCTATAAAAAAAGAAATCTGTGAAAATTACGCTGATGCAAAGAATAGGTTTGTACTACAGTTTGTAGCCTGAACATGCTGTAGTAAGTTTTATGTTAAAATCTTTATAAAATGGAACATTCAGTTCTGTCTGATCCTCAAATCTATATGTTGACCTATATGTCAAAAGACACAATGACACTTTACAGCAGTTGGAAGCCTGCTCTGTTCTGCTCCATTCTGGAAGGGAAGAGACATGCAATTGGGCCACATGTTGCTATAAAGTCAGGACAGAAATAGCCAGATTTTCTCTGTCATCTGAATTTCCCCTTCTCAATGTCAGCAATGCCAGGCACTCAGCATCTATGAGCTTGGCTTTATAATGATACCATTAAAAAAAATCAAAAATAAATGTGTAGTTCTTAACTCTATAGGGCTGGGCAGTTCATATCCAGGTTTTTTGCTTTACAGCCGTAAAGAGCCATTTTTTTCAAATGGAAATTGATAACACTGGCAACCAGAGGTGATAATACCAGAGCTCAATTAACAAGGGGTTTGTGAAAGACTGTATGAGCTGCTAGCACTTTAACTGCATTATTAAAAATACAAAAAAAAAGAGAGAAATTTTTCACCTAGTGATTTTGTTCGGTTACTGAGGAAGTTAATGAGAATTTTGCTGTTGCCTTACTGAAAGAAGGATCAGTTCAGAAATCTGTATGTAATCCTTTGAGGTCCCTATAAAAATTAACCAGCTATGTCCATGGCTTCTAAGAGTCCTGGGATGTTTCCAGACCTCGCTGAGTCATTTATCCACCTGTATTTCTGCAAAGAGGAGTATGTATGTTCAGGTATTCCTGCTCAGTGGCTGAATACAGACAAGATTTCTCCCCAAAAGACACATCCCTGTGACACTCTAAAATCCTCTAACATAACTTACTTATCAGCAGGTCTTGCAAACTTGGTCTCAGCGCATGACTTTGGGCTGGAGCTTGGCTGTGTCTCATGGGTGTGAAGGATAGACAAGGAAATCCAGGGACTGCAAAGCAGTCATGGGCCAGACCTGGGGTGATACACTTGCCTTTTCCCTGGAATAAAGCGAGGAGTGGGGCAGAAACTCCTGGCACTTTGGAAGGGGCAGATGTACAACCTATTTCATCCACTGATTTGTAGAAACAGTTTTGGCAGTAATTTTAATCAATTAAGACTCTATGGAAAGTTCTAAAAGTACTATATGGTTTGTTTGACAGCAAATGCATTTTCTGAAAAAGTCATGCAATATTTTAGTGATTGATGACAAATATATGGTTGCACGGTGATTTTTTTTTTTTTCCACTTTTCACAAGGTTATTCCTCTGTAGTGGCGTTATTTGGCTGAACAGATGAATAAATTTTGCTCTTACTTGCATACAGGTAAGTCTAGAGCAATTTCATGAAAGTGGCAATGTGGACCTTCACTATGGCAAATAACATCTGAAACCAGTTATTCTTGGTCAGCTAGTGGAGATTCTCTTGTTAAACCACGTGCTGATTTTTTTGTTTAACATTCATCAATTTGCCATACATGTATTTTTCTCTCCTCAGTTATTAACAGGAGTGACCCTGCTCTCCGTAGAAGATGAAGATAACAGGATCCATTGGTTTCTTCTCAGGAATCATGACTTTGGTGTCCAAGAGCAGAAAACATAATAGAGGAAGAAAAGTAACAAGCCAGAGTTTGGGTTTCTTTTTTTGTTTGTTTGTTTGTTTTTGTGGTTTTGGGTTTTGTTTTAGGGGTTTTTTTTGTGGTTTTTTTTTTCCCTATAGGCATCTTTGGGCATCTTGATTCTCTGAAGACTGACCAGAACCCAGGAAAGGATACAATCTTAACTGCTGCAGCCAATCACCTTGTAGGGAATTGTCCTCTTTCCTTCTCCAGGAGGAAAAGGCAGGGTTAAGTTCATCAAAGAAGCCTTCTCCAAAAAAACCACTCCCATCTATAGCTCTGAGACCCACCAAGAAAGCACGGAAACACTTCCAAATTCTGTGGTGTTTGACGGAGGAAGGAACATTAGTCAAATTTAGTAAAATATGGGTAATATCTGTATATATGAGATTATAATTTATTTTAAAACAAGTAATCCTTTTTTAACAATACACTTTACCTTAAATATAAAAGGGCTACTTGGTTACTAGAATTTTGTCTGTACTGTAAAATGCATGTGAATCCCTCTTTGTCTCATACTTGTCCTAGTTCTATTCTACAGTTCAATTTAGGGATTTTATTTTAAAACTAGAAACTCTTTGTTTTTATTTTGTTGTTTCAGTATGGACTATTTCTAGGAGCAGTTTGTTTTCTCTAATTAACTTGTCATTTACTCAAATATCTAATCCTTTCAGTTCTGCATTTCTTTTTTCTTACTTCCTTAAAATGTTTGTTGGTGTTTTTTAAGTTTCTGTGATAAGTGCAATTTTGTTCTTCATGCCCTCTCACATCATTGCTACTATCTCACACAAGTGAAAATATTTGAAATAATTTAAATATCTGTTTTCTTCATTTTATCAGTCTTCTTGTTCATTCTGGTGGAAATTTTGCTTTAACTTGTTTTTCTTGTAGTTGCATATCCAGGGCTATTAATTAATGAACTACCAGCCAGAGGAATTCCTATTTGGGTTGGGAATGGAAATCTAGTTACTCCAGTTGCCCTGGCAACTGGTATGGCCAAGATCAGCTGCTTGTGGGTAAGCACAAGAAACCCTTTGGTTAATAAAGACAGGCATGTGCCAGGAAGTTCACAGTCATAACTGAATTATCCTCACACACACCCACGATGGTAATTTTTCCCTTTGAAGGATGCCAGAGGTGCAATTTCACGGGCAAAAGCCAACCTTGGGTTAAGGCAAGTGTGCGCTTCCAGAAATATGCAGAGACTCATAAACTCTGCTGCTTGCTGGATTAAAAAGCTTAAAAATGAATAGTGTCTTGCTCATGGCCATGCTTCAGACAAGTGTTGATGTATTTTTCATGGCCGTGCAGACACTCAGACCTTTGTTCTGAAGTGGGGTTTGTGCTGGTGCCTCTCCCTGTGCCACAGCTGAGCTGCTGCTCACCCCCCCTGCAGGAAACAGCCAAATTCCTACTGGCTGCACCTAGGAAAGATGAGCACCTCCCCTAGCAGAAAGGAATGACTTACAGATGGGCAGCAACAAACTCCATTTTTGACTGGTTTATAACTTGAAACAGCCCTTTGCTTCCTTTCTTAAGGAGCAGAGAAAAGGCTTGGTGGTTTGGGTGTGATTGTGGGAGGTGTTTTTGCTGTAGATTTGTGCTGAATATCAAAGGTGATCAGACTGAAATTCTTCTTTCCTAAATTTAACCACCAATATTAGGTGCCTAGTGTAAGGAAGTTGACTAGACTTTACCTGAAATTAATAAGAGGAAGAATTTTAGCATTGTATAAAAAGCATAGTCTACTGGAATCTGGTCATCCCTGTTGACTAACAGAGAACCAAAAGTAGGTGAACAAATTTACTGTCCTTTGTGTCCTTCAGATACAGTTAACTATGAAAGCCTTGCACAAGAATTTTTATATATTTTTTTATATATTCATTCTATTGATAATTATTTTTTCTAGTTGCACAGATCAGAATGACAGCTTTTCTTGTCCATTCCTTATTTATTACTGTAGTACCTAGGGCTGAGGAAATAAGACCAGCAGTGCTAAGAACTAAACAGTAAAGATTCTGAGGCAGCATGGGGTAATGAAAAAATCCTCACTTTAAAAACTTTACAGTGCAGAAACTTTACAATAGTGAGTATAGTTAAGACTGGAGGAGGCTGGATATGGCTTCTATAGCACAGAATGCATTTCAGAATGAATTCTGCCTTGGGATGGTTAGACGAGCTGGAGATGTTCTTATTTCTTCCATCTCTCTAAATATCTCCAAGATTAGATAGATGGATCCAAGGCAGGTAAGGCACAGTGATGAGGTTTACAAGAACTGCTAGTTCCCCCAACATTTCATTCCATGTGATAATACTTTGTGAGGGGTAAGTTACTTTAGGAGTGAGTTAGCAAAGGGGAAATGCTGAACAGAGAAATGTTGTAGGGGAGAGAAAGCAGGGCAGAAGAGCTGGAGGAAAAACACCTGCCCAGAGGAGAGAATTTTGGAGATCAAATCACTACTGAGCAGCCTGCCACACCAGGAGAAACAGAGGCTTCTTGTAGCACCTGGTGAGACTGCTGTGTTTTCCCAGTTTGAGTGTCTTTGATCCAGCAGGCTGATTCTTCTCAGAAGTTATTGTGGGTTAGGATGTGTTTAACACACAATAGCTGTACTTAACAAAAAAGACTAGCTGCCTGTTGTGGTGCAGGCAGTCCTTTTTTTACTCAGTGAGACATTCCACTTAGTTTTGAGTGTGTTTGCAGGCTTCAAACCTTTGTCTGAGGACTGCAAGAGATGATAAGAACAGCAAGAATTCACATGTGAAAAGAATAAGAGTTGTATTTTCAAAAACTGCCCAAAAGCACAAGGGTTTTATTAGCTGTAACAGCATAATAAATTATTTCTGTCAGTTTAGCAGCCTCTAGTTACACTGTCACAGTGAGTGGCACTATTTTAACCTGTGTTGAGCATGGAGATGTACAACAGATGCATTGATGTCAAGCACTTGAAGAAGGGTTTACATGAGTATTTTTAGACTTCCGTGTGGTCTCTGACATTGATTTGACAAGCACTTAAGACCACAAGATTTATAAAAACATGCTTTAGAGCAATACTACATATAAATCATTGTAAACTGACTTTACTGGAGAGAGAACCAATTGTCCTGTAAATCACTGGTGCTATTAAGAGAACTATGCAAAATATGATCACTTATGTCTTGGAGAGGAGCTACATGAGTGCCTTGGCTGCATTTGTTGAACCTCGTGCTGCGTGTTGCAATCAAATTAACGGAAAAACTAAAACCAAAGAGAACAAAATAGCAATATTTGCCACATGTTGAGGTCAAAGAGGTGTAAATATTGACAGATATTGATGGCTTCCTTGCTTATGAAGCTACTAAACATTATCCATTTAGAGGAGAGATCGATAGGATAAGCATCAGCTAATGGGGACTGACTGTGGTGCAATCACCACCAAGTGCACGTTCCTCCTGTTGATCTATGAGGCTTTTGTAAAACTGCTTTCTTAGATTAGAGGTCAAAGCCAGAAAATTATGAGTTTCAGAAAACAGCTGTGAGCATTCATTGGACTCACTGGCTCCAAGATCTTCAAAGAACTAATTTATGTGAAGAAGTCACCATCTAGTTAAGCTGGATACCAGGCACAGCCGAGTTTGGTTTACAGCAGAGGTGTTTGGACTAAGGGTTGACATGATTACATATGGTTCATACTGATCAGCAGAAAATAACCTTTTTTGGTATTGTGACCATTACCTATGTGTCCCCATCTCCAGTCCTACATTATATGTGGCATTTTCTGAGGAGAGGTAAGGAGCCAGTGCAAAATGCTTACCTGCATATTAGCTTTGTTTGACTGTCACAAAGTAGTGAAGAGCACTTCTGGGAAAGGGGATATGTCTTGTCTTTCATCCTTGACAACAGGAATTTCCCTGCTGGCATTCAGACAGTTTTTGCAATTAGTTTTGCATTAATAACTACTCTCTCTTCTATGTTCATTCTTATAGGTTATGTGCTAGTGAAACAAGAAATCTTGATTGTTCTTGTTCAACTTCTGAGTTTAAAAATTTCTTCACCTGGCTAATTTTAGTGACACACAACCCCAGGACATCATGGGGCTGTTGCATGTTTACACTCTAAGTTGGTTATTGGCATACAACAGCACTGTACAAACATTATGATGGTGTAAAACAAACACTGCTGTTCATATCACTCCTCAGGCTCTCTTGGCATTGCCAAAGTCTCACTGGAAATTCCAGATAGGTGGCACTGGAAAGCACCTCGTGGTGCAGGCTGGTAAGTGGTCACAGCCCTCCACATGGAACTCACAGGCAACAGACTGAAATGAAGCAGGAGGGAGCAACCAAAGAGCTTATTTCAGGTTTTTATCACTGTCATGATGGTATTGGATCTAGGTCCATGCTCTGGTGTGCTAAACAGAAAATTAAATTTTGGAAAAAATCTTAAGAAAAAACAAGCAAACATTTTCTGACCTTAAAATTTTAATCTGAATGGTTTGCTTGCTGGTGACCTTAACTCACAGATGTTACCTCACAGCAGGTCTGTTGCAATTTTGCTGAACACTAGATGACAGCGGCCAGAGTATTCAGCTGTTTGTTTCCAGGCTACAGCACATCTGCAACTACTTCAGCCTCGTAATTTCTGTGGTCTGTGATCAATCTGTAATCCCTCAGGTAGGTGCTGAGTTGATTTCACCTGAATGTACATCCTGGGTCTGTGTTGCTGTAGTCAGAGCCTGGTTGTGGGTAGCAAAAACTGATCAACTTGGAATTTGCAGACTGCAAACCTTTGACACCCCATATAGCAAGCTATGTAGGATAGGCTGCATTCTTACCATAATGTGAAACTACTTTTAAGATGGGATCAACTATAGGTAGTTGCATAGAAGAAAGAAAAGTCTAATTAAAAATCAAAGAGAAAGAAATGCTATAATAATTTTACTGGTTATTTGTTTCCTGGCTTAAAAGAACTCAAAATCAATTTTCCTATTTTCTTTGGTCACATTTAGTAATGTCTAGAAAAATAGCCTATATTTCACAAAATTATTGCAAAATTATGTCGCAGTTGTTATTCTGGATAAGCTAGTTTGATTTCATATGTCTTCAACAACAAAAAGGAAAGAAAGAATAGGACTCAACCATCTTGATCTGTAATCTCCGCTGAGCGTTTACCACATATGAGCCTGAGATGCCTACCTACAAAATATATCCTTCAACATCTACAAGCTCATTCAGCTGCAACATGGACCAGTAGCAGCCATCTGGCAGGGAGGGATCACGTCCCAAGAGCTGGAGTCTGCACTGTGAAGGTGCCTGTGAACTGGACAGGGGTAGCAAGGGGACAGGGGTGCTGGACCTTTTCATCTCCATGCAGGGATCTGTGGAAGATGAGGAACAGAAAGGCACAGACCCAATTTGTTACTACCACAACCCTGCTCTGGCTTCTTTACATACGGTCTCTCTCATGTGCCTTGAAGAGATCAGTAACAACCTGTTGTGCCCCATTAGACAAGAGTTAAAACCAGCAATTAAAAATCCTAACATTTAATTTTAGAAAGTGGAGGCAGGCTGGAATAATCCAGAGCAGACAGCAGGGTCAACAGCAGGCAGGGTCTGTAAATTGACTCTGTCTGGTGTGAGCAAACTTAGGTAACTGCTGATTAGGCAGGTCTTGTGATGTGCCTTTTGTGAAAACAAATTCAAGCTGCTGCCTTCCATAAGCAGTACAGCTGATGATGGGTTGTTACTTAAAGGTCTGGGAAAGCAGCTTTCAGATCCCGAGCTTGTCAGAAAAACCAGCAGGAGGGGGCAGGAATAATGAAAACAAATGTACACTGAGAGCTGAACGGGTAACGCCAGTGCAGGAGTCAACAGTGTGATGTGCCCTGAAACGTATCGCAGGAAACTGTAAAGTCAAAGCTGACCCAGGACACTGAAATAGCTCCTGTGTATTTATTACTTGCTGTGCTTGGGTCCTGACAGGGCAAACAGTATCAGTTATGCTTTTCTTCCCCTGTGCAGGGTGGCAAAGCTTTAAGATGCTTCCTATCCTTGGAGAAAGAGACTGCAAAATTGCACTGACAGGCACGGCTGGTTGGAGGGGGAAGAGGTGCTGTTGTAGGGATGGCCCTGCTGGGGGAGGCTGCAGTGCATGGACAGGTGTCAGCAGCAGCTGGAGCAGAGCTGATCATCAGCACAGATTGATGGCGGCGGCAGTTCAAGCTATTCCTGTAAGCCCTAATGACCACAAAACATTTTATTCAGTATGAA
This sequence comes from Acropternis orthonyx, assembly GCA_035583155.1. Taxonomy (NCBI): domain Eukaryota; kingdom Metazoa; phylum Chordata; class Aves; order Passeriformes; family Rhinocryptidae; genus Acropternis; species Acropternis orthonyx. The sequence continues at coordinate 5,429,771 of JAWWEU010000011.1, forward strand.
GAAGGTTTTCAGACATCACTTAATGATTCACTTCCCTTACAAATGAATAGCGGAAAACATCCTTTAATCAACAAAAGTCTCTCATTGCTGTTGATAACAGTTTTCTTCACAGGTGGTTTTTTTTCAAAAAAGTCTCATTTCCAGCTGTCTTATATGCACAATTTTCAAAATGGCTGAGAATTTGAAAGCTATTTTAGGATTTTTAGGTTTTAAAGAACTTTCTGACTGGGTGTAAGACCACACTCACTAGCACCAGGAATAATTCTTGTTGTTATTTAATTCCTGGTAGGTACTAATTTTACAAAAACAAACAAAAGAAACAAAAAACCCCACACCAAGAACTGTAGGAAACTACTGTAATTACTTGACCTACTCTGCAAAAGGCAGCTGCTGTAATTTTACATGCAGCTCCAGCAGCAGCTTTTTATCTAATGATCTTTGGAAGACCAGCTCTCCCAGCCTGACAGATCCAAGAAATACAGAAGCATGGCAAAAAGTGGCATTGATGTTTCAATAAGTGACATTCTTTCCTCTGAACCAGCACAAATAAAATGTGTTGAAAGAGTGTTGGAGGCACTGGGAGTCACCACCTTTAAATAAGGCTTAAAGCCAGTGCCTATATTCTTGTTCAGAATGAGAGACTCTCCAGTGCACAGATGAGAAATAAGTGCATGTGGTCATACACTTCAAGGAATCTGTAAAAGACAGATACATTTTGGGGAAAGAGAGAGTAATTTTGGTTCTTCGCAGTGCATGTCAGTTGAATAAATGCTATTGAATATTTCTGCATTGTGTAAGTTCCCTCTAAACAGAGTATTTGAGATCTCTTAAGCAAGAGTCCTATCATAGCACTGGACCTTCATTCAGGAGTTCTCTGCAAGTCCATATGATGATGATGCTCCAATAGAGTGCAGTAGAAGGCTCATATCCTTGAAGCATGTGCCAGGAAGTCCTGCTGCTGTCACCTCTGTTAAGACTCTGGCCAAGCTGTCGCTTAAGGTGGTCTCAGTGTCTTGCTGCCAACAGCTGAATCCTAGAAAAATGTTCATACTCATGTTTAGAGAAGGAGGAATCACAAGTTGGAATTAGAGCTGCATTTCCCATTTGGCTTCGTTCTGATCCACAACTGTTCTCACAGCACGGTTAAAAATAAAATGACCTCTTTCTTTCTCTTGCTGCTGTCATGATTGTCATTCCCCACCAGATGCCCTAACTTCCCACCGCGCCCTGCTGGCTCTGCTGCCCCTGTTGTCTCTCAGTCCAAAGAGTTTCTGAACAAGAGACATGCTTTTATGGAGCCTGGCAAAGCTTCAGAAGGGAAAAGGAAAAATCAATACCGCTTCAAAGCAAAGTCTTTGCTTCAGTGAATATGACATTTGCCCTTTTCTCACTAGTGGGAAAAACAACAAGGACACTTACACCAGCAATGGAAATAGAATGAACAACAACAGAGAGACCTTCCAGGTTTGACTTGTAAAGGGAAATAACTTTATAGTCATTGTCCCTATTTGGTGACATCAAAAGGAGGTGTAGGGTGTTAGGCAGTGCAGTCTGGGAATGAAGTGGAAAGTAACACAAAGTCAAAGAGAAGAGAAGGAATTTGGAACAAGAGATAATGGACTCTGCTGAAGAAACAGGGAAGGAAAGACACGACACAAAGGTCAGGTCCTTTGTGGCACAATCAAATCAGCTATGAAATGTCACCTGAAAAGGTGGGCCATAACAGTAAAAGGACCTTCCAGTAAGTTTTACACCATTTTGACAGCTTTGCAGCAACTGAAAATGGTGACAGAACCTCACACTTTGCTAATGAACAGCTTCTCAGTAGGGTTGAGCAGGTCAGAAATTTTCTAACAGAACCTGAAAATGCCAATTAAGGAAATTAATGTTTCTGCAAAATCAAAACAACCTTGAAAGACTCTCACTGCTGGTTTTGGAGGATTTATAAAAATGTAAGCTAAATGTAAATCTTACAAGTCTGCTTCAATTATTTGACACACTAATTTACATTAATTTGTTTCCAATTCCTTTTGTTTCAAAACTATATGCTTGTTCCAAGTTCTTAATTTCATTCTGTTCTGACTATGCAATTTCTTAGCTAGTTTTCGAAGTTGTTTTGTTTTGATGTTTCCATTTCTGTGTCATTCTTCATATACAACTTTGTGGACCTCTTTCTTCTGGAATACCATGCATTGTTTCAGTAGACTTTGTGCAGTTGCTTGAAAACAGTCTTTTGTAAAGAAAGTATTTCCCTTATTTGAAGCAGTGCCTCCAGCTGCAGCTGCCAGTGGCTTTGTTGTAGTTTCTGGCCTGAGCAGTGGATAATTTGCAGCACCTACTTTCCTGTGGTGAGAGGGATCCTGGGTCAGCTGCTGTTGTTGCTGTCATGCAATGGACCTTCATCCTCGGTGAAGCAAATAGCATGATTTCTGAGGAGCACACTGGTAGTATAGCAGGACAGTCATGTACTCATACTCTGACCCCTGTACTTGTGCTGGGTGAGAGTTCTGCAGCTGCAAGGATCAATAAAAATGTATTGATTTCTCCACACCGTCATAAAGCCTGTCTGCTCTTATCTCCAGTTTGCAAGCTGAAAAAGGAGACTGTAAAACTACAACTGTCTTAGACTTTTTCTCCTTTTTCTTCCCCTATTCCATGCTTGCCCAGGAGACCAAGATCTGTTTCTGACAGAGCCACCTGGCCAGGAAGCTGTAGCCCCTCTCGCTGTATCACAGCAGCCTACTCTGTTAACACCTGGGTTGTGAAAATAGTTGCTTTTGAAGCTTTTTAAGAAGTACAGGGTGGGATTGTCCCAAAGGCAGAAGTTGAATTACTTCTCTGGGCTTAACTCACCCCTCTATGTGCAAGCAATGTCAGTCAAGGAAATGTAATGTGAGTGAAGAGAGCATTGCACCTCTGGATAGTCCAGATTCATATAAAGTTGATTCTTTTGCATCATTTCATCTATTCTTGATGTTTTCTGTTCTAGACAGAAGGTAGGTAGCCCTCATTCATCTGAAGAACATAGGAATACAATTTTTTTGCATGCTTTTCCACTATTTATTATATGGGTTTTTTTCATTATGGGATCAACTCCAACTCCCTTTTAGGTGTTTCTCTTTGTGGCGCAATCACAGCTGAGTACAGTAATTAGAGAAACTGTTGCAAATTGGTTATTAACCTTCTGTGAACATGTATTTTTGGATAATGTTTCAGTATTTAAAATAGTAATAGTGTTGAATATACTAACACTGCTTTGTTGTGGGCTGTTTTCAGTTGCCTTCAATATAAACTAACGTGTATAAAGTGAGGTATGAAAAGGCTGGGGGAAAGGGCTGATTTTCATACCAGTGGTAGTGGCTTCCCATGAGAACCTGCCCTATAACAACATTGGGGTTTGCAGGTGCAAGGCCATGGGAACAATAAACAAAGATGTGAGAACAACAACAGGAATGTGGTGCCTCTGCAGCTGGTGTGAAAGATTCCAGAGCTGTTCAGTCTTACTGCTAAGGCTGAAGCACTGGGGCACCTGAGACACAGCACAACAGGCCAAACTGAGCTTTAACATGTGATGTTGTAGTGCTCAATGTCTCATCTTGGCTTCATAGTCTTGCAATAAGATATAAGAATGTAGCCCTTACATCAAAATATACATGTGAGCCAATCTACACTTTGGGTTTCATTCTAGAATGGTGTTTATTGCAAAGGTATAATACTTGCTAAATAAGCAAACATCTCTCCCTTCCCTGCCACATGGAATTCAGGGTACCATAGCCCACAGATCACAAAGTGAGTCATGCTGACATATAGAAATATAGCCCAATCAAGCTGGTAAACAACCCAGATTTGAGAGACAAAGGTCTCTAAATTAAGAGTTCTCTGCTGTTCACCCCCAGGCTGTTAAAGCTCATGACTGTCTGCTCCAGCACCACAGTTGCTATGGCAATTCATATAGACAAAACCAGTAACCTGTCAGGATCCAACCAGGTAAAAAACTAGGACTTAAATTATACTCCAAAATAAACAGGAAGCTGATATAGATGCCAAAGAATCGATATACTGTATTCTCTGTGTCTAATACCATTTCACAGGCAGGCAGCTGCATTCTGTAGAAGTTGCACATTCCCAATGCCTTTGAACACAGCAGCAACTCTGACTTGGGGGGAAAAAATAATCAAAAACTCTTGTAAAGAAGCTGGGAAAAGACAACAGATGTCTAGGCAGCCCTGGACAATGCCCACTTGGATGCTACTCTAAAAAAAAAAAAAAAAAGGTCAGGTCTTATTAAAAGATAGATGAGATATTTTTCAGATTCTTTGACATAATGCTAAAACAGAACCTGAGCACCTGCAAATGACAAATCCCTAACAGCAGGGAGCCAAGCATGTGGCTATTAGAGGATCTGTTGTATTTTAGAGATGGCAGGCTGGACTTTGTTTCCATTTAATTAATGAATATATCTTGTTCATGCTTCTAGCACTATAGCACCTTAAATTGCATAATATGCTTCTCAGTAGTAATGGAATTGAAAAAAAACAACAGAGTTGTCACCAGCTGCTTTTATACAATTTCATAATCTCAGTTTTGTCATCCCCAGTAATGAATCCAGTGATCTGAATAAGGAATTTAGCGCACTGAAACTTTCTTAGTCACTCACAAATACCATTATAGATTTTCAGTATTCTTTTTCCTCCCTTGGAGGTGCAAATGACCCAAAATATGTGGCAGACAAGTGCTCCCTTCCCTCCCCCACCAGGCAGTCAGCAGAGCTTCTAGATGGGCCAAACAGAAATGCTGCAACTCTCACAAGCCTGTGGCATGAGAGATCTCCCTTTATGGGGCACTACCAAGGTAGAAACAGTCACCCATAGCAGAGCTGTGAGCATGGAAATCTGTCACTGACTGTCATAACAGGAATCATAGAATCATTCACGTTGGACAAGACCTTTAGGATCATTCATGTCCAGCTGTTTCCCCAGCACTGCTGAGTCCACCACTCAGATATGTCTCCAGCTGCCACATCTCCATGTCTTTTCATTACCTGCAAGGCCTCACCTGGATGGTACCAAGAATTTGACTGAGCCAGTGTTACTTTTAACGTTGCTGAGCATCATTGCAAGGAAGAAGGGACAGCGTCTCCTGTCAGGTACAGCCTCTCCTTGCAAAGCACAACTTGGTACTGTAACATTTCAGTCCTTGCCCTGCCTGCACATCCTCCTTCTCGGAGAACTGCAGACACACCAAGTAAATCAAAGGTATAAGAATTTACGAAACCCAAAGCAGCACTGGATTTTGGAATGACAACATGATTGTATATGGGTTCTAATAAAAGGCAAAGGTTCCCACAAGCCGCAGGCTATGAAGTAGAGTAGAGCAATGTGATTAAGAGAGAGTTAAGATGTATTAAACTTTGAAGAAAAAGGCATTCTGTAGTGACATGTTAATAGATCCCAGGAAAGATTTGTTAATGGACTAAAAATTGAGACGTTCTTTGTAGGCAGCACTAAGTAAAAAGTAAATCATTATTCCTCTGTGGATGAGGTTCACTTAGAACCTGGAGAAGGCAAGAGTGCTGGGTACACCCATGGCTGCCTGGCTGGGGCTTGGAGGCTGGGACACAGGAACACGGGGACACAGGGACACAGGAACACGGGGACACAGGGACACAGGGACACGGGGACACGGGGACACGGGGACACAGGGCTGGTCTCAGCATGCTCCCAGCCCTGGTGCTGTACCACAGCTCTGCACAGCCACACCTGGTTTAGGTCTTTCTTCCCATCACAGTGAGCACATGAGGGAATAAAACTTTATTATTTGTGTCTATGAAGGTAGCTGGGAATGTGGTGATTTCCTGAAGAGCTAAATAATTACTAATTTTCAATTAAAAGTCACTGCAGTTGGGCAATAGCTAAAAATAAAATGCAATCTCATCAAAGTTTGAATCTTTTAAGGACACTGAGCCCAGCAAAAACCTTCTTCTGGCTGGTATGAGATACTAAAATTTACACTGATAGCAACCCAAAAGCAATTGTAACAAGGGGTGTGTGGAGGGGAAAGGGCAGTAAAATGTTTGTCTTGGCCTGATCTTTTTTCTGTGATCTCCTTTCCAAGCTGACATATTGGAAGCAACAAAAATGACAATATTTTGGAGCACACTCAGCCCTGAAGGGCAGAAAGCACCAGAAAAAGTAACAGGGTCTTCTTTTCATCCTGAAAGCCTGATTTATTCTTGCTGCATTGTTATAAAAGGTATATATTTTGTGACATGCTGAAAGCAGTAAGAGACTTTGGGCTCATATTATATCTCTGACTCAACTTCATTTTTTAATTGGATACTTCTGGCCTTCCACAATATTAAAAAAAAAAAACAACACAAACCAGCAAAGGCAAACAAATCAAGGACCTTTTGCCAAATCAGTTCATAATCTCCCCTCTCAGTGGTCAGTTTTGCATTAGCTACCCAGCATTTTTAAAAACAACTTTTATCACATGGCACTGAATTCCGTGAATAAAATTTCTGTGATGATATTCATACCTAAGAAATAAAAAACCTCCCAGCTGATTTTTAGCTTTCCTATCCACAGTCTTAACTCCAAGCATTTTCTTTTCTCCATGGCTTTATTCAGATGCACCTAAGATTCTCAGATATCCTAACATAAACTCTAACCTGCCTTTCATAGGCAATGAGAAAGTGGCACCAGGAACTTTGGATGTGGCTTCAGAGAGAACTGGATTGTCACCGGGATAATTGCACAGCTGCTATTGTACCATCAAACACAAGCCTTTTCTTCAAAACAGGCAATCCTACAAGTTTGATGAGTGTGAACAGTGTTAATGGTGACAAGAATTGCTAAAGATAGTTGCCTACAACCTGTTTTGGGGTTTTTTTCAACCTTAATGCCCAGAGGCCTGCTAAGGGTTATGGCACACAGCTGATACTTTAGTCACCCTTCTTGTGCTCAAGTCCTGGCTCAGTCTCAGTGGTGAGTATCCTCTCCTGGCCAAGTGTTTTCCATTTGGAAGCCCCAAACGAGGCTTGGCCCAGGTAATGCAGGTTCCTGTCAGGTAACAGCAGCCAGGAGTTTTGCATTTGGGAGCTCAGCAAGGTGCTTACGAACTATATATAAGTCTCAAAGGAAAATAGCTTTCTTTTCATTCTGTGAGTGGTGGTGGCTGCAGCTGGGAAGTACCAGCACCCCCAGGAGTGTCTGCTGGAAAGAAACTTCTAGAAAGAGGGGGCAAAAGCAGAGATGTGGAGTGAGAAGGGAAGAGGTGGGCAGGTGATAGAGGCTGAAGCTCTGGGGCCCTGATGTACAGAGCAGGTTTGGAGGGAAGGCTGAAAGGAGTGAGACACTCAGAATATCTTCAGTCCAGGAAGAGGATCCTTCCTCAGAGTGCAGGTGACTATCTCAAAGGGAAAGTAGGAAGCATTTATGTGGTTGTTTTACAGGTACTCCTGAATGGATGTGTCTTGAGGTGGGTGGGTGGGATGGGACTGTCCTAGGAGTTTTGTCTCGATGATTTCCATCTATTAATAACTATTTAGCTTTTTATTCTGGCTTTTGTTTTCCATGAGGAAATAAGACCTCTTCTCTCCTTGTGGAAGAGGGGGAGTGACAGGTTTGTTTGGGGGTTTTTTTTATTATTTTTTATTTCAATACATGTTTCTTAACTGAGAACAGTCTTCCTAAAAAAATATACCTTCTGGTGAGCACAGTAAATCATGAAATTATGTATTTACCATTGCTTTTTATTTTTTAAAGACATGATAGAAAGGAAAGCTGTTTAGCAAATCAGGTGCAAAACTAAGATCTATGTTTTAAGAGCTGCAGGGGAGTTGAAAGAAAATTGGCTCTTGTGATGAAGTGTTATTCAGTTCATCACATATGTGAAGTACAATTTTGCCCCTGAGGTGAAGAAGCTGATATTTTTTCCCCCTTCTCTATAACCTTGGAATTTGGAGGATTTTCCTTGTGTGCATTATTGTACCACTTGGCAGTGCCTACAATGCATATAGTGATTTGGGCTATGCTAAGAATGTGTGTATTTGCAGAGCAAGGCAGGCAAGGGTAGAAAGAATTGTTTCCTGTCCTGCACTTCACAGTGGGAGAATGGGGATTTTATTGTTTGTTTTTGTTCTGGACCTCTTTCAATTTTCATTGGTTTTGACAGAGAATTAATAAAAATCAGTGGTGTTTGAATTAACTTGTCTGTGTGCACAGGAACAGCCTGGAGCCCTCGAGCACTGTGCAGGACCTGTTTAAAGTATTAGGGAGCCATCAACACTTCCATATCATCCCAACATTGCTTATGATTTAGGGCTGCCTTATGCTCCTTAGCAGTAGTTCCAAGGTAGGGTAAATCAGCCATTAAACTATAAATTGAGACTAAGGCAACTCTAGTTATTGAAAAGAATGGCCTGCTCTAAGTCATTAATAAATATAGCCCAAGAGGCAGGAATGGGTGCTTGGTGGGTCCCCTCTTGGGCAGAGCTTCAGTAAGCAGCCTTTTCAGTATCCTGGAAGTAATGTGGAGCTTTGGAGGGCATGGAGAACAAGAGGAAAGGGGGATGTGCTGCAACAACACCTCTTCGGTATTTCCCTTCCTTCATGTACAGCTTATTACCTTTAGTGTCACTGTGATGCATGAGAGTGACTGTGAGTGATGTTGACTGTGTGCTGTGTGGAGGATGGAGTTTGAATTCTCCTCTTTGACTTTCCAGCACTTCTTTCTGGTACGGAGTTAGATTTTTTTTCTTGCCTTTTCCTGTTCCTCTTCAGAGCACTCTAAGAATACTAACAGCATTCTTGTTCCACTGTGCTTTGCTGAGCACGGGGTTGCGAAATCCAGCTGGCACTTTCACAGAGATTCATATGGAAAACTGTCCTGGCTTCCTCCTCTTAACCCTCTATAAGGCCAGTCATTCTATTTTTCAAGATATAAATGAAAATAAAAATGCAATAATATAATGTCGAAACTGCTGTTGCGTACAGCTCTGTAGGTCAGACTTGTTTGCTAAGACTGCAGCTTGAAGATAGAGGGCAAATCATGTGAAAATGTTAGTACTGTAAAAGGGGGGGGGGGCGGGAAAGAGAGAATAAGGTTTGGAGAGGAGGAAAAAAATTTGAAGAATATTCTAAGCAAAAGCGCCAGAAGGAAGTTGTACATGTTTCAGAGAGACAGATTGGGCAAGGAAGCCTGGCAAAGCAAATCCTTGTAGCAAAGCTGTTAAAATGGCATTGTCTTAGAGGGGTGAAACAGCTCTGCATTCTGCATTTCTCTGCACGAGTTAACTTGACCCCCAGCCATTGTTTCCTACAGGAGTGGAATAACTTGATAGGCAGTGGGAGGCAAAATTTTTAAAGTCTTTCAGTATTTCTTCCTGTAACCAAAAAAGTAAACATGGACATCAGCATGTAAACAGGATGCTCAGCTGTAAATTAGAGCAAGATGTAGCTTGTTCTACATTCAGCTTTTCCAAAAATATTTCTGCTTTAGTAAATAAGACATTCTGTATGTGTATCCTAGTTCAACACTTTTCAGATTGCTGTCAACAAACTGTAGGATTTTAGTAGAAGGTGTTTGCTAAATAACAAGTGAGGCAAACTGGATTTACTAAATCAGACCTTCTCTGTTTTTGTTGCTAAACTTCTGTATGGAATATGCTTTTCTGTATTTGGATAAATGCTGCTAGGGATTTACTGTTCTATTTGTGAATGTGGCTGTTCTTACAGAGCAGTCTTACGGCTTGGATACTGGGATAACCAAGAGGTGGGTGTTCTACTTCTAGCACTACATTACTGTGTTTTTTAGATGTTTAAAATATATATATTTTGGCAAACAAGGCTGGTTTTTTTTTTTTAACCGGATTTTTTTTTTCCCCATTTTGCTGCTGGCAAAAATGTGTGTTCTTTGGTTTCTAGATAAAACTGCTGCAGTTTCTTTTGGAAATCATAATTTGAACATATTCATCTCATAAAATAAACCATAGTCCCCATGGTATGCTGTGTTGACTGAGTACAAGAAAACTGGAGCTCTATGGGGGAGCTGTGAGCAGCCTTGGTGTGCCTTTGAGCAGGTTACCCGGAGCCAGGCTCTTTACAGAAGTGTATGGCAGGGAGCTGAGAGGCCAAGGACACAAACTGGAGTTACAGAGGTTTATGTTGGATTTAAGGGGAAAACTTTCTCATCATTAGGCTAGTTGAGCTTTTTTTTTTTTTCGCCCAAGGAGGTTGTGTAGACTCCAGCTGTGGAGACTGGTTGGGTAAAGCTCTGAGCCACTATGGCAGACAGCAGTTTTGGTTCATAATAGAATTTTGTCAAAATCTGGTGCAACTGCATAAAACTTCCTTTTGACCTATATGAGTAGAGTAGAAGGCAAAGCAAATTATAGCCCAGGAGGCTGGGGGATTTCTTCTCTTGACTTTCCAGTGAAGATGGTGCTCTTAACATTAGATATGTGTCAGGAGTGTGGTAGGTACAGTGCAACATGGTGACTTCCTGACTCCTTAAATATCACACCTGTTTACAATAACTACACTTGAGAGAATTTCCAAAATACTGATGTCTTAGACTGCTGAGAGGTCAGTCAGATAACTTACTCTTAACAATTAAGGTTAGGAATAGGGCAAACAAACCACTTTTTTCCCCTATCTGGATATGGCACATTTTGTCACACTTAGCACAACTGTGGTAGAGGTACAATACAGTCTGGCATCAGCAGTGAGTGATGGTGTTTGGAGGGTGAAGTCAAAGTGTGTAAGGTAAGTTGTAAATATAAGGGAGCATGTTGATGGAAATAGAGCAGTTGTTTGTGGCTTGAACTCTTTCTCCCTTCACACGTGCCCCTGCCGTGTTATACTACAGTTATAAAACAGTTACTGTACCTGTTTGCCTCTTGACTACCCTTTAGCTTCTGGTAGAGAAATGTGAGGAGGTAAAAATCAATGGGCTATGAAGACTTGTTTCTTTCCTTTTCATATGTGTGTGCATATCATTGCTGATACAATGTACTCAAGAGCATCTAAGTGATCAGTCTCATCATAGCTAGTTACACTGAGACCAGGTGAACAGGCTCTTTGATATTGATTTACCTCTGTTGGAATCTTGGTGTAATTTGCACCTTGTCTGCACCAATAAATACAGACACATCTGAGGAGCGGGTGATTTCCCACTTCCAGAAATGCAAGTGCTGTGTTTGCCCCTGTAGCAAGAGAGTTTGTGGGTTTAAATATGCAGATGATGATACTTGGCAAAAGTTATATCTTAGATGGTTTAATTCATGCTGCAGTTGCTCATTTTGATGCTGGAGGTTACTCTGGGGTAGGAAGTGTTTCAAAATGAAAGTGTTTGTCCAAGGTAATTTCTCTTTCAAGTCTATCAATAAAAAGAGGAGAGGGGGCCAAAGGAGAAGCTACTGGCTGTTAATGGTGGTCTACTGGTGTGACAGTTTCAAGTGATAGACCATTGAGAACAAGGATGATGTTTTCAGCACAGAATATCTCCTGTTGGGCAGTCTGTAGAATGGCTTTGGCCACAAGCCATCTTTACCTTAAGCATCATACTCCTGGCTGCTAAAGAGTATTTTACTAGTAGTTAGACACTGGGCACCGTAGATGTGGAGGAATACATTCAGTGCAGGTGGCTCAGGGTGTAAGCTGTGGGTTGAGCTGTGTGGAGCAGGACCCAGAGCCAAAAGGCTGTGAACTGCTGACCCTTGGCATAACAGAGGGCCTGGGGAGCTGTGGCCTGGCCAGGGGACCAGACACTGAGAGACACAGCAGGAGCTGTGCTTAGACGTACACTGAGGGTGTAAGAGCCCAAGGGTTCCTTTGCTCAGGGTTCCTCCTTAGAGGCACCAGCTCGAGCTGTTGTTTTGTTATTTATTTATTGCATCACTATTAAAATATTTTAAGGATCTGGACATCTGAGACTCTGTTATGGGAAACCTGGGGTTGAGCTGGTAAGGAAACCTGATCTGGCTGTGATTTTGGGGTCGGCAGCTGCAAAAAAGCTTTGGTCCCACCTCAGGTGGTGTGAGAGTGACCACCAGAGTGGCTCCTGGATGGCTAAAGAGCAAAGTTTCCTTAACAGTAGATATCAAACACTCTGGTGCTGAATTCTCTTCTCTCATGCTACAGAAAATATTTACTTTTCTGGGTATATTCTTAATATAGATCTGACTTTTGCAAAAAATGTCAAGGTATCTCTAACAACAAATGCTATGAGACTGTCTAGTAAAAGGCAGAAAACTGTTATCTTTTCCCAGTTTATAAATGTTATGCACTACTATCTTTAAGATTATTATTCAAAGAACTCTTTTCCTTAGCTGGATGGGGCTCTCAGCATTGCTGTTTACTGAGTACTCTAAGATGATGATATGGACCCTCCAGTAAGAAAACTGGCACATGGTTTGCAGCTTAAAATGAGGACAGATTTTTAACATTCCAATTCTAAGTTTGGGGCTCTCTGATCACTCAGCAGCTTTCGATTAGAGGGAGAGTCTCCAGATAGCAGTATAATGCCCAACAACAATGCTGCATTCATTTTATCAGCAGTTTTTCCTCACTGTGTGATAGCCCCACAACCAACTAAGTTTTGATTAAGAATGTTATCTGTATCCCAAACTTTGCTGGTCATTGAGTTGCAGGAGCTCTGCATCAAAGGCAAGGAAGGTCAAAGTGCGTGAATCTTTGTGTCATCTGAATTCCAGGTACTACTTGGAAAGGAATGACGATTACTGGAGGTAAGGAGTGTATTGCTCTAAAGCACTGAAAGTGCAAAAGAAAATGGGTGGGCTGTCCTCTGCCACCCTTAAAACATAAGAGGTAAAAAAATGAATATAGGATGTATTTTTATAGGCAAAACCAGTACATTTCTTAGTCTGTTGCACAGTCAGCCTTTTGGCATAACATGAAGTCAGGCTAATTGATAAAATCATAAACATCCATGCTTCAAGCTGGTTGCTGAATTATCCTGCTAAATCCTTATAAAAAAATTAAAAAGTCAACAAACAAAAAACCCACACCAAAACTATAGCTGCTTCTTCCCAAATTCTCCTCTAATGACATTGTTGTTCTAATACAGTGATTAGACTTTCTTATCCCAGCTAGGGATGCTGCTAAACGAAGTTGAAATACCTATCTTGCTGGGATTATCCTTCAGGCACAATTTAAATGACCCACCAGCAAATACATCTGCTTTAACTTGACATTTGTTGTCCTTACTGCTTTCTCCTACTAGTTCTGTAAGGAGTCTAATTTTTCCCTTGGAGTCATGAGTAGAGTTTAAGAAAAAAAATGAAAATCTGTCTTTATTCTTAGAAGTGACATTTTTGTTGATGAGCCCTCCACTTTCTTTCACTTATGAACTTTAAATTGTACGCTGCTTTGACAGCATTTTTACTCTTGGAAATATCCAGCTATACCATCACACTTCAAAAAAACCCTAACTGTTCAGAGCCAAATTGTCTTGCTCTGTGCACTGGTGTTTGGTATAAAAGTGAACCAGACCACTGAACAAATATTTATTATAGGATGGCATCTTCAGGCCTGTGTTAGGTTGAAAAGGTCTTCTATTCTATTTCAGTTGCTACCTTAGCAGTCTGCATATTATGTTTTCCATAAAGGGTAATTTAATCGCCCTTGGTTTTAAAAGCTTTGGCCACAGAGAGTAAAACTGTTAATACCCAAAGACAAAACAAGCTGAAATGAGACCCATGGAAAATACTCAACCATCCTTCTGCTGCCTGAGAAGAGATACTGAAGCAGTTCTGCCTCTCACATGATCTTCTCTGTATCCCTGCTGCTTCCCTGTACTTCAACTCATTTTATGCAGGGCAGTTTCTCCAGTTACTGTTCAGTACCTCTCCCTTTGCCCAGAGTTTAGCAAAACAGCAAGATTTTCATATAAAATTGGCATGTTTTTGTCTTTACCAGTCTCAGCTATGGATTTGTTTATCCTGATTAGAATTAAAGCCCCTGCGCAGCCAGAGCTAGTGTGAAGAGATCAAGTGGGATGCAGTCATGTGTTTTCATTTAAATTGCGATCACAGAAGTGTGTTTGAAAACACAAGGTTTGATAACATACTCTTTAGAGTGGCCTGCATTAGGACAAGTAAATAGGGTTCAAGCTGTGCTATAAAGAAAACCCAAGCCCTGGACAAACAACCCCCTCAATTTACCCACTTTAATCTGGGTTGTGTGTTTTGTTGGCTTGACTTTGTTTTTACTATAAGCAACAAACGGGAAGCACTTATGGAAGCAGATAATATTTTTTTATGCAATTCCGATGCCCTTTTAAGTTTGCAATTATCTTTTAGTGTTTGCACTATTTGACTCCTCTTTATTAGAGTTTGTTCGGGTATGACTCTGGAAAACAGTGAAGAATTGCAGCTACCAAATTACAGAACAAACTTTCCTGTACGGATTTTGTTCCAGCTCATGTAAATGTTTTTCCTGTAGAGCTACAGTGTGACAGGGTATTAACACACCTCCTCTGGTTCACGCCAATCACCTGAAGGTCCCTTTGACATTGGGTAGGCAGCTCACTGCTGCCTTCCATTCCTGTACCTTGTGTAGTCTCTTATGTAAATGCAAAGGAAATAAAATAGACTCAAACACTGGGTTTTGGCTTTATTTAAGCTAATAGAAGGTTAGGTTTAATCATGAGACTAGGGACAGATTTAAGTGGAAGTTCCACGAATGCTCTCACGTAGAGGACTTCTGTGTAACAGAACCTGCTCTGCAGCCGTACAACAGGGCAGAAAATACCATGGAAACAGCAAAGAGGGTGAAGCCCTTGGGTGTTCTCGAGGCTTTTTAGATACTTAAGTCTGAATTATGGCAGGCACAGACCTCCTGACAGCAAGAGAATCAGGGATGTGCAAACTCTTGCAAGTGTAACTCAGAGCAGATGCAAGGAAAGAATCCCAGAGCAGTGGGATGGACCATCCCTGCTGCAGGTAATGCTTCTCTGTGAATCTCAAAACCTGTGATGTCCTGGAGTAGAAACAGGTGTTGAGCCATTAATCTTCACTTGGATCTAGAGAGAAAACAAAGTCTAGCACAGACTTGCAATGTGAGCCATAAGCAAGGTTCCTCTGCCTGTGCTCAGCACTGTACTGACAGGTCCTGTTGCAGCAATAGCATTCCATGTGAACTGAGTTGCAGCTTCCCAACAGGTACACAAAAGCTTGAGTCTAATTCTGTCACTACCCCTGGAGTGTGATTTTGCTTTAATTATAGCTTTTAAAATATTTCATTTTTTATGCATTGGTCCCCTGAAGAGTTAAAACTGAAATGACCTTGATTCTGTTGATTTATGTGAAAATTGTAACACCATTTTATCAGGTTTTGATTTAATTAGCCTGCTTCGGGGAGAGGATTAACATAGTATGTATAGGCCCTATTTAAGTGTACCCAGTATTGTGTAATAGGGGAGTTTGTGCCAAACAAACAGCTGGGCCTTGCCTGGAAGAGCTTATATTCTGGTGGCACAAACAAAAATACATAATAAATACAAACACAGAACAGCATGTGGCCGTTGCAGTTGGTATTAAATGGAAAGAAATTAAATTCTTCTGTTTCTGTGATGGTTTTCTGCAAAGTGCCTCAGAATTATGGTAATTTGTTATTGTTTCTTTGTATGGGCTAACTCTTGACACCCTCTCCTGTTTTTCAATACTCTGAACATTAAGCAGATGCATTCTTATAACTTGCACCTTCTTTCCTTATTTTAGAATCCCTTGTGATAATATTGCTTCCAAGTCATAGTATCTCTGTCACTGATGGTTCCATATGGTCACTCAATTCATAGAGTTAATTTAATTAGATTCCTGTATAGTGAAGCACTGCACTGGGCATAAGCTCTAGTGACTCCCATGATGGATCACTGGGCAAAGCCTTCACTCATTAGAACTTAGACTGGAATGTGGTTTGAATTGTTTAGATATTTATGGAAAATAAGCACAAACTACATTAAGACAGCAATGTTAGATGTTTCCCTGAAATCTTTAAAAAGTAGTTAAGTTTACATTTGATTTAAAAAAAAAATTTTAAAAATATCAGTTTTCTATTTATTTATAAATAAGAGTAAAAACATTTGGGCTCTTAGATGCTCTTTTCTTACTTTTCTGACAGCAAACTTGGGATGAATCCTCCCCACTATATGGAGGCTTTTTTTTGTGTCTTGTCAGAGATAAGGTGATTGTGTGGAAAAACAATGATGATAGGGATCTGTAATTACTTGTGACTGATGAGCATATCTGACACTGTTTCCTGGTACCCACTGATAATTCTGTGAGGTAAGAGGGAAACAGACAACTTCCTCTGCTGGCACAGTACCTATTTTATGCTCAAGATGTTGCCTGCAGTGAGCTTTTGGGCAGGATTGCTATACCACAGTGTGAAAATATTAGGAAAAACAATGCATGTCTGGGGACCAGTCTGTTAAATGCCTCTGTCTTTCAGGCTGGTACAGTATGAATAAAGAGAAAATGAGTCCTGTGAGACTGAGAGCTCTTTCAGGTGTTAGTCCTCCAATTAACTCTGTGAGGGCACATCAGAGCATCTTTGAGTAAAGGCCATCTATCTTTTTCTCTTAATATAAGTCGTGGCACTATAATTTTGAATGGTGAAAGAAAATTCTCTCTTTTTGTGAGAAATTTGTCTTTATTCAAAAGTACTGATGTATGCAAAATGAGAACTGGACACTGCAGCAGCTTTATTTTAAGCTGAACACTTAAAATACCTGTGATATTAAAGTTTCTGAGAAGTTTTTGAAATATGAACTAGTCTAAATTATGCGGATGTTTTGGAGATCAAATAACTACAAACAAGCCTTCAAATCCTACTACTAACCCTCAAAACTACCTCTATCTGAATGGCTTAAATGAAATACTGTTCTCTGGAAGGGTAAGAGGATAATATTTAGCTTAACTGCACTTTATCTGGTGCTTCACAAAATGATCAGTTGCAGGACAATCATTAAAATCATAGGCTATAAGTTGCTGTCCTTTGAAGTAAATTATAGTTTGCAAGATATGTGGGTCTTTGTCTTTTATCACACCAAATGGAATATGTCTAATTCACCAGGGGTCCTTTTTAGATTGCTCCTTATTTTGCGAGGCCTGCTGCTCTTAAATAAAATGTTTTGATTTAATAAAGAATAAAGTGCTTATGTTTGTGTTGGTTTAAAAATATCTGTTTTAAGTCTTTTCTTGCTGAGTACTGACTATAATGCAGCTGCTGATGAAATCAACCAGTTAAGTAATTAGGGGTTGTCTCTTTCCTACCTTCTCCACAATCTGCTTCGGCAGTTACCTCTTTTGTTCAAAACCAACTGGAGGTCACGTTATGTGAAGAAACCCCATGATGAGTTAAATGATCAAGACCCAGAAAAGCCTGGAGCACTATGGTCTGTAGTGTTCCTCCTCCATTTGGAACAAATTACCTATCCTAGCTTCAAACCTCAATGGGGGAGAATATAAATTGTTTTTTATTTAGCCTTAATGTTGTGTTCGCCACCCTACCTGTGCTCTGAGTATTTGCTGTAATTGTGAGCCCTGCAGGTTGCCAAATGGCCACTTGCAATGCTCTGTCTTCTGTTCCAGTTTTGCTGTGCTAGCTATCCTAGTTTAGATGCGGAATCATGTGTTGAACATGAGGTGGAGAAACATGGAAAGGGGAGTGAAGTCTGGCTGGAAAATGGCAATACATGAATCTTATGGTAAAAAAGCATAACAGGATCTGAAAGTGCCAGGCTTTGGGGGGTGTGGGGGGTGGGGGGGTGAGAGGGGAAGGATAGTTTAAAAAGAGGTTATAGGCTATAGGCAAGATTAAATGAAATTAAATGGAAGGATTAAGGCTCAGGTTCTGCAATCGCATTTTATGTTTCAATTCACAAACACCTCCTATAATCCACCAGTGATTATTTGTTAAAAAACAGAAAAAAAACAGGAGTCATGTTTTCTTCTGTGGCTATAACCTTTATCATAGGAAATGTTTCTCTTATGAAACAACTTTTGAGTGTTGTGGAGTCCTGTTTATTAGAGATGTTGATTATATTCACTCACATCTCTTCAGTGAGTTGGTCTGTAATTCTGTGAGTGCAATGTTCAGCTCTTGGGCCCCCAACATAAGAAGGACATGGACTTGTTGGTTTGAGTCCTGAGGAGGGTCACAAAGATAATCAGAGTCCTGGATCTCTGCTATGCACACAGGCTGAGTTGGGGTTGTTCAGCCTGGAGAAGAGAAGGTGCTGGGGAGACCTTAGAGCTTCTTCCAGCAGAATCCTGCACGGACTTTGGGGAAATGTGTTTTGTAACTTAGCATACAGGTTTGATAACTGTGAGAGAAAAGGCTGAGAAAGGCCACTGCAGGAACACATTGATAAGGAATGGGGTTTCCATTTAATTTCAATATGATAGATTTCAAAGTTAAAAGAAAATGTGTTGCTTCTACTTAGTAGGGAATCATTACCTTTACAGAAAAGTGATGCTGCAGTTCAAGCTTGGACAAAAATCAGAATTTCCTGCTTTTGGTAATTATTTGCTCTGTAAGGCATGGATCATGGAGCAGAGGAACTCCAGACAAACTGCAGAACCACATAACTTATTTTGCATCACTCTAAATTACTTAAACAGTACTTCAACATGAATTAGACATTCTTCCCATTGTGTAAAGCATGTGTGCTTAAAAGCCTTTTTTAGGAGGTATTTCACTGCTTATGGGATAATGAATAAATAATGGATTGTCTAAATATGTCACAATCATTCCTGTTTATTTATCCTTTCCTAAGTACTTGAGAAAGCCATGCTAGGCTTCTAGGCCTGATTTTTAATCTTCTCACTTTCTTAACGCTGTAACAACTCCATACTCCTGTCCTCAGTGGATCAGAGTACTTCATTTATGGGGGCAGAAACACTGAGCTGCCCTGGAGCTACGGTAGGAGGTGCATTGGGGCAGGTATGTGCAATACTTAGGATGCCTGATACAGAAACATCAGCTTTGGTGAGTTTCCATGATCCATTTAATGTCTTTATTCTTTAGGGGATACTGCTATTAGCAGACTTTATAGGTAGATAGCACTCATTTTTGTTGCTCTGTAGTGTTATTTTTCCAAATTCATTATCTAAAAGGTCATTTTCCAAGGTTGATAGGTCTGAAATGACCATTCCTGGCAACAGTTGCAATTGTCTCTTCATTTCATTAATTTTCTTGCTGAATCATGGATTTGTTCTGTAAAATACATATATCCAATTAATTCTTCGGTATAAAAAGCAGAAACTGCTCGTAAAAAGGAATTTTAGACTTTCAAATTACATTTGGCAGATGGTTTTAATGGTATTTAATTTCTTGTTTCCTCTAGTGGAGCTTCTGTTATTTAAATGTGTGGCATCTTTAGCCTATGTAAAGAAGCAGGACTTGACATTCCAGGCATGCCTACCAATCCTCTTGGTCTCTGTACCTTCCTTGATTAAATACTGCTGGAATGGACGATAAGAGGCAGGACAGTAGGTCCCTTTCAGACCTTCAAAGTGACAGTTTTAATGCTTGCCTCCTGCAGTGGAATAAATAGTCCTGCCAAATACAGAGACCCGTGTCCTCCTGTGAGGACTGGAGAACATCGTCTTTGATAGTGTCAGTCCTTCTGCATGTGAACCAGGTAGGATCTTCTTTTATATGGATCATAGACTAAACGCTCTTAAAATTAGATTTTTATATTACTAACTCTAATATGACCCGAAAAAGCGGCGTCTTAACCGGCAAGGACTAAGGCAGCCACAAGATGGCACTTCTGCTGCATGGAACAGCTAAAGCTCAATCACTTTGCAGGCTGGTAAAAATACAAAAAAGAAACACACAAACAAACCCCACTTTAACTTACAGAAGAAAATTAAACTTATTCTTGTGAACAGAAATTTAAAGTCAGTAGATAAAAACATCAAATGGGTGCCTTTAAACCTGGCCAGCAGCAGGACTTGATCTTTCTCAGGATATTCTATGATACTTTCTGTAAAGCAGAAAGTCTCCTTCTGCCTTATCCAGTATCTCAAGTCTAAACCAATGTCAAGGAAAGTATCTTTATGCATAATATTCAACTTTTCCATGTTTCCATGAAGATTTCAAAAGTACTTGAGATACTTTTTGATAAGGCAGGATGCACACATATACTGAAGTGCTTTATAAGATATACAGTTTCTATGCACTATTTCCTTTCAGAAAAGTTTTATGGAAGGTTTTAAGTTTCTATTTTATTGCATGTTCTTTTCTAGTCATGTCACATTAAGTTTTTGCAAAATGTAATTGCTTGGAGGATTTTTTCTTCTTAGTGCAAATCTATTTCAGTTTGCCTGAATGGTGGGTCATTGCTTGCTTTTTTGTGATGCTGTTCTGGCGCGTGTGGTCCTGATTTAGTATGAAAAAAGAAATTATTTCCTCACCAGTTCTCACAAACTTCTTCCTTTGGCTACACTTCTGCACTGTGGAAAGGGAATGCTTCTCTTCCTGGCTGTAATGAGGCCAATCCTGGCAAAAACGTTGGTGAGTGGAGGAACTCTTACAACCGCAGCAGGAAGACAAGGGTTTGGGCAGCAAAGCTAGCCTGGTTTTAGCAGAAGGGTAATGCAATTTTATATTTGAGTGACTTTTTGCTATTGCTCAGTAATTAAGAGGCCTGTTCAGGAAGTTTCAATTAAGATGTAGCAAAGGCACAAGACTCCTAACAGCTTTCTGGTTGCCTAATGAGTTTGGAGCCTTGTGTGAAAGAAAGCATGAGGAGTCACGGCTGGTGCACTTTGCTTTTGGAGATGCTTTCTCTGCCATAGTGTTAGCTCACACTTGTGCCAAGCTCTGGACTATCTAGAAGTGGTTCACAGCTGAAACAAGGAAATGCAGAACTGTGATGGTGGTAAATCTGTTTTGAACTTCAGCCTCAGCTTTTCACACAGAATGGGCACAAGTGGCTTAACCTACACAGCACAAAATCCTAATGTCTGTACTTTGGAGTGACTAACAAAATCAGTATATAGCCATGGCTCTCACCTGGAGGTGAAGGTGAAGAATTGTAAGAATGTTATTGCAGGAGAAAAGACAATTGTGAAAAAACCTTATGAATCATGCTTTGAGTAAATGCATTTCTACACCTACATGCCTGATAGATTTCTTTGGGCAAGAAAAGTACGTCACCAGTTGCAGTTGTTTTACTTCTGCTTAGTGGTGGAAAAAGTGATTTGTTAATGAGGATTGTAGATTAGCTCACCTGCTCTTTAGTGACAGCATTGCTCTGTTCTTTCTGAAATTGCTTTCAGAGCTACAGCAGTCCAGCCAGACTTTCCCATTAATACTTTATTAGAAGAAGCCAGTTCCATTATAAATGCCTGAAATTTGCTTTTCTGTCTGCTAGTATGTGCACCATATGCATGGAAGACTCCTAAAAAACTTTTTCTGTCTTCTCTGCAGAAGTTATTGGGTTAAGGTGCACTGCTTTTTTAATAGTTCTTATTCAGTAAGGAAAACACTTTAATTGTTCTCTTTTTTGTTTTATTTCTTTCATAAATATCTTTCTGGGAAATGCTGCTTGATATATTTTCTCTTCTTTAAAATTAACATTTCTATCATCAGTTCTTTTAGGGTAAACAACTGTGACCGCAACTTCAGACAGTGAAATTGAACTTTCTTGAAGACAGCTGAGCCCTGTTGCTTGTGTGGTAACATCAGGATTACAGGACAAACTGTGGATTTCGGACAGAACGAACAGCAAAATGCCTCCAGGCAGAACTAAGTCATTAATCTGTATTGAAGAAATTCCTTTTCATAAGAGGACAGGATGGCAATGGGAGTGTGGTCAAGATCCAAGTTTACCTGTGAACATGGAGGCTTTGTTGAAGTACTGTAATTGCAGCAGTTCAGACACCTGTAAAACCTGTGGCTCGATCCTGCAGGTAATTAGTGCCAGGTGTGCCCGCAGTGCTCGGGTGTTCACCCCTCACGGAGCTGAGCTGGGTAACCTGTGGGTCCTGCCCGGGGTGCACCTCCCTCCCCATCTCCCCTCCCAGCCGCGGGTCTGTGGGCACAGAGTATGTAACTTGTAAATGTATAAAGCTCTGTGCATCACAAGGTCTCCCCCAAAAAGATGTAAAACAAGGCTGTATCTGTCCAATGGTACTAAAGGCTGAGAGCGTTGCGGTTGCTCTGCCTGGGGAAGGGGAGGCTTCGTGGAGACCTTAGAGCCCCTTCCAGAGACTTAATGGGCTACAAGAGAGCTGGAGAGGGACTTGGGCAAGCGGACTGTCCTGACAGGAAAAGGAAAAACAGCTTCGAGCTGGAAAAAGTGCAGGTTGATTAGATATTAGGGAGAAGCTCTTCCCTGTGAGGATGGGCAGGCCCTGGCACTGGTTGCCCGGAGAAGCTGTGGCTGCCCCATCCCTGGGAGTGTCCGATGCCGGGTTGGACGGGGCTTGGAACAGCGGGGGTGTGGGAAGGGGGGTCGGAACGAGACATGCTCCCTCCCACCCCGCATCCCCCCCCCGGCTCTGTGCACAGCCCATACGCACCCCGAACACCTCCGTGCACCCCCCCCGGCCCCCACAGCCGCGTCCGCCCGGCCCGAGGGCGCTCCCCGGGGTGGCCCCTCAGCGGCCGCGCTGCCGCTTTACGGCTGCTGAAAACCTCCCTGGGCGGGCTCGGGGCGGCCGCGGCGCCGGGACAGCGGGGCGGGCAGGTACGGGGGACACCGGGAGGGACACCGGGGCGGGCGGGGGGACCGCCGGAGCCCCATCCCATCCCCGGAGCCCCATCCCAGCAGCACCATCCCCATCCCCGCGGCGCCGGCCCCGTCCCACCCCCGGGCGCGGAGCAGCAGCACGGCTGTCAGCGCGCCGAGAACTTCGCCGGCTCTCTGGGTGTGTTTTCTGTTTGGTTCGTGTGGGTTGGTGTTTTTTCCCCCTCTCCCCTAAAACTAAGTCAGAACTCGGCGAAATAGTGGCGGCGAGGGGTGGCGGGTCCGGGATGGGGGGGTGTTTGGGATGGAACAGGTAAGTGTCCCCTCCCATCGCCTCCCGTCACCGCGCCGAGTTACCGGGTGTTTCGGTGTTTCTCTTTCTTACATACGCTGAACTTCGAAAGCTGCGTGATGTGTTAGCTCCTTAGAGCTTGTAAATGTTGAAACGGGGCATCCGAAGCATAGTTTCCAAGGTGCCACACGTCGCCGTCTGGGAGCTGAGGGACAGCACGCTCTGCCCTCCGGGGATGCTCAGGTTGCCCCAAACACAGCGGGGTTTTTGGGCAGGGTTCAGTGCAGGGCGACACTGTAGCCTTGCCGTGTGACCCGGGGTGTTCCCCATGCCCGCGGGGCTCCCTGGCTTGTGCAGGTATCCGTGTGTAAAGCCTGAGACAGCCCCAGAACTGTAACTAAACCACGCTCTGCGCCCACCGTGGAGTTGACACTCGCAAACAGCGCTGGGACATCTTGCTGACTTCAGCTGGAATTCGCAGCGCTGTTGCTGAGTCATCAGGACGGAAATATTCAGGGAAGAAATAAAGAATTTGGGTTTTAACTCTAATATGAACAGCCTGTTTCACGTTGGTTCATTTATTACTTGGTATATATTTCTTGCGTTTACAGGCGAATGTGTTTGTTCAGTGGTTAGCATATGGAAAGCATTAGATGGTTGAAACTAACGATGCCAGAGTCCTGTATATCAAGCAATGCTGTATGTATTTTTAGAATTTTAATCTAAAGAGCTCTTGTATGAGTCTCAGCACATCCATAATGCAGCATTTATCTCTACTATCATCAAAATACTAAAGAGTGTCTTCTGAATTTTGGTCATGGATCACATTCCTAGTAGATGTCTTAACTGTGTGATAATCTACCATAAAGTTAAATCATTGAAACAAGCCAAAGAATGATCTTTTGTAGCTGACCTTTGGCAGGTTTTTTTTTCCCTGTTGGAGCTTTTTAATTAAAAATTCTAGAGCTATACACACAAAACTTTCTTAAAAAAAAATAAGAAAATAATCCCACAGAAAAGCACTTTTCTCCAAGTTTCATCACATTTTTCTTGGTTTTCGTGTCTATCTAAACTTTGCAGGTTTTTTTTTTTGTTTGTTTGGTTGGTTTTTTCCACATCCTTAGAATTAAAATAGTTTTCCATTGCTGAAGATGTTATCTGAGACATTATTAACAGGTCACACTGCTGGATAATGAAGCAATACTTCTGTTTGTGATAATGGGAAGCTGTTTTGTTTGCTTTGAAGAGCTGGGTCCAGGTTGTTTATCTAAAAGACAAAAAAGGATTAAGTGGGGAAAAGTCAGAATTGTCTAAATCACTAAAATGATGCTTGTGGTTCACATGTGTGTCACAAGCTTCAGATTTTTTTGGTAGCAGCTCCCAATAGTCACGCTGAATCATACCACTACCAGCTCTGTTAATCTTCATATTGAAACCTTAGCTTGTCACTACTGTGGTACGTACCTCTGTTATTTTTTCCTCCTCTTAAATAACCTCAGTGTATGAATACAAACCAGACAAAAATAGACCTTTAAAGTACTTTTTCTCCCCCTTAATAAACAGATTTATTTCAAAAGTGTAGTTCTTAGTGCTTCACGTGTAACCCTCCAGGGAACATGTGCTGTAGATCTTCATTATGGTAATTTGTCAAATAGACATCTTCTAAATCCTCAGACTTTTTTGTGGCTCTGGAGCTGCTACTCTAAATGTACTTTTGTCGTCCCCCCCCCCCACTGTGACGTTTGGTTTTGTGTTTAAGCACATGCATTATAAATATACGTGTATTTATAAATTAACTTATTAGGAGTGTGCAGTGTAATGTGAGGAAGTCATTGATAGATGGCTCTAAATTAGTGCTAAAACTTAGGACTGTGGTCCTGTGAGTTGCCCTTGTATGCAGGTCACACTTTGGTGTGCTGATTTGTATAATAAGGGTTCTAACACTTCCTTGAAGATAGCTGTAGTTAATCCAACTCTAAAATACAGGCATTATCTCCAGCTGTGAGATACAGAACTGATACTGATGAGGAAATTGCTTCCACTAAGTAACTTGGTGTTCTGCCTGAGAAAAGTGGTTGTAGTCAGGTGGAGTCTGTCTCTTCTCCCAAGTAAAAAGTGACAGGACAAGAGCAAACTGCCTGAAGTTGTGCCAGGGGAGATTTAGGCTGGATATTGGGAAAAAAAATTCTTCACAGAAAGGACTATTAAGCACTGGAACAGGCTGTCTGAGTAAGTGGGGAATCAGCATCCCTGGAGGGATTTAAAAGATGTGTAGATGTGACACCTGGGGACATGGTTTAGTGGTGTGCTTGGCAGTGCTGGTCTTATGGTTGAACTCGATTTTCTTACTTTTCCAGCCTAGAAGATTCTATGATTCTAAGATCGGTTGAAAAAAAGGCACTCTCTTCTCAAAGCCTTAGCAGCATGTGCATTAAAGCACTTTGTTTCTCCTCAAATATGCACCTGCTGTTTCTGTCAGTTGTGTATGCCTGGTTAATGCTGCTTGCAGGGAAGAGAAAAGGTCATTGTTCATCCTCCAGTAGCTATATGGTTCTGAAAAAAGGGAAATCAAGTACAGCTCTTACTGGCCAGGCAGGTGCAGAAGAGAAGTCATTTTCTATCAGCTGTTTGCTGGCCATGGGATCTTTTGGTCAGTAGAAATCTAGCAGGGGAAAAACTGTTAAGACTTGAGTATATGAAAATGTGGTCAAGAAGTAATCAAAGGTTCATGAATGTGGCTTCATCTGGTTTCTTGTACAAATGTGCTTGTGAATATCTGAGAAGCACAGAATAAGTCCAGGAGCCGAATAAAAGTGAGAATATGCTATTATTTATTACTTGTGTCAAAAATCAATATCATGACGTTGTTGACAATGGTTGTTGACCTTAGTAAGCCTTGACTTTTAATTCAGACTGGTTAACTGTAAACTCTCTGTACTAGTAAGTACAACATTCCACCTTTATGGATTCATAAAGGATTCAGCAATCATACAGTCTTTCTGGGCTTCCTGCTTGAAAATCAGAGACACACATCACCCAAGAACACATGTGTAGGGAGTGGGATATATCTAAGAGTCAACTGGGAAGTTGAACTGGTAGGATTGTTGGGTCTGTTCCTTTGTTCTGTCTTCATTACTTTAACTTCTTCATTGCTTCTCAGTTAACAATTTTCCATGTACATACAGATTTTTCTATGGGTGATCTTGAGGAAAAGCTTCAATATGATCCAGTCTATATATGACTGAGCAGAAAATGTACGGTATCTTTGTGTTTGGCATTAACAAGATCGCTCCAAGAATCCTCTGTCAAGTTTAGGTGTTCTTATTTCAAGGAGAATGTTAAAGTCAAAGAGACTTCAGAGAAGAACTGTAAGAATGAATAAGAATTGAAAATAGTTCCTGAGGGAGAAATTCCAAGAGCTCAGTATGTTAAATATTATCAAAGAGAAAGGCAGGGAGGGACGTGTTTGCAACGTTTTTGTGCATTGTGAACAGGAATTCTATGATGAAGCAGAAAATTATGGGATATCGGGATCCTTTGGTTAAAATATGAGCCAGACATGTTTGCCATAGAAATAAGACATGAACTTTCAGCAATGAGGGTAATTTATTGCACATTGTGGTAGGATATTCATCAAAGGAAAATTTTAATTCAAAGATGGTATTCTTCCTTTAAAATGTACCTAAATAAAACTTAATTGAGGGCATGTTCTGTAGAAGTCAGAGTACATGATCAAAGTGTTTTTTCTGTATTTAAATACATGCATCTGCATAAAAAGACAATAAAATATGATTCTTCAGCCCAGGAGACTGTTGAAATTAGAACAGAACTGAGAGTTAACTCAAGACTTAAATCTCTAAAATGCCTGGAAACAATGAGTCACAGAAGCACAGAATAGTGAGAGTTGGAAGGGACCTCTGCAGATCATCTAGTCCAAGAGAAAGAACTCTAAAACCAAAACTTGTTTTAACTGTACTGAGGATTGAGATTGTGAAGTTGTGTTGGTGAGCAATAATTCTTCAGCAACATGAAGATGTCCTCATGCTCCATTTCTGCATTAGTACGTCTTGGCCATTTTAAAAACCAAATTAGCGAGCCAGTTCCTGAGAGTCCTTCACATTTTCATGAAAGTACTGTGGAAATTAAGGTGGTTGAAGTTCAGAATCTGAAAGAAAGGTGAAATCAAAAATACAAACAAATCCTGCTGTCATTGAGTAACTTTCATAGAAGAGAACATTTGGGTTGTTAGAGAAAACTGCGGAGTATGACAGGGTGGTTACAGAAGAACCTACTCTCTTGTGTGGAAATTATTGGAGGGTTTGCAAGGAGGGATTTGTAGATCCTGCAGAGATTTTGGGGAAATCTGTGTTATAATGCATTATCTCCTGCAGTGAAGAGCCAGCAGGGGATGTTCTGAGGTTTTCCATGTGCTCAGTTTTACATGCCTTTAGCAGTCAGTGCTTTCAGGTCTTAGGCTTAGTGGAATTGTAGGCAGCTGTTCTGGTTTTGCCAGGGATAGTGAATTTTCTTCCTTGTAGCTGGCATGGGGATGTGTTTTGGATTTGTCTTGGAAACAATGTTGATAATAAAGGGATGTTCTGGTTATCACTGAGCAGCGCTTACGCAGAGCCAAGGCCTTTTCTGTTCCTCTTGTCACCCCATGCCACCAGGGAGGGAACTGGGCGGCACAGGGTGGGGACTCAGCTGGGACAGCTGACCAAAGATATGTTCCAGACCATATGGCATCATGCTCAGCATAACACTGGGAGAGAAGAAAGAAAAATGAGGTGCTTGGAGTGATGGCACTTGTTTTCCCCAAGTCACCTATGGTGAGGTGGAGCCCGGCTTTTCTGGGGGTGGCTGCATGCTTTCCTGCCCATGGGAAGTGGGGAACAAATTCCTTGTTTGATTTTGCTTGCGTGCACAGCTTTTGGTTTACCTGTTAAACTGGATTTCTCTCAACCTGTGAGTTTGCTCATTTTTACTCTTATTCTCTCTCCCTTCTCATGGGCGAGGGTGAGTGAGCGAGCGGCTGTGTGGGGCTGAGTGGCCAGCTTTTACCTTCTTGTGGGGGTTAAACCATGACAGCAGCACAAGGAAGAATAAAAGAATTCTACATCAGAATACCAAGACCTCCTTTTGACACAGTTTGACAGGATGGGTAGAAATCAAGCTGAAGCGCAAGCCAAATAAGATATGCCTATCTTGTACAAACTCTTCAGCTTTTTGGAGAACATGTCAGGAAACAGCCTTCAATATGATGAGATGTCATCAAAATAAATGAGAAGGACCCAAGCAAGCACACATCACTCAGTGAACCCAGTCTTTTTGCTTAATTCCCTGAAGGTACTGAAGCAATGACCAGAGGTTTGGTTAAGGAGCAGGGTTTGGTGAACCAAATCATGTCTGTGATGAGGACCAGCTGGTTATAATACTGCAGCAAATTAGAGCAGGAAAAATCTGCAGCTGGAAGGATTTTTGAGAGTCTGAAGGTGATTGTGCTTCTTGTCCCAAGGGGCAATGTGCAAGTATTCAGAAAGTTTCACGATATATGCTGAAGAGAAAGCCAGATATGTGTTGAGTATTTGCCAATGTAAGAGTTGGACAGGTCTGAAGAAGTGGGGGCTTTAGGGCTCAGTCAACAAACTCTAAGCCACTTACTTTGATTGCACAGTTTCTTACTAGTATTTAATGGCTTAGAAACAGGTGGATGATCGATAATTCCAAATGCTGTAATTGCAGAAGAACATGCATGAGTGCTTGTGCAAGGTAGAGATGTTTGACCATGTGTTATTTTACTCCTTGCTAATAGCAGAAGGTAATTCATAGCTGGTAGGTATTTTCCTTCAGGACTGTTTTTATTTTTTTTTAAGTTATTATTTCTCTGGTCTAGGCATTTTGTTTAATAATCTAGGTAGTTCTATACAGATTCTACCTTTTCCACTTCATATTTTCATTTATGTTAGGGATTACCTAAATTTGTTTCAATCTTTGTAGTGGTGGTAATAACTTTGCTGTGATAAAAGGATTTTATTTTATGCACTGACATAGACTGTTACTATGTGGGATACAAGGTGGTAGAGGCCAAGTTTGTGGTTTGAAAAACTACCTTTGGTAAAATTAATGAGAAGGATCTGTGTAGAGTGATGGGTGAGAAATTCTTAAAGAAACAAATTAGTTGCAGAAAACTGTGTGTATACTGGCAATTTCCAAGTAGACTTGGGTGTATTTATCTACCCATTATAGTTCTTATTTTACAGATGAATATGCTAAGTGCTATTCAGAATTATTTGGCCATATGTTCCTGTTTTTATGGAACTTCATTTTGTGGGCTTTTTATATAAATAAAGTTTCTGTTCATGACGGCATGTACTAAAAGGAAGAGAAGAGAATGTTATTTCAAATATTATACCTTTTGCAAAAGAGTAGATGGTGTTTGTATGTGGGTCTTCAAGTAAGTTTTACACTTTGAAACTACTGCTTTATTCCAGATTGTCTAAGAGAAATTAGGGTTTCTAGCTCTTCTGAAGCATGCCAGGTGATGTGTGTTTTAAAATCAGCAAAGCTGTGGAGTTACACTGAACCACTGTCACTTTGTGTCACTGTATTTGTATAATATGGATTGTTCCTCAAGTGCAGGCAAGAGTTACTTCCTTAAAATTTCTTGTCATACTTCGGCAAGACAGGACTGGGGTGAGACTGAATGATCTCAAGTTTCTTCATCTTTATTCTTGCCTTTTTACAGACAAGTGTAGGACTTAACTCTTCTAGTTGCCACAGCTTTGTGAAGCTGATAGAGAACAGTCTCCTGGTGACACCAGTCAGCTCCTTCAACACCTTTGGACACATCCCATCCACTGTCACAGTTGGTTCTTTACAGT
The DNA here is from genome assembly GCA_035583155.1 of Acropternis orthonyx. Lineage (NCBI taxonomy): Eukaryota > Metazoa > Chordata > Aves > Passeriformes > Rhinocryptidae > Acropternis > Acropternis orthonyx. Next base: position 5,459,669 of record JAWWEU010000011.1, read on the forward strand.
CAATTTGACACACTTCATGGGCACTAAATTTGATACAAACTCCCCCCAGGAAAAATAGTTGGCAGATGATTAATTTTCCTATTTGTCTTTTAATGTGCAATTCAAAATCCACTGGTCATGCGAATTGTGGGAAAAATTGAATTTGTCACTAAAGCCTCAGAGGAATTTGTAGGTGGGAGCTGCAGGCTGCATTGAAACATTAAATTATTAACCATGGCTTTTTACAAGTGTGTTCCAAGGCATTTACATCTATGAATCACAAACATCATACCGGGTGAGAGTGAAGGCAGGAATTTACATTGTATTGATGTCCACATTAGTTGATTGTCTTTCTTTTGATTAGTTTGTTGGTGTTCGGTTTTTCTTTTTAATGACAGTATTTGGGCGTGCTAGAAAGCATGTTTTCCTTATGGTTTGCTTCAAATAACTTTATTTTAGTACTATTTTAGTAGGAACATATTCATATGAACTCTGGCACAGAAGTAATTTCTTGCATGAATATTTGAAAGCGTAGTTAGAGGGCAGCAATAAATATTGAACTGCTGTAGATACACACCTTGTATCTACAACAAACAGAGCATTATGCTGGGGACTTAAAGAATTTCATAATCTTCCTGTTGATACTGGCAGTTGGTGTGGGAACCATTGCAGAGCATCTACTGTGTGGAGGAACTACCTCTGAGGAGGAGACTGGGACCTTGGGGGTCACCTGTATATACAAGTGAAATGTACTGTGCCTCTGGTTCTAAGACTGTGTCTGAGGTTGAGCTATGGAAGCCTGTTAAAATATTAGTGGATTTACTCATTTAGAGGTCTCTGAGAATACCTGTGGAAGAAAATAATGGATAGATCAGGCTGCTGCTTCCCTTAACTATTAAAGGAGACAGTTGTGACACTTGGCCCGTTCCTGCATCCTGTAAATGGGCTGTAGCAGCCATTTGAACCAAGAGGGGAAAAAGGAAAATAGTTGTGAATAAATAGGAAAGAGTTACATGGTGTCAAAAATATGTTTCTGAAATTTTTATTTGAGAATAGTGAGTGCTGCATTACTGCATATTTTTACTGTATGGATTGAGAATAAAGCCTATACAGTATTGTTTATGTAAGTGCCTCCACAAGAGGCATATACTGAAATATTTCAAGAAGCCTGGTCTTATTTTGAGACCAAAGCGTTGGCCCATAGCTAATATGTGAGACTATGTTCAACATGCTGAACCAATGGTTATTCAGCATTTCTTAGTCACAGACAAGCATGCAGAAGTATCCAGTTTTCTCCCAGGATGGAATGAGAACAAATGCAAAGATATTTTTAAGTCAAATTGATTTCTTGTTTTCCTACCAGCTAATCACATGTATTAGATGCCTCATGAGTGTCTGCTGTTTGAAAAACAGATACAACATGGGCAAGTATGTCTGGCACAAGCCAGATGGTTTGATTTTTGTCTTCATGGAAATAGCGAAAAATGTACATAGAGGCTGTGGAGAACATGATGCTTCCAGGGGAAAAATAAAAGTTTCTTCTCTAGTTCTGATCAGTTCTCAGGCTTGTAATTTTAATGCAGAGCTTTCCTTGACTACAAAGTTGTGGCTTTTCACTTGCTTTGCCCCCCTACGTGTAATGCTTTGAAAATTATTATTTTGGGACGTGCTTTCTTACTTTCATCCTTGGTAAAAAAAAAAAAACGAACTTTTTTTCTTCATGTTTTCTAACAGCTGTTTTTCGTAAGTGTGTGTGGATAAATACTCATGTCCCTGTGGTCTAGCTGCTGCTCTGCACTGTTAATACTCTACCACAACAAAAAGTGATTCTGCGTACACACTTCATTCTTGGTGTGTTTTGCATGCTGGCACTTAAGTCTAGATTTTGAAGCTGAGTGGATCATTAGCTTTGAAATTATGAAAGTGTAAATTCACTAAATTTGCATGTGTTTTACATTGGTTTCAGTTTTTAAACCAGCTTTAAAGAGCACTTCAGTCTTCTAGAGAAAAAAAAAAATCTGCTCTACAGGAAAAACCAGAATATATTTCAAGTCATATCTGCCTCCCCCCACCTTTACATTATGTTTGAGGATTCAGCACTTCAGAACCAGAAATTGCCAGGAACAAAAACTTTTCATGGGATGTGTGTTCAGGCATAGGCTGCTTCTGTGGCACAAGTGTGGTGGTTTGGTTTTTTTTGTTTGTTTGTTTGTTTTTTTTAATAAGTTATTGTTTTGTTGTTCCTTTTTGTTTTTAAGAAGAGACATACGCCTGTTTTGTTTTTGCTACGAAATGTACAGATGTGCTTCTGAGTGCAGGGAACTGAAATGAAATACACATTTTTGTGTATGTAGTGTTTATATACTAATGTATGTAAACACGGAAGGGTTTGTTTATTTATTTATGCATGCACAATCTTGATCAGATAGGCTTGTGGCTTCTGAATTTGTAAATAGTTCCAGAAAGGTTGTAGAGAGTATTTACAGGAATTTCTTCTGAGTGCCAATCCTAAGAGGGATCAGAGATGAAATGTGTGTTTCTTAGGAAATATAAAGTTTGAACAGTTATGGAATTGTTATTTCAAGTTATGTGAAAGTAACCTGAGATAGTCTCCCTTTTGAAACAGGTATTACTTTTCTCTTATACACTCTGAGAGTGAAATGTGCTTGTTGTCTACTTGCTGATAGATCAGGCCTTAATAAAGTTGTCTTTGTGTGTTCTGTGTCAGAGCAGAGGTACTGATGGTCTTTGGTAGGGTGTGGGGTGAGGTTTTGAGGGAGCTGTTATCAAGCCTTCCTTCCAGTAAAAGACTTGTGTTCCAGTAGTTGAAAGGAAGGGGAAAAATGTTAGTCAGTATCTAACTGTAGTTGAATTATTTTAAGTAAAATACTTGCGCTTGATGCTGCTTCTTAATGGGGAATTGTTTTTTGTTCACTATGCCATGCAAGCTTAAATGAGACTTGAGCAAACTTAGTCTTCTGCCTTTTTCAAGATTAAGTATGTTTTTGGAAAATAATATTGATATATAAAAACTTTTTTCTGGTCTTTGTTTGTCTTACTTGTTTTTGCCTTTATAGAATAAAATATTTTTCTAGATGTATATGTTCTAAGTGGCAAAGTCTAAGTAATTTTTATTTCTTTTTCTAGTGGATACTTTATATGATTTTGTTTTGAAGTCTTTCTGTGTTTAATGGAGACATTTCCTTTTTGTTTTTGGTTGAAGGAGTTAATTAATTAATGAGACACTTCCTAGAAAGAGGAGATAGAAGTGTTACCAAAAGAAACAGAAAAATTTTCTTGACCTTTAATGCATAATTTTTTTCAGTACCAGTTCAAAATCTGAGAACCACTGATGTCCTGAGAAGGCATAAAAGTGACAGTGTAAAAGATATATCAAAGTAATTCAGTTTTTTGGAATTGAAGTAAATGTGATTTAAAGGGGAACTGCCAAGATACTTAGATCTTAAAACTACTTTAGTGGAAGTTTGATTTTTATTCAGTTAGAGGCTTGCATTTACAGTGTTGGTTCTAGAATAAATTAACTGAAAGCTGTAGAAGAACTTCAGAGATTATTATTACAGTGGTCCCTGGGGAATAATAATCTATTTATTGTTTATGTTTTGCCTTGGAGGAATTCCATCTAGAAACTTGGATTCAATTAGCTTGTGCAGTGTGAAGTATTCTAACCTGCTATGTGAATATACTACTATTTGAATGATTGACTGCTGATTGACACCAAGTTATACTGCCTGTGAAGAAAAGTGGAAAAAACCAGAATTTTCTTTGAAACTATATAAGGGAAATTGCCTTACAGTGATATGAGATGTGCCTCTAAAGCTGCCTTAAAATGCAGATTGACCTCTGTCCTGATATGGAGTGGAAACTTGGGTAGATATTTTTCACAGCAAAAGCAATTTGGAAATAGGTAAAAACTGAGTAATTATTCACTGATGGAATTCTAGACATGGGAGTCTGCTAGAGACAGTCTTTATGCACCAACAAGTTCCTGGATGTACAGAAGCTAATGTAAATATTACTCGTCTTTCCCGGTAATCTTTTCTCAATCAAGCCTTTTCTTAAGACTTAATTTCTGATGGTCCTGCAGGCACTGACAGAACCATAACATGAAGTACTTTGTGTGCGATTTCTGTTCCAGGACACTTTTTTAATCCTCACTGTTTTGTTACACTAATCAGATTCTGCAGAGGTCTGTGCTGTATTTTGTTAGTTACTGCAGCAGGTTAAAAATTAAAAGGAAGTGCCAGTGAAAATTAATTTCATCAGGAGTACTTTCTGCAGATTCAGTACTGAGTCTGGTTTATCAAGACTTCATAGTAAGAACAGCAATACCAAGTGAAGAGAGATGAAGTGTTTATCTAAGGTTTTAAGATGAGAGATTTCTAGATCTTTTTCCAGGGCACATTTTTGAAGGCTGTTAGCATTTTTGTAATGCTTGTGCTTTTCGTGTGCTCTCTTGGCTGTGTCAGGTGGAGGGAACAGCAGGTCAGACTTGAACAAAATAAATATACAGAGCCGAATAATTGCAGGATTTTGCAATTGATGTCATGAAGTAAAACTGTTGGAAAATTTGTGGTGTTTTGTTTGTTTGTGTTTGTCTCCCTGCAATGATTTATAGATTAATATTGCAGATATTTTTTCTTAAATAGCCTGCTACTAAAATATATGCCCTAATTTGTAAACTTGTAAATTATTTTCTTTAACAGCCTATTGTCTTTCTAGGCAAGATTTATTCCTCCCCTCCTCCCCCCCCACCCCCGCCACTACCTTTTGTTCCCCTTGGTTTTCTTAAGGCTTCTTCTGACATTGTTTTAAGCCCCTTTTTCGAAGGTGGGGATGTGTGAGTGTATTAGGCAAAATAAAAGACTTACCTGGAGCATGAACTGATGCAAACTGAACCTGAGGTATCTGACATGCTCAGCTTTTGTAGTGACTGCTTCACTTAAGCCAGTTTGGGGACAATGAAACTTAGATCTTTGCGTTTGCAGGTTTTCAACCCAGTTCTTAAGTCAGGGCTCTTGCTCAGCAAAGCATTCCTATTTGAGATTATATGCTTTCCTCTGCTAATTCAACAAATTAATGAAGAATGTTTGCTGAAGTCTCACAGACTTCACTTCCCCTGGAGGAGATAATTACTTTTTTTTTTTTCCATGAATAAAGATCTGCAGTCACTGACAAACTCAGATGACTTTAAAAGCTACACAAGTGGCTGAAATAAAATATGGAATAATGAGAGTTGCCCATTTAGGGATCTGAGTGCTTTAATAGTCTGCTCTGACCTTTCCTGGTTGAAGGTCAAGAGCTGATGTGAAGAGCCCCAGTTCTCACATGTGTAGGGCCCCTTCCACATGGTCCTTACGCCTGTTAGTCCTTAGGGCATAAGATCAGTGCTTGGATTCTAGAAGTGAGGCTGCTGTTGTAATGTGAGAGCACAGAGCTTGTGCTGTCTGGCATCAGCAGACACCAAAGAAATCTTGTTAGTTGATAATAAAAGATGCTCTGAGGAGGAGATGGTGGGGTCTTTGTCTTCTTGCTGCACTGCTAGGATATCATGTGCAGAATAGGCTATTGTAAAGGTTGAGCTGCAATAACAAGTACCTGAGAGAAGTCTGAGTTCTTGAAACACATAAACACATTGCCATAGAGAGAAGGTAAGGTGGGATTTGATTAAAAAAAAAAAAGTAAAAATCCAGTAAAGGAAGCTGGAATGCATCTTTATTGCATTCTTTGTGTCATGAGCAGCTTTCTGAATTTGATCCCCAGTGAGACTCTGTGAAAATTTTATGTATAAGTAACAAAAATTCATAAATAGTTTATTTCAGTTTGTTTTTTCCTCATCTATGCATGAAATTATTAGCTTTAGGCAAGTGCATAAGGATTCAAACAAGCTCTTTTTTAAAAAATTCAACTTGTACTGTATCAAATTTTGTTTCCTTTTAACAAGCACAGACTTAGCAGAGATTGCTGGAGAGCTGCAGCTGCACACATCTGTACTTCATGTCTGTTCCCATCCAAATATGTCAATTTTTAGACTTCATTGGACATGAAGTCAGACCTGCTGCAAACTTGGTAGTTTTAAGAGAATTGATTGCGTGGAAATAAATGCATGGAAAGACTTGAGCATTTTGTACTGTTGTTTTGAGTAGTGCAGACTGGATTAATACAACTTCGTTTAGTCCTTTTTTGTTCTGTGGTGTCCCCCTGTCACATGATACGCTCTGACTGGCACAAGTGGTCACTCACAGAGTTGAATTAGTGTTAATCAGCTTATGGAATGAGTCCAGTTCGAAAGGTGAATGAGAAAATGTAAAACCCAAACCCCAAATAACCCTGTATATAGTGTAGCTTATAATAGCATATTTATATATTACTGAAATACAGATTCTCAAAACTAGTTCCAAGTTAATTGAAAAAATACTTCACTAGAATCAGAATTTACATATGAAGAGCAGAGCTAATATTTATCTGAACAAAAGTTATATAGTTCTGCAAACTCTGTATGGTGAAACCTGCATTACAGATACATAAAGTTAAGCAGGATTGATGCTGTGCAGCCATATTCCTTACCTACTGGAGCAACCCAGGAGCTTGGAGTTCCCTGTGTTTGCTGTGTGCTGATTTCCTGGTGTTGCTCAATGTGTTAGTGGACCAGCAGATTTTAAAAGCAACTTTCCATGGGTTGTAAGCCAAGAAACACAAAACTAGAAGCTCTGTCAAAGCTGGGTCTAGGCTCTAGGGGAGCTCCTCAACCTTATCTGTTGTTCTCTAGACCATGTGGTTATTGGAAATGTAGTCATGAACTTCAAGAAAATTATCTGAAACACTTGTGGGGTTTTTTTTAAAAGAATGGAAGGTGTTGTTTTGTTTGCTTGGTGTTTTGTTTTTCTTTAAATATTGTCTGTTCACAAGGAGAAGTACAGAATATAAATATCTAACTAAACAGAAGAGGGAATGGACTTGGATTTGGAAGACCTGGTCAATTTTTCAATGTAGCCACTGTTCCCCTGTGTGGCCTTGGTCAAGGCTACTTTTGTTTGCTGTGCTTTCAGTTCCTTGCACATAAAATGAGTGATGTTATACTGTCTTTCTGAAGAAATTTCAGAAAATGCAATAAAAAGCAGGGAATTAGGTCTGAGAGTTAGAGTTTTGTATAGTCACATGACTTTAGAAGCCTTACTGTGTCACTCAAGTTATCAGCCAAAGTTCTAATCTCACTGAATGAATGATGAAGCTTATTCTCGATGGCAGTCAATGTCTTGCCGCGTATTTCATTCTTGATTACAGATGTTAGGATAATAAAGACTTGAAAATGCAGTTAAAAATGACAAAGCAAAGGCAGTATAAATAAATGTGAGCTTGTTTCTCTGTGCACTCAGGTCAATGATCTCACAAGCCTACGCTGCTTTGTACTGAATATTCATGGTTTGAAAAGGAAGGCTAAAAATGGATAATTCTGAAGGCACTGGCATATTTTTCAGGGTGTTTTAATATCCTTTGGGCTGTATCTGGTAGTAACAACATCACAGTGTCACCAGCTTTTTGTGAACTGTAGTTTTTGATTGATGATGATGCTTTCCACTGTCACTTAATCTTGTGGTGTGCCAGCCTTTAATGTGTTCTTCAACTTCCCCTTCCAAAGTACCTCCTTGCATAAGCTCTAGCTAGAATAGTAGTAAGAGAAAAATAATCTTTTGATAATGCAGAAAGTTCTGTAAACATTCACAGCATATCACATAAAATTCCTACATCAGGGTTGCTTGGGGGACAGGTATTTTTAGTCAGGGAACTGTCAGAAAATGGATCTTCTGGCAGAAGGATGCTTTGGTTTGCCACCAAAGGCAGAAAAACTTACTGGAAAGCACATTTTTGGATTTGTTTAATTTCAGTTAGATATTTGTATTTTGGACATTTTCCTTGTGAGCAGAGGATATTTGAAAAATTAAAAAAAAAACAAAAACAAAACAAACAACCCAGAAAGACTTAAGAAGTAGGAAATGTTGTTCTAGACTGATCGCTGGGAGGAGCTGTTTATTACAGCTTTTATTCATCAATCAGCGGCAAAGACATGATGAGAGAGTGGGAAGGTGATGTGGAGGCAAATATACTTTGTCATGATAGGGAATACTCTTCTTTAGTAGAAAGCGGTCAGTGGCTTTTATTAAAAAAAAAAAAAAGGTGGAGAAATGGTGACCTCAAGGGAAAATACTGATTCACTGAAATTTTAACCTTTATTGTATGTTAACTGTGAAACAGAAGTGCAGTTGGGCCACATCATGCCTGATGGGAATGCACTAAGCATGTGGTAGTTGTCCCGCTGTTCATTAACATGCTGGAGAGCTCATGAGTTCGAAAGAAGGCAGGATAACTGTTCCTACCATTGCAGTACTGGAAGGGTCTTGGACAATAATCCTATTATACCTAGAAAGTAACCCACCTCATACACATGGTTTGTATTTGCACCCTGACATGACAGAATAGTAAGGGGAAAAATCTCTTTGTAAAAATTCTCCACCACTATCTCCATAATCTCTACTTGAGTGAGGATCAGCCAAGTGAGAAAATGAAAAATTATAACCTGCCAAGCATCAGTGGCAGATTGAAATGAAAAAATTGCAAGTTAATAACAGTGATGCCTCCAAAAAATTTGCTGGCCAATTTAACATTGCTTTATCCAAGGTCACATCTTACAGCTGATTATTTTTAGTAATTTGCAGATGAGGACTGTTCTACCTTTCTTATGGCTAGTGAAGATCAGGGAAATGCCAGATACCATTTAAAACTCAAGGTTATCAATCTCTTCAGATCAAAAGTAAGGCATGCTCCTTGCTTATTTGCCGAAGACTGGGCACAGAAATTATTTCCACTGTAGTGAAGTGGGACCTCTATGTTGTCCTTTATGGCAGTGACAAAGTCAATGCAACATGAAAAATCACAGTGGAGTGAGGTTGGTGAAGGAATTGAAAATAGACAAAACTAAAACTTGATTGTGTTCTGGAGCAGACTCCTGTTAATGTTCATGTGATGGTTTTTACATAACAGTGTTAAAAGATTATGTTGCCTGTTTTTGAGATTTCTTAAGGAATGCGAACCTTTTGCAAGCTCGTACACAAGACTTAATGTAAGGTCTGTCCTGTGGAATAGCCAAGGCTCGTTACTGGAATCCAAGGTGTGAAAACCATTAGGGAACTGTAGCAGCGCTTAATTTCCTCCAGCACAATCATCACAATCAATTTAATATTGCAGGGCAAGCCTTGCTACAACATTAGCAAATCCTTGGCATGCTGTCACTTACTTAAAACAGACAATCCTTCAATAACTGGACTGTATCATTACTGTGTGGAAACTCCTGCCCTGGGCCTGCAGTGGAAGGGGAAACTGCCATTGTTTTCCTGTGGTTCTGTGTTCCTTTTAATGAAAGATATGCAACATCCTGATATGCTGAGTGTACACAGTGGTTCTAGGGAGATTTTGTGGTCTGGTGGTTCAGAAATCTTGTCTGTGGGTAATTGTTTTTCAGCCACTGAGTTGTTGCTGTGCAACAAAGACTGCAACACTTCTGTCAGGCATGGAAAGTGAAGGGCACTTTTTCCTGGGAGATTGATGGAGAATCTTCTTTGTAATTGCCCTGTTTTCTAAACAAATAGGTCTTACCTGTCATTAAAATAATAAAAGTACTTGAGCAGCTCCACTGAAGGACTCTGCAAAAACATTCATTTTTACTCTGTGTGAGCTTTGTAAGCTGTGGTTATTCTGTGTTGAGATGGCTGAAAGTGTCACTGGAGTGAGGAGAGGATTAACTTGCAACAGGTGTCACTGGTGTTTGTTAATGGTCACTGTGGTCAGAAACCTGGGTTAAGTCTCAGCCTCTAGAACCAAGTTTTCTGAGCATGTGCTCAGTAGGAATGGGAGCTGAATTCCCAGCTTGTATATCCCAGCTCTGTGTGGAAGTTCCCTATTAGATCATTCATGTCCTGCCTGGCTTCTGAGATCTGACAAGATCACAGCTTGAACTGTTTAATTTTTCTTGCTGTTGTGCAATGCATCATACTGAGTTAGTTCAATAGTCCTAATCTAATGTTTACTGCAATGAAACTGTGAATATATCAATCAATACTTGTTTCAGTAAGCAAAGCAAAATGAAATATTCTTTTGACAACTTCAGTCCATTTCATTATCTCCTTTTTAATCACAAAACTGTCTCTTTAAGTTTCCATACTTCCTTAAACTTTGTAGCCTGTCTGCTTTCATGTACATCAGGCTGATGCCAGCAGCTCTCTCCCAAACAAAGTTCCATCTAATGCATCAGGTTAATCTGTTGCATTCTTGAAGCAGAAGGCAGCTGGTTCTTTCCTGACATATCCAGGCAGCTCTGGCAGGCAGACCTCTGGATCTAGGAGCAAAAATTTCAGGGAATATGAGATTCAAACTTGATGTTTTATTGCCATGTTATTTTTCTGCCTTTGGGATATTTGCAATGCAAGCAAAGCAGAGAAGCCTTAGTATTGGCCAGTCTCTAGCATCACTCAGTCTTACCATGCAGTGTTATGTGATGTCTGACAGGGTGTGCTCTGTCCTAGGCCAGAGAGAGCAGCACTTTTTGTATTATGTTCAAGTTCAAAGTGGAATTTCGTCACTGAACTATGTGATATTTTTCCCATTTATGCAAAGGCTGAGTTCCTTTTATGCAGGAAAAGATTGTATTAATGTGTAATATTTCTAAGCATATGTGCTGTCATATAGACACCCTTTCCACTATTTTTATGGCAGTATAAGTGAGATCAAATTCTTCCTTTTTTTTTCTGTAAAACATTCCTTTAGTAATTCTTTTAGTCAATAGTTTTCTTTTAATGTTGCAAACACTGAGGTAAACATACAAGTGAGAAGAAGAAACAAAGCATAAAGAAGATAAACTCATGCCTAGCTGTGTACATGTAGTTTTCTTCACACCTTCTGGAACAGAACTGGACTAGTTGTCCCATTCTTCTACTTTCAGCAGCAGTGTTGGTTTAGGTGCTTTGTTCTGTATGCTTTCCACGGAAATGAAATGACAGGGCACAGCTCTCCTGTGCTTACTTATATACAACCAGCTATATGGATGCAGAGTCTGGATGGAGGAGAGACCATCCAAAGCTTACAATGTGCAGTTGTAAAATTGCTGTTCTTTGCCAGCCAAGAGGTGGGTGCAGCAAGCTGTTCTCGAAATCAGGCCATTTTTCCTTGCTGTTGTGGAAAGCTAGAGCTTGACTCTTTATTTTTGCTTTTCAGGAGTCTTAATGCTTTTGGGCTGTCTGCAGCCAAATGCTGATAATAGGCTCTATAAGGGAACTTTTGTGCAATGATTCATTTAGCAATGAAATTGCATGTAGCAAAAGTGGAACTGAACAAGAGAAAGGTAAGGTTAAAGAAAGTATTTAGCCTTTTTCCTTTCTTTCTTTTTTTTTTTAGCTAGTCAGAGTAGATTAAAACCACTTGAACACACATTAACACTTTAAAAAAGAACCAAAAGCTGCATTTTTTTCCTGCAAAAATACTTTAGAATATTTTAGATCTGTTAATGAATGTTTCTTTTAATGTTTTTTTTCTTGTGGCAGGTACTTATGTATGAGGTGTGACTTGTAATTGTATGAGATATCCAAATTGTTAATTGACCCTTCTGACCTTAAAAGACATGGAAATACTTGCAGACTGTTGCTTTTGGTTTTGTTTTCTTTTGAAAACATTTTAAGGTAACTAATTCTGTTACTATACTTACACAAGTATTTTTCTGGTAGGCCTAGGACTTCAGAGGCTGATAGAGAAATAAATTTCCTTTTTGAAGCTTGCATGCTGATTATTAAAGTGCGTGGAAAGGAGTTCCCTGACCCATTACAAAATAATTCTTTTGCCAACAGAAAGCATAATGCATTCTGATGACACTCATAATTGCAGTACTTCCAGAGTAATTACCCTGGTAGTTCATTCTCATATTGTTGGAAATCATATTTGCATGTTATATTTAATGGAAAATGGCATGCTTTGATCTATTCATGTGTGGAAATAGGCATTGGGTTTAACTGGAGAGCAAATGTGTATTTACTTTGCAGGTAAGCAAACATTTAGGTATCTGAATCAGGTGAATGCATTTTAATATCACTTGTATGTGATAGTACATCCCTGTGCAGCTGCATTTTTCCAAGTTAGAGCCAGCCCAAGTAGTGGTGGATACTGGATGCTCAGGTGTTTCCCCAATGTATCAGATTCCAGTGATTACAGAGTTTTGAATTGTGCCAGAAACCAGTTTGTGGTCAGATTTTGGCCTCTGTGTCCTCACATTCATTTGCTGATGTTGCCTCTCTTTAGTTACATGATAGATGTTTCTCCCAGGAAAGGTTCTTCCAGAGAAAAGGGAAATTAGTGTTACAGCTTTATGTAGCTGCCCTTTTCTTAGCTTTTGCTTTGTTGGAACACACCCTTTCCATTGGCAAAGACGTGATTGAATATTTCATATGTAACTCAAGACACCTGATTAATTAAGTGCTAAAACCTAATGCAGGAAGGGCATCTTTGGAAAGGATGAAGAGTAAAGGTAATGTGGTGGTGCATTGGCACAGAATGAGGAGGCAGATCTGTGAGTAAAAATGATAAACCAATAAAAAAGTTCAAACACCCATGTCTGTGTGTGTGTGTTTTGCCTGTATTTAAGTCAGGCTTGTAAGTTAAAACTAAAATAAACACTGCTTTTCCTGTGATGGACTTGGATATTGTATAAAGCCTTTTTAATAGAGTTAATCTTGTATCTTGAGATTAAATTACTTCAATAAAAATAATTCCTTTGTGTGCTTTCTGGACATGGAGCTTAATCAGGCTGTCTTGGAAAGTGGCCTGGGACTAATACGAGCATTTTCTTGATGTGTTGTCTACATGTTTTGTTTCACAGGATAAGGGAAAAGGGCTCTTGTCACACCTTTATTGGTTGGGAAAGAGCTGCTTAAAGCATGCTGTCAACATTAGATTTTTCTGCATTTTCTTTACAGTGGTGATATTACTGAGGTTTTTTGAATTCAAATTCACAGCTAAAAATAGTATCCGGAATGTAGAACAATTGCTAAATTAACAGTTATTAATATGCAGTGACTGTAAATAGAAATCAAGAGGGGTGTGGAAGAATTCTTGGTGTGTGGAAATCGGTATTATCATCAGACCTCAGTTTCCCCCCATTTTCTTATCTTCTAAAAGCCTTCTGCTTAACAGCTCAGTATAACGATTTATATTTCAGATAGCTCCAGGTACTTATTCTATACAGTTCTTGATCATTCTGCTGTGCTTTGTCATCAGATAGCCAGAGTGCTGCCCTCTCCTTGCACTGCGTGAGGCTGCCCCAGTGTAACTTGTGATCAGGCTGGAACTGGCACCGGGAGTGAAGGTTTTGTTGTAGGAGCAGAAGTGGGGACTGGAGTGAAACTCCAGTTTGTACATCCAGTGGGTGGGAGTTGCTGGGTAGGAGCTCATTTTGGTTGTTACCAGGATGGGTGGCAATCACTCAGCATGTAGAAGACTGACCTAGCCAGTCATCCTAAAGATGTCTGTCTTTCTAGCCTGTAGTAGGGGTGTCTTTTACAACAATGCATTCTGGTGTGGGTTTTTTAGTTTTCTTTTTTTTTTTTTTTTTAATCTTCAGGATAAAAATGTGTGTGACCTTGGTAGAATAAAAAAAAAATATACAAGAACACATTTCATTCCATAAAAGTATATCTGAAAAGTTAAATGAAAAAATCCTTTGCTGCAGATTAAGTCTGGTGCCTTTCTCCTCCCTTTTAAACATACTCTTTACATGATGCTTAAGCTTTCAAGTCAAAGTTACGAGATGCTTTAGCCAGGCTTGAGCCTGAGAACAAGACCCAAACCAGGACAATAACAAAATGACGCAAAGATTGACTTCACCATGCTTGCTGGATGAAGTGAAAACTGCTGAAATATAAATCCTATATCCTGGGATTTCACTGCCTGCTGGAACTAATCTCATTAACTTAAAACCACCTGAGGCTTAAGAGACATATACACTGCTGTGAGAAATTATATTTATCTCATCCTAGGGGGAAATCCTTTCCCTCCCCCAGTTTACCTTACTTTTGACTTTGTCATTCTTGAATTACCAGGTCATTACTCCCCCATGGGAAAGTCGTCATCGCTCACAGCAATGCAATTACTGTATCTGAAGTTCACTGCTGTATGAATGCTGAGATCACTGTTTGAGGTTTTTCTTAAATAATTTCCTAAAGAAAACAGAGACTGGAAAAATAATAGGTTACCAGTTTACTTAAATAAAGTTCCTCCAGAGCTACAGGAATAGATTCCAGAATTAAAAACACACCATAAGGAAAACAGCTTACTGAAAACATTTAGGCATTTATTGCCTTTGTAAACCAAATACTGAGTTTTCTTTAACCATTAAAGTTTAAGAGGTTGGTGGCCTCTGATAACTGGTAACTGGATGCAGAAATTTCATATGCAAGGTTGGAATTTGAAATCCCATAAGTGAGAGCTCTGCAGTTGTGTGGTGGATTGCTGCACTCCTGTTTGGATTGAGACTGGATCCCAAATCTACATTCAATATAAAACTGAGCCTGTAGGAATACTCCATTTGACATGGGAGAATTTTGCACAAGGCCTTATCTGATAATCTTGTTGGACTTTGCAGCAAGGCAAAATGACCTTGTTCAAGTGTTTTTCAATGTGTGTCTAATTCTGAAAAAATAATCAATTTTGAGTTATCCATTAAACAGTTCAAATATAAAAGGATATTAAGACAAAAAGTAATGTTAAAGCGGAGTGAGTGCAGAAAACCGAACGCTAAAAGCCTGATCTCTGGAATGCAGAAGCCCTTATGCAGTAAAAACTTTTTGTAAGTGAGCCTGGCCCTTGGCATGCTGCTTCCAGAGGGGAACCTGGAATATGTTTGTGTTGTGGAGGTGGAAATTGCTTGGAGAGAAATGGAGGTGCCAGTTTCTATGACTGAAAAAACCTCCACATCTTTTCTGTCAATTCCAATTCAGCTTAAAAGATTGATTGTGGATTTGAATGACAAAGGTGTCAAAGGTCACAGTTCACAAAGTTACCAGTAGCTTATTGACCTGGACACCATTTGAATGATCAGCCATTTAAAATGTCCGGTTTTGATGGCTTGTGTGTCAAAGTAATAAAAATGAGAATATAAGACTGTTTCATCCTTGTGGGATGAATGGAGGGTAGGAATGGAAAGTTGCTTTGCACTCCTCTTGTCCATCTTCTCCCCCCCCCTGCCCAGATACAGCACCTTGCACTTGGTTTTGTTGTACCTCATGAGTTTCCCATGGGTCTACTTCTTCAACTTGTCCAGGTACAGCAGTTCTTTGGGTGAGCTCTGTATATAAGACAATTTTGAAGTTAAAGTTGAAAAACCAAGAACAAATTATAGTGAGCACTCCAGCGTTTTAATGGATTCTGTTGTCCTGTGATATTTAACAGTCTTTGAACATTCAAGTGATCTAGTCTGTTGATGTGAATGCTCCATTAAAGATATTTAAGGGCCTACAATGAAGTGTATAAGAGCAAATAGCTAAGTGCATTAATGTCTGGCTGAGAACTCTATGTAACTATAGTGCTAATTGTGTTGTTGTGATCTTGTCTAGATGTAAGTGAATTTGGTCAAGTGTTTTTGTTTAATTTTATTGAATAATGAATAAGTGGTTATGACTATTGTGTTGCTAAGAATAGAGTCTATAGTGGTGAATGGCTGCTGAACTGTAGTGTACATTCCCTTTCAGCCCTGCATAAATGAGTACAGCATATTCTAGTTTTAGTGATGGACAGGCTGTTAGTTCTTAAAATAGTGAAGGAGTGGGAACCCAACACCTTGAATGATTTATGTGTTTTCTTTGTAAGCTTGTTTGTGTTTTGTAACCTTTAAAATGTGAGTTTTATGAGTGGTATCATTAAAATTTATACTCCCTCTAGTATGTGATGTTAGTCATTATTGCTCTGCTGTGCCTCCAGATCACCTGTCTGAATTATAAAACAACCTTCCTTGGAGCTAAATAGTAATTTTTTTCCAAATGTGCGTTGACTTCATTATTTTTCATTGGTGCTCCTTTAGTGTAGCGCAGGCCAAAATCTGGCCTTTTCTGCTTTCCATCCAAATGTGAAGGGTTGCTGGAAGTAACTGTATATTTCTAGGAATGAAATATGAGGGGGTCTTTTAACTTAGGAAATTTGATATCAATCAGAAGAAACTGCCAGAGAATTTGTTTTAAAGTGTACTCTATTTTTTTGGTTAACTGAGATTGATATGGTCTGTAAGTGATTTAATGTTGTGCTGGGCTTTGTGATGCTAATGTAAAAGTGTTTCAGCAGAGAGTGAACCTTCAGTAAGGGACAAAAAAGAAAGTTAATACAGGAAGTGAATCACAGTCCTTGTTTCAACTGAGACTCTTTAAAAGATCTTACACACCAGGATGGATTTTGCAAAGACTTCAAAGTTACACCTTTAATCTGCATCCTTGAAGGTGCCAAAAAGGATTCTTCTAGGAAATTCTACAATACTCTAAAGAATTGTGGGTGTTTTTTAAACAAAATCAAATGCAAAGTGGAAATTTTGCTTGAGCTGTTTATTACTGCACTGGTTCTCTGAAGGCTGTGTAGCAAACTGCTCCATAACTCATGAAGATGACCCATTTCTCTCTTCTTTTTTCCAAGAAATGATTGATCTTTATTCATAGTTTAGGTAGACAGATTATCTAGCAGATTGTGGCGTAGATTAGTTCATTGCAGGCTCCCCAAACATGACTTACTAGCCAACTTTTGTACAGAGGGGAGATGGAGTTGTTTTCTGACCAGCATTATTGCAGATGTTGTAGTTTTTTCAAAGCAAGCTTGCTTGCCTCGAATCAGATTGAGTCCAACCATTAAACCAGCACTGCCCAGTCCTCCAGTACCCTGTGTCCCCAGGTGCCACATCTACATTCTTTTAAATACCTCTTGGTATGGTGATTCAGCCATATCACTGGGCAGCCTGTTCCAGGGCTTAACAGATCTCTGGGTGAATTTTTTTCCCCCTAATATCCATTCTGAACCTCCCCTGCTGCAATTTGAGGCAGTTTCCTCTTGTCCTTTTGCTTGGTACTAGGGAGAAGAGACTTACTCCCACCTGGCTACAACCTCTGTTCAAGTATTTGCAGGGAGTGATAAGGTCTCCCCTGAGCCTCCTTTTCTTCACACTAAACTCCAGCTCCCTCAGCTGCTCCTTACAGGACTTGTTCTTTAGTCCCTTCACCAGCTTCATTGCTCAGAAGAGGTAGGACTGCATGCAAAAGAGATGGGATTCAGGCTTCTCTTAGCAATGCCAGTATGAGAGGTTTGGAGACTTTGTGTATGTGTTTTTTTTTTTTAAACAAAAAACTTATGTTGTAATACAAATATTATACTGATGTTAACAGAGGATAAAATACTAATTTCAGTGCAGCCTGAGGCTACCACAATATATTCAGTACTGTCATCTAGTTCCATTGAAAGATATGTCATATAGTGCTAGAAAACAAGGTTGAACAACAAAAAATGTGGTACTGGAAAATGTGAGAATGAAATATCTCAGATGAAAGTTAGGCCCAAATAAGTGCCTGTGCACTAATGCAGTAGATCCTCAAGCCAGTCGCCTCTTTCTGAAATACTTGGTATCATGCTGCATGCTTTAGTTATTAAAATTCCTTGTTTGTTTCTGTTCCCAGAATGATTATTCACTCAATATTTGCAAGGCAAGTTTCCTGCCACGTTACAATTTTCCCTATTTATTTTTGTAATAAAGAAAATGTGAGCAGCAGAGGTTCCTGCATTGAACACTTCCAGCAGCATAATTCCTAGACCTGGAAGGGATGCTTTGTGGGTTTGA
>JAWWEU010000011.1:5477664-5557003 GCA_035583155.1 Acropternis orthonyx
CTAATAATCAGCTAAGGTGTATTTTGAGTCTAGTCCTCTCACCACACACACTGCAGCTAGACTTTGATTAAAGTAATGCTATCAGGTTGAAGTTTAATTTGCTCTGTGGTACTTATACGTATTTAAAATTGTGAGCAGACTCCATAACAGAAATGTCAGAGATGGTGAAGGAGGTAGGAAGAAGAGCTGTGATGCTGATTAGAGGAGGCTGAGTTGAGTTTTTCATAGGGTTAATGCTTTTCAAACTGGAGAATGCAAGATTGAAAGTGAAGGGCACACTCCTTGTTGAGGGAACGTGGTGGAGTGATCCTGATGCAGAATCTCATTAAAGTAACTGTCAGGATTCCTCTCTTTTGCCATCACCTCCCCTATTCTATAAGAGTCAGCTGTCGTTCGGAGTCAGTGCACTGCCAAAGACACATTTACAAATAAATGAAAAATGTCACAATTGATTTTGCTCCTTTCAGGGGACTCTGTGTCAGCTTTGTCACATACCCTTTGTTATTCTCTCTTTCAGATCTCTTCTCTGGACTTGGGAAATAACTTTGGATGGTTCTGGGATTCTTTCTGTTGACCAAGGGTAAGCTCCCTGGATTATGACTTTTTATTAACATTTGTGCAACAGTTAAATAACATTGACTTTTCAGTGCTTATGAAGGATGAAATGGTAGAAATTCTTACCAATTGCCTGATGAGTGTGTGTCCAAGCTGCATAGTACAATCCATGCTTGACAATGCCACTAACAGAATGGATTTATTTCTTAGTTTCTTCCATAGAAGTATTTGTGCATTATGGTAATTACTTTGCAAAATTTTGCATGCAGAAGTACTAACCACATAAAATATGAATAGCTATGTGGTTTTATTTGTTTCTAAAGAATATGTAGTTGTAAATTTGATAGTTTTGTTCAATATTTATAATTTCTCGCTCTCTTTCACTCCATGTTATATGGTTATTATGGTGCATATTGATGCCTGTAAGGAGATCAAAAGGTAAGCTGTTTTTGTTATGTTTGCTGTCTGGGTAAGTGAACCTAATATATGGTATCACTGTACTCCTTTTAATGCAAAAGCGTTGGCACAAGAATGGGTATCTGTTGAAATGTCATTATAAGAAATACTTGAGATGGTTTAGATATAGTGAAGTATCTAAACTACGATCTCATCTAATAAAAATGTCGGTTATTTTCTCCTTGAACTTCAGGGTTTGAGTTTGCAATTAAAAATACGGAGTGTTTTACTAAAACTACTGTGAGAGAAACTTCATTAACATCTATAGAAATATCCATGATCCTGTAAATAGGAGCTGAAGTTTTTTAAGACAGACCCAGTGCTACATCTAAGTAGTTTTTGTCCGTTTTGCATTTTCTGTGATGTTTGAGAAGTGTAACCTGCAAGTGGCAGTAGGACAAGAGTTTACCACTTTCCGCTAAGTTCAAGAAATGAATTCACACGGTACAGATAGAATTGTTTTGTGTATTTCTGAAGGGATTTTTCAACAACAATTCACACAAATTTTGCAATCTTGCAAACAGCACAAAGTTTCTATTTCAGTGCATGTTATGTTTTCTCACAGCATATCCTAAAAACTTTTTTATCATATTGGTAACAATAAATTTTTGAAAACAGAACTGAAGAAAAGCACTCTGCTGTCACTTTTGTACTCTGGAAACTCCTAGGAAATTGGGGAAGGAATTGGACTCTAAGGGAAAACAAGAACAATTTACGGTTCACCTGCCCTAGATCGGAGTTTTGTTTCTATTCATCTTTCACCTGGGATTGTAATGTAGCCTGTTTAGCTCTACTAATTTTTTTGCACTGGTATATGAATATTTGTCACCAGTTTGAGCATTTTTAATGCATTATGTTTCAAAGCTGGTTTTTGCAGTTGTGATATGTCTTTGGCTTAATTAAAATGAAATGCATTGAGTTTGCTTTAAAACAAATTTTAAAATTAATATTTAAAATGACCATTAAATTTCCTGAAAGTTTAGAATTTTTAATTTTGTTCTTTTAACTAAAAATCAAAATTTTTTAACTGGAACTTGCAAAGAGCATGTTTAATTTGTACTTTGGACACTATTTTGTTTGCATATTTGTACAAACTTTGGGACAAAGCTCTCTAAGGCAATCTCTAATACTGTGTTATCAGCAGTGGGCTGCCCAACTTGGTTTTTCTTCTATTTGTATTAGAAGAAAATCTGAGATATGAATTACAAAGACATAAAAGAAGTTCTGGCAGTGTGAAAACTGATGACATAATTTCAAGGAATGAAGCAGATAGTCCAAGGCTGTTATATAAATAATTAATATTACTGTAAACAGAGATGGAAGGAAGGAAGGAAAGCTGAGATGAAATAGAATTCTTCACTATCAGGTCTACACAGTTCCCAAACTCCACCTTCTCATTTGACTTTTACTTACACACTAAATTATTTTGAGGTAAATCTAAAGGGAAATCTGTAGCATTTCCCATCTAAATGGGGTATGAACTTAGGAGTAAAGCAGTGCTGCAAAGGCCAATTTACAACATTTCCAAAATGCCTTGAAACAAAAAATATGTTTAAATATGACTTGGCAGATTTGCAGAAGCTTAGACTTGCACTCACCAGATTTCCCAACAGAGTTTGATAATGTTACTGACATTGATTTGTCCCAGCTTCTTCTGCAGAGGTGGGAATACTCTGATCCATAGCTATGTGTATGTAAAACTCTGTGTGTCAGCTGATTCCATATATGAGAATGAATTCCATGTATTAGTCTGAATCACGAGATTTCCCTCAAGTGCTCGATGTCCCTACAAGCAATAGATGAAATGTGCTGGCTGGCAAAATTGCCATGAGTTAGAAGACAACTTAAGTGGGAGATTGTCTAAATTTCCATCCAGCAAATAGCACACAAAGATTAGTTAAAAAAAGGAGAAACATGTGAACAGCACCACTTAGTTCACTAAGGAATTTACAAGTAGGGAATGAGCCCCGGAAGAGCCAAAAGGATACAGCATTTGCTCCAAGGAGAACCCTTCCTGGAACTGGGCCAAAGACAGTGCTGTGCTGCTAATACAGTTTTTCAGTAAATTTGTTTTCAGCCAAGAGCAAGGGAATAGAGAAGTGAACTGAGAGCTGTGTCTTTCTGTGTCAGTTTGTGTTCTTAAACTGTGAAATTTTTAAGACTATTAAAATTTCATTTTTAACTGATTGTGGTCCATCCTGTTCCCTTCCTCCCCTCTGTAATTAGACTTTGCTATTTATGATGGCAGTTGTTTAGCTTTTGAACCCAGAATATTCCTGCAACCTGTTTTCATACACAAATGTTTCTCTTCCCTTTTAAATTAATAAAGATGCTGTGGTTTTAAGTCATGGGGACATGGGAGTCTTGTATTTCAGCAGGGTGAATCACAGACCTTTCCCAATGCCCATATATATGACTCTTCATGGGACAAGACGGCTCTTCTGGATATGAAGAAAATGCAATTGAAGTAGGGGGGAGAGGGCATGGGAAGTAAGGCAAGATAACCTGGTAAAGTAGGGAAAGAAGATTTGGAGGAGTTAGCATTCATGAGTGCGTCAATTAAATCCTTAAAATTATTTAGGTTATTGTAACTTATTATAAGTTATTACTGTCAAAAGATGCATTTAAAATCCTGAAGATCATTCCTTGTTAGCATCATGCATAGCACCTCTTCTGTTTTTGCACCATTATTCCTTGAGTGTCCGTGTTATTCCATTGATTTCAGGGAGGTCACTCATGGAAAAAAGAAATCGTTCTTCCCCTCCTTGTGTCTGAGGCTCTGCCTTGTGCTGCTGCCACCTTTCAGCTGCTAAAAAACATTATTATCCAACTGGTTTCCTCTGAAGCATTTTGTGTTGGTGCTTTACAACAAACAGCAAGGGGTGTAATAGAACTCATAGCAGAAAGGACAGGGGAAGAAGACAATGCTAACAAACAATTTGCAGCTCCTCGTTGCCGTGGCTGAATGAGTTGCTTTTCGGTAATTTGTTATTCAGACAGGAATAATGTGGTAAAATGCGATTTACTCCTTTTCATTGTGGCACGGTGGGCAAGCCTGAACTGCTTAATTTTAGGGGGTTGGACAGGACAAATGGAATTTCTAATCACTTGCTTAATTGATCATTCTCTCATGATTGCCTCTAAGTGTCATGTGTTAGTGATGGTCTGAGAGATGAACCACCAGAAAATCACTGAAACCGTACAGGAACGTACCATGAAGTGGCTTAATGGTGGAATGGTTCAATTGCTGCCAACTCAGCAGAGCCAAGGCAGGGGAGGAGGCTCAGGTGCTGAATCCTAGGAACCTGAGTCTTGAGTCAAAACAGTGACTGGAAATGGATGTGGTGTGATCATCTATGCATGGCCTATTTGAGGGTGTAGGGAAGTGTCTTTGACTATATTTCCTCAGGTCATTATTTTAGCAAGAGTGTCTTGGGAATAATTCCAGCACTGAAAAGCATTAGCAGGACCTAATGCATTTTAATTTTTCTCTCTGAAATTGTTGTATTTGTTTAAGCAACAAATAATGATAATTGCAACTGGGGTTGCCTTTTTTTTTTTTTTTTGGCATTTCCTAGAATTAAATTGTTTGAAATTCCATTCAGAATTGGTTCCCAAGTTCACATGGCTGCACAGAGATTGCAATTACTGTGAGAAAATCAATGAATTGCTACTGAGTTAATGGTATTGGCTCTATTTGATAGGCATGTCTCTGGGCTTCCTTCAAAATTAGAGCCATAATTTGAGTGCTGAATACAGCTCCTAGAAGTCTTCTGTAGCTCTAGAAACAGGTTATGCAAACTTGTCACTGATTCCATGGTCTCCGTATTTCACACCATGTCTTCGTAAAAAGGAAGCAGACACAGCCTTCCATCCCCCACCATCTGTTGCTAGGGGGATTCCCTTCTTTTCCACTCTTTTGGGAAAGATTTGGCTCAATATTCTTGAATTAAGTATAGAGACATAATTAAGATTTTTAACATTTGTAAATGCTTGACTTGCATGCAGGAGGTAGATTGTGACAGCCTGCTATGCCATACTAAAATGACACAAAAGTAGAGCAATGTTTTCATCAACAGAAATGTGTTGCTGTTTAAAGTTGATTCTCTCTATAGGGTGCCATAAAATAATTAGAAGAACATAACATAATCCCTCAGTATTGTATTAATTCCTTAGGGGGATGAATCCATCTTTTCTGACTGCAATAGTGCACAACTGACCATGGAAATACTACAGAACTATAAAATCATCTGTAAAATAAAGAACAGTTTTTCTAGACTAGCATATTGATTTTAGGAAACTCCTAAAAGGCTCATACTTTTAGTGATTTTTGCTTGTAGCAAACTGGAAATGAAAATATTTATCTTAAAATTAAAAATTGACATGGAATGCTGTGTTCTTTGCCTTAAAGAAAACTGCATGTAAAATATTTGTCTCTTGTGAGGACTGAAGACTATTAGAAGGTCTGTGCCAACACAACAAGAATCTTTTTGTTACTGATGAGAAGTTTTTGCAGCTAGGGTGAACTAATACAGTGATGCCCCCATACTGTAAATTTAAAGGGTGAGAATTTTGAGCAATTTTTTTTTCCCCGGCAGCGGATGGAGAGCTGGGTTTGTATAGTGAGACAGTGGTACAAATTAGCCTTCTTTGTTTTTTTTCTTGGGTTTTTGTTCTTATTTGTTAACTGACCAACACTCTAAGCATAAGTTTGTAGTAGAGGATTGTGTTTGCTGGAAGGGGAGGGGTACTCCCCATGCGCTACTCTGGTGGAAGATGAGAAATAGTATTCAATGAGTTTGATCAGGAAAGGTTCTGCGTGCAAGCCCTGAGCTGGCATGTTCCCCTGCTCATAGCAGGAATTCCAAATGCCACGTGGACATTATTTTGCCATCTCTTCAATATTCCCCTATAGAACATCTTTCTGATTGTGTCATGAAGTGTGTTGCACTTGGGAGGTTCTTTCCGGCCCACCAGACTTGTGTGTTTGCTGCGTTTCAGTTTGCAATTAGCATTAATTCTTCCTGTACTTATTTTCAGCAGCAGTGGTAGAAGTGGCCCTTGCTGTCATATCCCCAAATAAGCCTCTTTTCCTGAAGAAACTAGACTTTGAGGTCTAGTTTGCTATGGCAGAGACTTTGGGAACGTGCAATAAAAATTCAGAAGTCTAATTATGGAAACATTGAGTGTAAGCCCAGCCTTAGTTGACTACCTCCCTCAGGTCAATGATTCCATGAACTTGGAGGAGGTCACATGCCTTAGCACAAAGAAAGGCATGAGTGGTTCCATACATGCAAACCAGAACTCATGATTCTTTTGTATGACATGACAGTGAGCCTTTGGTTTCAAGTGTAATTGCTGTTTGTTAGCTGATAAATATCTAGAGTAGTGTGCAAAACAATTTTTCAAAACATCCAAGGTATATGTTTGTTTCTCATATGAATACTGAATGTTGAAAATAGAGGAAAACATGGAAGCTGAAATAGATGCTTCAGAGCATGCTGTAGTTCAGAGCAGAGGTGTAATGTTTAGCATCCTCGTGGCATTCTCAGTATACTTAATAATTATTTAAGACTATGCTGCTCTAAATACAGCACATCTGAGTTTAAAGTAAGTGTTTCCTATACCCTTAAGACTCATGTAGGAGATAATTTTCTTGGGAGAGTTTTGACATTTGTTTTGTTGGAAGCAGGATCAAGCATAAATGCTAGGTTAGAGTGACATTTGAAAGTGATCAGCAATCAGTAAACTGAGCTATTCAAGCTCTTTAGTTAAGAGGCTCCTTTATGTAATACATTGTCAATTATAAGGATTGTTTTATATTTTCTTAGAGTATGGATATACCTCTATAAATAAACCAGCCTCATCCTGGGGATGTCAAGGACAAAGCTCTGATGGATTTCAACAACATAATGATCCTTACCTTCTGGAGGTTCAGTTTATATGCATAGATACAGAAGTGCTCAAAGCAGAATATTTTACCATCCCTGTATGAACATTTTCGGTGCTCTAAGGCATCTCAGTGCATTATGGAGAAGAGCCCATCTCCACAGAGAAATATTTTGCATTGGTTTTATTTTCACAAAAGCTGAAGCCATAACCAAGAAATGATGAATCAATTTTTGATTAAAAAAAGTCATCCCAGCTTCCCTTCCCCAATAAAACACCTGCACAGCAAATAAATAATACTGTAATTAAAGTAAGGGGTTTCACTTGAACAGGGAAGCTGCCCAGTATGTGAGGGTTGAAGGAAATGGAACTGAAAAGCCCCAAGTTTCAATGCATTGTTTAGAGACAGGACTGAGGAAATTGAAGGCAGGCAGGTTCAGCTTTTTGGGGAAGCTTCTCTTCAAGGGTTAAATATTCCTTTTGTTTTCACCTTGGTTTCTCCAAGTCCACCTGTGCCCTTTGTCGAAATCAGCTAAGCCTGATGTCTTAAAACACTCTGCACTGGGAGTCTCTGTCACTGCAGACCTTTTGGATTTGTTGTGAGTTTAGCGAGTGACGTTTATTACAAGCTGTGTATTAGCAGTTATTTTTACAAAGTATGACTTTTTCAGATAAATATCCTTTATCCTAGATAGTACTATCACCGTTGTCGTCAACAGCTATATGGTGAATATCATTCAGAAAATGATAGGTTGGATTTTGGAAATACAATTTCATTACCTCAATTTACCTCATGTGAAAGACAATTATGTTGGTGAATCACTTTAGAACTTTTCCTTTAAAACAATGACAGTTTTCCATGTTCCCCCATCTTAGTCTTTTTCCCTTTTTTTTGCTTTTCTATGTCTGTGTTCACAATTTCATTTATCCATTAGTTGTCTTCCTCTTAACACACAGAAAAAATCTGCCTCATAGGTACATGTTGAGACACAAGTAGAAATAAAGCCAAGGCTGGGGGCAGAACTGAAGCCTCTGGCAGAGACATGGCAGATGACTGTGGATGTGGCACTTGGCATTTTAGTTTTGAGTAGTTTGCTGGTTCTGCAATGTTTGTGAGAACAGATTTGCAATAAGAAGTGAGAGCACCCTGTTTTTTAGCTTCCTTACCAATGTTAGTTCCTTCAACCTGATGGAGGAAGCTGCTTCCTTTCTTTTTCCTGTTTTTTTTTTTTTTTTTGTTTCTTTTTCCTGTACTGAATATATATACATACATATTCAGAATCGGTTGAAGCTTGACAAATGCAGCTGTGAAGGCTTGTCTTCAAGCTATACTGCAGATTTTTTCTCTCGTTTCCCTTTGCAATAAGAAATATCTGTTCAACTGCTTTTATAGTATCTTTATGATAGGCATTTCAGATACCTACTCCTGGATAAATAAAACTGCCTTCCTAGCTTGAGGACCTGGGGATGTTTTTTCATTTCTTTCTCAAAATCTGTTGCAGTGCAGAATGTAGTTGGATGTCATAGGAAAGAAGATGGCCTGGAATGGAAATGAGAACATAATTAAAATTATTTTTACTTTCCTCGAGACTTGGAACAAACTGTTACCTAAACCTTTTCGTAGAGGTATTACACCTAACAAGCTCTCTTGAGAGAGATGGCGGCAGAGCAGCAAAGCTATCAACAGAAATACTGAACGTCTGCATTCCCTGGGGTTTGCTTAAATTTGAAAGCAGATAGGAACTGTGAAGAAATATGATGCAATCTGGTAAAGAAACTGCAGTATAACTCCAGTGGCCTCAGACACACTAATGTACCAGTATAAAGATCTCATATTAACCTGGAATATAGGTAATGTCATAAAACACTCTAAAGCTGCTTAGCTTACATTTGTCCTTGATGCATCATCCTCATTGTTCTGTGATGTGGAGATCAGTTTATGATGTAAATTCTGTGGGATGGATGGAAATCAGGTCTTTTTACCTGCTGTGGAAAAGGCCCTGTGAACCTTTTCTGGACTGTTAGATTATGATGTGCTAAGTTCAAAATGACCACTGAGCTGAAACAGCAGTCAAATGAAGTTATGTTTTGTATCTTAGTTTTATGGCAGGTTAAGGTTCACTAAGCCACTGAAGCCACTTTTGGGTCTGAGATTTTCTTTCCTTGCCCACATGAGTATAAATGGAGCCATAACACTGGTGGTCTAGACTTTGGAAGAAGTGAAGGGGAAGCAGTAATTCTTTCTTCTTCTTTTTTTTTTTTTTTTAATAATCTGGATTTCTTGTAAATCTGTGCAGTATTTGTTTTATTATAATCCTTCCTCAGAGTTTGTGAATGCCTTCAATACAGAGTCAGCAGTAATGGTTTTGCAGAGGCACAGACCTCTTTTACTTCTGAAACTTAGATTGAGAAATAGCAGTTCTTTTGTTTGTTGTTTTGGGAAGCAGCTCAATACAGGGTTCACAGTGAAAAGCGTGCTTGAATTTGAGCAAATCAATGTTTTCCAAAAGACAGTGTTTTACCTGATTACTTTTGTTGGCTTTCAGTGGATTCTGTAAGATGATACTCTAAGCAGATCCTCTTAATTAAGGAAGAATGCAGCTTTTCATTGAATTATCCAGAGACCTCAGTCTGCATTATTACGTTCCGCTCTCAAAAAGGAGCACAGTGATGTGGTGACTCGTAGATTTGGATAACAGCTTTGAAGCAGCAGGGGACAAATCTGTTCATTATTGCTGCGTGCAGCTATACATCTCTCTCCTAGCAGTACTCGGTGCTCCAAGTGCTCTGACAGGATGGCAGAGCACTTAGAGGATGAAGAGCTTACTCAGCAATGCTTTGATAAACCTGTTTCTGCTTCAGGTTGGTGGCAGGCAGCAAAGTTGGTTTGGAAGTCATGCTGGCATGAATTTGTGGTGGTCTGCCTTAGTAGGGTGCTGAAGCAGTGGCATGGGAATAATGTGAGCTAATGTGACTCCCTGGCTCTTGGGCACGGCTGTCTTGCCAGTACTGAGCTTGTGCAGGGGTTACCATTTGACTTTCAGTAGGAGCCAAACTTCCAAAGACCTTACTGCGATGTTACCCAGGTGTGCCTGGTAGCATTGCTCAAAGTTTTTCAAATTCCAACTGTTTTTCAAAATGATAACATGCTCAAATGTGAAACTTCATTGAATAACCTGATTCTTGTAAAGATTTGGAGATAGGTAGCAGAATGACGTAGATGCTTTGGGGAAATCCCACTGAGTATCAGTGTCCATTGTAATGCATTCACACACATTTGAAAATTTGGGTTCAGGTTATTGTTGTCTGGCATATTGGACAATTATGCTAACTGTAACTTGCAAGAACAGATTTGTGTGTTGCATAGAGCCCCTGAATCCTTGAAGCCTACAGTTCAATCCAACCTTAAAAATTCCTTCAAAAAACTGGTTGGGTGTTCTTTATTACTATTACTTTTAAGGATTTATTAGAATTTTTTTTTTAAAGTATTGACAGACATTTTCTTGTACCCTCTAGACTTGTGGATGTTTTCATTGGAGCAGAGGTGGTCTGTTGTGAATGGGGTTACAAAACATCCTTCATTGACATGCTGCTGACTGTTTCTATTGCCTTTCATTAATATTAGTGGGATTAAATTGATGTTATCATTTGTCATCATCTGCATTAGAGTCAGGTACATTTATGATTTATTTGGAGTTTTGTCTGGTTTGATGTTTTTGGGGGCGGGGAGGGGATTGTTTTATGGTTTGAGTGAAGCTTGAAAAAGGCATCACAAGAGAAGGTGCCTGGGAGATTTTAGCAGAAAAAGTGATTTTTTTTTTTTTTGTGGAAGCTCTTGTGGCTTGGCAGTTCAACAGCAGTGAACAGCAAAGGCAAACTGTTACTTCATAGTGTCTTTTGCATCTTAAATGTTTCAAATTAAGATATTGGTTTGCATCTTTCCCCAAAATCCAGAGAGCAAATACTATGTGCGCTGTTATTACTGATGTGAATGTTAACTAATGGGAGTTGCACAGTTTATCTGAATAAAGCTG
This sequence comes from Acropternis orthonyx, assembly GCA_035583155.1. NCBI lineage: Eukaryota > Metazoa > Chordata > Aves > Passeriformes > Rhinocryptidae > Acropternis > Acropternis orthonyx. The sequence goes on from JAWWEU010000011.1 coordinate 5,488,599, forward strand.
GGTTTTTAATTTGGTATTGCTTTCTAATGACAGAACCCTGACTGATTTCTATGAGAAATGCAGTTGGCCTGTGATAAACCTGGTGGGTCTGTAGGTACTGTGTTGCAGAATTATGGTTTGATGTCCAGTACACCCCAGGAAATAGGGCTTTTTGTGGACACTGTAGATGTACCCAATTTATTCTGCCAACTGCATATTTATGTTTTTACTGCAAGTGTTATTCTGGATGCTTTGCTCTAAAAAGTTTCTCTTTTTCTCACAATCAGCACATTAATTTTTTTCCCCCCACTATGCTCTCATATCCCTTGTGTTTCTAATTAACACTTCAGAATCACTGCCTGTCCAGCTTTCTGCATAATCTGTGCTTGTTTGCATTCTGATAGCACACCTGTATTGTGAATGCAACACCAATTAATTCTTGTCTTAGTAGTTTAAAATAGTGTCCATATATGAGTTTATTCTCAAACCATAATATAATCACCTTTTTTTTTTTTAAATCTGACAGGCCTTGAATCCTAAGCAAAAGTTTTAAACTCTGTTTAGACTGAGTAAGCAGATATCTTTGCCTAATCAGTTAAACACACCTTGATTCTTTATAGCTCTTTAGAGGAGTAAAGGATTTAAAAAGTCAAGCAGTAAGTAAATATCTCAAAGTATATCTATTTTTCATTGAAATGTGCTGAGAAAAGTATTCTTAATCTGCAGATTTCCTGTTTGCTCTTAGACTACCAAGTCATGTGTGAATATGAATGTCAAAAGCAGTGTTTAACCACTGAAAATATTTTGCTGCCTTTTGCTTTGTTTTACTGCAATGCTTTTTTTCTTTTAAACTTGATCATCTAAAGTAATTGCGGTTATGAAGATAGGGATAAGGTACAGGCAAATTACAGCTAAATGCTTTAAAAAAATAAAAGCTTTATGGCTTAAAATTTGCTTTTGAAGTTTTCAGAGCTATGTAATTTCCTCAAGAAAATGTCTCTTCAGTGTAGACTCACCCTTCTTTTAAAAAAAAGCAGAACTGCTTATCTTTTCCGAGGAGGAGTAAAGCATGAGTTAACCCAAGAGTGCGTACAGAGTGAGTATATATAAACATGTTTATGCCTATAATATAATGAAAAAAAGGAGACTGTATTTTGGCAGAAAACATCTGGATAACAGAAGCAAAATAAAGGACATATTTTCAGGTGAATTCTTTTGCTCACTTGTTAAAAACTTCCTTTGAATCTTAATTTAGGTGTTTATGATCCAAGAAAGACTTTTGGTAATATAAGTATTATCTTGGCTTCTTGCTCTCATGCTTGGTTAGATCATCTCTGACCACAGGCAAGAGTAGAACATAGGGAGATGTGTGGCAGCCTGTCTGAGGACACTTACTGAGTTGATGGCTCAGCAAACACCCAAAATGAGAGTGATGGCAGGGTGGTCCTTGTCAGGAGGGCCCTGAAACAGGTAATTGTCCAAAGCTACTGTACTTGGAAGTTAATGAACAGGACTATGTAAGTAATTCTCTCTATATGAGGTCAGTGTCACCTTGGGCCCTGTTGCCAAGAACTGATAGGTCTTTAGGGTTATCTTTTTTTGTCCCAGCTGTGTGGGTTTGTGACATAAGTGTGTCTGGTTTTATTTCAGAATGTGCACTGGATTTTGCAGCTTGAAATAAACCCAAATCGGGGTGCTTGGAATGTTATAAATGTGTCAGGGTTTTGTTTTCTTTTTTTCTTTTTTTTTTTTTTTTTTTTTTTAAGAAAAAAATTATCTCAATATATACTGTACCTGACCCCTGAAAAAACCACTTCACAGCACCCCCCCTGCCTCTGCCCCCCATGAAAACTCTTTATGATACTCTGGAAATTGCATCATCTTTGTTATCAGTGTAAAGAAGTTTGATGCATGAGATGTAATATTATGACTTGACGAGCTTAAGCACAGAATTGTTGATTTCTGAGCTGTAGCAATACTTTTAAGGAGGGATCTCCCAGCACATCTTTGTCAGTGAGTAGTATCCAACACTTTCTGCTTTTGCTGCACGTTATTTCTTTGTGGATAAATAAGCCAGTTGACAGAACTTATTTGACAGCTGTAAGTGCCTTGCTGTGTTTCCGTTCGCATCTAAGAAAATTTGGGTCCATTATGAGGCCTCAGAACTGATGGGAAGTAATAACTATGTTTGGAAATGGAGAGGATTTATCAAATGCTTGAACCTTAGGAATAAGTTGGAAACTCAACCTGTCTATACTAAGTGTGTGAAAGAAATGAGTCCACCAGTTTTGTGAATATGAAGGTCACAGCTACAGGCAGAGAAATCCAAAACACAAATAAATTAACGTAAATTAACCAAGTTAGGGTTTGCTGTTGGTTTGAATATTTAAATCAGCATTGTATATCACTCCAAAATATGTGATCTACTTCAGCCAGATGCACGTGGGCTCAGTGTAGAAATTGCTGACTTAGATTCTTTAGCCTGTGTGATGTAGAATTGGGTTGACCACACTTGCCCTCTAAAAATGCTGGTTGTCAAAAATGAACATTCAGCCGAATGCATTTCAAGAAGCACAAAACAGGATTTGTTATAAATGAAGTGTCAATAGGTAACATGGAATAAGCAGATAATTGTCAATTTGTTCAATTAGACTGGATGGATAAAACAAATACGTTTAGAAAAACTGATGGAAAAAATTACTGGTTTCATGTAAGCATGAAAGTAACATTGGTTTGTCTTACTGAACCCAAAAAAATCTTCTCAAACTTTAACACATACATAGAGTTGACTGTTGTGATTCTGACTATGAGGTTTGGAGGACTCTAATGGGCTGCCTTTCATTCCATATATATTTAGTGTACAAAACAGGACTCCGTGTATACAGCTTCTGTTTGAGTTCCAGTGTGCTTAAAGAATCTGGTTGCCTGGGGAAGAGAAAAATGGAAGGGATAGAAAAGGGAAAATGAAACAATCTGAAAATAGGCTCCTGACACACCACAAAGCCCAAATGTGCCTGTGCCACCTGCACTTGGCTTGTTTTGTGCACTGTTGCACCTGAGTGGAGTCATGTGGCAATAAAAGGAACCTTTATATTGGCTTTTTTTTTTCTAAAGAGTTTCAAATACTTGTGAATTCAAACCTATATGGTAATCAGGGTGAGCTAAGAAAAACTTAATTAAATCCTTGGCAATATTAGCGTTACACAAAAAATGCTGAAGTTGAGCAAATTGGCAATGTCTCAATTGTCTGGATCAAACAAAAATAATTTCAAGTAACTATAAATACAAATGCCATTAAATCAAATGGGGATTCTTTAACATGCGGCATATTTGTCTTATTTTCTAGATACTTTTCCTATTCCCCTTGTTGATACCTACAGGAGAAAGGTACTGCTTGTCTGATAGGACATTACTTCCTCTCTTCTCCCTCAAAATATCCATACATAGAATACTGAGTGGCTTAGGAAAAGGTAATTTTGTGCATTGGTTAGTGACCCTGAATAACACATTATAACCTTAGATAACCTGGGAGTTTATAGTAAGTTTTAAGAGTATTTTAACTTTTTAATTATTGGCATAATTCTGCTGTTTGACAGAAACTGCTGGTCTTTGTCCTGTTCCCTTCCATGGAGCTCCATGTGGGAAGGAGCTATCTGCTCAAACAAAAACAAGCTTGCCTTGATTTGTATAGGAAATATACTGGGTTGCCTGTTATGAACAGTAATCACCTTAAAATATCTCAGAATTTGGTAGTGACATTTCCCATACCTGGAAATATTTAAACAGATGCCCATGGGAAAACTGAACAGAGTAAAGCAAATTGGATTGGGTTTAAGAATTCATCTCCTTTTTGTCCTACATATCAAATTCATTTTTCTCAAATGCTGTTCATATTGTGCTGCATATTAATTGCATATTGTGTGTTCTTTATTCATAATATACCACTGGTAATAGCAGAAAATTAAATTTTTAATTCCCAGTGATACCTTAATTTAATGTTTCAGTTACTTCTCTTCTTTAACTAATCTTCTCTCCTCTGAACAAATTTGATTAAAATCATTGCATTTATTAGAAAAAAATTGGCTAAAATGTATCAGTTTGGTCCCACAAGGAGCCCGTATTAGAAATTCCTTTCTGGGTTAAGCCTTTTGTTGGATGGCAGATGTTAGGCAAGGAGATGGCTGATTAAAGCTTAGAAATCACTAGGATATTGAAATGTGGAGGAAATTATCTGCTGTAGTTACTGCTTTCTCATTTTCCAGGTAAGCCATTCCTCCTTTCTTTTGTCTCCTGATGCTCTAGTAATTACGAATTTGTGAGATTTGGGATGGGATGTGGGACACTGACAAGTGATTTCAGATGATCCATTCAGCTTTCATCTTTCCTACTGCTGTTTGCCAGGGGACCATCTTGCAGGCAATTGCTGAGGAGAACTCGCCCTGGGCTTGCTTCCCTTTTGTGTGTCAGGCTGAGCAGGGTCAGTGACAGGATCTTTAGGATGGGATAATGCAGCCATGTGAATGGCCCTGCTGCGTCAATCTGTTCGTATCTCCTGGTCAAAAGAGGCTTTCTCACGTGTGACTCCAAGTGCAACCAGCTTGTATTTGTGTTCCAGCATGGAATGAAGGTTCTGAAGGTTGAATGTTCTCCTTTCACTGTATAAATGGAATCATGCTGTTATTTCACCATCATGCAACAAAAGGTTTAAATGTTAACACCTTGTTTCTTTACCAGTTGAACATCTATTGCAATGCTGTCTAGAGGGAACATTGCTGTTTCCATGAGGTGGTCAGTGTGTTGTGCTTAGTTCTTCAAATCTTGCAGGGCAAGCTCACTAAGTAGTTCAGAATAGATACCTCAAAGCCCTCACTTTAAAGCTTTTAGGGAAAATAGAAAACTGGGTGGACCAGAAAATTCATAAATGTGCATTGATTCTTCATTGACAAAGCCTGTCTTATTTTGGACTTTTGTGTTTGTACAAGACAAAAACCTGAAGTTTTTTTGAAATCAAATAGGTGTCTTGTAATTTGTAATTTTATGCTTATTTTGTTACTTTGGTTTTGATTTAATTCTTAGTGGTTTAACCTTCTTAATTTTCCATTGAATTATTTCATTGTCTTTACTCATTTGATGTTATACATTTCTCTGTAATTAGGATGTTTTAATCTTCTCTCTTGGTCTGTGATATTGAGTTAATGGTATCTCCTTAAGAAGTATGATATAATTGTTAACTGGTTGGCTAAATTGGTAGGCAGGAGTTCACTTACCAGTGAAAAAAATTTAAGCATAGGTCCTTCCCTAAACCAGCATTATTATGAAGAAATGCTTTTTGAAATTACTGCATTTATTTTTATGGTTGTCCTCAGTTCTCACTGTATGGTTGGTTAACCGCATTCAAAACACAATTTGCTGCACATACAGTGACACAACTTTTTTGAAAGTGTGAGTTAATGAAATCTAATGCTGTCTGTGCTGTCTTTTTTAGGTCCTTTGAGCACCCATTGGGTAGTTGAGATGCTTACTTGTAAAGCTCTTTGAACAGTGTGATTTAGCAAGCACCTGTCTACTGTATTCACCATTGTCTCATATTCATTATAATTTTCATTTCTGTTTAATTTTAGCTCCTTCTGCTCCCCCAGCCTTCATTCTTGAAATTCACAATATTAATTTAGTGATGTCACAACTTTGTACAGTATCCCCACAGCATTAAGCTTTGCATCATCAGTATAGCTCCTTCTTGGTCATGAATCACAGAGTTATTTAGGTCAGAAAAGACCTCTAAGATCACAGTGTCCAGTGCTGCCAAGGCCACCCCTAACCCATGTCCCCAAGTGCCACACTCACATGACTTTTAAGTATCTCCAGGCATGGTGACTCAACCCCCAGCTTGTCTGAAGCCCAGTACACCCCTGTCAGTGCTTCAGGGAGGGAGGGGCTGGTGGTGTCAGAGCTCCGATGGCTCAGCTGGGAGGCAAAATTAACTCTGTTCAGGGTCCGTGCGTGTGTGGCTGTGTCCTGATGAACTGGATGGGATTTAAACCATGCACTAGCCTTCTGTCCATGAATGAATTTCAGCCATGGGCTGAGGCTCTTTTTGGGGTGTCTTTTTTTGGAGGAGTGTATCTTTTTGTGGTCCTTTTTAAAAAAATAAAAAAAAAAAAAGGTTTCTTGGCCTGTCTTTGTAGCTGTATGTAAAGTATGTTTATTTGTTTGTAGATGAGTAATCTTTTTGTTAGGCCTCATCTTTTGAACATGTACTTCCTTACTGTAGAGAAAGTGAAAACTTTGTTGCTCTCCTACAGTGTGCAAGAAATAACATGGAAATATTAAGTGGTTGTTTGAAAGTAGGGAAGGTCCATGTGAGATAAGGTGATGTGCTGAAGTTTCATTTTTTTTTTTCAATTTAAATTGAAACAATCATAAACTCCTAAATTTAATAAATGTCAAATTGAAGACTAGATAATGATGTTTTTAGCTGAATTTTATTCATTTGTGCTTTTCCCTTTCTTGATAACTTTTATTAATTGTACCTTCTAGTGCTTTTGTGAGGAAGAATATTACAAGAAATGTGTATGTTTGTCCTTGAAAACTAGCATGGGAAAGAATTGCCTTAGGGATCCTGGGACCATTTCATTAACTAGGAAATAACGTGGCAAAGCATGTGCATCAAGTCCAACAGTGATCTCATCACAGCTTTGAGGTTGCAGGACTGCACCTAAGGAGTGGCACTGTTTCATGCCATCAGACACTTCAGTTGTGGGTCCTGGATGTAAGGCAAGAGGTGGCAGGAGCAAGTGAGCAAAACTGGCATTTGTACAACCTTTGTAGCCTCACCTCTCTCTGATTATTTTCTCTCACAGTTCCCTTCTCATCTTTGTCTGACAAGCCATTTTAACTTGACTGTGTCTGTATTGTTACTTTCATTTCTTGCCACTTCTTCATTCTTCCCTAAGATTCTTTTCTTAAAACTTTGAGTAAGAAATCTGTCTGAAGGGAAATAATGTGTTTTATATTGACTAAAAGGAGGAGATTGGGCACTTCAGATTTATGATGTTATGTTTGTTTTGCAGAGCTGTTCTGTCAAATGGTTTGTTTGCATTTTCATACATCTGCAGTTTATGTAGTCTGTGTGATAGTGATTACCAGTGTTAATAAGTTAAGAATGGGTTGAGAGAGTTGCTATAAAATTCATTCTTTATAGATGCTTATTTTCAGACTAGGCATCAACACTTTTATGAATGACAGATTGGTTACTTATAAATGCCACATGCTGAAAATCATGCATATATCAGTGCTTGACCATATCTGGTTGTAAATAACTTCACAAAACCTTCGTAAAGAATTATTGTGTGATATTATGAGCATAAGCCCTTGACAGTGCTGCTGCCTTAGGCTGCTTCATTCCAAAGGGAGAATGGTGTAAGGGGTACTCATTCCATACCCCTCCCAGTCTTGAGGATCATCATGGACAACCTGCTAAAATCATAGAACTACAGAATGGTTTGTCTTCGAAGGGACCTTAAAGATCCTCTCGTTCCAACCCCCCTGCCTTGGACAGGGACACCATCCACTAGACCAGGTTTCTCTAAGCCCTGTCCAACCTGGCCTCGGACACTTCCAGGGATGGTCGTCCAGAGCTTCTGTGGGCAACCTGTGCCAGGGCCTCACCATCCTCACAGTGAAGAATTTCTGTCTCATCTAATCCTACTGTCTTGCAATTTGAAGAACAAATATTGCAAACTAATAATGTTTCTAGGTACTTGATGGTCTTCTGTGTCAGACAATGAATTGATTGCAATGGTCCTGAATAAGGATAGATTTATAACCTAGTTACATACATCCTGAGAAACCCTCCTTGTGATAGTAATAAAGGCTTAAATATTGGTAGGTATTGGGAAAACCAGAGTACTTGGCTTAGTCCAGTGTAGGCCCCTATTTTTACAAGGTGTAAAAGATACACAAACAGAAGAGAAATTGCATCATCTGTAGAGCTTATTTTGTAAGTACACCAGGCAGGCAAAGGCTATGAACAGGAGCACAGAGAACACCGACCCACCTACGTTTGTCTGGCAGGCCATTGAAAAACCCCAGATGTCTGGATGTGAATTCATTGGGCAGTGATGTTGGATGTGAATTAGTGATGCTGTTATTGCATTATGTTAACATCAGGAGGCCTTTATTGAGAACCTGATCTCTACTGTGCTTTATTGCCAAGATTCATTCCATAAAAAGATATTTGTCCAAAATAACTCACATATTAGATTTGATGAGCTGCAGCAGACTGATGGAAGAGAAAATGATGTTATGAAGTCTATGGTAGTGCAGCACAGTAGTAGAGTTATAAATGAAATAAATTTATTTTAGGTTGTATATTAGATACTAGGAAAAGATCAACACCTGTGCATCAGATATAACTGCCTGGCTTTGTTCCAAAGTAGGTTGGGTTTTTTTTGTAGTCCTTGACTGATGATTTTGAATAATTTTTATTTGAAGTTCAGATAATTGATGAGTTTGTAGGAGAATCTGCATCTTTGTGGTTACAGTTGTTCAGTGCTAATATCAATGTGGTTTTGCAGAGTAAATGCTGATAAATTAAAAACATTAGTTTCTCTTCTATCATGAGTAATAATAGAATTTTAAGGTCCTGTTTCTTTGTGTGGGTGAATGATATATATCCTTAAGAAGAGTCTGTACATCCAGTGTTCTGGATAATGAGAGCTTTGGTGTGTGAACACCAGTGGGGGAAGAATTAGCTTTTTGGAAGTCTTTGTTAATGGGTACACATGTGCTGAATGATAATAAATGATTGTCTTTTTGATAGGGTTAGAAGAAATATCCAGATGAAAGCTTTTATATTGTAGAACAGGTGTTGTCAGGTTAGTTCTTTAGCTGGTTAATTTGACATATTGATGATATGAATGATGCTAGCTAATGACGTGGAGACTTTTCAGGGGTTTGCATTCTGTCTGTTTTGAAAAATATGAAGGGGAAGTCAGAAGCTGCTTAATTAAAAGAGGTAAAACTCTGAGCAAAAAGAAGGGTGATGTATTTAATATATAACACTTTAGCCACACTGTCTTGTAGGATTACATTGTACTGCCAGTGTATTGGAGGGAACCACATGCCCGCTGCCTGGGACTGCAGCATGGAGATGTATGGGAATCTGACCATACACCACTCTACTGGTCTCTTATCTATTCTAGTGTGACAAATAATTCTGCTCAGCTTGTCAGCAGTGACAGCTGAGACTTTTTGCTTAGATGCCTTGACAGTGCTTGTATTAAGCACCCAGGGCCATACACTCCATTAAGTTTTTGTAAAATGAACTGTCTGCTACTCGCTGTCTGGCTGGTCCTGGCAGCGTTTGTGAGCTGCAATCCTCTCCAGCTGCAGGCTGCCCGAGAGAGCCCCTTCAGCCACCTGAGAGGTGGGGTTGGGATGGTTTTAGTGGAGTCTTTGGGGCACACTGTTTTCTTAGACAGGATGGGATTCCACCAGCAGTGGATGTTTTAAACAAAAAGTATTGTTTTTTGATATACAAGCAAAGGCCATATGCAAGTAACTGGAAGGTGCTGTGTGGAGATGTGATGTATGGTTTGTGTATCACTTAAATCTCCTGATGTTGTTGCTCCATGTACCACCTACATAACACCAGGTAAGTTTGAAAATACAGCGACTTTTAGAGTTGGATTTTTATGGAAGAGAAATACTGATGGAGTCGAGTTTATAGATAACTGCAAAGGTAGCCATTTATAGCCTGATGATAAATAGAATTGAAGGTTGATTGAACTGCTCATGAAATATGCGGAAAAAATTGCAGAATGAAATTCCTTTCCTAGGTATCTCTGCTGTATCAAGGCGCTGAGTGCTGCTGTTGTTGAGTTTCTACCTGTAGCAGATGGTACAGCAGCAGAGATTCTTCAGTGATGCAGTTGCAATACCTTGGCCTGTGGATATGTGGATTAGTTCAGCAGGATGTCAGTGGCACTGTTGGAGAATTTTTAATTTTTATGCACTTCCCGAAGGTAAAATGTGAATGACATCTACTTCATGGAATAGTAGAATATAAATTTTTCTGTGATTTTTAGAAAAGGGTTTTTAAAGTCTGGATTTGCAGGCATTTTCTGCATCTAGACATGCCCCGTGCACACTCAGGCAAGCACACCGCTTAGATACACTGAAGACTTTACTGAGTATTATGCTAAAATCAATATACTTCTGAAACCTGGATTTGGTTTTAAAACAGTTTCCCCATAAAATGTAAATAATAAAAACCAAAATCAGGTATTTGAAAGCTTTAAAAATTTTACTTTATGTGTTTGAGTTGTACATATGACTTGAATCAGTATTTCTTACTCCTTGCATTGTGTCTGTTCCATTCTACTTGGGCATTGCAAGAATTTGAAATTAGAGCATGCTGTGTGTTAACAGAAGAGCAGGAATATAGAGGTGAAATGAAAGAGTTGGAGTTCAAATGGAAACTGATTTCTTTCAATTTCCTTATAAATCTGTCTATCTTTAATTTTGCTACATTCATTTTTATGTGACCATGTAGCTTAATACTCTCTCTATATATATATATATAAAAATATAGGATCCTATTTATATTACTCTGTATGATACTAGAGTTAGCTGTAGTTCACACAAACCAACTATGAGGATTTCAAGACAGTCAGTGTTTCCCTGTCTTCATCAGGAAAAAAGTTATTTTCACAGCTTTCTTAACATAACTATAAAAGTTTGTGCATCCTGTGTTAAATTTTGGCATGAAACTTCTCACTGTAGGAGAATATACAATTTTCCCCCCTACATGTCAGAGATTGAAAAAGTGGAACTTGGCACACTTTTAGTGTAGTATGTGAGTTAGAATGTACATCTTAGGCCATGTGTATGTGTTTGTCTCTAAAATATTAAGAGGGATGGGAACAATTTTTTTAATGCCCTCTGTGTGGAAAAACCACACACTGAGTATTAAGAGAGCATGTCTTGGGAAAAGTCTGGAAGAACAGGGAGCCACAGGCAAATAACTGGTTTAACACAAGGAAACGTGCACTGAAAAGGACAGATTTAGCAATTGAAGATGGGATTATCATATGATGAGTTGCAGCTGGTTCAGGAGGAGGACTGACACTAAAGCTAAGCCTGGCTGTTCAAAGACTGCCAGAAGTTAGAGGAACGGAAGCCAAACTCTTGGCTGAAGTTGTGGATGGGTTTAGTGGCAGCCCAGGTGTGTAATCTGGATGCCCTGTGTTTGGGGGCAGGTTATGTTTCCTTTCCAGAACAGATGTATTTATGAGCATGGCTTCTGACATGAACAGTGTTATGTTGACATTAGAGTTACTACAACTACATCCATGTGCTACCAAAGGGCTGTGTTGCTCTGGCAGTAGTGGTGTGATAACACTGTTATTGCCTGAGACAGCGAAGGCTTTGCTCTGGGTAATGGTAAATCAAGTGTAAGTTAGAGCCATAATTCAGAACAGATGTGGGTCCTAATTCTGCACTGAAATCTGAGAGGGAGGAAACTCCCTCCACCTACAGCCATTTAGCTTGGGACACGAGTCATGAAGATGCAGACTGAACAAGGAGGGCTGAGTGTGGATCCCTGTCTCCTCTACATCCCTCTGAGCATTAATTTGTAGTCAATTATCCATTACATGTTTTGTGTGTCTTGCACTAACTTTAATACTTACCTATTTGAATGAGTGGGGGTGTGCAAATGGACTTTTGATCTCCTTTGCTTTTTGCAGAAGTAACTTTTGATGCTGGATTTTGTTAACTTTGGTTTTTGTTCATGCTGAGATACTTGTATGCCAATATCCTTCTGAAAGAATATTTTCTTAACAAGCCCTGATAATGGAAATACCTTTACAAGGTACCAGCCTACACTGGAGTAATTAAAGCTGGGATTAGGGAAAAAAAAAAAAAAGCTTTTAAATTTAGATGTGAAATCATGAAATGAAAAGATTTGAATTTCTTACTTTTGGCAGGGGATGAATTTCAACAGTACTATCATATCCTGATCTTGACAACAGAGATGTTTAAAAAGTGGTTCATTATAAATTGGAACCAGTGCTTACCTATTGAGTGTATAATTGGACTGTTCCAAATGATTTTTTTTTTTTTTTGCTGTATTCTTAAATTGTGCTTTTCAGGCTCCATTTCTTATTCTTTATAGAATTATGTTTATTTTTATTTTTGAAAGCAGGAGTCATACCACCTTTTTATTCAGACTCATGGATTTTTATTATAATTCTCATCTGAAAACAGATGCTGGCTATCAAAAGTCAGTTAATGAATTAAAATTAGTTTGTATTCCTAAACCCATTGTTGAACTGCCAGGTGGTTTGTGATTTTTGGTAATGAAAGCTGGGTGTCACTATGTGATCAAAACAAGCAAACCAGTGCAGGGAACTAAGTGCTGCCTGCCTCACGTACATATTCAGAAATTATGTACCGTATCCCAAAGAAATCCAGAGATTGTTTCAAGTTCTGTTATTTAAGAAGAAGGTCATGTGTATATTAAATGAGCAACATTTTCTGTGCTTCTCTTTGGTTTTTTAACCTTTCAAGTTCATCTTTTAAGCATGAATCTCAGATGTGAAAGTATGGTATAAAATCTCATGACTGTGAATTGGAGTCCAAAGAAGAATGACCTGGTATTGTGACAAAGTTACTGGAATATAGCAGAGTTGATGGCTCTTTCCCTTTGGCATAACTTGCATTTAAATAATCTAAAAAAAGACAATTTGTTTAACTGGAATGCTCAACAGACAAGATTTAAACTAAAAAGTAGTGTGATTCTTTTAATTGTCAGTTGTCTCTCTGTAACCTTGTAGTCTCATAAATCAACTGTTTTTAAGTGCTAATGACCTGGGAAAGGCAGATGTATCCAGCTGTTTAATGTTTTTTTAATGCTTCCTTTTTTATAGAGACAGGGTAAAGCCTAAAACCATTTCATGAAAAAAATTCCTAATGTAGTCCTCAGGTGACTAACAAAAGCAATGGTAGTATGTAAGAGCAGCATGAAAATCTAACATTAACTACTAATTTTACAGCTCTTTCTAATATGTTTTGAGGTGGCAATCTGCAGGTTATGGGAATTGTCACGCTCCATTCCCCACTGAACCAAGCCCCTATCCAGAGGTGACAGGACTTGTGTGTGTTTGGGTGGGGAAGGGAAGAAAGGGAAGGTAGGGCTGGGGAAACCCACAGCTTTGTTCCTTTAGGTGCTCCAGCAGAGGAACTGAGCGTTGTGTGGTCTATTCCAGAAACTCATGTTCATCTCTAGTCATGTGTGCCGTTTTAGTGCCATAAAATAAGAAAGATATAAAGGTACTAAAAAGCATCCAAAGCAGGCTACAAAAATGGTGAAGGGTCTAGAGGAGAAGCTGTACAAGGAATGTTTCCTGTGTCTCTTTAAGGATTCCACTGCAAGATGAAATGCAGTGTTAAACTGAATGTGCTCATTTCCTTTTATAGGTTGAAAGGGGTTGGGTGGGGCAAGGTCAGGTTGGACAAGGACTTTGAGCAACCTGGTGTAGTGGAAGGTGTCCCTGCCCATGGCAGGTGGTTGGAACTGGGTGATCTCTAAGGTCCCTTCCAGCCCCAACCCTTCTGTGAGTCTGTGTTTGAAATCATGGAAATGCGCTATACTGAACCACAATGATTTCCCTAAAAAAATGCCTTTTTTCAGTTAGACATTTTTATTCTTTGGTACTAGTGGACTGACAAAAAAATGCTATAAACATTGGTTTTAAGTTTACCCTGTGACAGACTGCAGGCACAGCAGATTTTAAATCTTTGTTTCCATACAACTTAGTTTTGGAGCTAGCTTTAAGTACACTGTACAAACTTTGTCACTAATAAACCCAAAGGTATGTTTTTACACTGCTTTCATCTCTTACTGGTTTCTTTCTCTCCTAGTGTCACATCATACATTTGACATATCTTCATAATTCTCATGGGTTTTTTTAGTCTGTGTCGGCTTTTATAGTCTTCCTAACTGTGTCATAAAGCAATCATAAAAATGATTTATTTTTGCTCCATATGGAGGTTCTTGGGTACTCAGAAAGATTATATGAGGATTTTAGTGCTGATTTCATTAGCTGTGATCCTGTTCTTATTGAAATCCTAGCTGGCAGAACCAGCAAAATAACGTCAGAGGATTTTTATCTGTGTGAAATTACGTAATTTGTTTTGTAATTACAATTAATACAGAAGCAATAAGCTGCCCCCCCCCCCCCTCCAGTCATTAATTATTACACAGGAAAACAAAGCATTTAATCTTTTAAAAACTTTTATACTGTGGGGAGCATTGGGAATGATGCCATGTCAAATATTTATCCATCTCTTCCAGACAAAGTGTTGTGTGAGGTAAGAAAGAAAATGCAGTTAGAACAGTAGAAAACAGTTCCTGCCACATTATACATTGATCATTCTTACAGGGAGGAAAAAAATGTGCTCTGCATTACATGAAGGTGCTGGGAAGTAGGATGGAGCCTCGTTCTGTTACAGGAACAAATCATTTTGCCCTTCCTGTAACAGATCAGTGTTTGTGCAGCTGCTTTTTGTCCCTGAATATACTGTGCTTATGTGGCTGTCACTAGAATTGTTACCAATAACACCGTTCTGTATTTGTCTCTCCTGAGAAAATGTGGAGCTGAGCAGAGAGGTTTCCTCTGCTGAGGAGGGCCCTCTGAAGGATCCTCATGGATGGAAGTGTCCCACTTCAGCTTTGACTGGAGAAGTGTCTGTCTGCCCTGCTGAATGGAACAAATGGAACTGTTCCGTGTTTGAAAATAGAAAACAATTGAATTTGGGTAATCAGGGCTTGGTCATTAGGTCCTGAGATTAGTACTTGTCTGTGTACGTACTAGCAGCATGATCAAAATCACAAGGACAGAGATGTCTGTCATCAGATTTTGTGTTTCTGCTGATATCATGGGTTCCTTGTAGTCTGAATATTTAGCATGTACTGATCAACTTAACCTGAGCTCTGCATTGTGTTTTTTGGGCTTATGTGCAGATACTTGCACAGCTGGCATACACCCTGGCTGTGGTCTCATGGCAGAGTCCTCAGAGACAGGTTTCATGGTCCTCCTGTTGGTCACTCAGTGTCTTGGCCTCTTCCTGACCTGGAATTTTAGCCTGCAACTTGCTCCAAGAAATAAATGAATGAATACAAATGCATTTGCGTGAAAACAAAAATGCAGCGTCATTGTCACTTGCAATAAATACATTGGGCTGATTAATTCACTTGACAGTTTCCTTATGCTACTCACCAAAATAGCATTGCTGTTATCTGTGTTGGTTGTTTCATCAAGCTTATCTCTTATCATGCAGTTCAACTCCTTGCACAAATGAAGGATTCTTGAGGCTTTTGGTTGCCTGTAGCAATGGAAGTAAACAAGAGGAGATGGAGATGTGCACACACTTGCAGGTCTGTGGTCTTACTGGAGCCAGGAGATGCAGGGGGCTGACTCCTCTGACTGGGGTGTTGGAATGGAAGGATACAGGCTCTTTGTGATGGGCAGGCAGGGGAGACGAGGAGGTGTCACCAGTGATCAGCTGGAGTGCTTGTAGCTCTGCCTGGGATGGAGGAGGAGCCAACTGAGAACTTCTGGGTCAGGATTAAAGGGAGGGTAGGGACAGTTGATGTTATAATGGGGGTCTGCCCCAGGCCACCCAACCAGGAAGACTGAGTAGGTGAGACCCTCAACAGACAGAGGGGAGCAGCCTCACATTCCCAAGCCCTGGTCCTCATGAAACCCTCGTCTAGGGGAAGGTATCGCTGCCCATGGCAGGGTCTTGGAACTAGATGAGCTTAAAGGGCCCTTCCAAACCAGCAAGACATGAAGTTACTTGTTTGTGCAGCGGTACACTTTAAGTTAGAGGAACAGACTTCTAAAGTGGTGTTATATTAAAAGTTACTGATCCGTAGGTCTGTGTGAAGTACTTGCTTTGTGAAGTTTCTCCCCAGTGACATGAATCCAGTTTTAAGCATTTCAAACTTCTATGAAATGGCATCAATTTTATTTAATGTATTGAAGAAAGCCTCATATCAGAAGAGAAACAGGAGGCTGTGGATGATTATTGGTCATGATATTAACTTGCATTTAGCTTCAATGAGAAAAGTTCTTAGGCAATACTTAATTTTGAGCACAATAATCCTTGTGGTTGTCAGTGAAACTGTTCACCTGCTTAATGTCCAGTACACCTTGAGTGGTGTTTGTGAAGGGTTGTGTAATACTCAGATCCATACAGTTTTATGTACTTCTTTGTCACATCTTCTATGATTGGATATTAAAAATAAAATTTCTGATATGTAGCAGGCTGGAAAAATTAGGCCGAGAAGTTGTTGTCTAAGGTCTGAGGAAACGACTGTGAAAGTTCATGATAAAAGTTGGAATGTTGGAAAGGTTTTCTCTTGACTTCCTAAAATCCTCTCTATTTTGCTAAATGATGGATCTCTATCTATAGGAAGGACCTGTTCTATACTCAGTGGACATCCATGCCAGAAGTTCTAGCTCTGCTTTCCTTAATGTGTGGCAATCCTGTCCTGATCTTGCTTAAGTGAAATCTTGTTTAGCCTGGGTGGGACTGTGGCTGTGCTGCTTGGGCTGTTTTTCTGTCAGAGGTGTTACTGATACAGTGCTTCTATTTAGACTGAATAATGATTGTGTTTGTGAGTACTTGTGCTGCTTTTTGGTATCACAACCACGACCATCACCATGACCACCCTTCCCACAGAAGTTGCTTTCCCGTCAGCTCAAGTTCAAACAGGAAGAGCGAGTTGTGTCATGTTCTAGAAACAGACCCAGCAAATTGGTTACAGAACTCGGTTTGTGCCCCTCATTACTTACTGTCAAGTAATTAGCAGTACATGCTGAAGCCAAGTGGCTGAAATAAAGCAAGTGAAAAAGGAAAAGATTTCTGGTAATGTGAAATTCACACCATCTCTCAGAGCTTAGATCTTATCTGGTCAAGTGCTGCTAATGTATTGGTATGTACAAAATGTGCTCTGCTATTAAATGATGAAGGACTTTCTGTAGGATGAGTTAAATATTTTAAATTGCCCTGCGTCAAAGGGAATTCAAAGAACTGACCTATATCAAAGTAATTTCTTTGAAAGCCATCAGTATGATAGAAATCTCTCTAAATCTCCTCAAGACATACAAGTGTTTTTTGACATGACTTGTGTCCTTAAGAACACTGCTGAATGTTTGTTGTGAAACTGTAAGAAAAAGATTGACTCCACTTGTTCCTGAGGGTGTAAATTTTAGATGATAAAAATAATAATAAAAAAACCCCCCCAACCAACCCCCCAAAACAAACACACACGCAAAACCCTCGTAGTCTTTGATTTGAATAGAATATTTCAAACAAATGGCAAACTACTTGGCCATTGCTACTTTTTGTGTTGTCCATCATAGAGGTTTTTGCCTCTTACAGTTTCATAAATCTTGCAAGAATAACTTTGGCTGCAAAGGAAAAAAAAAATTAAGAAAAAAAGTATGTAAATCCAACCAATTCTGAGAAGGCTCCAAAGGTGGAACTGAGTGTTCCTCAAGTGGTGACCAAAAGTTTTGGCCATTTAGTGTAACATTTCTTCCAAATAAAAAGTTTACTTTGACAGTGTCTGGTTACACCATCAAGGAGCCTTTAATTATGTTGTGGTGTTTGTATTGAAGTGACTGTGCTTCACTCTGCTGCTCTGCAGTTCTTTGGAGGAGAACCATTTAAATTAAACTCATTTTACTCAAGAATTGCATCAAAAACACAGCAATGAAAGAGCTATCATGCTAGTGAAGGGCTATGTCGAAAGGCATCGAATAAAATTTATATTGGAGCAACTGTCAGTGAAAATGGTAATTAATCAAGCTTCTTGCAACACTGTTTATTTTTGTTTGTATTAGAATCCTATGAATATGACAATAGTTGTATTCTTCTGATTTATCACCAACCTGAACCAAAATGTTTGTGAAATTGATCCATCAGATTCAGTTACTGTTTATGATTGGCTTTCTGTCTAATGTAATGAAATACTGCTATTCATTTTCTGTTCAAGGACCTAACTTTTTCAGAACTTCTGAGATTTTAAGGGCTGTGAAGAGGTAAATGATTTTGTATGTCTTAAGGACCAAAGAACAATCTAAAAAAGAAGTGAGGACCTCAAGACTTTAAAAAAAAAGGCATATCACATACATATGTATATTTGCCTCACATAAATATATAATATATGCTTAATGGTAAATATACTAATACATACTTTTATATACATAAAAAAAATGCACACACTCTCTTCACAGCAGTTGGCCACTATTATGTGCATCACAATATATAAAGGTTATTTCTGGCTCTATTTAGTTTATTATTTATGTGAATTTGAAAGTTAAGCATCGTGAAACAGATACTTTTCAGAATGTAGGATGAATTTAGTGAGTATGCAGTTTGTCTTGCCCTCTTCCTTTCTCTTTCTTCAGAGCCTGTAATACCAATTTCTCAAGGTTTTCATTAAAATATCTGACTTGTTCAGTGTTGGTCGATAAATGACATAAGTTGTGTGTCAAAAGAAGAGATTCTCACTAAGACCCTGGAGTGTTTAAGCTGATGGGACTCTGGCAGTGATGGGAATTGCAGTGGGAATGACAGGCACTGTGCTCTGCTCACCCCTCACCGTGGTGTCTGTGAAAGACTGGACATACTACACAAGGTTTTGTCTCCCACACATTCCCTTTTTAGCATTTTTGAAGCTATGCAGTCACGTTATTTTTGAACAACTGTGAAGGTCAATCCACTGCTATGCTGTCATTAAAAAAAAAAAAATCACCAAAAAAATCAATTATTAAAACTATTATAATGCAGATCCACAGCCAGATGAACAGTGCAGGTGTACTTGGTTCTTCCTGCTCTCTGGAGCTCTTTATCCAAAGGTCTGGGATTTGGAGCTGGGCTGCTGAGAGCTTATGGAAACTGCTGCTGATTTTGGCAGAATAAAGTTAGTGATTATAGCCCTGTGTAGGAAACCTTTTTCTGTTAGTGCTGCTTATGTTTAAGCGTCTAACATTCCTGATTTTCAGCAGAGCATTAGATCAAAAGTTTGATTACTACTCCCATAAACCACTCAATGTACATACTCTTTTTTTTTTTTTAGTTTGAGTTCTCCCTGTCTTGTTTCATAGGAAACAAATGGAATGTAATCCATTACCACCTACAACTTTTATTTTTTTGCCAGTTTTCTGTTTAAATTACTTTTTCAGTATTAATTTTCACATTAGCTGTCTCTTTGATGTAATAATTGAATCTGCTTCAGAGTGAAAGGAAAAAAAATCATTGAGGAACATGTTTCAGAGATTTAAAAAGAGGTCATTTGTAAAATTACATTATTTAATAAAACTCTGGATGATTTATGGTACTGGTTTTAGCTCTTTTATATACTACTACACATAAAGATAGCTGTCTAAGAGGAGACAGTATCTAAATTTTATAGTGCAAAGGGTCAGAACTATGGCATGTCCTTACAGAAGGACAGATCTGTTCTAGCTGCAGTACTGATCATACTGGAGTTCAATAACTCACCTCCTGTTAGCTTGAATGCAGTTCATGTTAGTTAATGACCTACAATCAGCCTCAACATAACTCTTAAGTGCCTGATTAGTAGAACATTTAAATATAAGAGAACATGGCATTAAGCATCTTCTGCAGTGGGGCACAGGTGGTCCATAGACTTTTGGATGAGGTTGACTGAAAATTTCAAAGCAGATAAGGGAGTACTCTTGGGGAGCATCGTAATCAGTGCTTGTGCAAAATGTGATCAGTCCAGTGGGTTGGCAGCTGTTCATACCTCAGGTAATTAGGAAGTGATTTATTTAACTTAGATTTTGAAAGTCATTGCAAGTCATCAGCTGGTGACATCAGGATGCCAAAAGCCAACAGTGACTGGTCATGTTATTTTCTAATTTTCTATTATAGAATAACTCAATTTGAGACTCTTCTGTAATTGTGCTTATGCTCCTTGGCCTTGGATTGTATGTGTGTGATTATAGCAACCCCCTGCAGGTGCCTTGGCAAGGGGGTTGGATTAGATGATCTCCAGAGGTCCCTTCCAAACCTAATGATTCTCTGATATGTATCTATAAAGCAAAAACTGCATGCAAGAAGGCAGAAGTTGTTAGAGTGATTTTTTTTTTGTTTATTAATTAGATGAAGTAGATTTTTTTTTCTTTCTCTAGAGACAGCTGCCTATATATTAACACTGTGGGTTAAATAAAGTGTAATTGAGCTATGGATCCATAGAGAGTAGCAATTGTTGTAACTGTTAGCCTAAAGAAGATGCATTTAGCCTTATGAGAGTGTTATTAATACGACAACGTTATTTAGGGTTGTTGGGAAAATCAATATTGAAATATGGTTGCCCTCGATATTAATATCATTAAAATAAAGTAATGCTTTCTGATTGGTAGTGTAAGGAGATCCATGGCAGAGGAAAATTCCTGACTTGTGGAGAAGAGAGTGCTGTGGAGTACAGTGTGCCTCTCCTGAAAGGCTGGACAGTGGGAAAGGACAAAAAACTTGGAATAATTGACTGTGGTATCTGAGGAAAGGAGCAATGAAAAAGACATTTTGCTGTGACACTGTGACATTGATTTTCATAAATCTCCAGTTGCAGGTTAATGAAATGTTTTATTTTGTGTGTGGGGAGTGCTGCTCTGTGACTCTGTGAGTCCTGGCAGCTCGTTAGATGTTTATTATTGTCGGTGGTAGGGGGAGTGCTGAGAGCTCAGGATTTAGCAAGGAAAGTGTTTGGTACTTCCAAGATACAATGTTGATTTTGGTGCTCTCTTCAAAGTTTTAGAGTAGCATCAATTTACTGTCTCGCTGGACTGAATCCTGCCTGGCATTAGACATGCTAACTAATGCAAATTGTAACTGCCTGATGGATGGCTGGAACCAGAAATATCTCCCAAGTCTCTGTTCTGCCACTTGAAAGCTTAAAGTGTAAAAATTTATGGCTGACTTACGCCATCATGGGGCATTCAATTATGGATCTATGAGGCTAACTCAGTATTTTTCATTTTCTAAACTTGCATGCAGCTCCTCATTCCAGGAAGATTCAAAGCATAGTGTTCTGGAAATTGTGTCCCTTCTCTCTTAAACACTGTTGAACCTCTGCTGAGAAGCCTCAAAGGGTATAAAGAAATAACTGAGCTGAATCAGATCACCCAAACTGTGTTACATACTGCCACCTGTTCATGGGCATGATGAGGGCTTTGGATAATGCCTGCTTATTTAATGATGATTAATTTTGGTTACAGCAATTCCATGTTTTATGTAGACATAGAAGTTATTTGTGATTATTTGTTGGAAACTCCAACAATGCAGTATTCTTGGTTTTCTAGTCTGTAAGTGGTTCAGTGGCTGCTTGACTTTGCTTCTTGCCTAGGGTAGTCAAATCCAGATGTGCTTGGTTGGTTGGGCAGTGGGGGACAGGAGCGACACTAAAAGGAAAGTTAGCCCGTGGGACTGTCAGAGTGTAGCCGCTGAGGGAAACAGGTCTGTGTGCCAGTACGTTGCTTTTCGAGTCTAAATCGTTTAAAACTGTTGGCAGGTTGAACATCATGGCCTGCTTGCACCCCATGTATGTTATTTATAAAGGCCTTTCTTAGTATCCTCTTTTTATGTAATGGAGTAGAAACACCCTCCTTTTCTTTCTGCTCATGCTGCTGAAACTGGTTCTGCTACTCTGGATAATCATTAACTCCAAGTGTTTTTGGCACTACTTATACACAGGGAAGGAAACAGCTGAAATACTGCCAGGTGTGCTTTGGCTCCCCACAAAAACCAAGCAAAATCTTTGGGGGTAAAATCAAGCTTTGCTGTGTGGGGACAATTTGTCACCTACAGCAGCTGCTGTCTCAGGACTTGGCTGAATTTAAACCAAAGCCACTGGTGCTGTATTGAGGGGACCTTCTCCAGGCAGAGGGTGAGGACACACAGTGTCAGACCACTTGCTGAGCATCTGGCAGGCACATAGATGTGTGACCCAGGTGGGAGAAGCTGCAATTACTCTCTGAGGCTTCCAGAAGGGAGACTCCCATTTGCTGCATGGAACCGAGTGTTACTGGGCTTGTATTTTAATAAATGCAGTGTCTTCTGAAATACTTAAAAAGTGCATTGCATGGCAGTGCTGGTCAATCTGCAGGTGTGATGTTTACAAAAGTTTACCTGAAGTCTCCTTTATTCACTGTCCCATCTGTATACATTTCTCCATATTTTAAAGAGAGGGCATGCAGTTAGAAAGCCTGCTCTAGGCTGGGAATTCCCAAAGATTGGACTGAGCTGCCATTCCTGGGGATAAGGCTTGTGCTCTACAGTGGCAGGGAGAGCAGCTCAGAGCTCTGTGCTACCTCTGGCAAGTGTTTGGGAGAAGTGTCAGACCCCAGCACAACTTCCTCCTCATACATGGGGTGGTGCACAGGCCTGCCATGCTGTGCTTGGCCAAGTGCAGGTCCTGGAGAGCCATTCCAGACTTCCATTTTTCCCACATATGGCTTAATAGTAGTTCGTGTGTCACCAGCTGTAAATACGTGAGCAACCTCACTAGGACTGGTGGTGAAGGTTGTGAGCCTCTCTAGGTACTCTAAGAGAGACACTATTTTCTAGCTAGAACTTGATATTTATTTTTTCCTTAAATATCTGTGGCATTAAGCAATACTAGTGTAAGGCAGAATAGCTAGATGTAGCCTGCATCTCTCTAAATCTGTTTCTAATCTCATCTAAAACCATATGCTTGGCAGCTTAAGAGTCTTAAGTAGAGGTTGCAAATGTGAAACATCAGGGATGTTTACACGGAGTGCTAAGGTATGATTCATACTGAAATAATTTTATGTTGTGAATTCATAGCTAAATATTAGCAGAATTCATATGCCTACCAGAACTTGATAATGTGTGAAAACTTTGACAAAACCGCTTGTGATGCACTTTAGTTACATCTCGGGGGGGAAAAATGTTTGAGATTACTCAGCTATCTCTGTAAGAAATACAATACATAAGCATGTCAGTAATCCTGTTTTAAGTTTAAAAAATGAATGTGCAGAAGCAAATAAAAAAACCCCATTCGAATTAGTTAAAAAAAAAGTTTTGTAGATGATTGTTGCATAAATGTTCTTTGGTTTAAAATTATCTGTTAATTACTTCATTTTGGTGCTCAGTTTTCTTCTTCTGGAATAAAGTCTAGAAAGTTTTCTTCCAAGGTTTCTCATTTTCCTTGAAAGCAGCACACCTGACCTTCTTCCCCTTAAGTAGAGGGTTTTTTTTGGAGGTTTTTTGAGTGGTAATGTAACTTACAGCAGTGTCAGAAGATTGGAGGGAAAACAAGTACAAAGCAGTTACTGGGGAAGCCATTTATGGCAGCTTGTTCTCCATTCCTACAGAATTAACAGGCTTAACTTCAGTCATGCCTTAGTCAATATGCAGATAGTTTTCCCTACTACCACAGCTAATGGGCATTGTGGAGACAGTCATCTGTCATTCAGTTATTCTCTTTTTTTTAAATCAGATTTCATCTTCCTCCTTAATCCATGATGCCTTGCATTCTTTTAAAAGTAGAGTGTATATATATATATAATACATTTATTTATAAGTAAATGTAAATACATATTAGTTAACAGTAGCCAAATTTGTTAACTTACCTGGCTTGGAGTGGCACTTTGGGGTGCTTTATAGTGAGTTTATAAAGCAAAGAAAGTTTTTGCTATTTATCCCAAATCCTAAAAGTGGAAGCTGATAAGATGCTTCTCTTACTTTATAAAAGAAAGACTTGACTTGCATCATCTGTCTCTATCTC
Organism: Acropternis orthonyx; assembly: GCA_035583155.1. Taxonomy (NCBI): domain Eukaryota; kingdom Metazoa; phylum Chordata; class Aves; order Passeriformes; family Rhinocryptidae; genus Acropternis; species Acropternis orthonyx. The sequence continues at coordinate 5,512,426 of JAWWEU010000011.1, forward strand.
CTGTGTTATTTTTCCCAGTGTTGTCATTCCTGCTAATCTTTCCTGTCAATGCTTTCTCAGCTCTCTTAAATCTTATGTTTTTTTCCAGGCTTGCCTGAAATGAGTGGTAGTTTAATATCCTTCTCCCACAGGAATACTTCGGTTTGCTTCTGCTGGAGCGTAGAGGTTAGGGATGGAGCCTGCTTAATGTATTTGTAGTTTTTCTTTGAGATGATTAGTGCTTGAGTTTACTGAGAGTATGTATCCCAAACTTCCTTTAAAATAGAAGCCAGCAACTGGGGATAAGTGGTGGTTGACTACTTAAGGCTATTTTTGTTCTATAGCCGGTGGAAACCTGAAAGAATTGAGGATTATGACATGAATTTCCACTTTCTTTTACAGGTAAGCTTTCTGTACAAATAGCAGATTATGAAAACACGCATTTAAAAAATTGGTGAAATGGTTTTAAATGGCTCCTAAAGTGTTTCTTTTTTAGAGATGAACTATCTTTATATGTTTATCAAGTCTTTTGCAAGCTGAGACAGAAACGTGTTTCTTTGGGCTCTTTCTCTGCAAAATATCTAAGCAAGCTTTTATTCAAATGAAAAGATTGCTATTGAAATGCATTTAAAGATAAATTGCAGAAGGAACTTTGACATGCTAGCTAAATTTACTAGGACTGTTTGTCACTCCTAAAAGTGTGCTACAGGGACACACAGAGAATTGGAAGAAGAAAGTGGTAAAGCAAATGGGAACATAAACCTGCATACCTTCCTGTTGTTATCGTTTTTCTTCAAATTTTTGTTTTCCCCCTTAAAACCAGAATTTCAGCACAAGAATACACTGAGCAATACAGGTTGGGAAGTTAGCACTGAAGCAAAGAAACCCTTTTCCCATATCATACTCTCCTGTGATCACTATTCTTAAAAAAAAACCCACCAAACCCAAACAATTAAAAAAATTCTCATTTTTTGAACATTCACATGATAATCTGTGCACAGGTTCAGCTGGTCTGTATTTTTTTTGTTTGTTTTTTGTGGCCCCCCCCCCCCGCCCAAGTGCCCAGTCCTTACCAGTTTAGGTATTCAGCACAAGTTTCTGAAAGCAATATTAAGTAGAAACAGAACTTTAAAGGGCTTTACAAGTGCACACACTGTTTGCTTTACAGATGGACAAAGAAGAATTTGATACATTGATGAATGAATCTTGAATTTCCTGAGTTAGCTGTAAAGATGTGTATAGTGTGACTTGGACTAAGGATGTTCTAACAAGTTGGACTGACTGGTGTGAATGTTTTTTGTGATGGCTCCACTAAGTTCAGCATCTTTGCATTATTTATAGCCATCTGCTTGATGTGTTGAAGGCTCTGGCTCAATTAGATTACCTTTTAGCAGTAACAGCTCTCAGGAACAGTGCAAACAGGCATGTGTCTGGCTGCTGCAGAATAAATAAGAAAGTAAATAAAGTCAGTGGTGTCTTCCTGGAAGGATCTTTAACTGCTTTACTTATGGAATAAAATGGACACGTGGTGAAAATGTTCCAAGGCAAAAATCTGTGATGGCCTTTGCCCTACACTGTGAAAAGAGAGTGTTAAGGAATGGAATTATTCTGTATTTACAGTGGATTAAAACAAAACAAAGCAATCCACAACCCACTGAGTGACAAATGCCTCTGAGCTGCTGAATTTCCAAACATCTCCATTTCAGTTTTGTAGGATGGAGTTATTTATAAACTTCACTGGGGGGAGATGTGGAAGTGACATTTTAAACAAGATATTTAGAAAGACCAGCCAAGAATGATGGAAACCACAACAGAGTGTAGAGATGTGACCACAGGCCAGTCGTTCAGTCCCTTCTCAGTCTGTTTCTAACAGCAGCACTGGGAGAACAGCATTCCTCTTGTGCATGGTCTGGTTTGGAGAAAAATGATGTTCACATATGAGTCATTTTACTGTGGAAATATGGGATGAATGAGGTAAATCGCAAAGACTCCCTCTTGATTGTGGGTGGAGGAAGGAAAAGAATATCTCTAATATTTTTAAAGAACTACAAGCTGTAAACAGGACTGTGTGGCCCCAGAATTTTCCTGTGTGCTGAATAATCAGGGTGAGATTGAGCGGCAAAACAGTCTTTGACCTTTGCTGCTTTTCATAACAAGGGTGAAGGTGAAAAGATGACCAAGATTTTGTCCTCTTGAAGTCAGCAGCTCTGTAAGGTCCAGGAGAGCTCAAGCATGCATTCATCTGTCTCTGCTAAGTAAACCCATATCAGGAGATGCAAAATGGAGAATGTTAATGAACTAAGAGATGGGAGTGCATGGTGGAAGTGTTGGTTTGGAAGAAAAGTGCTGAGGAGTAGACTGGTGTAAGCTTCTTATTGTGTTCCCACCAAAAACGTGCACCTGGCTGTCAGTCCCTGCGTCAGCAGCCATTCCTGAGAGTCAGAGCTTCAAGGGGGATGCAAAAACTCTAAGTTGCACAGTCAGCCAGGAAAATTTCTCTGGGAGAAGTGTGCAAACTTATTGGAAATGTATTGGTCAGTATAGTACTAAATCTTAATATTTTTTTTTCTGTTTGATTTAGCTTAACTGCTGAAGAATATCAATTGCTAAGACTCTGCATTATTAACATTGACACAGTGCAGCAATTTCTGCAGTTCTGTAGTTCTGGGAGCTGTTTTGCTTGTTCATTAGTGTTTGTTTATTGGGAAAAATATTAGAAGGATGTGGAATTCTGCCTCCACAGAGATGAGCAGAAGCTGTCCACTCTAAGGACCATGTCTAACTGGAGCACACACAACATCAGTAAGGCTCTTACTTGTAATTATGTAATTTGGATTTTAGCATCTGCCTCTTTCTTAATTGGACAAATTACAACTCATACAAATTATTACGACAATAACAGTAATTACAGATTGATAAATTAGAGGAACAAAGATGGTGCAACTAATTTGTTTGCTCCCTTAAATCATCTCGAGCTGCAGTTGTATGGAAACGCTGCCATGTCTTCATCCTGTGGAAGTTGTTTTTCATTTTCAAGCTCTTTTTTATATTCTGAAATCAGCCTGTTATTATCTTAGCATGACATTTGGCCTGCAGTTCCCAGCTAGGGATGGAAAAGGCTATCATTGGGCCTCTGCACAAAATAACTGGGCAGAACGTTTCTGTATACAGGAACTGTTATTCTCACCTTTTGAAGAGCAATTTCTTTGATGACTCCAAGAATATTTGACCTTCAAAGTAAAAGCTTCAGGCAGTACAATTTGCCTTTGTAGCAGTTGTGTAGAGGGTTGGATTTTTGTGTGTGTGTGTGTCCTCCTTGTTAGTTTTGAGAATGAGCTCCACTCTTCTGTAAATTGTAGTGGTTGTTATTGAACTGGTTAGTCCCATTCAGACTCAGAACTGAGTTAACAGTAGTGGAGAACAGGTAATATTTAAGAAAACATCCTTCTCTGAAAAGCTTCTGGAACTCTTAAAAGCCTTCTCAGAGCTGTATATAAGGAAACCAGGTTTCTTCTATTTTTTGTGTCAAGTATCTAGTGTGGGGTTTTTTTTTTTTTTCCCTGGAAAAAACCCCTCTCTTGTTGCCTCCTGACTTCAGGCTAAAGGAAAAAGCATATGATGTGTGGATGACCCCAAGGTAGATGTACCCCGAACAACTGCAGGCCTTGCTGTTACTTGTGTTTAAGCACATTTGCCAACTAACAAAAACATGTAACCATTCATTAATTTGAGGATGACGTGTGAGGCTGCTCAGCAGAGAGGTCAGAGCAGATCCTGAGCTCTTTTAGAACTGTTAGGATGCTTTTTATTTACCTCCTAGTAGAGAAGCTTCAAGAATGACTTCAAGGATATATTGGTCTTAGCAAGTTTAATCTCAAACCTGTGCTTCTAAATTCTTGAACACATTTAAAAACTTTTTGCACTAATTTTTAAGAACATGCATGTCCTCTGTAGCACAAAGAAACACTGTCAGCAATTAAAGATCCTACAGTTGGCAAATAAAGAATTGTTTTACTATTGAAAAGATTTTTGCACTAACATTCAAAGATTTCACTAAAAGAGTAAATAATTAAACTTTGCTCTTCCACTGTTCTGTCAACTGTTGAGATTATTGATGTGTTCTCTAATTTTGACCCAGAGAATTCAATACATGAGACTGACAGAATTCAAGTGTCACAGATGCACACCAAGGGGAGGGATCTAATAATTGTGTTCTTATTTGGGGCCATAATATTTTCTAAAAAGAGTTATTTCTATTAAGGCATGAGAGTATTGGTTAAAAAGAGTTAGGGCAAAATGTCCATACTGAGTAGTGATTGGTTGTTGTACAACACTTGTCTGTATTTATTTCTACTGTATTGCAGAAGGTGTTAATATCTTCAATTTAATACTAAGGTTTCAATGTCAAATTTAATCAAAATGATACAGCTCAGTTTAGGATTGCCATTTCTATTTGAATACTGTGTAATAACAAATAGTGTAAGTGTGGTTAGTAATTTTGCCAAAATCAGTGATGCTTTGCTAGATTTTTATCAGAATAAGCAAACAGATTTCCCCCTCCTTTCTGTTACATTGGTCTCATTCATTAGAATGTACTTTTTGCCTCTCCCTTTGTTTTTTCCCAAGTTGATATGTCTGTAAGAAACCTGGACAAGAAGCCAAAAGCTGTGTTTTATGGAGCATGTGTCCAGCTTCATGTGACACTTGGATACATCTTTGAGCAAGGAGCTGAATTAATTCCGTGTATTGGTTTCTGGTACACTACTGCACTCTGTGGACAAACAAAGTGGATAATCTGGTGTCTGTTAATGCAGTGTGTGTTTTACTACTTGATGCAGAAAAACCTTCAACTCTGCTTTTCAAGGTGGGAATAAAAGTGTCAAACTAATCAACAGGCTAGAACAGCTGAGCTTTGTAGCAGCTGGGCAGCAAATTCTTGAAAAGCATTGCTGGTTTTACTCAGTCCCTCCTGAATCATTGTCATGAATTATTTTTATTTCTAATAAACTAAATATAACCAGAGGGCCACAAGCACTTGTTAAGAGTGCTGGGATCATTCCCCTCTGCTTACATATGGTCTTGATAAGAGTCCGATGCTCCAAAATACTGTATGTGCTTCTCTTCTTGGGTGGGGAGAGGATGCTGATTAGGGCTCTATAAGATATGGGACTGTAAGAGCAAATAACCATGTACAGTTGTTTCCTGCTAAATAAAAACACATGTGAGTTCTTCCCTAGTACAGAAAAATCCGTTTTCATGCAGTGTTGTCTGGAAATAGCACTTTACAGAAGCTTAGGAAGGGACTGTGCAGGGGAGATGCTCCATGCAGTAAACTCAGATTAAAACTATGAGAAATAGTGTATTTCACAGACACTATGTTAGCAGGTGAATTTTTGACTGCCAGAGTGGAGGAGAAAGAAGATGGGGTTCTGAGATAACAGAACTATTTATTTATTAGGACTGTTTGAGTTGTTTATAGAATCATAAAATATCCTGAGTTGGAAGGGGCCCACAAGGATCACCAGCCCGACTCCTGACCCTGCACAGGACACCCTAAGAATCCCACCCTGTGCCTGAGAGCGTTGTCCAAAAGCTCCTTGAGCCTGTGCCAGGCTTGGTGCTGTGACCACTTCACTGGTGAGCCTGTTCCAGTGCCAGCCACACTCTGGGTGCAGAACCTTTTCCTGCTATCCTACCTAAACCTCCGCTGTCATGGCTCCAGCCGTTCCCTTGGATCCTGTGCCAGGGCACCAGAGAGAAGAGATCAGTGCCTGCCCTTCCTCTTCCCCTTGTGAGGATGCTGCAGGCCCTGATGAGGTTTAGTTATTCACAAATAAGACAATGGTGAAATTTCTTGGCAATTAGTTAGGAGAATAATTTTTAAGGCTTTTTTTATGCCCTGTCTTTTTTTTTTGTTTTTTTCTGCCAAGACCTCACCTGATTTGTAAAACACTGGGATGGTATTTATAGAACAGTTTCTTAACCTGAAGTCTGGTGATGTATTGGTATTTAAAGCAGTGATAATGCTGTTAGTGAGAAGCTTTAATTGTGTGGTTATAGACCAACAAAATTAGGCTCACTGGTGTGCAGTCATGATAACCTGGAGATATGCTAAATTCTGAATTTAAAGATAAGACTTCCCCGCTCTGCATCCCTATATCATGAATATTACAGAAATGTGCCTAAAAGCATGTAGTTCAGGGGATTTGGTGCTTGCTCCTGCACACTGCTTTGCCAGCCAGTTTGGTGACAGGCTGTATGAATTTCAGCATGTTGATAAGGTTCAGTGTTCCAAACATGGCTATTCACCTGGCATCCTTGGTAAAAATCCCTCTCTGTGTGAGTTTCTTACCTTCAAAATGTTTATCTTCGAGGATACTGTATGAAATCCATCAGGAAACCGAGGTACCCAAGGGTTATTTGCTGGATCCCAGCTGTACCTGCAAAGTTGGCCTCACGCGTGAGCTGCAGTGGGAACCCCCAGCCATCTGTTTTGCTACCTGTTTTGAAGAAACACCATAGCAAAGGACTTTGTGTGCCTGTTAACAGAAGACTGAAGTTTATGGTGACAGATCAGCTTGTAAACATGGATTTACTGTTCTGTTTTATTGTGTGTCTATGCTAATCCATACCTACATGCTAGAAACTGAGACCTCCTATGAAATTGTACAGGGAGTCAGACACTGTACTATATTATTTTGATAGGGTTTTTTTGTAGGGATATGATCTTTGGGAAGCATGAGTTACCAAGAGGTGTATGTGACAGGAATAGTACTGATAATAACTATCCTGTTTCTTCTGTAAAGTGTTATACAGTCTGTGGCACTGCCTGCTCGAGATCAACATACTACCTTCTTGCATGGATGAGGCAAAATGTGTCTTATTACCGAGAGTGCTCAGCAGCACAGTTGGGAATGATTAAATGCTGCTCACAGCAATGTCTTTGCTCATGACACAGTGATTCAGCACTTCATGTTTCTGAGCAAGGAATAGGACTTCAGCCATTCCCTAATTGCTGTCAGCCTTGTGTACAACCAGTGTTTTCTGCTTGGGTTGTGTGCTTTGTCCATCCTCTGCCCTCTTGGTTAAACTACAGCAAGTTAACTTACATAGGTGTTACACCCTGGAGATAGCACTGAATAGCATCATTCATTAAAACAAAACAAAACAACCTACATAGTCTCTGCTGCTTTTCATTTTGAAATAGGAAAATGATCTTGGCACAGGGCATTTCCTGGGGATTAATGACTGGCTGGGGTTAATGGCCCTTGGCTGCACTGTGGGCCATCAACTCCTCCCTGCTGGTCATTAATCTGCAGGAAATGCCCTGTGCCAAGATCATTATTGTTGTATTTGGGTTCTTTGAGAGCTGAATTCGGGAACCCACACTGCTCTAATGTGTGAGAGCCTGCTGGGTTTTCTTACATTTAGGCCCTACACATGATTTTTTTTTTCCTTGCCTGAGCTTATCTGAAGTTTCCAAATGTTTCACTTAATGGAAAGTGTCTTTAACGCTTCAGGTCCTTTAAAATATTTCACCGAGCAGCAACCAAGGTAATGCTAAACTTTGTGGTGAAAATAAAATTTCTGTGTAGCAAACAGTTTTGAAAAGACTATATACTTGAGGGTAGTCTGTTCCTTTTAGTCTAGCCTGGAGCAACAGGCTTTGGTCTTGGCATTTAAGTGTGAAGACAGCCCTGACAGTCAATTTGTCTGGGCTTTCTACTGCAGGGTGGGATTGCAGGACTCGGGGTTATGCAAGCAAAATGGTTCTCGTTTTTTAAGAGGCTTTCTTGGAAAATTAAGAATAAGAACGGATATGCTGATTTTACCTGTACCACCTGCCAACAGTGTGCACAAAGTGGTGTTTCTGTTCATTCTCCCACTGAGATTTGAGGCTCTGAATGCACAAATTACTTTATGTAGATTTTACATAGTAAGTTTATGAAGCTTTGCTGTACTCTGCACTGAAATTGGTTTAGGGTTGAATACAAAGTTCCAGAATTAATAAAAAAAATTCCTTCAAGTAAGTCAGTTCAGTATTGGCATATTTCTTTATTAAAGAACCCCAACAAAGCACACAAAAGAAACCACTACCCCCACCAATCTTCTACTGATCAAACTATTTGATCATATTAGACCATGTTACAAGTAAGGTTATAGCAAAGTGAAGCTCACAGAGCAAGTAGTGAATGCAGTGCTGAGGAACTCAGATGGTGAATAAAATTGGTACTGTGCATGCATGTAGCATTCCCAGACAACTGTTATTATGTCAGTGAATTAATAAGTTCACTGAAAAGAGTAAAAATCAATGTTTTGCCCTTACTTTTTTTTCCTTCTTAAATGCTTTCTCCTTGTTCCTTCTTTTCTTTCTGACTCAGGTCTATGAAGTCTCCTGCACTTTCCTTCAGAAGCTTTGCAAACAGGCAGCCTGGTGCTGTCCTCCGAGTTCTCAGACGTACCATGCTGTGAATCTGCCTTGGGTCAACAGAAAACCTTCCTAATGTGCATTTCAGATCTTGAAAATGCCACAGTGTGCATGAGATTTGAAGACAGCAAGCTTAGTAGAGACTGTCGCATCTGTATAGACCTTTTTGGTGGATTTAGTAGCATTTCAGCAAGGAGAGGGAGGAGGGATGTTTCATCAAGAGAAAAGGTCCTGGATCAGGTCCACATACAAACTTTCATAGATCTTCAGATTAAGTGTGGAGTTTGGATTTTTTTGGGGATGAAAGTATGTTCACAACCCAGCCCTTGTGTCTATTAATCAAGGACTGTTCTATTATTGTAGAAGAAATGCTCTGAAGTCATTCGCTGCAGTGATTACAAACTGTCAGTCTGAAAGTTTTGCCTAGAGAACGTGATATGACAAGAACTAGGGATTACTAATATTTTATAAGTAAACAATACTATTATAGCAGTTTAGGTTGCATTTTTTTCTGGAGAAATGGTAATTCCTATTCTGACAATAAGTCTGTAACAAGGAGACAGCCTGCCATGTTACTACCTTGGCATGTACTTTTTAAAAATAGATTTTCATGTTCTGTCACTTACCTAGTGAACATCACTGAATATCAGAGATGATGTAGGTAAGTCAGGAAGTTGATATTGTTGTTGATGCACTCGAGAGACTCTGTTAGCAAAAGCAAAGAAAAATGCAGTGAATAGCAGGGCAGAAATGACAGGGCTGCCTTTTGTTTGCCTCATCTAGGAAGATGTAAAGGGGGAAGAATTTTACCTGTAAAGAAACCTTGCTTAAATTCCAGAGTATCTTTGTTTTGCTGCTAGTCTAGTGAAGTAATCTTTTATTGCTGTCAGACTATAAACTTTATACAGAAGATAGCAAGCCTCTGGACTTGGTAGGCATCAATTTTCTGTGAAAGTCTTTGTCTACTTTCTCCCAAAGACTGCGGGGTTTTTTTTGCATCGGAGGAAGGTGGGGGGGGGGCGGGGGGAAGGGGTCCAAGGGAAAGGGCAATAAGCCACGAGAAATTGTTTTCCAAACCTCTTCTTTATCTGCACCCAGCCTTGATGAGGACTGGTCAGAAGGGGTCCCTTGTACCGAGAATCGTGGAATCTCCTTTTGGCTACATTGACCTCATTGAGGGAGGATAGTTGTATACTTGTACATGATGCCTGGTACATGGCAGTGTTTTCACCCCAGAGTGATTAGTTTTAACGAAACTCCATCTTGCCTTTATCAACAGGCTCAGGAAATCCCATGAAATCCTCACCCCTGCTGCTCCAGCTCTCACAGTCTAGTGAAGTCAACAGCAACTTTGCTGTGTTCTCGGTTAGAGAAGCCTTGAGCAGGAAACACTGGGTGCAGTGGAGATGCATGTGTGCAACCTGACCTGCTGCTGCTCTTTGGGCAGCTGCTTTTACCATTGTGAATTAGTTGTGATGTACTGGCATTCTCAATGCTAATGTATGTTTATGTATGTGTAACTAATTCCCTAAAGTACATAGAATGATAAACCAGGCTTCGTATCTGTGCTGATTTTGGCTGGGGTAGAGTGAATTTTCTTCATAGAGGTTGGTATGGGGCTGTGTTTTAGATTTGTGCTGAACACAGGATTGATCATATAGAGATGTTTTTGTTATTGCTGAGCAGGGCTTACACACAGCCAAGGACTTTGCTCCTTTCTGTACTGCCATGCTGGGGAGGGGCCTGGGGTTTAATGGGAGGCTGGGAGGAGACACAGCCAGGGCGGGTGACCCAAAGTGACCAAAGGGATATTCCAGATCATATGTCATTAGTATATAAAGTGGGAGGAAAAAGGAGGAAGATGGAGACATTTGGAGCGATGGTGTTTTCCTCCGCAAGCCACTGGTACCCATGATGGAGCCCTGCTGTCCCAGGGATGGCTGAACACCTGCCTGCCCATGGGCAGCAGTGAATCAATGCCTTGTTTTGCTTTGTTTGTGCATGCAGCTTTTGCTTTCCCTGTTAAACTGTTTTATGTCAATCCATGAGTTTTCCAGCTTTTACCTTTCCAATTCACTCTCTGATCCTGCCTGTGGGGGAGTGAGCGATCAGCTCTGAGGGGCTTGGCTGCTGGCTGGGGTTAAACCACGTCCTTATTTGTTGGGAGATGTATTTATAGGGAAACTTTGATAAGTCCTTACGTTTTGTCAGATGTAACTTTCAAATCCTGTTGTTGTTGTCAGACATACCTCACTATTTTAATATGTTATCTCAGAATGTGAAAAAGAAAAAAAAAAAGGGTTAGTTTCTTATTGGTTTTCTGCTCTTAAGATCACTGGCTTCACACATGGTTAACCGGCTAACAGTTATTTTGTAGTCAGCAACAAAAACAAGGCTGAAGAGTTCAGTATGATATTTATCTCAGGCGGGGGTGGTGCTATCTTTACTGTGTGGTTAGAAAACCTGTCAGAAACAGAGTAAATATTAATTAAAGAATGTTGTGGGCTGCAGACAACATTTCCATCAAAATTAGCTTTAAATGGAGAATTCTAAAGCAGTTTTGGTGGAGCTAGAGTCATGAGGATCATAGTGAAGCTGAGTAGTTAAGATATCCTGATGCATGCAGCAGAATGCCAATATTTGACTGTTGTATACCATACATGTTTGACCTACTGTAGCTTTGTGTCTGTTTTCAGAAATCACACCAGTTTATCTTACTGTAATCTTTTTCTAACTGCCCTGCTGTTCACAGAGCATTATATGTACTCCAGTGCATGGGAAACTATGGAAGCAGGATGATGGCTGTATTTTATCTACTGCATGCAATATTCATTCCAGAGAAAGATGATTTCATTAGCTGTTATTTTTGATTGTAAAAATTAATAAGTAGTTGTGAATTTTAGCTTTTCTCTTTGCTTCTCATTTCCTACCTGCCAAACATTTGAATTTGTTATCCCAATAAAGAGATGGGGGCTGTGATACTGGCTTATTAATTGTAGAAAAGTAACTAACTGTCAGTAACACTTGAAAAACTTGTTAGCCAGATACTTGTCTATGTGTATGTGTTGCTTCATTTTGTTGGCTTCAGCAGAAATTTATCATTCTCTTTGAAATGTGGAACATCTTAGAGGAGAGAAAGACAGACTCTTAGCATTTGCAAACCCCAAGATACCAGGAGAACTCGGTTTGCAATCATAAAGAGAAGCAGTCATACCCAAGAGACATCACTACTGGACTAAGAAAAATGTTTGCCAATCAGCAATATATAATGAATAATGAACAATATTTGTCATCTCCCTGAAAGTGGAGCATTGCAATACAAGCAGTGCAGCTGTTATTCTTTAATTGCAGCTGGATTAATAAAATGTAATTTTTACAGCCCATTTGCAATATACCACTGGGGAATACGTTTTAGTACCACTTTGGGTGTCTTTTAGTTAATAATTTGTGCCTTTTGAGCATAAGTGTTTGGCTTCAAATCCCAGATACAAGTTTATTAAAAATTATAATAGTTCTTAGAGACTATAAAATGAAATGAAGTGCACAAAATGTGCATTTCCAGTGCTTGAGTTTAAAACCATTTTTTTTACTTGACTAATTTCAGTCTTTCGAAGACTAGAATGTATTGGATTTAAATAATTATTAAATGTTTAACTAGTCAAACATACAGCATAATTTTCAATAGATTATTTATATTTGTTAGTAATTAAAGATTCAGAACGGCACTGAGAGGATGTGGTCATAATATGTAATTTTTAAAACTTGCCCAATGTTTATGCAAAGCAGTAGCACTGCACGGAAACAGAAGTCAGAAACAACAAGGCAGCAGTTGAAGGATCTGATTTACAGAATAAGTCTGACCTAGTCAAAAATAATTGACAAGCCTTTTATGGATAAACTGCGTTTTACTGCTGGTTGAATGGGAGTTCCCATTAAAGTCAAGGCTAAGTCAGCTCTTGGCTAATTTCCCTTTGCTTATCACTGGCAAATTCTCCAAGCAAGTGTCAGAGATGCAAAGCTACCTCTGGATAAAAAAACTTCCCTGGAAATTCCATCGGACAACCAGGGTGCTTTCTCAGTTACCTGTGGAAAGAAGCAGCTCCAGATGCTGAGCTCCACGTTCATGTGTTTGCATCTCTTTGACATCTATATTAAGCAGTTACTTCCATTCAATTAGTATGAAATATGGAGAAACAAAAGCCTTCCTTATTTTTGGGATGTGGGACCTCTGCTTCCACTTAGATTATTTTCAGTTTTTAAGCTGGTGGTACACCAAGGTGAGAAGGTGCCACGGTGTGGATCTTGCTGGTTGATGCTGTGAACATGGCTAGGGTTCTTCCCTTGCTCGTTCTGCTCTTCTCTAGGCAGTCTATCTCAGTAGATCTAAGAAAAGTTAGTATTTTGGGATAGAAGGTGTTGAAGACACTCTCATACAACTGGGACAAGGTTTGTTGACTCTAATTTGGCTAAATAAGCATGGTACTTGGTGTTTGCAGTCTTGTTCCTTTTACAGCACGGTATTATAACTTGGTTGGTTAAATCGAGCAAATATTGCTGGAATGAAATGGAAAATAAACAGTTCTACTATCATTGTAATGGAACCTTACTAAAACCATGCTCACTGTTCTCTGTGTTGGATAAAAAAAAAAAAAAAAAAGAATGCTCTGGTAAACATTTGGAAAAAGATTCCCAGAACCCAGAATCCAAATGCTGTTAGCATCAGGGGGAAGGCTGAAGAGGAGGAGGCCTGGAAAAGATGATGCTCTGTAATAGTCAGAGAAACTCAATTTCAGAATTAGATTTTTGCCAGAAAATTGATTCACACAGGTGAGTTAAGTGTTTGCAGCCACCAGCCCCACTTCATGGAAGGTTCACTGCTAGTGTTCAGCACTTGTACATAACGAGAAGCAAGTAAGTCTCCCTTTTAAAAAGTGATTTTTTAAAATCATGGTTATCTGAATAAAGACATGGAAAAACAGCTTTGCTGTGGACTTTAGCTGTAGTGTTACTGCAGTTACTGTACTGTTTTAGATTGAATACGTGCCTGTTATTCCTTCATCCTTTTAAGATTTTACTCTGAAAACTGGAATTGGTCTGTGTCAAAGAAGTCCTCTCCCATGTTTAGTTTTCTCCATTCTTATCTAAAATAATGGGTCACAGGACAGGATTAACACAGCCCTTCTATGGATGAGTGTACCATTTAGAACAAGACTAAGGTGAGAAAAGAGAAAGTTGGAGAGCTTGCTCTAAGCAAACACTAAATGTAATGCCTCTCCTACCCTCTGATAAATCCTATTATCTCTGAGCATTGCATGGAAGGGAGGGATAAAAGATGAACCCCTCAGTGAAATAGAAATTTGCTTAAAGGTAAGAGCAGAGTAAAAGGAACTATGTTAAACTTGAACTGTAATTGCTGCATCTGTGTCAGGGTTTGAAGGGTCAAGCACTGCACAAAGCTTCAATAGAAGGGCAGTCTAGTTGTAGTCCTGCCTTTTTTTGTTCCTATTTTTCTTGCTCCTTGATGAGTGAACTTGACTGGGTTACTTTACATGGGATGATTGCACTAGTGTGAAAAGACAATTTTTTATTTTTATTTTTTTTTGGGCCTTTAAGGAATTTGATCTTGAAAACTAAAAATGAGGAATACTTATGAGCTTGTTATATCTGTTGCCAGATAATTTTATCTGAATTTAAATTTGAAAGAGTCAGAGTAAAGCAGGGAATGACCCAGCCTTCAGGCATTACCACGTGTCGTGTGACTGTCAGTAAAACAGGGTTAGCCTTGTAAGGGCACTTGTTATTACAGCTTGACCATGGGAACTGTGGCTGAACCTGAGTTTTCTGTTAGGCAACTTAATATATGACTTGCTTAGTACTCACAAAAAAAATCTATCATGTTTGATTTTTAATCAGATGAGGTAGTACAGACAGATGTATGCTGTTTGTGTTGGGCAATACACAAGTGGGAAAGCTGCTGAAGGGTCTCCTGTGACTAATTTTTCCTGGTAATTAATTGAAAACTTGATGGGGTGAGCTAGAAGTCCTTCATGAGCATTGCATCACCTGGAGGAGAAGGTTAAAATGTAGAAAGACCAATAAGATGCTAACTCCTGTTTGTGCCTTTTGAAAGTTCTCCCATCTCTTTATTTTCACAGACACATTAACATTGGGGGTACTGATTTAAAGCACATTAGTAATTTGGATTTGCTTCTAGTTTTAGCAGTCAGATTTGTAGTTATTTATTATTTTGAGGCACTAAGGAAATTGGTTGTGAGCATTTATATTAAGTATTGTTCTGGCTCTGCATTTTTTGGTGTGTTCACCGCTATGGCATTATACACCCTTGGTGAATACAAAGATGCTTATGAAATGGTCGAGCTGACTATTTAATTTCAGGTCAAGAAGGACTCCCTGCCATAGGGTTCAGCTGAGCCATTGTGAATAACAGTCAGTCTCAAACAAGGACACAAAGCACTTTTTTGTGCCTATGTGATGTGAGTGTTTTTATGGATTCAAAGCCTTTTTTTTTTTTTCCTGTGAATTTTTTAATTCTAAAACAACTAGGCTTTCAACTCTTCAGAACTGGCATAGCAGTTTTGCTTTGCTGTTGTTTGAGCCTGCTTTAGTGAGGTGGGAAAATCCTGGTTGCGTGATTCAGTTTGGGGGATGGATATCTCTGCACCTTAACAGCATTATGAATATGTTTTAAGTGTATATATATTCAAAACAAGTGAATATATTTATTGCAAAGTCATGTGTCAGTCTTCTTTCATTGAGCTTTCTTATTAATATCTTGTGTCAGTGTTGGAATACATGTGAACAGCTGTTTCATAGTATCCTTTCGATATTAATAGTGTTCTGTAATAGTAAAGCCACCAGGAAGATAAAATTCAGGAAACAATTTGGCCACAATTAAATGGGAGGCAAAAGTACCATTCTGTCAATGAAATTGGATTCTTGTTTAAATCACATGCGGTAAAAGGTTTGCCAGTCTTCAGGAAGCATAAAATGCCATTAACCAGCACCAGCATTTAGTCTCTTGCTAATACTGGATGTGATTTCTAATTGCTTCTGTAGTTTGTCATTGTTTAACACAATCAAATCTAATTGTCCAGAAAATTTTTCTTGGATTGTCATAGTCTATGACTATGTTTTTACTGTTATTGTTCCAGCTTCTTTTTCATCACCCCAACCTTTACTGCTTCATTAAGTCTTAAATTAGACTTTGACAATCAGCCTATTTTATTGGAATTATCAAAAGAAAGAAATATGCACGGCAAAGTCGAAGGGGAGGCTCCAGCATCTTATTTTATTTCATGCTTAGCAGTTCCTTGA
This sequence comes from Acropternis orthonyx, assembly GCA_035583155.1. Lineage (NCBI taxonomy): Eukaryota > Metazoa > Chordata > Aves > Passeriformes > Rhinocryptidae > Acropternis > Acropternis orthonyx. The sequence goes on from JAWWEU010000011.1 coordinate 5,528,168, forward strand.
GAGTTATCAAAGTCAGGGATCCTTTATTTGTAATTAAATACTCCTCACTTTTAAATCATGACTAATAAATGTCAAGTGCAAGAAGAGGTACTATTATTCAGTGAATGTCCTTAGATATATTTTAGGGTGAAAATGTGTAGGCATTAAGGTTGTTAGTTTTTGAAATGTTGTAGGGTTGGTTTCATTACAAAATCCTAAATTTAACCACTTCAGATAAAGCTCAAAAATCATTGAAACATTTGGGGAGCTCTTATCCTTCAGGAAGCTCTTGACATTTATGGTAATTAAAAGTGAAGGTGTCTATTAAATACTTAAGTTGTTCATATAAACACCAAACTGACATGGAACTGTAAGAGTTTTATGTATCTTAATTGGAGCTGGTCAGAACTGTTCAGTGAAACTGTTTTCTGGGTTTGGTGTTCGCTGGGCTTTTATGTTTTAATGAGACCCAAAGCCTTTGAGAATACATTGATATAAATGCTATGGGAGTCACCTGGAATGTGATTTAATATTCTTGTAATTGGCAGATCCAGTTTGGTTGCTGTGAGGCAAGGATCTGTAGTCCCTGGAGCACCACTCCTGTAAAACAGGCTGAGGGAGTTGGGTTTGTTCAGCCTGGAAAAAGAGAAGGCTCCGAGGAGATCTGAGAGCCCCTTCCAGTGCCTAAAGGACCTCCAAGAGAGTTGGAGAGGGACTTGGGACAAGGGCCTGGAGTGACAGGACAAGGGGAATGGTTCAAACTGAGCGCAGGTTTAGATTAGCTATTAGGAAGAACTTGTTGACTTCGGGTGGTAAAGCCCTGGGACAGCTTTCCCAGAGAAACTGTGGCTGCCCCAGCCCTGGAAGTGTCCAAGGCCAGGTTGGATGGGGCTTTGAGTAACATGGTCTAGTGCAAGGTGTCCCTGCCCATGGCAGGGGATTCCAGCAAGATGATCTTTAATGTCTCTTCCAACCCAAACCATTCCATGATTCTATGATGTTTCTCCCTCCCTTGCTCTCTGTGTGTCTTGCACCTTATAGTCTGTTTTGGTGTAGCTGCTCCGTGTGGGTTTTGTTTGTAATGAAGAATAGGAAAATAGACATAATTTTCATTCACTTTTCAAAATCTTTCATTTCTTTGTGGAATAGCCCAGTTGATATTGGCCCCAGTGTCCTGATTGCGAGTTACCAGCATTAACACAATTATTGGAATTTAAAAGTATCTAGAGACAACTGTATTTAGAGCCAAATTTTGAAGAGTGACTTTCATATTGGGCAGTAGCAGCAAAAATGTTGTTAGTTCTTAGTACATTTTTAAAGGCTGCAGGAATTAGGTATAACCTGTAGAGGAAAAATGTTATTGTCACTACTTATTTGATGGTGAGTCCCTTTGACTAAAACTTTCAGAGTGCACCCAAAGTATATTTCTATCTGTTGTTGCCTATTACTATAATATTAGGGGGCTTTTCTGCCATATACTGAGATAATCTTTAGGTTGGAATTTTTTTAATTGACTTTCTTGCTTCTTTTTTTTTCTCCTCTCGAAGGAAAAATGCTTTGTGCATTTAAAGGATGTTACAGCAATATGTTTCAACGCATTTCATAAGAGATTTTGAGCATGTGATTTTCAAATTTGATAAATATGCCATGCTCTCTCCCCTGTTTGTATATTTAAGTCTTTCAGTGTACTTTTCAATGCATTAGGTTTTTAATACTTACTTTTCCACACGTACCCTGAGAAAAGTATGCAATCCACTGTTACTCTGAGGTAAACTGGATTTCAGTGTAGTCTGTTTCAAATTAAATGAAATTGTTTATTAGTTTTGCAGTTCTGGAGAGCAGGGGCACCCTTGGGTTTTTAGTGAGCTGATGAGGGATATGTTAGCCTATACATCCAAAGAGGACGGATGCTAATTGGACTTCTCACTTTGATAAAGTCCTTGGTTTCAGTGATGATATGCAGGTTAGCCACATCTTTTAATTAACAAGAAAACATTAAAATCCTCTGCTGGAATTCCCTAACTGTTGAGCAGTTTCTATATGCAAGTATGCTCTCTTGTGGTAAGCCATTTTATTGAATCCTCTACGAGTTCTATATTTTGACCAATTTTATTTAAAACTATGATATTTTTAATGTGTAATTCTTTCATCATGCCATTTTTTTCAGGGTTCACAAGTGCGCTATACACTGGCAGAGGTCTGTGTATAGTGTGTGTGACTGTATATATTTTGCAGTTTTGTTCAGTGCAGTGAGTTATATTCAGTGCTTAAGCAATGTGTGACTTTCCTAGTAGAATTCAGCTTGCTGTGGAATAAGGTGTTATTTGACTAAGAATGATTAAGTGTTTTAGGGTGAGATGCTTGTATAGCTTCTAAACGTCAGGTGATAAAGAGGGATTCTAGTTCTGAAGCATCTTTATCAAAATCTAGTATCAGAATGACTTGTGCTTGTTGTGACAGCTCAGATGCTGCTTATTTGAGTCTGGATCTCAGAAGTTTTGTCACTCCAGACTTGTTCAACAATCAAGAGGGGGGGGAGGGGCGGGAAGGCAAAACAGCCCAGCCTTTACTCTGATGTCGGTACTCCTGGGCGGTATGAGTGCAAAGGTGTATTCCTTTGCTCTGCCTTTGCTCGGCAGTGCATTAGGGACTATCAAAAGTATACACATAAATTCAAGAAGCATAAAACCAAATACATTGCAGTTGCCTCCATGCAAAAAAATCAGCAAGACTTTATTAGTCTTCATGATTAGTCTAGAGTCAATGAAGTATCATTTAATAAATCGCTAAGATACCTGTAATCCCCTAAATAGTTCTCAAATGACGTCTGAGAGTTCTACTCAGATTCTTTACCATCTGAATAATTTCCATACAAGTTTCTGTACTGTTTTGCTGGGCATGAGGATAGCCAAATGTCAGTAAAAACATGAGGTTATGTTGAGTTGATCTCAATCATGCAAGTCGTTGTGTGTTCTTCCCTTCAAGGAAAATAAGGCTGTAAAGAAGAATTTCAGAGAATGTTTCTTGAAGGCTGTGAAATTCTGGCATCAGCTTAAAACCAGAAACACATTCCATGTGAGCAGAACTGCTGCTGACTTTTGTGGAAGTTTTGGCAGGCTGGCAACTCAAAGATCACATTCCCATGGTCACAGAGATGATGTGATGTGTGCTGCTGTGCATGAACATTTAATGTCAAAACAATCAATTATGCAGCAGGTGTGGGCCACAGTAAAATGATCTCCTCTGGCACAGAGGTTGGATAATGTGTAGGAGAGTAGGAGATGGCTGGGATAAGAGCATACTGGAGTAACACCTTCCATTTGCTTGGAACTTAATGTAGTTGAAGAGATGAACAGCATTTTTAAAGTAAGGTTTTGATGCATGCATGTTATTTCTTTTGTTTTTCTTGAATATCAGTTATGGTTTCATTCAGTGAGATTTTAAAAGTGCAACCATGTCTTCCAGTTTCCTTCTGTTTTTATGTAATCTGAAAGAAACAGTTTAAAAGGTTGAGCACATGACATGTTGACTCAGCTCACCATAAGAGCTTAATATTGCTCTGAGCAGAAACCTGTGCTAGAAGCTTAATATAAATATTTTATGGAGAAATTGAGTATTATTTTTAGGGCAGAAGTTGCTTAAACAGCATCAGCAGTTTTGAACTACAGAAGGCAGACAGCAAATTGCACTGTTTACAGTGATAAATGTATGAAAGTGTGACGTATGCATGTAGAGTTTAAAATGATGCTGTATCATTGTATGTTCATACACGGCCATGCGCTGGTGGTGCTGTGTTACTGCATCCTATGGCACATAGCACACCTGTGCACTCTGTTTTACCTGTAGCACAGGAGTATTCTCAGTTAAAGTTTTTTTCCATGGGACTGGTTGATGTACTTGGCAGTCATCATCTCTCTTGCAGTGGTTTTCAACTTTCAAGTTGTTTTTGTTTCCTACTGTCCCTCACACTTTCCTCCTCCATGTCCTCACCCACTCTCTTCTTCCCCTTCTAATACTGAAGCCCTCTTCAGGGCTTGAAAACAAAGACGTTTTTATTTGAAGTTTCAATTATCAACTACTCAAGTCAGAAACACTTCATCCATCTTTGATATTGATTCAGTTTTCTGTTGCATATGTGTGTGTTAAATGTAAGATGGTTTAATTTTTCTTCTGTTTCAATATGCTCTCTTCAAGCTTTCATGCAACTGCTTTCCTGCTGGATCAGATTTTCTGTCTTTTTTTCTCATCAGAGAGTACTGATGAGAGGAGTACAGAACAAGGCAACACCACCTTCCTTTTTACCCTCAATTACTTCAATTTTGGGTATGGGATGATGCATGGATGTAATAATAATAGTAGTAGTAACAATAATAATATGTATATCTATGTTTAAAATTAATGGCTGTTCAGTGCCTGACTTTGCAACGTTATTCCTTTTTTTTTATTGCTGAGTTTTCTGGGCAGGCTGAGAAATTCTAATCAATCATGCAATGCCCACAGAGTTGACCAGCACCCAAGCAGTGAACCTGAGAGCTACACACCTGTAAAAAGACCCTTCTTGTTATCTTTGAAAGGGCAAGACTGCTAGTAGTTTGTTATGCCTGCTTTAGCTAAGGATGAGGGATGCACAGCTTGTTAACGTGGCTCACATGTGCTCTGAGATGAGCAAGAGAAGTTGATGGTTTGGAGTATATATAGGGTCTGCAGTAAGAGTTTTGGAGAACATTGTTGCCCATGAGTCTCACTGCTCTCTGGGTCCATTTCTGCTCTCTTCTTTGGCCTGTCCATGTTTTTTCTGCTGCTTTCCCCCAGCCTTTCTTGTTCCAATCTGCTTTTGCTGCACTGTGAACTCAATTTCCCCAAAAGCAGGCATGCTGTAGTGAGAGTTCATGCTTGTTATTGGTGAATTAATGAAATCACATTTCAAAAACCTGGAGAAACATCTGCTCTTGGATTGAGAAATTCAGAATTTTAACCCATAGGATCAATATCTGGCAGTTGGAGGCATGTGGAGCCAGATGCCATGCAGTGATAGTTCAGCAATCCAGCCTATAGACCGAACTGGCTGCCATGTAAGCTGTGTGAAAATAACTTTCCCCCCCCACTCTTTTCTGTTCTGACTTCTTGCCAGTTCTTCCTTCAGTGTCCAGTGTTCAGAACCTGCATTGTTTTGTTATTTTTATTGTTTTTTTTCTGGTATGATTATGAGCTTAACTCTTTATAATACACATTCTTCTATGTCTAGAAGAATAAGAGGATGGGGGAGAAACTCCCTTCTGTAGTAGGTTTATGTGTGAATTAATAGTAAGGGTCATTTAACTTTGGGCAGAAGGCGAATCATATGGGAGTTTGTATTGGTGTTGCAATTGAAAATGTTTTATGCCCTGAAGATCTATTTAAAATGAGTGACTTATCTTTACCCTCCATACTTATTTCTACCTTTCAAAAGATGGAAAGAATCTGGTATCCTCCTTTTCCCTAATATAAAAAGTTATTTCTTTGCTGGAAATAAACAGTCAGTCACTAAAGCTGGAGAGAGTTTTTCTTCTAGGTGGGTGATTTTCAAATAATTAATTCAGCCATCTGCAGAGTACTGTTGTTCTTAAAAGCATTCTGATTTTTGCATGTCTGCTGGTGAGGTTTTCTGTGCATGAACCTTGAAACAAATTTCAAAGCTATCAATTTTCATAGCCACATTTGTCAGTTTGGCAGCAGTTCATTCTGAGCTTGATGCTAAGCACGATTATTGTAAGTTATTAACTATGCTTCCTATAAATCACCCAAATCTGCCCAGCTCTGCTTGCAAAGTGGTGTGAGTCTCTCAGAGTGGTGCTGATACATGTATTTGTGACATATTCTATTCTTCAGAAGTTACCTTTATTTTCAGGTTTTCAAGAAAGAATGCTATTTGGTAGAAAGGTTAATTTTAAGCAGTATTCCAGTTTTGTGAAGAAAATTATTAAGCATCTGGAACTCCTAATATTTTACTTTTTATCTTTCAAAAGTGAGCTGTTTTGTTCTCTGATGCTTAAATTGAATCCCTCAGCTGAAAAAAACATTCGGAAATAGCAGGTTACTCTTGGTATTTAGAGTAAGGTTTAGAGGTTCCAGCTGGAGTCTGGCAGCTTTTGCATTGGGTTGTTGCCTGCAAACAAGCCCATCTCCCAGCCCAGCCTCTGCCCCAAAATGCTTAAATTGAAATGTAATGGCAGTGGGTGTAGCTGGAGGAGCACGAGTTGAGGTGTGATGGCTGCGCCTGGCAGGGCGAGCAGGAGGCACAGCTCTTTGTCTGGTGTCAAGTGTTCATTGGGCTTTACAGCCTTTCTGGGGCAAAACTTCCCTGCTCCATTCCCAGATATTTCTTCCCTTCTGAGAAGGGATGGGGAGAATCAAGGGCTACAAGGAGATGCTGTATACTCAACAAATTTACAGGGTATCCCCCTGAGGTGGGAAAACTGTGTGCGGCTGTGTCTGCAGCAGAGCCACTGCTGCTGGGTGGAGTCGGGAATGTGAGCACTGCCCTGGAAATCCCCTGACGACAAGGAGCTGGGCAAAAAGAGACAGGTTGTGATCCTAGTAGGAAAAAACGTGGCTTGAACTGTACTAAGCACAGAAAAAAAAAATTAATACAAAGAAGTCGAAGAGGGAGGGGGGACAAAAGTGAGGTAGAAGAGAAGCCAGGTGTGTCCTACCTAAAGGAACATCTGTTCTGGCTCAAGCTGGACAGTGCAGCAGAGTCCCTGGCCATGGGACTGCAGGAACCAGCTTCCAGTGCTCGCTCATTGTGTCTGCAGAAGGTTAAATCACACGTGCAGTGCATGTTAGTGGCCCCTGGAGGTTTCTGTATTGATCTGTGTCTTAATAATGCATAATAGGCAATCAGAGCTTTCCTGATCCTTTCACAGACATACTGTCAGCTAGAGTCGTAAATCACGCTGCTGCTGGTGGCGGTGTCTGACCTGCCCTCCACCAACACCGGAGTAGCTTTTCCTTCCACTGGGACTACTCCTCATTTATCCAATGGAGAATCAGGCTTTGTGTTTGGAACAATTATAAGGCACTGTCCCGTGGCCTTTCAACAAGGCAAGATATATTTGCAATCTGCTAAAAAATAAAAATACTCAAAATAGAGTTGCTAGTGGTATTAGCATTATTTTATGTTTCTTCAAGCATGAATAAGAATGTTTGTTTTTTTGCAATTTGTGTGTCCTGCCCTCTTTAGGCTTTGCTCTCTTTTGTAGGATGGTTTAAGACGGAGTTTTTGTTTTAGATGCTGAACTAATAGGACTTTGCAATTCTGGTGGTGCCTCCATCCCACTTATGGGAACATTGACTTTTAGCAGTGTATGCTCTTAAATCAATAGGATCTTTATTGATAATTGCTGGTGACGTAGCTGGGTTTGGCAGCAGCTAGCTGAAAACATACATTGCAGTAGTGCAATGGGTTTACTCAGAAAATGAGATTTCAGAATTATTTATTGTTGTTGGACACCATCTGCAATACTTGTCTCCCGGACTACAGGAATTCATAATTCCTGCTGTAAAATATGTATTTTACCCTTTGCTTTTGGGAGTATTTAATTGATAGCATAGGCTACTAGAAATTTGTGTAATTGTGTTACTATTGTGTGTAACTACTCATTGTGCAAACTGATTCTGATTTTGCATTTTACAACATTGAAAGTTAATTGAATTACCAAAATAATGCAATGGCAACAATAGCACAGAATTCAACTTACAGCACTAATGTAAGTTTGTCTGTTTGTATAATCTCCTGAATACTCCTTTTTCCTTTTTTTCCTTTTTTTTCCTTCTTTTTCTTTCCTTTTTTTTTTTTGTTCTTTTTCTAGTCAAGGCATAGTTAGGCATAGTTTTCCCTTGCATTGGTTCTTTAATAATGAAAAAAAAAAATAAAAGGAGAGAAAAAGCCACTGGGGCGAAAACTCATTTAATTTGCTCAGGAAGTAGGAGAATTGCAGGCTATTTTGGATATTTTGAGTACAATGTTTAATGTTTTATTTATATCTAGCATAATAAATATGCTGACCAATAATAAATCAGCAAAACTCAGTGTAGCTGAACTGTTCAAAATGAATCAGCTCCTATTTTTCCTCTAATCTTGGACAGATGGCAGGCTGCTAATGCTGTGGTTCACCAGGTGGAGATCCCTGTGCTGGGGATATTCAGGGAGGATGAAGACCAGAACCTGCCAATGGGTTGACGCTGAGACCAGAGTGCCTGTCTGGGCAGGGGCGAAGGCAGATGTGTGGTGTAGGTCCCACATCCATGGCAAGTTGTAGCCATGAAACTCCAGGCAGGATCATCTGGAGTCATGCATCTCCTCTCTTGTTGAATCAGGGGCATTGAGTGCTTCTGATCCCAAGCAGTGAGGAAGAGGAGGATCACACCTGATGGGGCTGTCTCTCTGGTACTTCATGAGGGAAGAAGAGTCTCTTCTCACTGCCCATCCCTTTCGCAAAAGCGTGGGATGACTTAAATGCGGTGTCTTCTGCAGGATGAGATGAGGTAGCCCAATATAGGGCTGGGCAGAAATAGCTCATAGAATTCAGAGTAAGGCAGCTTGGGTGCAGTCTGGTTTCATTGGCAAACAGCTCTGAGTTACTGTAATGTGTGTAACATGCCTGAACGAGCTCATTGATTACTGCTTTCTGCATCCCTTCACCACAAAGTGTTTTGCTATATAAAAATGTATTGGAAAGTGTCTCCACGCTCTTTGTCAGCACTGGGGCTGACTCACCTTGTCCTGGGCTCACACACCCTCTGATTCCCTGAACACAGTAGGGGATTTTAAACCTGCCGAGTGCCCAAAGTCACCTTTCCCCATAGGGCCCCTGCAACTGGTGCTGGAGCCCCTGAGCTCTCCCTGTCCCAGCAGGGGCAGAACCAGAGGATCAAGACTGAAGATTCTGGAGTGCTGAGCACACATCACGTGGCAGCTGAGTCTGTGCTGATGAGCTAAGAACTGTACAGACTTCTAAAATTTGGCTGACTGGGGCAAGATGGAGAAATGTGGTCTAGTTTTTTCTCCTTACTTATAAAAAGCCAGTATGGTATGTTTCCATTGGAATTATATATATTTTTTATTTCCAATTTATGATCTCTGCTGATATAACAAATTTAATAAAAATGCGGACAGAAGATTATCTGTAGTCATTCTGTATAAACCTGGGTTCGGTGAGGTTTATCTTAGCAGTTGGAAAATACAACAAAATATTAGATGAAAAATAGTTGTAAAATCTGGAAATTGACTTTTTGCTATTTTTTATGGTTTAATCTATTTGTAGAGAGAGACATGCCTTCTTTTCACAACTGGAATGAATATTGGTGAGAATACAGGTGAAAATATAATGCATATTGTCTGTGGGTTTTTCTGTTTGTTTTTGTTTGTTTTTGTGGGGTTTTTTGTTTTGGTTTTGTTTTTTGGTTTTGTTTTTTTTTGCCAAGGGAGAAAATACAAAACATTTTTTAGGTGAACCTGTTGTCTTTGTTCTGTTATTGAGAAATCTGCCTTTCCTCTCATTTGCATTTTTTATTTGTGCGTGAATTTGCTGAACCTGTGAACCTTCCTTCTCCTTAAAGGAGAGAAGCTTAAAGATAAAATGTGGTGTGTGTGCCCACTAAACCTGATAAACTGATACTTACTTTCCTAATATAGTTTTAGAGGGCGTAAAGGACATATTCCAAAAGCTGTTAAAATCAACAGAAGTTCTGCAAACTTCAGTGCATTTTGGGCCAGGCTGGAAGTGAAATGTGTCACTGAGTATATCACTGGAAATGATTTTGTTCTCCAGAATATTACCCTCCCTTGGTCACCTCGTGTTATGCACTTGCTGCTTTGAAATACTGCAGTGGGGCTTATTCTCAGTTTGTGGTGGTCTAAACCAGCAAATACTTCTTTTATCTTGGTATCAAAGAGCAGACTGTGGCTTTAACATTGATGAGAAGCACTTGGAGGCAAAGACTGACCTTTTGAAAGTGGTAAAAAAGAGACCCCAGGGAATCCCATTAGGAGCAGAGAAGGTAGATAACAGTTTCTTCCACCCAACAAAGACACAACATTCTGCTGCTTATTCTTAGGGGACTTGGTAACTAAAGCCACTTTCTTTGGCCTTTTCTTTCAGTTCAAAGCAGCCATCTGTGTCCTTCAATTTGAGTGGTAGATATTCAGTTATTTTTATCTGAATATTTAAAGGCAAACTGTTGGAGTTCTTATCTCAAAGACAAAGCAAAATGCCAACAGAAGTTCCCTGTTTCTCTTCACTTGTCCTTCCTCTTCTTTCTTTCAGTCCTTCGCTGAGGCCCAATGATGCAGAGTGGATCTGTCAGGTGCCACAAGGGCTGGGGGTAGCACTGAAATTGCTTGTTGATTCCCAGCTGCAACCTGGCACTCACCAGAGCAGTGTATCCATCAAACTGCGTGTGCTGCTGAGATCTGAATTGCATCTATTGATTTTTCTCATACATATAATATAAATATATGCTGCTCTACCCCTAATATAACATGTAAGAAGTACTATGGCTAGATGCTTTCTGGAAGTTTGAGATGAAAGCAACAGGAAGGGGGAGATAGATAGGGGGGGTTTTAATAGTGTTACTCCTCCATGGAAACTTTTACTTGTATTTTTTCTCAGTGTTTGATTCTATTTTAATTGATCACATTTTCCTGACTCTGAGATGGAAGGATTCTTGGAAACCCTTGCTTCTTTTCGAGGCTTAATCTGAAATGTCTTTAGATATTTGAATTTAACTTAGAAATGATAAAATAGAAAAAATTATAACAACACCTGTAGAAATGAGCTGCTCATTTTCAATGGCAAGATTAGAGTTTTGTTGTATTTATTTTGTCTTATAAAAAAACATGAGTTTTGGGGGACCTTATGAAAATTAGAAAGAAGCAATAATTTCTATCATGTCATGGTCTGAGAATTTGATAGTGATCATAACATCCACTTGTATTTACGCCTCGTTCTGATTTCAGAGCTTACAGATGTGGCAACTGGGAATCCAATGCTGAAGTTTTATAAAAGTATGCAATCTACCCCTAACTTTCAGCCTTCTTGTAAACAGAGTTGTGAAAGCACAAAGCAAGGAGAACCTTTTAGGACTTACTATTTGATCTGATTGTAAGTCAGAGATCTTGCCATGCATCTTTAATAGAATACCAAGGATTAGAACAGTGTTGAAATAGCAATATTTGGATAACATTTTAGTTGCTTCAAACATTAATATAATGAGCAACATACTATCTATAGATAAACATGTATTATTTATAAATACAGTATTATATATTAACATTATATAAATAATAGTAATAAAACTGAGTGTTCTTAGGTTTGGTGATAGTGACTTCAGATGATTGAAGTGTGGTAGGTCATAAAGTTGGCACTTCTCTTTCTTCACCAAGACGTGAAGACAGAAAAATATCTTTTGAACAGTCACTTTGATTTCAGGTTTCTGTGTCCAGACTTAGGATTGAGAAAGTCAACTCTTTTCAGAGGTTGAAAAACATTGGGGAAAAATTATGGTTTCCTTTAAATTCTTCTTTTCATCATCCAGTGTTATGGGTGCATATTATTGCCACCACGGGATTGTGCAGAAATTGAAAAGATAAATTTGGATGGAAGGTTTTTCTGAAATACTTTCCTTCATTGAGAGAGTGGGAGAAATCTGTGGTAGTTATCAAAATTTACTGCAATCATGCTTCTGTGTTTTATGTTTTTCAAAAGCAGAAAAGTAAATGAAAGCAGTCAAAAAGGATGTTTCAAAACTGTTGAAAATCTGTGCTTGCAATGATGTCTCAGCTATTGTTTTAATTTGCTTTAGTTCTATGGTAGGTCATAACAGTGGGTGAGTAATTTAGATGTGCAACAAAGCCATCTCGTTATTTCTTGGAAATAACAGAATATTTTGAGCTTTTATACTTAGACAAAGACAATTTAATTGCAGTAAGCCCTCTTGCAAAACAGTAAAAAAAAGTCAATCCAAGAAAAAATGTTACCTCTGCAGTCTTAAAGGGAACACAGCTCTGTATCCGTTACCTGCAGCCCAATGTGCAAATGGTTCTTTTAATGCAAATACTTTGAACACTGGTCATAATAGCAAGAAATACAGAGGAGAAGCATCTACCTACCTGATCTTTATTTGTGAACTGTCTGCTCTTACAAAGACTGGGATGGCTGCACAGCTGGCTTGGGTTCATATTTTAGTCCACTGAAGGTGTTTTCTTGGCAGGGATGAGGCTGCCAGAAATCATATCTGTTGTTTTACTCCCTCAAGGGTTTTCACATCACACACCACCTGCCTGACCGCATGGACGTGCCTGTTCAGAGCCGGCTGAGTGGGCAAAGAGCAGATCAGAGAAGACAGTAAGAAAGAGATACCCAGTGATGATGTATTTGAAGAGTGACTGTCAGCAGCTGTAGCCTTTCTGGTCCTGGGAATGTAAGATTCCTGGAAAGCAGCTGAAGGTGATCCTGACTGCTGCCAGTGAATAGCTCTGCCATTACCAGCTGCCTTTAAACTTTGCCCTAAACCTCCTCAAATGCACTCAGGGGCAGAGAAAGGAGGGACGTTCACTGCAGGGGTGTGTGAACTGCCACGTATTTTGGTGAGATGCTGGTTGTAGGGGTTCACTGGAGCAGAAATGTTGCAGGTCTTGGGACAGAAAATGCTGACATTAGTTTTAATTAGTCCCTGTTCTGTGTGTAACACTGTGCACCATGTTCTGGACTAATAGTCCCTTTGCAGGATGTAGAGCTGTGCATCTGACAGTGGGGACTTTGCACTTGAAAGGCTTGGAGCTTGAATATATTCCCGTTTCCTGGCCATTAAGGGAACTGTGTTTGGGAGCTTACCTCCCTAAAGAACCAAGAATAAAAGCCTGTAGCTCTGCTGCTTAGCTGTAGTCCCTGATCTCTGGTGTCCTTGTGTTCTGCACAGCTCACTGATGTGCTCCAGACCCTGTGACTTTGCAGCAGATGGTCTTCTAATGCTGCAGCAACTTCAGGGTTACACAAAGTGGTCTCTTCTGCGTGTTGATCTCTCCTTTACAGGGGTAGGTTTGAGTGACCACTCTAACCCCTTGTTATATTTGTCAGCCTTTCAAGGGAAACTTTTATGGTTACTGCACCGATGTCCCCACAATGTTTGTGACATGCCTAAAGTTTCTGTTCTAATACTGTGGTGTATGACAGCGTGAATAAGCAAGTATGAGATGGTGAGAGCAGGAGCAGTTTCTGTAGTTTGTCCTTAAGAACCAGCAGACCTACTGATAGCTCAAGTACCATTAATTCTTGATTGGGGCATGCCAGGCTTGTCAGAGGAGCCATCTGCTACTTCATTCTGTGTGTATTTATTATTTATTAGTAAGGTGAATCCCAACACCTCACATGGAAAAACTGTAAGGGGAATGACAGCTTTTATTCAGCTTCTTACAGAAGATCTTACCAAGAAGGACAGTTTAGTTTTTGTTGTTGATTACTTCTCATGATACTCTGCATCATGATGTGTTTCTTTTTATATTGTGTTCCTTGACTAATATATCTTGATATTTGCTACTCGAAGTGACATACAAGGAAGCTGTCATCACCAGCTGTGTAGAAGACATGTGAAAAAACCAATACTAAGTATTAAGAAGGAAACAAAAATGTCTCTGCTGCCCTGCTGAATTTGACTTTCAGTACCGTTTTTTCCCATCTTTCTTACTTGGCTCAACATGCTTAAATATTCTGAAAGAGAAGCATTTTGCTGGCTGCCTCTTGCATGATCTCCAGGTGCACAAGCCAATGCCCAGTTTCCTGTGATGCAGAAATAAGTTGATTACATCTCTGAGGCCTTTCTGAAACCTGTAATCTTCAAGCTCTGCTAAGATTTAAGACATATGAGGGTAGGTTACTTCTGTGTGTCTAAATGGTTTAGATTGGAAAATAAATGTTCCACTCCGATCACAAATAATATAGTGTTCTCTTAAGAGGGAAGAATAGGAAGGAAGCTATTACCATAGAAAATTTCACTGCAATTTTCTTTTGCATAAGCTTAAATTCCGAGTAGAGAGGTTGTCAATTAGTGTGCAGATTTTTTTAATTGGCTATAATAAAAAGCTAATTGGTGTTTTGCTTAAAGAGTGAATTAAGAAAGTGTTGCTATAGAAACTTTACATGTGTATAGTGCTGCTCTACATAACAGTGAATATAATAGTCTAATGACCTTTCTGAGCCAGCTGTAAAGTCAAAGTGTTAAATTCAGGCAGGCTGCAGAGATCATTAAGGAGTTTGTGACTTCACCCATTTCACTGCCAGAAAGTGTCTCTGGCATTGTCTTGTGGAATGTTTCTCTTGACTCAGTGTCAAGCCAAATAACAAATGCTGGTCTCAAAAGACCTGAACTTTTGTAAAATCAGAGTGTTCCAATTGTGAATGTGTAAACCGATCTGTAATCTGTCAAGCATAAAATGTACTGCTAGGAAAAATTCATTTTCATAATCTGAGAAAGTGTGATGATGGATTGGAAGTGGCAACATCTAATCCATGAGCTGTTGTATCCCTCCCTCCTCTCCCTGCTTTCTCTACCCACTGAATTCTGAGCCTCATGAAACACAGGAATTACAATTTTAAGTGAAATGGGATTTCTGCTCTAATTTGCAATATTGTCCCCCAGCAAAAACACTTACCTTCTCAAATATAAACTTTGCTGAGGAGAGAATAACATCTTCAGAATTTGTGAAGAGGATTTTTTTTTTTCCTTGGGCTCATCCTTCCCTACTGAGATTACTCCAGAGTCATTATCTGTACCTTTGCGAGCTGCTTAACAGTTAAGATACATGTGGCTTGAACAAAAATTTTGAAGCATATGATGAACATAGTCATTCCTGCCCAGGAAGGTGGTCAGTAAGGAAATAAGGGACTCTATCTGCTAAAAAGGAAAACTGAAACATGACCTTGTTTTTCAGTTCCCTGATCCTGAATCTCATTGTTGTCCCTTTTTAACTGCATATCCAGAAGATGCAGCCCTGTGAGAGCCTGCAGTTACTAAGTCATGGTGGTAGAAAAGCTTTAAATTGTTCTGCATGTTTTAAATATTGCTGTCGCTGTCTAAATGTGAGAGACTGAAGGAAACTGTTGGTGTTTTGTGGAGTTGTTCGCTGTGTTTTTTTTCCTCTGGTTTTCAATTAAACAAACAAACCCATTCTGTATCTGCTAAATCTACCCCTGCACTTATTCTTCAAACTGGTAAAACATAAACATCTTTGAGTGTGATTAGTGTATGGTTTGAGTTGTTGTGGGTTTTTGGTTTTTTTTTTCCCCTCTCTCCTGTTTTTTTTTTTTTTTTTTTTTCAGTAGATGCTTAGAAAGAAATCAAAACCTTCTAAGTGGGTGAATTTAGAAGAGTCTCGCAGAATTCTGTGGAATTGTACAGACTTCTTGCTGTACCTCTGGGTCACGACTGAGTAGTATCATCATTTAGCAGATATTCTTCCCTTGATACACATATGTAAGCCCTATTAGTGTTAATGCCTTTTTGAAATGCTTCCCTCATATATTCAATGTCTACTACTGTGTCCAAACCCTGAAGTCTTACGAGTTGCGTGGCATGTGACTATCTCTAGAGCTTAATAGAAAGTTGGATTTAATCTCATAGTTCATCTTTTGAGCAGTAAAACTGTAAGGAAGATAAAATGTTTTAACTTGAAGCTTTTATCTGAGACCTGTGAGCACTTTTTTCTGATCCAGGGAAATGGCTGGATTTTTTTTTCTTAATTTTATCAGCTTCCTTTAGTCTTGCCCAGTAAGTCCATAACTGTAATGTGTGTGTACAGGAACATTATAGTCTAAAGGTGTTGTTTTGCAGAAATAGTACAATAGTAGTGCAATATTGTATTTATGACTATCCAGGAAACGTGATTTTTGCAAGTCAGTAATTCCATCATTGCTTCATTTTGAATTTTTGTTTCTTTGGTGCACTTAATTTTCAGCTGTTTTTGTGAAAATGGAACTGGGTCTTTGGAGGGCAAAACATGAATTTCCTTTAGGACTGGTATTTTTCTCTTAGTTTTACTTGACTGTACAAAGCTCTGAGTATCCTGATCTAATGTTGATGTTATTCCTGCTCTAAATGGGGGTTTGGACCAGATGATTTCTTAGGCTTCTCCCAACCCAAGTCACTTTAAGCACCTCTGACAGGGTTCAGATCCACAATTATAAAGGGCTTGTCTTCCTGTTGTTCCCCCATTTTTACGAACTGTGACTCTGCACGGTTACCTTGAACACAGCTAGTTCAACGCATTATTTGTTTATTTGGATTAGTGCTGGATGTGGTCCTACAAAATGGAGCACTGGAGGAGCTGGGTAGGTTCTGCATTCTGGATGTTGAAAAGGAGTCAGAGAATCACAGAATCAATTAGGTTGGAAAAGACCCCTGAGATCATCAAGTCCAACTATGATCAAACACTACCATGTGAACTAGACTGTGGCACTCAGTGCCACATCCAGTCTTTCCTTAAACAGTCACAGAGCATTTCTCTATTTTTTTAAATTTTTTTCTATTACTTTTTTTTTAAAGTTTCCTTCTTCACTTGTCCCAGTATGGTTGTGTTGACAGAAAGTTATGACAGAACTTGATTACTGTGGATCCTTTCTCCCATTTTTCAAATAATTTATGTAGTGCAGCAGTGGAGGCTTATTAGTGGAGTTACCTCTGGAATCTTTATAATAAGCTTTGATTAGTACTGAACTTCAGTGATATACACAGAGGCTGTTTAAATATGTACTGAGCTACCTTGTTTTGCTTGGGGAAGGAACACACTGGTACCTTCTGAACTTCACTAAAAGAAGGGAGATTTATACAGACGATAATGAGATTGCTAGTGGGAAATAGCTGAAAATTTGAACCTATCAGAATATCAGGTTTGGTGGTTTTGTTGTTGTTGTTGTTGTTGTAATAAGAGCTCTTCTAGTTCACTGATGGATAACCAAGGCAATGGCTTATTGTCCAGTGTTTTGTATTAAAGTAGAAGAGCCACCACAAGTTCCCTGGACAGGAATCTGCTGCTTCATGAACCAGACCTTGCTGGTTGCAAGGATGTTGATTTTAACATTTTAGGCAGTCATTTTGCTTCTTTAAGTAAGAAAAAATACTTCATAAGTACCATCATGTTTAAAAATATTTTCTGCTTTGCTGCGGTGTCAGGAAAATGCATCTCCTATTTATATTTACCAGTTATATCACTGAAAATGGTTATTCTATTTCACTGAGTTGCATTATAAAGTGTGATGTGTTACTCTTTTGCAGAGAATTTGTGTAGAGGCCAGATTGAAAATATGCCTTCATGACAAAGTCTCTACAAAGCTGATCCCATCTTGGCTTTAAGGTAAATGAAAAAAAAATGTCTCAAACACCTCTTCTCACTTTTCTTATCATAGTTGATATTGAGCTTGAAAGAAATGTGAGGATAGTATGTTCTCAGAACAAAGAAAGAAAGGAAGTGTTTTAAGGAGTTAAGTTGCAAAACTTAAAATTTAGTCAAAATAAAGTATAGGCATGAGCCAGTAATTTGGGTTAGGCTGCGGTAATTAAACAAAATGACAGTCAGTGGCATGGATGCTTATGTGTCACACACTGCCTTGGCAAGCGTCTGGTTTTGTCTGAAATTGAATATGCATATGAAGGAGAGATCATTCTAATTGAATGGAAAATATGAAATTACAAAGGCAACAAAGTATAAATAATTGAAAATCAGGTTGCAACTCTGAGCTTCTGTATGTTGTGAGCTCAGTTGCAAACAAAATTGCTAGAATGGGAATTCACATTTTTGTTCCTCTTCATTTTTCTTTCACTGTACCATACTCCTGGTATAGAGAGCAAGGCAGTGAAAATGATGAAGGGGTAATTAAATATCTGTAGAAGAGGAAGAGCCAAACCAGAGAGTAGTTTTCAGCACTCTACAGATTTCATTATATATGTATATGCTTTGATTTCTCATGTATATGGAAAATGTATCCTCTAACACTGCATAGTTTTAGTCTTTCTCCTCCAGAATTGTTTAACTTATGATGTTTCATGGTAAGATGTGGCAAGCTTGTTTTGTTTGTGTAATCATTGCAGAAAAGAGTTATTTTAATAACTTTGTGAACAGTTACTTGTGAGTGCATCTAAGTAGTCCTTTATCATGGCCATACCCTGTTTGGCTGTTTAGCATCTCTTGTTCGTTTGGTGAAATCACTCAGAATGGATACTTTTCAGAGTTTTAAGCTTTTTGGCTTCACTTGTCCTGCTCTGGATGTGGATGAAGGCACCAGTGAGATTTCTGTACTCAAAAAGCATTACTTTCAAGCAAAGCTTTTTTCAAA
Source organism: Acropternis orthonyx (assembly GCA_035583155.1). Lineage (NCBI taxonomy): Eukaryota > Metazoa > Chordata > Aves > Passeriformes > Rhinocryptidae > Acropternis > Acropternis orthonyx. The sequence goes on from JAWWEU010000011.1 coordinate 5,546,512, forward strand.
TTTAACCGGTGCTGTTAAACATAATAGAAACCATATGCTACTCCATATCCCACTAGCAGGGTTGTGATACTGGCATGTGCCACTTAGCCAAGTTCCAGGAGCACAATAAATTTGAAATATTCACTGTCAAGCAATGTTCAGTTGTGTATTTGCTTTAAAGGCCCAGGATTTGCCCTGAAGTGTCAGGTACTTGTAGAACCAAATCAGATTCAACAGTTTTGCTGTTAAAAGGAGACCAGAGTAAAGCTGTTTGTAATAGTTCCAAAAGGAGTGATGGACCTGCAGTGAGCCCACGGGGCAGGACAGCAACCCACAGCTGTTTTATAATTTTGTTCTGCCTAATGATCCTGTAGTGTGGGCTTGGGTTTATTCTCTTTAGGATGGCAATTATGATACTCCTCTAAGGACTTTTTGAGAATTGGAAGTTTTCTTTGAGGACTGTGGAATTATTTAAATAATTTGCTATTAATAGTTTTCTGATTTGAACAGTATCTAAATGCAGCTGCTACTATAGTAAGACCTCAGATAAGTGTGTATTAAACTTAGAATCTGAGACAGTTGGAAAAGACCTAAGGACTTGCAGATGATCAGAATGTCTTATTCTTAGCAAGTACTGGACTCCTCTACATTCCTGTCATGGTACTGATGCAGTGTAGAGATTGATCAGTATTACATTTGTCTAATTAGCACACATGGATGACTATACTTGTTATACTAAAGTAATTATAAAATGGGCTACATAAAATCCTTTTCCTTGTGCTATATACTTTGGGTGCCAATTACAGAAGTTTTTCTGTAAATGAGAAGATAATCATCAATTTTGACCTGCATGGATGCAACCAGAAGCAAATTTTGTGAAACATGACTCTATAAAAATGTTTTTATTCTGTAAGGAGCAAATAGTGGTAGTCAGGATGTTTCCTTCTGTGCTGCAAAATCATCTCTATGATGTAGTTTATTGACATCCTAGTTGTTTCTTTGCATTGCATATGCTTTGCTTAATTTCATGAAGTCTTGTTTCATGAGCTGGACAACAAAATACCCAGGACCCTTATTAAGGAATTGTGGGAGACTCATCCTGGATGATTTCACTGTTCCTTCTCTTGTCATTTCTTCATGTCAGATGTACAAGGGTTGTGGTGTGGTTTTCCTCTTCTGGCAGTTGCTCTATGCAGAACATGAAAAGATTCGAAGCTGGAGGGGCCAGTGTGGTTGTCCTATCTGGAGGCAATGGACTTTGCTTGGAATAATGATTTCTGTGTGTTGCGTAGTCAAAGCAAAAGACTCCAGTCCTGAAGATTCCAGTGCTGGAAAAGTTTTCATGATTCTTGGAAAATCACCCAACAGATTACACTGTTGGAAAACATTTGCCCTGTTATTTCTTCAGTTTGTCTGAATCAGCTCAAAGCATTGAAAATAGCTCTTTTTTTTTTTTTTTTTTCCTGCTCACCTGCACAACCATTTCTGATCCTGGCATAGTTATTTTGACTGCTAGTTAATCACACCTGAGCTTCGTCTTCACTTGCATTGCCCAGCTGCCTTTGTGGCTGCAGAACTTCCTTGATAGTGCCTGCAAGTGGAAGTTAACTTGTGGCTTGAGGATGGGCAGCCAGGGAGACTTCTGCTTCAGAGGTTTGGTGTCCATACATTGACATTAAGGACAGTGGATTGGCACCTCCAGTGTCTGAGGTACTGCTTTGTTTCCATGGAACATGTTAAAGATCACTTATTTCTGCATCTGAGATCAATTGATTTTTATTTCTCTTGACAAGGTTTAGAATAGCATTTCCTCATGTTGAATGCCATTCTTATGGAGTTAAAAAGCTGTCATCTCTTGCTTTATTTTTTACAAACTCGAAGGGCATTTTAGTACTGTCAGCGTGAGATCATTGCTGTCTAATAATAGACATTTTAGAAGATTTCCATTAATGCCAGCTTTTAAGAGCCCTGTTCCTGTTAGAACTGTACCTTATGATCATGCTGTATCTTTCATTAGAAAACAATTATCTGAATTGTGTGAGTTGGCTAAAATCTATTAGCTGTTAAAACTCAGAATGGTGTTTCTGCTCAGACAGAAAAGTCATCTTGTTTAACTTCCCCCTCCCCTTCCTACATCTATGAGAGTGGGAGCCTGATGGTGCTTAATGGCTGATGAATACAGCCAAGGATACAGGAACGGTTGCCTGGCAACGTGGGAGGATGGGCTTAAGTCCCTTGTCACTACATAGGAGTTGACATTGGCTCATCTCTTGAGCTCATGAAGGCTGACTTATGCAGTTTGCATACTTTATTCTCAATATGTATCATAGCTGGGTTAGATTTGTGTCTTACGTGTTTTGTCTCTGTGTATTTCATGCTTTTAAAAAGAAACACAAGAAGAATGGAAGCAAATCAAGTGTTTTAGTTAAAGGAAGAAAACCCGTGCATCCTGTCCCATGCAGTTATTGTGCTTTCAAGATGAGAACCATGTTTAGGAAGAGATTTACCTAAGATTGTGAGATCTTAGACCTATTTCGAGGTAAAGTTATGTTTTTTAAGTTTAAGAGCCCTCTGAAAATTATCATCACTGATGAAAGATGGTGAGATGGGGTTTGTGTTATAATTGCAGCCTTGCGGAGATTGCTTTTGTGGTTAAATAGTTATGAAGTGACACATCTTTGTTTCCCATCTTACACTGAAATAATATCAGGCTGTAAACAAACTGTGTACACTGAGGGGTATGACAGACATGACCTTGTACAAGTTGTTCTTAAACAGTTCAGATGGATTTTGAACACAGGTATAACCTGTAGATCTGTCCTTGTGCTACAGTAGAGTTGTATGTCGGTGGTGCTTCCTTGGGGAGGTGACGGAGGGCCTGTCTTAGCTTGGTGTTCTCTAGAAGACCTTTATGGAAAAATACATGACTACATGGAAGTTGTTATCTTTAAGTGACTATCGATACAGTAACTTCTTTTTCCTCTTCTATGGACATAATTATTAAGGAAAAAGTTGCAACTTGCTTGCAGACCCAGGCTGCACAGTCTGGTAGGCTGTGTATTTTGGATCTTGCCAGAGGCAGTCATTTCCTTTGCCCTTTTAGCTCTCAAAAACAACTTTGTTGCCTAATGATAAGGCCAAAGCTGTAGGAAACAGGTTGTGATCTTTATTCGAACTGTTGGACAGAACATCTACCGAACCATTTTGTGCTCATTTCTTCCACCAGGCAAAAGTGAGGTTAATGTGTGTGCATCTGCAATTGTATCAGCTCGAGAATTCTTAAAAGTAAAAAAGCACACCTCTTCTACTAGAAAGAGCAATTGTCATTTGCCAAATGCTTATTTCCCTTTTTGCTTGTTGAGTTCAATGCTTTTGTTAATGGTTGTTGTTAAGGCTGAAACTTGGCCCACTGTGAAACCTGACCAGCTGTCAAAATACAGAGTGTTTGTATGGAAACGTATTGATTGAATTTGCAAAGAAATCCATTATGTTTACTGGACACTTTGTAATTATCAGACTTTGAATAATCTAGACAAAAATCAGTGCTTTCATCTAACTTTTTTTTTTTTCCTGCAATCTATTCACTCTCTCTGTCCCCACGCAAACACACAGAGCAGTCAGCTGTGAGGAATTGCTTCCTTGTAACTGGAGATCCTCAGAAAATCAGGTGAAAGGTTTGAAATGTTTCAATTTGGATGGCCAAAGCCTTGAGGCAATTGCCATTAACAAAATGGTCTTTCTCCTTCATTCTTCCTGTTGTAAGCTGTAGCTTCTGACTTACTATTTATCTTTTTAATGGTATATACTTACATTACAAGCCCTGAATTTGCTACAGGGTATTGAGAAATGTTCTGTAGCTCACAATGATTCATGGGAAAGTTTGGGTAAACTGCTCTGGACTGTATTTCGTGGTAACTTGTATCCCTAAGGGCAACCTTGGTCTGCAGGCAAGATTGCTGTCCCATCATCTGCACATGTAAGTGTCTGTGAACAGAATTGTAGTGACTCAGATGTAATGATTGAGGGAACTGCAACTGCACTTGTTGTTACAGAAACCTTGGATCGAAGTGTTGGAAGTTGTGCTTTAATCTACAGTATCAATGAAGGAAAAGATTAATTTTTAAGATTTATGACCTCTGTTCTTGTCCAAGGTGTCCAGATTGTTGGTTGTTTACTCCCCTATAGCAAATTCTAAGACAGCAAAATGCCTTAAAATAATTCTAGTTGAACCAAAACGATAAGTAGGGATCATTAAGATATTTACTTTTTTTTTTTTAAATTACAGTAGTTTCTCTGTACAATGCAGTGCTGTTGAACAAGTCTGAATGACTTATGTAATGTGACCAGAAATGCTCTTTTATTTACAACCAAAACTCAAACAATTGTTGTTCTTCTTGTAAGGAATGTGAGTGGAATATATAAAACACTTCCAGCTTTCTTTTGGAATACCTGGTAGTGTCTTAGGAACTTTCACTACTACTAATCTATTAAAACATAGGTTACATTGAAACACTGGTTAAGGGAACTTAAACCATGATGCTTTGAATCAGCCAGTTTAGACATTTTCAGCTTATTTTTGCAAGGGTTTTTAATTTTCTTCTACTTCATACAGTAGTAATTTCTGTTGGGCTTTTGCATTTCTTATGGAACTGAAACATAGAAAGTCATGGAAGGATCAACCCAGAGCAGACAAGAGTTCAAAGATGGTTCTGTTTGGGTTTTGTGTCGCAAGAGCACTGCATGAAAGTGAAATTCTGATTATTTTTCTTAATTATGGACACAGAATTGACTTCTCATCCTTCATTTTGGCTTCTATGCAGTTTTGTGTTACATAATATCTGAGATAGGGAGACAATTTATTGATTAAAGCAGCTGAAACAAGTGCATGGAGTGTGAGCAGGTGAAAAAGGGTCACAGGTGAGTGATGCATTTAAGATCTTGTTTCCTAGGTTGCTATTGTACTAAAAAAAAAAAAAAAGAAAAAGAAAGTGAAAATGTTTTAAGCAATGCAATAATTGCCTGCAAGTGAATACCAAGCCAACAGCTGTGTTTTCCAAGAGTACACCGCTGCAACTGGAATTGGGAAAAATAAAACTTTATTGCAGAGTTGAGGAGAAATGGAAAACAGTGCTAATCTAAAAATAATTTGTCTTTTCTTTTGCCTATTTTTTTTTCCTCTGTTGGGGAGAATAAGATTTTGCTGCCTTTACTCTCTCTGGAAAAATAGAGCTCCTTCTGTTTTTTAGTAGTACCGTGTAGCTGATAGAGATGGAAACAACAATGAAGAGTGTTATTCCATACTCAAAAGGCTTTATGTAAGGAGTTACAGTAAATAATTGAGCTAACAACTACTTTGGAGGAAAAAGGGAAGAATTCATTCAGTCTGAAGCACAGCTCAGATGTGATGGTTTTGCCCTGCTGTCAGAGATGTGATGGGCCAGAACCTTGGCCTCGGTTTGTGTAGTCCCAGTGCTGCATCATCCACCCGTCTCATTCTGCAGAGTAGTTGTTAAAAACTAATGAAATGGGCTTTACTACAGACTAACGAGATGTGCTTTTATCTGCAGAGGGTCGTAAGCAGATGTGATGTGAGAGGGTCTTGCTGGAGAGGAGGGGATGGTAAATTATGGGTGTGCTGAGCTTGGGCTGGCTGTGTGTGTGTGCCCTGCTGGGTCACGGGCTGTGCTCATCTAGCAGCCTGTCAGCAGCAAAGAAAGCTGCCTTGTTCCCATGTGCTGTGCTCCTTCCTGAGCTAATTAACATTGTTTTAAGTAGCAAAAAACAGAGCTGTAATAGGAAATAGTGGGTAGCTTTCTGCTGTGAAACTTTTCTGTGGGATTAGTGAACTCAATGGTTTATCGTAGCTTCAGAATGCAGCCACACCTGGCACAAGGAGGGAGCAAGTCTGCTGGCTATAAAAGTAATAAATGGGTGTGGGAATATCAATTTATAGGCTTTTTTTGTCTATATGCCCCCTCATTTGCCCATAAGTATGTATATATCAAAAGCAATTGTCAGACTTCCTACTCAGAGACCCCCTTTTAGCCTGGTTGAGGGTGTGACAAAGCAGTTTTGTTGCTTTGCTTGATTCAGGAGAGAGATGTTTGCCAGCTCGTAGCGTTTGATGGGATGTATGGATTGCAACTCATGGCATTGCATGAAATGGCTGTGTTGCTGTATGTGGCAGTCCCACAAAGTGAGGTAATTTGTTAGCACAGTTATTGCTTTGCTGTAAGATACACATACACATATATTTTTGTATATATATATATATTTGACAGCTCTTCTGTTATAACGATCTTTAGTGATTGAAGATTCACACATAAGATTCTTCCCAGCTCTTCTATATTTGCTGGGGTAAAAGATAATTCAGCCTTCCAGTCTTTGTTGGCTTGAAAATCCATCTCCATATTAAATCACTGTATTTTATACAGTAAATTTGTTATAAAAGCTTACATATGTGCCTGGAATGCAAGCTGACCTACTTAAACCACAACCCTTCCCAGCTGTGCTAGATATATCTAGAGATGTGTGTTCATCTTGCCAAAATCTAAACATGAGGTCACCCATTTTGATGTTTTAAAGAGGTTGTTCCTCTAAAAGAATAAGGGTAAAATGGTCAAATTTTTAAAAACTTTTTTTTCAAAGTCTTATCAGCTTATGATTTCCTTTATCAGGTTTTTAGGCTCTGTGCCTCCTTATGTGGACTTAGAATAGTAAGATTTACTTCTTAGTTGTGCAAATGGAGTTAGTATTAGTTAGCATTTAAAGCATTAACTCTCTTGCTGATAAACATTTTTCATTCCCTCACTCTTTCACTCTCCTTTTTTGAATCTTGCTACTGTCATGCATTTTTTCCTTTGCTTTCAGTTATAACCACAAGATTCATCAAACGTAGGGATGGTAGAAATAAGTCGTGCAGAGATTTTTCAGTCAAACAAACAGCATCTTTATAAAGCACTTGTTGAATTCACCGCGTTTATAAATAATCAAGGGGACCAAAAGGCAATAAAATTGATGCTCTTTTTACTAGATCTTGTATACACTGCATTGCTATCATCTACAGGCCCCTATTATAAAGTATCATCTGTGCATCACACCTTTATACTTCTTTGCATGATATAATTTCATTCAATATGGAAAAGACCAAATTAAAAGAAAAAAGGAGGAACTAATTCTTTTCTATGTTCTACAAACCAACTTCATAGCAGCGTGTCTGTAGCTCTGGCTTCTGCACTCACCCTTCAGCTGCATGAAGGCAGCTTGAGTTGTTATTTATTTTCTCCAGACTCATCTATATTTTCATTAAGTAGGAAGTCTAAACACACTAGAAGTGAATCAGGAGGTCATTGCTGATTTTGATTGCTAACTTTTTTTTTTTTTTTTTTTTGAGGTTTTGTTGCTAAAGCTTTGGGTATGAAAAGTGAGGTGCAGGAACTGACTAGAAAATGATATTTAAAGAAACTTCAGAAATGACATTTTGACAAAGCACCTGTTTTCTGTGGAGGGAAAAGTACCTCTGTGGGGCAAGATGTCAAAGTGGTCTTGTTTCAGCCTTCCAAATCAGGACCTTGAAAGTGAAGAAGGAGAGATGTCGAGTTTTCTCATGTTAATAAAGGTAAAACAGGTCACAAATTGTATTATACCTGTCATGCCAGGACAGATAGGTCTCAGAGAGACAGAATAGTTATCTGTAATTCAGGTATTGTGAAAATAATGTATGTATCATTAACAAAACAACAAAAATTAATGAATCCTGCTTTCTTCTGCAGACTAATAAATTGCCTTAGCATGTGATTTTCTCACTCAGCAGGGGATTAGGGAGAACTTGAACTACATGTCAGTCATTTTGCTGGACGTGCTTTTGTAAAAGGACAATTTTGCTCCTCTCTGCAACCATCCTCCAATAAAGTGGCCAAGGGGAAAAACACCTCCTGTTGGGTTTGAAAGACCTAAATCTTCATTCTGTTCAGACCACATCAGTAAGTTGCAGGTCAGTGGTGTTTTGGAGCCTTTTCTGGTCTCTTCAGTAGTGAGCTGTGATGAGTGATTTATTAGAAATAAATGCAATGTGCTTTTTTCCCCTAAGCTCCCAAGTGGTGATATTTGCATCTGTATCAAGTTCTATACCACATCATCCTTGTAACTGGTGAAAAACTGTTTAGCGCAACTAGACTTGGAAATAAAACTCAGATAAGCCAGAGGATTGTGGGATGAACATCTCTTCCCTGATGGAGTGAGTCTTCCTCGGGCTTTGTTCACTGCTCATCACTGTCTGTGCATGGTCTCTATTGCTGGCACTCGGTTGCTGGTTTTTTTTTAGTGTGTCATTTGCATAGACACTGAAAACATGTTTCACCGTGGTTTTTGAGACTGGTTATCCTCCTTTTTGTATTTAATCCATTTTAATTTTGGAAGAAAATATTTTCCCCTCCCATCTCCTGATTTAATTGAGGTTGTAGGCTAAACAACTGCTTGTAATTTGGAGGGAAACCAAATAAGGTTGTTCCTTTTGCTCTACCGTTTTCCACAGGAGAAATAAAATAGCTGTGTTGTTCTTAAAAACAAACAGATAACCACCACTAACAACAAGAAACCCCAAGCACCAACAACATAAAAACATGAACATCAGAATCTGTGCCTGTCTGGTTTAGTAAGGCAAACAGGATCGGCACTGTCCCTTTTCTCCCAGCACTCCTGCCACTGTTGATGGTGAAATATTTGTTATTATTTTCTTGTGAAAACTGTCAGCCTGTAATGTCAGACAGGTTGTCACTACAAGAAACTTTATGGGCTGCTTTTTTCCTGTGATACACTTTAAAACACTTGGTTAACAAGGAGCAAGTGTTCACAGAACCTGGATCACAGAGTCATCCTAGCAATAGTGTAAAAGAACTCTGCATATTCCCAGTTCTTACATTCAGTTCTAGATATTATTTGTATTATCTGTGTAATTTCACATGTAATAAGTGTGCCTCCTTATCCATGTTTTTGAAACATTGGAATGATACTCTTTAGGAAAAAGAAATAAAAACAACGCCCAAAATAGGTATTTTTGCTCCCTTTGTAGAGTTCACAGAGTTACACATCTGGGAGTTTTAAATGTGTTACCAACAGAGAATGACAGCAATAGGGTTAGCTGTTGGTGATATTACTTTGTTTGCATTAATTACATAAAATAACTGTGTTCTTAGAAATAGAGAAGGCATGTAGAAATTAGAGGCATGAAAACAATTTGGCCAGCACTCAAAGGTGTTTTTTGAAGGCTCTCAGTTTTGAGGGCCTCTCTCTAGCCTTGCAGAGCTACCCTAGGAAGCTCCTGATGAAATTAATATTCTCTGCCAAGTCTTATCAGCAGTGGTGGAGAGTACTCTGTTTCTAATGACATGGAACTCAGGCTTGTGGTCATTTGTGATGTTGGCAGTACAGTGCAGTGATCTGTTTGGCATGGATTCATGAACAGCATAATAATTAACTTTTCCCTTTTTTTAGCCCTGATCGCTATAATCATCAAATTATGTTTCTGTTCATTGACTGTCAAATGCACTCTTTAAACTCAAGAAATATTGTGTTTGCTGTGCAGTAAATATACAGAATCACTTTCTCCTTTTTTATTGCGAGCAGAACAAAGCCACTGCATTTTCACACTTGGGTCTTTCTGGAGAGAGTGAATGGATTAAGGATTCCTCCTTTGGAAAGCACTCCACTTAAGTCATTGCACACAACTGAGCACAACAAACAGTTTTAGGAGAACATAAAAGCAAGAAAGCCATTTCTCACCACCAGTCATTGTTGGAAGCAGGAGTGTGAAAAAGCATGAGTTCCCATCCTTTTTGTGCTATTCCCACTTTGTGGGCTTCGTTTCAAAGGAGGAAGTATTTTCAGTACTATCACTCTCATCTCTTGAATTCTTAAAAATATTTAACAGTTAACAGAAGGTGATGTGAGAAAACACTAGAACTTAAACTACAAAATTTGTCTGTAGGTGCTAAAAGCCTAAAATCAGACTCTTACTCCTGCAGGAAAGTGCTGGTACTCAGTAGCTAAGGAGAGTAGTTATTTTTGTTGCCTTAGACTTCTGTCTTCTTTGGAATCAGCTCTCTTTTGGGGGGAAGTGGAGGGGGCTGGGACAGGCATCTCACAGGATACAGTACTGAGGGCAAAAAATAATCACTATGATTTCTCCTGTGCTTATAAATTAAAATAATGTAGGGTATTCAAGGGTTTTTCTTTCAAGAGACAGATAGGTTGTGTTTGGAGAAGCTGGAAATGCTTTAGATGTTTCTTTCTGAGCAGTTAATTATCAAATATATTTTGATTTGCACTTCAGAATTTCACTGATGGATAAATTCTTTTTCTTAATCATGTCTTTTAAAAATAGTTTGTTTAAGAAATTTTACTTTAAAGGTGCACTTTACCTAGCCTGAATTACCTTTAAAAACTTATCTTTCATTTTTTTTTGTCCTCTGTTTCAGTACGTGGGCGGGGGGGGGGGGGGGGGGGGGTGGGGACG
>JAWWEU010000011.1:5560418-5589625 GCA_035583155.1 Acropternis orthonyx
CCCCACCCCCCCCCCCCCCCCGTTTTTGGTTTTTTTTTTTTTTTTTGGCTGTCTGTTAATAATTATGGAGATACTATCCAGAAAACACACACTGGCAAATTCAGTTTTGATCCAGATTTTAATCTGGAAAAAAGCAGCAGGAATATTCAGTAGGGTACAGGTCTAAACACCATTTCGAATGTGGTAATGAAAGAATTGGTATTGCTTCATTATCTCTTCATTCAGGACCTGATTGAGGTTGCAGGGATTTGTTTTTCAGAAAGTTATCCAGTGTAATTCTGATCTTAGTTCTCATGCTGTAAGTGAGGATCTGTTTCACTGCTGCTAATATAATAATACGAATAAAGCTGCTGGAAAATATTTTCAAGCACCTTGTATTTTATGCCAGTCTTTTGGGAACTATGATTGTGATTCTGGCCTAATTCGTGACTTTTCTCCATTAGTGTAAGTGAACTTAGTTAAATGGAATTCCTCTTGATCTGCATTAGTGGAAATTGGGCAAGAATTAGGGCTGCACAGTAACAGTGCTTTTTAAATAAAAATGATCTGTGTGTACACATATGCAAACACACACGCAAACACACACTTTTTTTCCCAGTTGCCATGATTCTGATGTTCTGGGTTATTTCCATGTGTGCTTGTTTTTAGGAACTCTCCCAAATAATTGGTAATTCAACTGGTATTTTTTAAAGAAAGAAAGGTGGAAGAATTAGCATTACTCAAGATACATGTCAAAACCACTGCTAGTGAGACAACTTGCATTTCTTTTCATGTTATTTAATTTTGGAGAACTTTGAGCTTGTATGAATTACTAAATGTGCCAGATTGACAGCCCTGGAGGCTGGCTTCACTTATTCATTAGCAGAAGAGATTCGGCCTGGGCAGCAGGTGCACAGACCTACTTGCTGTGCTGTACCCATGGCTTCAGTTCTGCTGTGCAAAAACCTTTTCTGAGGATCCAGAGTTTCTGGTCCTGTTCACTCCTTGTCTTTCCCTGCAGCATTTTCTTCTAATGGTGCAGCAAAATGGTGTGATGATTAGGTCTGAGCACTAAAGACTACACGGAGCCCTTTATTTGATTTCACCAAGCGGCCGTCAGATGGGGAAGGAGGCTCGGGGCTTACATAAGTCAGTAATTCTCACCATCTGGTCAATCAGTAAATATAAGGTCACTCTGCCATCACAGCATTTTTGTTTTGCACCAAGTACAGTAAGCTCAGTGAATAAATTAACTCGGTTCTGTTCTGTTGTTATTTTGCTACTTCTGGAAATGGTTCAGAGCTCCGTTTCTGCGAGGCTGCAGCCTGGGTGTGACAACTGAAAAGAGCAAAGCTCTGAACAATAGGGCTTTCACTGCCAGCCATAAATTGATTCCTCTTTCAGACGAGCACACTGAGAGACCTTCAAAAATGCACTGAAACTAACTGAGAATATCTTGCATTTTTGTGGTGGTTTTGTTTTTGGTTGTTGTTGGGTTTTTTACCTTTAGAATCAAGATCCATCTCTTCACATGAGTTGTTGTTTCAGTCTTCCCATGAATGAAGTATTTTTTACTGGAGAATGTGACAACATAAGCCCCACAAGATGCAGTTAGTGTAAATTTTATCTTTATGATATTGTACATGAGTTGTACACTGTATTGTGTAGCTACATGATCATAGTAGCTTTGCTCACTTGCCAAGTGTGTGTAATCCATGCTTGCCTCTCTGGCCCACAGAGGAGAGAGGTACAATGACAAGTTCAAGTTAAAGCAGCTTGTTCTTTTGGTTCTCAAGAGGCACAAGTAAGTGAGGAAGAATATGAGGAGTCATATGAGCATTATTAATATACCATGCTGAAAAGCTTATTTTTTCAGGGCTCCCTGGTGTTTATTACCACATTTTAAGCATTTTTATAACTGGGGGTTCATTATATATATGTTTAATATAAATAACTATATTGTATTTTAAAATAGTTTTCAGGAAATTCAGATTTCCTCCGTAATTAATCTGGGCTTTGGATCAGCTCCGAAGTGTGTGTTCCTTGGGGTTTGTTCTTGTGTTCTGATGTTGATTTTTAGATCAATATATATGTAGTCTCATGAAACATTTACAGACTGGGTCTAAAAGAAGCAACTACTGCTTTTTGCTGAGAAATGTGATAGGAAAATATCAAGAGCATACATAAAGATCATGGTGTGCTTGCATGGGGCAGTGGGAATGAAGGGAATGTCCCAGAAAGCAAATCTCAGCCTGAAGCTTCCTTTCCTTGATGGAGGCTCTCTTGGCCATCAGGTCTACCCAGCTTGCTGGGTGATGTTTTCTTTCAAGTTTGTGTTTTCGGGCAGGACTCTGAATAATGCTAATGAGTGCTGTAATGAGCTGCAGTCATTACCCGTGGGGTTCTCTAACAAAAAGTGCTAGTTCTGATGGTCCCTTGTAGAAGTGCTTCCCCGCCCCGTGGCATTCGGTGACCCCAGCCCTGCGAAGCGACGGGCTCTTTGCTCTCTGGACAGTTATTCACAGAACATCATTGGGTCCCTTTTCAGCTCTTTCTGAATGATAATAGCGAGGGTTTCCTGTGACAGCATTTCTTGCACAGCTTGGCTCTATTCCCCAACCAGGTACAGTAACAATGGGTAATTTAAAATAATTCATTTTATTGCTGCCTCCTGTAGGTTTTTGACTTTCATGTCAAAGTGGTGAATCTAGAGAGCTGGAGAAGTATGTTCTGATCACTGTCCTGGTGCTGTGAAAAATACAAGATTTAAATAGTCCCACAGAGCCATCAGCAGCTGGAACAGTACAGAGCACTCTTTTGACTTCAGCTGAAGTCATTCTAACATTTTCTGGGTGATTTTAACTCTTTTATTACAGGAATGTCTGGGTTTTTCTAGCTTTCATTTCCCAGTTTTTGTGTGCTCACGAATCAGGATTTGGGATTTCAGTTCTACGGAAATATCCTTGCTAATATAAGCATATTGAAACTGAGAAAAATGAATAAATTCAAGCATGATAAGAGCAAACCTGTTTCCAGTGGTGAGAATCGACCACAAAACTGGATATCAAGCCCAAGACTTTCAGCTCGCAATCTGCTTCATATTATTGTTTTTTTGCTGTTATAATCCTTTCCAGTTCTTAAAGGTATGTTGCAGATGATTGCATCCTAATATGTGTGCCTGAAAATGAAACAAGATAGCAACATCTTGCTGCACTAAATAGAACTGAAATTGAAAAAGTAGTAGTTGTGCAGTAAAAGGATGATGTTTACAAAGTGTCTGAAAACTTTTTGTAATAATCTTCATCATAAATCAAACTTAAACTTTGAAATTCTACAAAATACTGAAATAAGCTCTTGTCAGCAGTAGGTCTGTCAGATTCAGTGTTTGCCACTTAGGGAAGGGATCCAAGGGAAGTTGTTGGTTTTTCCCCCAATACATCATTCTTCAGTGTGTGTGGTAAGGGTTATGTTTATTTTGGCTGCTCCTGTACCTCTTTTTCTGAAACTGAGCCACTTACTGGAGAAAAGTAAAGAACAGAGTTTGGCGTGGAGGGAATATCAATGTGGTCTGAGCAGTTCAAGCAAAGGAAACCATGTTTTATGTAAACTTCTTATGCAGATATGAACTAGTTCATAAATTAAAGAATGTTCTGCATTCATAGCAGGTCCTGACAAGGTCTCATTTTCCTCCTCCTTTGAGTACTGGAAGTTTTCTGGAAGTGGCTGGAAATTTTTCCATCTCTGTATAGGGATTTCATTCCATAGTCCTAGTGGAGTAGGTGGTGATGGTGAGGGGGGTTATTTTGTCTTTTTCCTTTGCTTGAGAAACAGCATCTCCACTGATCACCACTAATGGAGTGGTACAATCCTGGAACAGTATCCTAAATGGCATCCTGTTTTGCTGGGAGTTGTGTGTTATAAAGACAAGCAAGGTTGGTTTTGTTGCAATATCCTTCTGATCCAGGTATTTAGAATTTCTTTCTTAAGTCTTTGGTTCTGTGTTAGGTGGTTTATTTGGTTAGTTTGGTTTTTTCCCCTCCAAGGCCTGGTCTCTGAAGTCATCCCTTCATAGTTATAGTATTCTTAATATTCCATTAGATTGATGGACATTACCTGACTGTAATATAGTAATGTTACATTATAATATAGAATCTTTAAGTAATGATGGGACTGTAGGATAAAGTAGACTTTACAGGAAGAATTATTACTTTTTGGTGATCCTACATAGGTATTTTTTGCTTTTGGGTTGTTTTTTTCTATGCCATTGTCATTGTTAGATTTTAAGCCAGTAGCCATCAGTTATTTAGGACATCTAAGCAAAATAAAAAGATTACTTGCACAATAACTGTGCAATAAAACTCCCCTGTGTAGTTTATGTAGCGAATTTTGAAAAATTCTAAACAGGTCATTGTAGATTTTTTCCAAATCTGAAGGCTTGATTGTTTTAGTTCTCCTGCCATTCCCAGCGGTTCGAAGTGACTCTATGCATTTCCAGATTGTCATAATGTATGTTTTGTTATGTATTCTATATCCTGAGGTGTCTGAAGCAACTCTGTATCAGCAGCAGGAACTTTTGGTGAACGTTTGAGTAATTTTCCGTCTCACCTGTTTCCAATCGTATGGCCAAGCAGGCTGTTTGGGGGAGAAGGTGCACTGCTTGAGTTTATCCTTCTGAAACTGTTTGAGTTGTTAAACTAAAAATACACTGTGAAGGCTGTCAAAGGGACCATGATA
This sequence comes from Acropternis orthonyx, assembly GCA_035583155.1. NCBI lineage: Eukaryota > Metazoa > Chordata > Aves > Passeriformes > Rhinocryptidae > Acropternis > Acropternis orthonyx. The sequence goes on from JAWWEU010000011.1 coordinate 5,565,132, forward strand.
GACACAGAAAATATTTTATGTCACATAATTTACACATCTTGAAAAGAAGTGAAATGCACTGTGTGAAGATTGTTGTGCTCTCTTAGTGATGCTGCTTTTGTCATACAGGTGTCAGTAGTTTCTGCATGTGTCAATAATCAAGATAAGAGGTTATAATTTAGCATATGTAAAAATAAATTGAAACTGGGGATTTCGGCAAATTTAGCCTTACTTATTAAAGATATGAAACTTAAGCTATCTCTGTCAAATGATAGTGGGTATGTTCAGGAAAATCTTGGATATTTCAGATGATCTGCTGGAAGCATGTTCTTCCAAAAGATTTTATTGGTGCTCAGTTGATTTATGCAGCCGTAATTGTACGTGAAGATATGTCCAGGTATAGGCGGTTGGGAGAAGCAAAGAAATCTAAGCAACTTTTAGTGACTTCAGATCTTCATATCCCAAGATGAATTTTGAATTACACAGAAGGCTGTGGAACCCTAAGGAAGTGTGGTCATGTCCACACTTACCAAACAAAATCCTGCCCAGTTTGCTGAAGAAGCATGTGTGGTTGTCAGAAATACTGTGGTTTCATTCTGTTATGGTATTTTCTAGTTCTCATTATTTCAGAGAAAACATCTCTGTGAAGAGTTCAGCTGTATTTAATGCTTGTACCATAATTGTGACAACTTTTAGGAGTCTCATGGCTGTGGAATATATAGACTTTGGAACAATAAGTGCAAAACCTTATTTTGCATTTAGTCAGCAACCAGAGCAAGAAAGGTTGACTTGGTCTAAGTCAGGCAAACAGCTGGAGAACATTGGAAACCAATGGTGAGCTTCAAGGAGACTTGTCATCTTGTCTCCTCTCAAGAAAGATGTGTAGTAGTGCTGGAGAGTTTCACTCAAGTTTTTAATTTCTGGGGTTTTTTAGAGTGCACTGTGATGTTTCAGCTGGTGCAGAGCCACAGGGTAGCTCTGGGCCTGCCTGGTACTGAGGGTCAGCTCTCAGTGTTACTGCAGCTGCTTCTGCCTTTTTCCAGTTTCATGTTTCTGGTTATGTTTTGGTCATATCCCGAAGCTGCTCTTAGCATTCAGAAGAATAAAAAGCATAAGCTAAAGTTAACTAAATCCATCCCTGTAGAAACAGTTATAGAAAGTGGAGCTGATGTTTTTATCCTGAATGTTACTTTGAATCCGTAGTACTAGGCATGGTTTTGTAACAGCTGGCTTTGTCAATTTGTATATATATTCATCTTTTTCTTCAAATAGTGCTGTATAAAAGTGGCATTTCTGCTGTCTTTGTAAGCTCAGATTTTCTGTGCCTTCATAACACAATTAAGTTTACCACATTTTATTCCTGCTAGCATTGCAAAGAGGGGCTGAGTCAGGCTGTGTTTGTTCTTGTTCCTCGTCAGCAGAAATGTTTACGAACTTTCTAGTTTTATTTTATTTGTGAAAATCCACTGAAAGTAATGGGGTTGCATGGGTATCAGGAGGGTTTAATTTAGTTTCTGTTGTTATTAGCATTGACTGGTACATGAGCAAGAAATAATCCAGTTACACTCCCACTGCCCAGGGATGAGTTTTTAGGGCTGACACAAAACAAATATACAACTTTTCACTTCTAAACTGAGTATATTTGACCTGAAAGTCTGAAAGTTACAGTAAACCCAAGTCATGGCAATGATGTGCAGCAGGGTTGTTTCTCTCCTTACAGAGGTGATGTGTAGTTGTCCATGATCACCTGCTCTCTTCTGGTTTACTCTCAGCATGCCTTGGGTGAAAGACAGTATAGACAAACTGTTGGGGTTATAAATATAAAGCCATTCCTAATATGCAAGTAAACTAAAAATCAGATATCACATAACTCCAGCTCTGGGCAGCATTGGTGACTCTGTACCTGGCACACCCTCCCTGGGAGGTTGCCCCCCTGTAGCAAAGGCATTCCGAGCTCCAAAAGACTGTAAATTCAGTTTTCTATTAGTTCATGGGCATTCTGGTCGTCCTCCTGTGAGTTGTGGTGTAGCTTAGCTAGCAGATAATGATATAAATCCATGTCCTCTGCTCAATTAAAACTCAAAATGTTTATAATGTTGCTTTGCTGATAGAGTTTTTCCTAGTTACTGTTTCTACATTTACCAGATTACAGGTACAAACCATGAAATCTTGTATATTACCCATAAACATAATGACAAATGCTACAGTACATAGCTTAGACTTAGTCAGTAATTCCAGAATTAGCCTGAGGGGTTGAAGAGAAAATTATTCCTGTTACAAATTTTAATTATGCCATAAACTTTGGGAAATGGCTATTGATCTTCAACATCTGGCATCAGAAATGTCGCCTGCTTTTTTTGGTTATTTCGTTTGTCAGTAGCATTGTCATATAGGATAAAAATAAAAAATGTCACAGGAGATGAAGATGTACCATATGCAAATGAGAATATTTTGGTTTGTTTATGTACTAAAAATATTTTATTGCTGAAGAGTTTTTTGTTTCTTACCAGATTCTTTTAGCTATCTCCAAAGAAATTTGCATTTGAGATGCAAGGAAGCAAATTCTAATTCTATCAAAGACCCTTTCTCACCATGGGATGCTGTAACGTGTACAGTGTGTTTCTTGTCTTAGAGGTACATTTAAAATTGGAATTCAATTAACTTCTCTGTTGTGGAAAAATTATAATTTCAAGGGCCAGATGAGACAAAGGCTGGAATCTCATTTCTGTATTTCCTCCTCCCCCCTCCCCCCCCCTTAAACCAGAGCTGTTAGATGATGGATGTTAGTGTTAAAAATTTAAGTCTGGCTTACAATAGTAACTTTGAAATTGTCATCTGCTATGAAATCAGTGGCAGAGCTAGCATGGCTCTTCAGCACAGTGAGCTCTTAGATATCACAAAATAGAAGGAAAAGCTTTTTAACAAGTTTGAATTTCAGAGCAGCATATAACAAGAGCAGCATTAGAAATGCAGACCACCTTTTTAATCATCCTAAGGCCTAGAGCCGAATGTGTTGTTTCATGGCACGTCTGTTTATGGTTCATGAGACTGTAGGTGAAAACTGAGGTGATCCCCCAGAACAGTTGTTTTAGATGGATGGAAATGCAGGCTGTGCTCATGGGAAAACTTGAGTGTGGGTGTCCTTGTAGGCAGAGTCTGGTAAAGCTCCCTTTCTTATCCCACATCTGAAATGGTCTTTGTGGAGACACTGCTTAGCACCCCCCATTTGAAGTAAATGAAGGAAGATGCTCTTCCCTATCCAGGAGAACTGGAGCTACATAGAGAAAAATGGGTTAGAGAGCTCCAAGGAGCTATCCCTTGGAAGGACAATTGAGGGCAACTCACTGTGATGACAAAGACAGGTGAGACTCAGAGTCTGGAGTAGGTGCCTGTGGCTCCAAGAGCACTTGCCTTCTCTCCAAATGTATAAAGTAGTGATGCAGTTTGTGTGGCCCTGAGGACGAGACAAATGACTGCTCTTTTAGTTGCTTCAATATGAAGATCCAGTGAACCAATCCTAGTGCCAAGCACTATGTTGATGCACCTATGTTAAAAGGAAAAGCTGTAGCATGGGGATAGGCTGCTCTATAAAGGAGACTCCCAGAGCACCATTGAGAAATACCGTACTTTTCTCCCAATCTCAGCAAGGGATGGCAGAACCTTGGCATTAGTAGATTTACTTTAAGATTCTTCTCATTTTAAATTCATGCACCCTGTGATGAGCCACCTGATACCACATGGCTTCTGAAGTTTCTCAGACTTTATGCACATGGCATCGATGCTGTGACCTCTTCATGAAGAAGTAAACTAGGCAAAGTAGGGCAAAGATGATTTCAGAGGGGCAGCTTGTGGTAGCTGTTGCCAACTCTTCGGCAGGAAATTGCTGCCTCGTAGGAGTATCTGCCAGTGGCATATTGATGCTTGAACCCTTCTGGCTGACTTTACTCAGCTTGGCTTTGAACAAAAGGGGTAGGAAAAATATCATTGAAGCTTGCAGGCATTTGAGGTGGCCAAGCTGACAGGTTGCACTCCAGCAGGTAAACGGAAGCCTATTAAGAACACACAGAGACAAAATGTGTTGTGTGAGTGTCAATTGTTTTTTTGGGATGGACCTGGGTGAGGCAGACAGCTGTGGCTGTTTCAAGGACACGGAGCAATGATGTGGTTTCTGAAGGCTTTCTGTGGCAAGTTCTGACTTAAATATTTTCATGTAAGATTAAATATCTAAATCAAAACTTGCATCTGCATTCACTTTATGGAGCAAAACCAAGGTGGCATCTCTATCTGATGGCAGAGCCCTCTTTAAAATAGTGCACCATCCCAATTTTGTCATTTCTGAAGAGCCCTGGCACTACTTGAATAATACCTTTTTGTCTGCTTTCATTTCCTGAAAAAAGTTAAGTGTGTGGAACGTATGCAGTTTTTACAGGGAGAAAAATCCATTGAAACGCCCAGTTCTCTCTCTAAAAGCTTCCAACAGCTTGTGAACCCAAACCTGCAGTTACCCTCCAGCCATTTAATTTAGGCATTGTACTCCAGAGAAGTTCTGCCATTTATGTGTTGTGCCATTTATTTTGGTGACAAAGGGGAGCTCAATACCTTGAAAAATGTAAGCTCTAATTTTTATATACTCGGATTTTTTTGTGTGTTGTTTCTGGCTGGCAGGTCAGATTTGTACTGCTGCTGTACACAGCAACTTAAAATTCATGTTGGTGTGTCACTGCAGTTACTACAGTCCAGCCACCACACCAGAAAACTATTAACTGTCAGTTAATGATAACAGAAAATGTTTTATAATAAACTGTGAAATAACCTAATCATCTGCAAAAAGTGTAAAGATTTTATATTAAAAAGCAATTAACTTTGCTTTTTTGTTTGTTTGCTTCTTTTTAACAAATGGGTTATGTAAGACATGCAATTAATTGACTTTTGCTTTGGAGGGAATTTGTGTTTGCTATAGCATGGTGTCTGCTCTAATAATAGGTGACTGCCACAGAATTTTTGGGTGTTTACATGCAGGGAGACGGCTCTTGGTAGGAAGAGACAAGAAAGCGGCAGTTTGCACCCATTAGACCTCAGTGCTGTGTTGTGCTCTGAAGACTCAAAGCCACAGATGGGCTGAGGCAGAGAAGGACTTCTCTCAGTTTTTGATTGAATAACAGATTTTCTCTATGGGCTTGGGTTGCCTCTTGTCTTGCTTTGTGCACATGACTTGCTTCACGTTCGACCCTTGACTCTCAGATAGGAACTGCCTGAGCTCCGCAGGCATCGCTGGGTTAAACTGTCAGTAATTCTCAAGTCCCTTTATCTTAGTGAAGGTAAATGCAGTAGTGGCAAGAACTACTGACAAGTACCTTTGTGGGTTTAATTGGCTCGTTTCTAACAGTAGAAGAGAGCGGTTAAGTGAAACAGAGAAAACCCAAAGTGCTCTATACAAAAGGAAGCTCTCGTGAACTGTGGGGTTTGCACGTGCTAAGCTAAAAATCAAGAGGAGAGTAAAACACTTACTATGAAGGATGGGAACTGAAAGGTTGGGAAAAAGGGAAGGAGAAAATGAATGTGATAATTTGTTCAGAAAACACTTGCACTGCAGTCATGGTCATTTAGGAAGCCTGGTGGCACCAGCCACCTTCCTTTGCAAAGTCTGGGGCCTAAAATCAGGGAGTAAATTTCCACCTTCCCAAGGGTGTTTCTTATTTCAATACAGCCTTTTCCAACACCCAGTTGGCCATACATCCAAAACGCTGTAGGCTCTGTACTAAGAACAGGGTTATAAAATAGGTTGGAATGTGAGTCTTGATGTAAGTATTTATGTTACCTCCATCCTGTAGAAGATTCATGACAGGTTTCCGGGTGAACGAGGGATTAGTTACCTCAGTGCCCCATGTACAGCAGTTTGGTGAACATTTCTCCTTTTATCTGGTGCTCCGAAGCTCAGTGTCAGACTAAGTATCTCTAAGCACTCTGCAGAGGTGATCTGGAAGCAAAAGGTTCCCTGTATATTGCTTTAGTGTTGTTTCTTATTCTGCTTTATGAGATTTCCATCTCATTTTATAATGCAAATATCTGTTGCCTACATAAATGAATTCTCTAGGATTTTGGGGGTATTTTTTGTTTGTTTGTGGGGTTTTTGTTCTTTTTTTTTAATTGCAAATAAAAATTTATCTAGCACAATGATTTGATGTTTGGTTGACTGTGGAAATGCTAAGTAGTTTAAGATTTCAAACATCTTGGGGAAAACGCCTAGCCCCCTAAATTTATATTAGTCAAATATTTCCCCAAATACAATCTTTAAGTGTGAAAGCTGAAATTTATCTTAGAAATGCAGTGTATTGTTTTGTTCATTCTCATATTGTAGTATTTTGTATTTTTAAGGGTAAACTGTATCCTCCAGTGCTGGCACTGATGTCTTGGAGTCAGAAAACAGCAGGTGCTGACATCTGGCTCTGCTGAAGGTGGCTCTTCACATCGTTCAGGGACATCTCAAGGATCCATAAACCAGTCTTTTGCTTACCATTGCACTCTTCAGCTGAAGATCAGGGATTACAGGTTACACATCTGTAAATCATGTCCCAAAGCTGGATGCTTACACAAGCACAGGAGTTAATTGATCTGTGACCTGAAATCCATCACACCTGGAGGGTTTGTGGCGGGTGGGCGTGTGTGCATGCACATCCAATACAGTGATTTCGTTTTGCCTACAGCTGTTTTTCATAAATCAATAGCAGCAGAACACATTGTCTGCCCAGCCTGGGCCCTTCCCAGAGATGGTGAGGGAGAGACAAATGGGTAGATCAGCCAGGGAAGGTTGTACAACACCTTGTTGTACATGTTCTGTGGTTACACACAGAAGAGCAGTGGTTAAAGTTCACCATTGTTTACACACATAGCTTACTCCTGAATTCAGCTTTAAAAGCTTAGGGATTAGGTTTCTTGCCTTTTTGAAAAGTGCTTGTACTCCTAACCTAGAAATATAGTGATAGATTCAATAATCATATTATTTCTCCAGTCATCTGCCTTGGTCAAGAAACCTTTTCCGAACTGAGTATGTGAATGTAAAAGTGAGTTTTTTCTTTAGATCTATCCAAAAGCAAGAGAAAAATCAAATTGATTCTAAGACCAAAAGGAGTCTTACCGACTAGATGTACCTCAGGGTATTGTGTTCCCTGGTTTCTTTATGTAAAGAAGAGAGTCCATTGCAGCTTTTTTTCTGTCTATTGCTTTGTCTTGAATGCAGACCAAAAGGAAACATTTTACTGGATTTAAGGTCTGTGTCCCACTTCTACAGCATATAGGATTCCTGCTGCGCTCCCAATAAATGAGGATAAGGTCCAATAAAACCTGGCTTTTTTCTGTTTGTCAGCTGTTGGGTTTAAGAAACTTAGATTGTCCCTCTTTTTTTTTTTCTCCCTAGTTTGGTGTCAGCTGCAGCCATTTGAACTGGATTGAATCTTTTATTGCAAATACAGCAAAGCTAAAAGATGCAGGAAATAAAAAATCGTCTTCATATTTCGAAAGAGACTTTTTTAAAAAGCAAAATGGGTTTTCTCTTGTCTCAGAAACGAAACAGGTGTTTGTTTAAACCCAATCATGAACTTGCACTCAGATTTAATTTATTGTTTAATTTTGTACCAGTCTTGCAAATAAACTGCCTTGGGAGCAAGTGAATCGGAGTTTTCTGTATGCTGAAGTCTTGGAACGGGGCTTCTTTTAGTGGAGTTAAACATCCCAGGAAAAGCAACAAAAGTGCTGATGAAGCAGGCTCATGTATATAGATATTTGTCAGAGTTTTAAAAATGCAGCAACCTCAGTTTGCAGCACAGCTCCAGCAAAATCTGAGTAATTGAGTTCTGTCCAAATCAAATCTCAGTTTTCAAAACACCCAGAATTCTAAAAAGTGGGTTTTGTGGTGTTGACTTTGTTTGGCTGTGGGAACCTGGCCTTTGGCTGTGTTCAGGCATTTCATAAGCCCTGACTCGGAGTGCAGACAGGTCTTAAGTGGAGGCGACGAGATACAGCTGATGTCCTTAAATTATTTTTGACCAGATGTGAAAAAACCTACTAAAATTTTGTGATGGTCATCTTGTTTTTCTTTATGGAAATTCTCAGTTGGTAAACAAATGTTCAAGAATGAGGGTTTGAACCAAACCCAAGCTTTAAAACTTTGTCTGACTTGCAGTCACAGATGATAGGCATTATAAGCACCAACGTACATGTGTTTTTGCTGAATCTGTTTAACCAGTTTGTCCTACCAGTCACAGTCTATTTGAATTCTCCCTCTTGAAGACTGCAGAAAAATTGTCTTAATTTCATTTAACTCGTTTTATCTCAATAAATATCTTTATATCAATTCAGAATTGAGGAGGGAGTATCCAGTTCACCCAGTGACTGTCTGGCTTTCCAGGGAAAGAAAAAACCGGAATAATTAATGGGGTTGACGGTTTCTATCCTAAAATAAATTATTAAATATGAAATTTGTCTGAAACATTCATTTGAAATAGCAAGTTACAGTAGATTGTATATGAAAAACAAAATCATGTTTATTCTATTAGCATGTTTCTGTTTGACAGACTATAGCAAGCGTTTTTTCTTGGTTTCTGGTTTTTTATGGCATTTATAGGCTAAAAGTTGTAATTGACTATATTTTCTGTTTTGTCTTGGTTTTATTTCGGTATGTGTTTTGGGAAGTTAACATTTAGGTCTTTGAATATGCACATCTGTTGTGAAGATGGAAAACTGATAGAGGCGTGATTGCTTACTGTAATACGAGAAAATTAAAATCCTATATTTCATGGAATAGAATAGGAGCAGAATGCTGAGATAGGCCATTTGAAAAAGCAGAATTTTAAATGTTCCTGGGTTGTTCAGTTATCGTTTGTAAACTCTGTAACTGTGAGACATTTCAGCCATTTTAAATTACTAGTGTATAAATGTTTAAATTATGCCAAGTATAAAGATAAACATTTCTCTTATGCTTCAGAATTTGAAGATCATCAGTAACTTCCTATTCTTCATAAAGTTCAATTTCATGCAAGAGTAACTGATGTTTTCAGCTGCAGTCAGTGATGCTGGGACTCTGCAGAGCTATTAGGTGGTGAGGGAGAAGGAATCAAAGAGAAAGAATTTTGAATAGTGAATGGGTGATTTACTAAGGACATTGTGACAGGGTATCCCATGTCATGTTATTAAACGCAAACATTATCATATTAGTCATTTTATGTATCATTATAATTGTATAATTATTGTATTTTATATATCCAGATTTGTTCCCCTTAGCTTTTAGTCTTAAGTCATTACAGGCAGATTTTAACTTCCACATGAATTAGAATGCACATTTTCTTAATCAGGTCAGTCTTTGTAAAAACCTCCTGCAGATGTTGCCTTCACCCATTATGAAAGTTTCCCTTTCTCCAATCAAAACTCAGTATTTTGAAGCCATTTGTTGTCTTTTTATAATTAACTGAAATTAGAACGTAGTGAAGATGTGTTTTTAACTACTTTAATAGTCCTATTTGAAATTATTGTCTTCTTTCCCATAATGAATCAAATATCTAATTATTTCTTCCTGCTTACTAATATGCATTGCTGCCTGGCTGCCTTGCATTTAATCAGCAAGAGTAAACTGCTAATAGATCAGTAGGAATCCCTCAGGAGTGTCAATGCAGTGCTGTGACTGCTGACAGAGTATGGAAATTCACTGGAAATGATGGGCTTGGTCCACTGGGGATTTCATCTCTTGTCAGAAACACAATGACTGGCATCTCAAAATCTTCAAGTAGAAGATGCAATAACCCAGATCTGGTATTGGGCATTTTGCTTATCTAGCAAAGCACCTGCTTTCTGCCTGGCTTAGTTCACTGCTCTTGTTCTGCTGTCTACCAGTAGGCAGAAGAAATATGTTTGTTTTGGTAGTAAGTGTTTACAGAAACGTCTAGTTTTATACTGTTGTTGGTTTACGTTCCCTGTGTTAACAGGAGGTTGTAAGTTGAGTTGAATTGCTCTGTGGGGTTAAGTGCCAAATAGAAGATTTCAGCTAGTTCTGAAGAAAACCCCAAATGGTAATTGGACACCTTGTTTCTTTGGTAAGGACTTCCTACTTAGAGAAATATTACATTTTTTTGGCGTTACATATTGGAGAAAATGCCAGTGGTGAAACGCTATACTCCCAACTTCCTTACTGTGCTTATATTGCCAAAGACCTGGTCTAGTGAAAGGTGTCCCAGTCCATGGCAGGGGGTTAGAACTAGATGGTCTTTAAGTCCCTTCCAACAAAAAGCATTTTAAAATTCTATGATTAATAAAGGCTCATGCATTAAAAAAATAAAATATGTTAAAATTGTTTAAGTTTTCTTTTGGTAGAAGCCCAAAGACTGCACAGAAGTTAGAGGGATGATTCAGTCTCCACCTGATACAGTAATTAAACTCACATTTAAAACAACAATTTATAATTAACCTTGGAAAAAAACAATTAAAAATTTCTGAAAGAAACAATAATAAAATGTTTTTTTCCAAGTAAGGGTTCCCACCCTCTGTATGCCTTTCCACTGAAGGATGCAAAGCTTAATGAACAGGGAAAAAAAGAGAACCAAATCTTACTCATAATTCTTTGTTTACTATTTAGAATGATGGTGATTGTGGTCTCTGTGTGACTGCTTGGCAGTTTGCTGTCCAGTTGGACTCTTAGGGCAAAGCATGCTAAACAGTAAATATTTGGAATAGTCTGATGTTTCCAAGTTGTTTAGCTCTGCAAGGAGGAAATACTGAGTGCTGATAATCCTTCCACTAAACCAGGCTGCTCCAAGCCCTGACCAACCTGGCCTTGAACACCTCACCTTGGCCCTGTCCAGGCCTGTTCAGGTTCTCTTTGCATGTCACACCAGCAAGGAAGAAATAGATTTGAGTGGTTTCACTCATCTGGTTATACCCTCTTAACTAAGTCTTAGACAATGGTAGCCTAGGATGAAAAATTACTCCTTTGGTATTTCTGCTGTTGCCCATATTCCACAAATCATAAAGCCTTAGATTGTCATTATTTCTTATACTTTAATCTTGCTATTTGTAATGCTAGGGTGTAAAAAATAGGAAAGCATATTACAGTCTCACTCTTCAACTTTATTTTTTGCATTTTTTTGGTGGCAGATCCACAACACTATTTCAAGTTTGAAATGTATTTTCAAAATCTGCGTGATAGTGATGTTGATGTGTCTTTTCTGTCCTAACTTTTGAACCAGCTTGTCTGTGTGTTGTGATAGAGGGAGGGAAGAGAGAGGGGACTGTGTTAAAGAAGAGCCAGAAGCTTCATAACCTGATTATAGAAATGATTATTGTACACTGCCTGCATTAGGAAAGCGTTAAACACTCATTAGGGCTCTGAAGTGTTAGTCATTACGAATCTGGCTGCAGTTGGCATACAACTTTTATCTTGCATGTTTTGATACGGTAATGAAAGTGCAAATTGGAAATGGGAAGATCCTAAGAGCAAAACTAACAGGAAAATAAAATAAATAGAAATCAGTGTTTCACAGTTCTTTGCCAGGGCAAAATATTTTTTTCTCTTTTCTTTCTAAGAGACAGAAAGCTAATCCTACCCAAGACACTTTTTAAAGTGCTCGTGGAAGCGATTATTCCATAGGGACTCAACCTGCAGTTACAGCTCAGAGTTAATGTGACACCATACATTAAAGTGGTGCAGCCACACTGAGCCGCAGCCGAGTGGCACATGTCTGTGGGAAGGACAGGTATGTGATTGAGAGGATTGTTTTCTAAGCCTGAGCCTAAAGTGACATACCTGGATCCTAACAGGGATGTCAGTGATCTGTTGTCACGTTAGGAATTCATCAGTGCACCAGGGCCCTGGAATGCTGCTCCGACAGGTCCCTGTGGAATCCCCTGATCCGCTGTCTCCCGGGATGCTGCAGGTTTGTGTCTGCGCTGAAACCAGCCAAGTCTGTGAAAATGAAAACCCTTTTTTCACCTTTCTCCGGTTTCCCCCCTTGAGTTGTGTCTTCTGTCAGGATCAGGATTATTACAGGTTCTGTAATTGCACTGTGAGGAGTGAACCGTTCGTGTTGCTTTAGCAATGTGCTGATCTGTTAAGGCTCAGACTTTCACATTGTAAATGTAAAGGTACCGCAAGACTCCAGCACCTCAAGACTGTTCCTATTCTAACATCTACCTGACTGTTCAAAGGTCATTATGGGCTGTGCCTCCCTCTTGAGAAATGCCTTGTGAGCTGGGTATACAACATTACACAGAGTTTTATTCAAGAGGTGCTGATAACAGACTTCATTTGCCAGTTTGCTGGATGCTGGATCATGTTTCCTGCTTTGCAGGCCCTTCAGCGTCAAAATTGGTCTCATTTACTTCAATTTAAATGTTAATGATCCTCTTTTTCTCAAAGCAAAGGGAAACATGCACAGTCACTCTGAAAATAAAGATATATTCTTCTGACAATCCTAGTAAAAACTTTTTGTCTAAGAATCCCCTTTAAAAATACTTGTTTTACTATTTAGCATTAAACTGTTTCTTAAGTAGAAAAATTTTGAAAGGCATTGATCAGAGATTAAGATTCCAGACTCAACCTGACAATATATCTAGTTAGTTGAAGATAATAAAATGAATAAAAATTGTTTGTTTTTGCTTTTGTCAGGTTTTTTCCTAACTCTGTGATAGTTCTGGAAGTTTCCAACTGCTTTACAAATTTTGGGTGTGGAAATGTCAGTATTTTACCAAACATGCAGTGAAGTTTTATCATTTGCTTAATTTTGAAAACTTTACTCACCTGGGATTATATAATAGCACATTTCAGAACCCTTTCTTGAAATTTGTGCCAAGTCTGCTTAAAAACCAACGTGCTCCTACAGTGGGAAGCAAGCTTGAGCTTCATCTCTAGAATAGAGCAGAATCAAGTGTACATAAGTATATACTAAATAAGTAGTTATTTAGGATAAAGCAGAATCAAGTGCATGTGATAGAAATTAGTGGGTGGAGAAGAAGAAATGTGTAGTTAGAGGAGTGCAGGGACCTTGGCCATCGTGGCTGGTTCCTCAGAGCCCCGATAGCAACATCGCTGCAGAGCCTGATAGGTTTGAAACCACTCTGAGTGTCCTGCCACGGTGAAAACATGACAGGGGACTGCAGATTTCTGTGTTCTGCCACCCTGTGAGCCAGAGACACAGGTGTTGGCTGGGTCTTACTGTTGTGATTGCCAGGCTCTGTCTACTGCGTTATGACAAAATACAGTTGCAAAGCTGGTGCTGGAGGGGAGCGCTGACAAGCACCAGTGATGGTTTAAACTCTTTACAGGAGGCTGGAGTGGCTCTTACCATTAATAGAGCTGATGAGAAATTAACTACTGTGTTCTTCAAAGTATTCAGAAAAGGACTTGTTTTGTCTTACAAGTGGCTATCAGTGCCTCCTCTCCTCCTATCCTCTTTCTTTTTCACCCCTATTCCCCAGAAAAAAGGTTGAGGGTCAGCTTGTAGTGTCCAAAGCTACATTCCCAAAGTCCATCTCTTCTTGTCACATCTGTGTAATGAAGAACAGAAAAGGTATACCCTACACAGGAAGGAATCTTGCTGGATAAGTTTAGATAGATGTTAATATGAATGCAAGTAATTTACCCTGTGCTCCTGTGCCTCCCGTCTTTCCAGGTGCTGTGAGGATGGAGAGTCTCTCACAATTTTTATGTTACAACTTCATATTTATTTTGCAAGACAAAGGCGAGTTTTTCCCTTTGTCTGTTGGAGTGGTTTGTTAAGTTCAGTCATTTTCAGTTTTGTTCTAATTTTTCATTAAACATTCTCATGCCTACCATTGCATATATAGCAGTGTAAAGAAAGTTGCTTGCTGTAAATAAAGGTGATGTGGGTAATACAATGTGCATTCTGAACCTAAGAAAATACATCTGCTTTCTTTTAAAATGAAAGTACTGTTTATGTTAACAGCTGGGGTTGCCATTAATTCGTGTTTTGTTGTTCAAATATTCTTAATAGGCAAAGGTGCTATAACAGTTATAATTGCATCACCGCATTGCTGCTTGGCATCTTGTTTATTGGCTTCGGATTAGGTGTCTTAATTACTTGATTGCTGTATTTTGGATTTGGATAAATGTCTCTTCATTTTTGTGGCATTCCAAGTATGATTAATATCTGCAAAACATATTGAAGTCATTAGGCTTTAATGTTCAAAATAGTTCTTTTTTTGTCAAGATGGGAGGAAGTGTCAATAAGAAAATAATTTTCATTTCAAATGAGAGCTCATAAATATGTAAAAATTAAAAAGCAATGAATTGTTTTTATGAATTTTAATGGATGGTGTGGTGCAGCATTTTGCCAAGGGAATGAGTGGCATAAATTACAGTAGTATATTAATTCATACCATTTTCCTGTAACTCCTTTCATATGTGTTAGACGCATCTGTGTGCAACCTAGACAAGTTGTTGTCGCACACATTGTGAGTTTTCTCCCACAACATTGAAGCTCATCCATACTAAACTGGAATATGGTGGTGTTTTTAATAGTGCTGATCAAAGCTGTAGCACTTTTTAGTAGAGGTTCAGGAGGGGAGGTTTGCTCTGTCTGCCATGTGGTGTAAGAGAAAGGATGTAAGAAGAACTGATGCATTTTAATGCTGCATTGGCATTACTGTGCTTTCCTAATACCTTTTAACTGCATCAAATTATTCACTAAGTTAAATGTTAATGTAGAAAGTAACAATTTATATTTCATTCTGCATCTCCCTTGTTGGAAGGGACCTAAGTAAAAGATTCGTTTACAAAGCAGTATTATTGCTTCATATAGTTATTTATTTTACATCTGTGATAGGGATAGAGCATTGCACGTGGTCACAGGGTGAATTAATGGATAATAATATAAAGTGTATAACACAATTTGTAAAAGACACCAGCAGACAGGAATTTAGTTTTTTCCTCTAAAATCTATGATCACTGAATTCTGGTGCTCAGGGTGTGTACAGGCAGACATGTATTAAAATGGAAAGCTCATATCTGTATCTGTTTAAAAAAAATAAAATATATAAATTATCATTGAAGTGTAGCTGTGGTTTCAGAAATAGAAGGCCACAGAAAGCCCTATGTGCTGAACTGGGGAGGTAATTACAGCTGGTCAGCTCCAGTAACTTTCTTCAGCACTGTGGAAGGAGCAGGTTCAAAGCAGAGTCATGCTGAGCTTCAGGTGGAGACGTGCTCGTCGGGGAGAGAGTAGAAAGGCATCGAAGTTGAAATGAGGCAGTGACTTCGAGCTAAGCGGAGGTGTTCTCAACCTGGTGGGCCACAGGAGAGAAATCACTGGACCCTTCCAGGGCTTCATGAGCATAATAAAACAGCCCCCCAAACTGGTCAGCTGGTCTGAATTCACTGTACTGGGGGCTGAACTCATGGTAGGGAAACTTCAAGGGTCAATAAACTGGAAAACCAGAGTTAGAGCTTAAGTGCCCAGACTCATCCTCAGTGAGATTTGCAGGAAGATTAATTAGTGATAGCTCACTGGATACTAGATTACTTTCCAACCAAGGCTTTAATTAGCTGCAATTAATACTGTCAGTTTGGATTGAACTTTATACTGTTGGCTTCCCACGAAGTTTTATCACTTTGTAAAAATACTTTGCTTTTTTTTTTTTTTTTTTTTTTTTTTTTTGGTGTTAAAAAATTAACTGCCTGTTAAAAAGAAAGACCAGAAAAATTCTCTGTCCAGATGCTTTTTATTTTAGCTATCTTTAATGGAAAATTAGGCTTTGAAAGGTGTCCAGATTTTGCAAAAAGCAGAAGCTACAGTCTCTGGTGTATTCAAATATGCACAAATGGGCACTGTAGAGCAAGTGACTGAAAGTCAAATGTCCTGTCACAGCTATAAAAAGTTATCACACGGTGTTGTACAAGACCTTTTCAGAAGCTCTTTCATTAAAGTATTAACCCAAGACAGTATTTAAGTTCACTTTTAATTTCCAAGGTAGTTAAAATAGTATATTAGAAATTAAATCCAAGTGCTGATCTATGTGTTTAAATCAAAGACTTGTTGAAATCAGGAGACTCAACAAGTTCAATAACTTTAGTTATTCCTGAAGATAAACCTTAATAGTGGTTGTTTTTTTTACAGCTTTGAGGAAATACAATCTGATTTTCAGTTGATATAAGTAAAATAAAATGACATCCCCAAATATATTCCTTTTGAAGAAGAAAACTCTTCATTTCCCTCCCATCCACCCTGTGCAGTGCAGCATTGGGTGGCAACACAGGAACGTTTCAAGAAGCGGAATTGAGTCTAGATGCAGGGCTGGTTCATCTTGCAGCAGGCAGTGTGAAAGTACCAGGTTACTCAATGTTTGTTTACACGTCTCCACACCATTTCATGTGACATGATGACAACATGCCTCTCTAAACAAATTTATGTCACTGGAATGCAAATTCAGGTATTGCAGGAGGCAGCGGTGCCTGGGAGCAATGCTGGTACGTAACCAACTGCAAGGGTTTTCCAAGTGTAATTATTCTTTCTTCTAGATGTGTTCATAGAGGAAGATATCTCTCACTTTAGAAAAACTTTGTGTTCTGTTGATTTGTCATTTAAATACAGATGTGTTTTCATTCTAGATGTCCACTGAGCAAGGACACTTTGAAATCAGTGGCCTAAAGGCATTTGTTGCTTCATGCAGCAATTTTCAGATATGTCCTTGATTCTCTAATATGTCTTCTACCCACATTCCAGATTACTACTTATATAAAAACCTGTCTTCCTCCTTGTCTTCTTAATTTCCTTTATGCAAATTGTGACCCTTAGGAAAATAGCAAACACACAGAAGGGTCAAATAAATAAATTTACAAAGAAAATCTGTTCATAAATGGAAAACTTAAATAGATTTTAGAAAAGAGACTGCTATTTTCATTACACTTGTGCCTATTTTTGTTTTCTGAAATGGCTAGGACTAATATCAAAGGTTACATGCAGTATCAGTAGGCTTGTGGGGTTTGTTTTAAGAAAAGGAAGAACTCTGCAGCTCGGTGATAAAACGTAATGTAGTAGTTGCTAAGGTAACTGCATGTTTTTGTGAATAGTGGAACAAATCAGGTGAGCAAAACATCTGTAAATTGTCAATAGGTAGGTTGGAGCTGCCCTGAGCTGCCAAAGTTAACCTCTTCAGTCTGGCGAGGAGAGCCAAGGGCTGTGGAGGAGGAATGGTCGTGCTGAGCTCTCTGTGATGCTCACACTCCAGAGAGAGCTCTCACCTCTCCCTGGGAAGCAGAGGTTGGCAGTGGTGGGTCTTCAAAGGGCCTGGCCTGGCTTGTGTGTGAAACTGAAAACTGCTTTTTATCATCTGGAGTGGCAGAAGGGATTTGTTTGCCGGTTCAGTGTGTTCATCTTGCCTTCTGCCTTTGGTGACAACTGGTCTGTGGCTCCAGGCATTGTTCTGGAGAAAGACAAGCTGAGAGAGCTGACTGATCCAGAGGATGGGATCCTGTGTCCCTGTCATACCTGGCTGCCTGAGGACTGTGTGGTGTGCCCTGAGTCCCATGTGAAGGGTGGCCATTTCTCATTTTCAGCTTATACTGGAGGTGGTTCTTGATGACTTCATCCAGTGCACTCCCAAAAAAGAAATAGAGAGTTGGTCCCCTGTAGAGGCTGAGCAGTCTCACCTCCATACATGCAGTATCCTCTGAGAACACACAGCAGCTGAGTGTGGATGCAATTACCTTCGCTTAACCTTACATTTTGACAGC
The DNA here is from genome assembly GCA_035583155.1 of Acropternis orthonyx. Classification (NCBI taxonomy): domain Eukaryota; kingdom Metazoa; phylum Chordata; class Aves; order Passeriformes; family Rhinocryptidae; genus Acropternis; species Acropternis orthonyx. Next base: position 5,582,842 of record JAWWEU010000011.1, read on the forward strand.
TTTAAGCAGATGAAGCTCAGGCATTACTGTCAGCTGCTTTCTGGACATAACCAGCTACCTCCTTGTCAGCTGCTGGTAGCCAGTAGGGCATGTTATGAAAAGGCCTGAAACATAAATTTTACAGGATGAAAGCATGATGCTGTTATGTGATTACTTAAAATAATGATTGCTTGGGACTCCTGTCAAAATCTGGCCCTCATCTACAGAGAAGTAAATAAGATTCTGTTTGAAAGGAGAAGCTTAGTGAATTTCTTCTGGCAGGCTAGAGGCCACACAGGATCTGAAATACTCTGCAGAGTGCAACTCCATAGACAGGAGGAAATAAATTTTAGAATTAGGCAGGTAGTATTTTATACAGAATTATTTGGATTTTGAGTATAGACTGTCCAGATGAATGGAATCTATTTGTTCCAGCTCTGAAACCTTCTTCATTTCATTCCTTCTAGCTCAGTGATTACCAGAATCTCATTTTGGAGACACTTTCAAATCCAACCACCTGTGCTCAGAGTTGGACCAGGGGATTCTTAAAGATTTTATAAAAGTGACAATTACATTGGTCTGGCATTTCTTGCATCCATTCCTGTGGTGTTTTCCACTTCACCTAACTAACTTTCCATGTCTCTTCAGTCTAGTTGCAATTGCTTTTTACAGTGAGATTTGAGACGGTATAAGAAGGAATAAGATACTAATGTGGGGCCTCATGCAGCCCCAACAATTTTCATCCTCACTTTCCCAAAAGTGAGAAGAGGAGGTGCTGAGAGCTTTCCCTTGGAGTGTAGGGCCTTGGGCACTATGTAAAAAATATAGGCAGATAAAGAAATAAAACCCAGTTCATGCAGCTCTCATGTTTTGCTTTTTTTTAGGTGGTAATGCTAATTATGTACAGTTCAAAACTGCACATCCTGTACCTCTGTGCTTTGTAGCGTACACTTCCAAACAGCATTATCAGAGTGGGGAGATAAATGTGTTCATGAAATATGCATCTTTATAAATATGTTACTGTTTGCTCTCTCTTTTAAAACACATTTATCTGGAGAATTTACTTTCATGACATCCCTCTTCTCCCAGTGAGAACTTTGGTTTCTCTTCTGCAGGACTCCCTCAACAGGGATGGTTTTTGTTCTTTTCAGTCCCTGCTTTGCTTCTCCCAGTTGTTTTGGTGTTAAGAATTCCTCAGTTTCCTTCTGGAGATCTCTTAATTGAAAGCCATGAGCCTTCAGATACTCTGCAATTCCAGCAAGGTCTCTTGAGAGGACAAATGGTGTCAGTTCATGGCAAACACTGACACCTGCATAATTTCTGCCACCTTTTGGATGAATGGTGACTATTTCTCAGAAGAAATCTCAAAGCTTTATTGGGAAACTCTTCTTCTTGGCCTTTACCAGTAAGATCTGAACTGCTAATAGCTGTCAATCTGAAACAAATTTGGGGCCTGTCCAGAAAACACATTTTTGGCCTGTTAAACAGAATGAATAATTTTACATATCTTTTTTATAAAATCCTCTTGGTAGACAGAAAATTCTATTGAGAAGAATTTGACCTAAAAGATAAAACTTAAATAAGAGTTTCCTTCTTTCTTTTCAGCCTTAAAGTCTCTTGTGATCTGTCAGTGGGAAAAGTAGGGGAGTTGACCAAGCATCAGAGTTTAGACATGATAGATAAAACCGATATTCTGAGTTTCATCTACTTTATTGGATCAAGGGAAGAAACAGGTGGAGTAAACCCACCACCACTGAAAGTGTGACAGAAAGATCTTATACTGTGGTGATAAATATAAAATGTGTGGGTGTAGGATGGATGGAAAGGGAAAGTGATTCCATGCCTGATGACAGGGGGCTGCAACAGTGAGGAGAAAGTGTGACAGAGGTGTGTGTCCCTCCATGGTGTGTGCAGTTCCTTAAACTGTAAGAAGGTGTTGGCTCTCTGTATGGTTTGGTTTTCCCATGTAGAAGGTCACAACTCCTGAAGTATTTGACATTCTTTGGATCAGGCATATTATTTTGCTTGTAGACAGTAAAAGACTAGGGGAAAAAATAATTATCTTGATTACCAGAGACATGATAATCATAGTGGCAAATAGAAAAAAATATCATTTATAAGAGAATTCAGACTAGGTGTGGATTTTTAACGACAAGGAGAATTGTGCCTGGTTTTAAAAAAAGGGTAAAATTAAATTCAACACACAGTTTGTGTTTCTAACAAATTGAGCAAATTCTGGGGAGAAGAAAGAAAAGAAAACACCCAAGATATTACCTTTGTTTCTGAAATTCATAGCGGTGATTATATCTATAGGGGGTTTTGATGCAGTGATAAATGTATAGTTGCTCTTACACATTTGTTCAGAGCATTCAGCTGGTTGAATATTGGATATGTCACTTAAATACACCTCTAATGTGTACACTTGGTTACAGTGAGAAAGGGAAATATTCCACCTGTACAGATGCATAGAAAAGCAGTGTGGCATATCATGTGGTTGTTATAAATAGGAACACAACCCTGGAGAAAGAAGTGCTTTATAACGTGGGAGGTGGGCAAGATTTCTGAAGATTTAACAGTAACTATGTCATTTCATAATAAGCTATAATAGGAATATTTTCTAACAAAATATTTTAGATGGAGCTATAGTATTTTTGAAAGGCTGAAGCATGGGCAAAGTTGAATTTGTGCTTGAATATAATGGGCTGCAAAAGGGATGCTCTTGATGTCTAAATTGGCTGTAGTTAGTTTTACATTAAAGTGCATAAACTACTTCTCTCTTCATAAGGAGGTTCACAGGCATTAAAAGCAACTCTATTTCTGGAGTGATATTAATAAGTACAATGCATTCCTTGCAATAATCAGATAATGGGAATAATTTGGCAGTACTGAATTATTTACAGGCTGGTGTTCTCAGTAAGAGATATAATGCTGAGATATATTTAAAAACAGCCGAATGACTTGTGCTAGTAATAGCTGACATAACTGAAATCATTGGCCACATAATGTAAACGTTTGCAAACAAGGGTTAGCTCTCTTGTTTACCAGACCTTACGAATTTGGAACCAAGAATCTGAAGCTGGTTTCAGGTTAAGGTGTGTTTTGAATGCCAGTGTTTCAGAATAAACTCTTCTAGACTGATTGTTATTGTGGGCACGTGCTGAAGATTTGTGATGCAAATATGTGGAGTGTGGGCTTGAGATTAGAATCAAACTGATGACTAAAAGGCCAAAAGGTCGGGTACCTCAGATCTAAGGGTCATGAACCTACTGTCTTATGGGGCTTTTATTTGCTTACGGTCCTGGGATTTGAAAGCTGTTCTCGTACCTCTGAAAGCTAAAAGCATGGAGCTAAATGTAGAGCAGGACAGGACTGCAAGGCCTTTGGGAGGCTGGGATGACAGATTTAAAATGCAATTGTGGTGCTGCTTCTGTTAATGTCTGTATGTTGCTGATATTGAGGGGTATGCACCAGCTTCAGAGAGGTTTTGGTTGATATTAGAAGTCTAGCAGATGTGATGGGCAGAGAGCATTAACTGCTAGCATATCCAGCACAAACACATAATAAACCATATGGTTGTACAAAGGGAGTAGCTTTTTAAAAGAAAAAATTACTGTGGATAATTTAAAGGAGAAAAAATCTTAGTATAAAAGGATAAGCTATTATGTAAAATGCCAAAATGCTTTTTCAAATTCAGGATCTTCTCTTATTTTAACTGCTGAAAATTCAGAGAAGCCTTTGTGACCTTCCACTGTTTAACAACTGTCAGTGACAGAGCCATTATATTCATAAGCAGTTTTGCAGTACATCTCACAATACATTCCCTATTTATATTAATACCTTCCACAACCTGAATCACAGCTCTTTCCTAATCAAACATTTAGCTATGGGTGGCCTACGAGGAAGGTAATGAAATGCAGATTTTATTAGCCACAGTGGAACATGTAATTTGACTACTGAAGGTAATACTATTGATCACCTAACCCCACACCTCTGACCACAGGAGCTGAATGTGTTTGATCTCTGAGAGTGCCTTAAGAGGATAATTGGCTGATGCAGAGGATGGGAGTATCCTGAGTTGGGTGGCTGTGGGTACCAGATGAGAGGAGTAGTTGCCTGGAGACACACATTCATTTCTTCTTTCTGCTGTGGTCCTTGGGACCAGGTTACATAGAATCGTAGAATGCTTTGGGTTGGAAGGGAGCTTAAAGCTCATCTCTTTCCAACCCCCTGCCATGGGCAGGAACACCTTCCACTAGACCGGGTTGCCCAGAGCCCCATCCAGGTGCAAGCTCAGATCAGACAGTATCAGTGTGTGCTGATGCACAGCAGGGCTGCAGGCTCAGCAAATGTCCACCTTGAGACACACAGTTATATGTCAGCCAGGTGAAAATGTGCTGCAAAACAGAATTTGATGTCAAACAGGTTTTGGTTTTCCCTTGCAAAATGTATAGGAATAAACCGAATGTGGCCTTCTGATAGGAATAGCAATCATTGTTTAAATACTGATCCAAGTAAGAAATAGTTGCACTGTAGCCTACATTTTTATTATTTTTTATTGTACTCTGGACAATAAAGATCTCCTTCAAAGATGCACGTAAGCCCATGTGAAAATCCTTGCTCATTTGTCTTTAACACTTCTATATCCCAATGAAAAGAGGCTTCAGACATAAATCAGTGTTCTGCCTCTTCCTGACTTGCCTTCAGATTTATGCATTTTTAGCCCATTTAGTTCTCTTTAATAAAATGGATTCATGTGGTGAGGCTGTCTGTAGGTGCATGGTTTTTTTGTGTTTAGCATTAGCAGTAGAGAACGTGCAGTTTGCAGAGGAAAAGAAACCCAACAGCAGGTGGAGCAATGAACTATTTACAGCTCTGTATCCTGGTATTGCATGTGCTTTTTTATTTTGTACCTGCTCCTACTCCTTTTCCTCACTTTGTTCAGACCAATTGTCAAACATCTGCCTGACAAAAAAAGAAAAGGCTGCCTTTCTATTTGGAAGATTGATTGGGTTATTTCAGTCACAGGAAATTTGCCAGCTCGTGTAAAAATGGGAGGAGAGGGGACACAAATTCTAACAGTTATTGATTAATAACACATGTATATTCAGCGGGATGGAAGATAAACTGCTCTTTCCGGGTAGGTGCTTACTTCCCAGTTTACTGCACGCACCTCTGTTAGGCTGCAGAGGGTGTTACCTAATAAATTTCCATTGATTGCAAGATAGTGAGCATTGATCAGGTCTCTGCTGCCAGTCAAGTCCTTACTCCTGCTGCTGCCTTTGCCAGCCTTCCTCCAGTAGCAAATAACAGTTTCCAGAGGCTGTCTTTCCCTGTTTCTTTTCTTTTGTGTTATTTCTTTGTGCTGTTAAGGACTGACTTGAAATGATGTACATTCCTAGAAAAGATCAAATCCTAGAAAAATCAACCCAAAGAGCATGCTGTCTTTATCAATTACTTTGCCTAATGTGTAAAGTGTCCAGCAGAGTGTATAATCCAGTGTTTTGGTCAATTAGTAAATCGATATAATCCAAAGCAGATTTATAAACTGCACACAGACAACCTGGGGAACAGGGTCTTTAAAGCCGATAGCATCAGCCAGCATGTCTAAGTTATAATGACAAAAGGACTGGTAAGAAAGTAACTAAATGCTGGATTGCTTTGTAATGCCAGTGTGAATAAGAGGCTGCTTTTATACACAACGTGAGGAAAAAGCATTGTTGGGCTGCCGTGGGGGTTTTGTGATTCTGTGTGTGTGTTAGCAGTATGTGGATAGATAGCTACCTCTGCTAGGGAGAGTAGAGGAAAAATATAAAGAAGCCAGAGAAGAGATTGATAGAGGCAGTAGTAGGGAACTTCATGAAACAGTAATTCCTAATCCACTTGCAGAGGTATCCTGAAGTGTTTCAGATGCTCTCTGCACATCCTGCACCATAGGAGGGGTTCAGGTTTTTGTTCTCTTCTGTCATTGGCATTGTGCTTTTTGTCTTGTAAAATTAATGATTGAAGTTTTTTGCATGGATTTGAGCTGTGTTGGTCTTTGGATGAAATCTGGATTTATTTTCAAAGATTCCCTGTCACCCTTTATCCCTGCAAGTGTTCTGGTATTTCTCTTGAATTTCACACCGGGGCTCATACACTGCATTTCAGTCCCACTGCAGATTTCCTCATGTGAAGGCCACATCATTTACAGTTTGCTGAACTGTCAAGAACTGTAGAGTATCTTCTAGCTGGATATTAATTCTTTGATGGCTTGACAGGCATTTTCCTGGTTGTTATCAACAGCAGTCAAACTAACATAAAAGTCGTCTTCTGCCCACAGAAAGTACTGTGCTTTTTTTGGTTTGGTCCTGTATTGTGCTGAGCATCACCAGCAATACCCAGTGGCCTACCCTTGTAATTTAAAAAAAAAAAAAAGTATACAAGACAAATTTAATCCAGATGGAAAATAGCTGTTTGAAATCGAATTCTTTACGAATTGGTGTGATTTGGGTGTGGCATTTTTTGTTCATCCCTTTGGGAGTTCTTTGCTGTTATGTGCATGAAAACTTTCAAAGATGCTTGACTCTGCTGCTGGGTCACTGCACCCCATAAGACAGACATTAAAAAATCCCCACCTGTTCAACCTCTGATCCAATTTTTGACCAGAATCCAGCAGTATCACTTCTGACAACTGCGCTTCACCAGGTATTGCTGCAGCCACTCCATGTAGGTCACTGAATTACAATGCTCCTTGAAGCAGAGCTAGGCCTGAAGAGTTAACTCAGGATGCATATACTGAGCAAGAGCATAAAATTCAAAACAACAG
>JAWWEU010000011.1:5594915-5619611 GCA_035583155.1 Acropternis orthonyx
CATTTTGCAGCACACAAGACTTTCACTAAAAATAAGCATTTTCCTGATGTAAAGTGTGGCAATCTGGGATGTTGTGCTTCCCAATATTTACATTCTGCCCCATTCTCCTCTCTAGCCATCATGACAGAGGTTATCATCTCCTTGTAGATGACAGTAAGGCTTGTGTGTATATGGTTTTCCGTACCAGTCACAACTTCTAGACAATAGCTACTCGTACCTTACTTCTAGAAGGTTGGGTTTGTTCTCTTTATTATAATTTTTTGTGTTTATATGTTTAAGTAATATGTTCCCCAGCGCTGTAACACTCCAGCCCTACCTGATGCTTCAAACTCCACATGATTTCTTTTAGGAACAGTATTACAACTTGGCACTGTTGTTTTGGGTTTACCCACAGCTGTAGAGGAGCAGCCTAGAAGCAAATACACCACAAAGTCACTAGAAATTAGGTCAGATTTGCAATTTTTTTCTCAGCTCAATGATACTGCAAGACTGACACAACAAACCTGAGCTGTGTTCACTGGGAACCTTCTCTTTGGTGGGAGATTTGTAGATTTTCATGCTATGACTTGATGAGCTTTCATTTTTCCCTCTGGTTTTGTCAGTGTGGAGTCTTTCTTATTCAAGTATGTTCATTACTGTCTTTGTGACAAATTAAATTAAGAATTTTTGCTATCACCAGGCTTCTAATGGTACCTAAAAATAATTTCAAGACCAACAGCATGATGTCTTTCCATAATTGTTAAATAGGAGTGAACAGACAAGGCTAAAACAAGAATCAGGCCAATTAAACCTCTCTTTGATGATAGTGGTGGCTGTAATTAGAGATGCTCAGGAAATGTTTCTCCCTCACTCCCCACCAATCCCCACCTTTTTACTCCCACGGGATGATGTGGAAAGCAAAGGGAGAGAGCACCCACCTCAGGCATTAGAGTGCTCACATGGGAATCTTCAGCAGTTTCCCCACAATGTGAAAACTCATAGTGAGGTTTTTAGAATGCACTTCTGAGAAACTTCTTCCTGGGTTTTTTGTTAAGAACCAGTACTTTCTGAAAGAAAACAGTTTTTCTCAGAAAATCTCAATAATGCACTATTTCTGGTGGTGCAGAGGGGATATGAAGTGTCCTATTCTGTGAGCTGAATACCTGTGATTAGCAAGTGTGGCAATAAGGACACAGCAGCACTTCTACTCTATTGTACCAGGAGTCTGTGGGAGCCTTACCTTAAAAATAAGAGTGATTTACCTCTTTCAAAAATATTTATTCCTCATTAACTAGGTGAGAAATTACATTATGAACTTCACTGTGGGTGGACTATAATCTTCACCTGCAGCTCAAGGTAGAACACATGGTCTAACCTGCAGTCAGAAGGCTGTGCATGGCAGGGCAGGGGGAGATACCTGCAGGAATTTTTGTGTCTCTGTGATCCTCAGTTTGTCAACTTTTTCCAATAGATAAAAACCTATTGGATGCCACAAGGTGATGGTAAAAAACATTATTTATTATTTAAAAAAAAATTATATTACATTACTCTATAATCTAGTTTCTCAAGAGAGCAGTCTTGTTTGAGGGAGTCTTAAAATTAATGTCTCTAAGAAATGCTCCTTTCATTCAAGGAATGGCTTATAAAATGCAGGTTACGAGCAGCAGGATGATATTTCTTACTTTTTACTAGGTCTTTCAAACCTGCACTATTTGCATCCTTTATCTAACCAATTTCTACCTTAAGGATTGTAATTTTCTTTCTGCATGGACAATTTTAAACCTTGTCCATTTGGAAGATGTTTGGCTTTTGTCTATTTTAGTGTTCCTTCCTTTCATGCCGACTTAGGGATACCTAAGGCAAGTGTTCTAAAACTCTAAGGCTGAATATAATGTTGAAGGTAGGAAATAATATAAGACAGTCTCTTCAGAAATAAATTCCTATTTGTGAAGTGTTGAAGCTTGCACTGAGCATTTGTCAGTTCTCATTGTTCAGCAGTGGGCACGTGGTACAGTTGTATAATGTAAATTTAGCAGGTTTTTTTTTTTTTTTTTTTTAAAGAAACTTTGTACTGACTTTTCTCAGTGTGAACAGATTCCAAAGTTTTCAAGGTTTTGTTGGTCCTAGACTTTGTATGTCACAGCAGTTTCTAGTGTCTTGAATGTGGCTTAATTGGCTCCCAGATGTGAGAACAAAATGGACTCTTTTTCCAGTTATCTGTAGAAAACATAGACATATGCAATTACATCATTGGAGTGTATTGATTGGGAACCCTATAGACTGTCTCTTTTTTTATACCAGGGTTTTATTTTTACAATCAGCAAGAATTTTGTATGGAAGTTGTCAGGAATCCGGTGGGGATGTGTATTTCCTATTCACTCAGAGGTCCAAAACCCAGCATGACATTGTCTTTGCACTAAATTGTATTTTCCCTGAATTCTCTGCCTTACAGACTGGGGAGTGGGATCAAACCTGGTGCTCACAGCAGCAATGCCTGTACGATATATTGTCATCTATTGATAATAATTTTCAGCGTGGCACCTCAATAAGGACAACACCTTACAAAAGACTGCAAAATGAAAAGAATTTGGTATTATTAAATTAGTAACTCTGAAGTTTATTGATCTAAATGGGTTTCTCAGGATTTGTCTATTTTTTCCTTTAAACTCCTATTCTCAATTCCCTCAATTTAATTGCTAATGTGAAATTTAGCTCTGGGGACATTTTTAAACAGCCACCATTAGCAAGAATGTCACTCCAGAAGTGTTGCCTGATATTACTGTCTTTTCATGGTGTTGTTAGTAGTCATAATGGGGGAAACATACTTGTAATTCAAGATCACCTTCACCCAACCAGTTACTACCAAAATGCTTCTTACATGTTTAAAACTTCTTCCCCTAATGAAAATCTGTGGTAACAGAAGAGAGTTGAGTGGTGGTGATGTAAAATACACGCCATCAGGCACAAATATGTTTTATGAACTTGTGTCACATGAAGCCTTGGGAAATCTTACACACATGAATGCTTTCACAAATTATGTTTATCTTGTACGTGCACAGAAGCCAACTACAATTTTCTAGTCTTCAGGGTATCTGCAAGTGGGTCTGTTCTTGCTGATTCAGTCTGAGCTAAGAAATATATCAGTAAGGCTCTGGACTTCACAAGGTCACTTCAGATGGATAGAGCTGTATGAAATTTCTTGTTGAGACATGAAAGCAGATGAAATTCACTCTTCAGTATAATGTGAATTTTGTACTAGTTCAGGAAAAGTGAGTGAAAGGACTAGTCGGAGTGTCACAGAAGTGATGAAAATGTTCTTCCAGGTTCTGCTGTTACAGTAAAGGAAGGAAACCATAGTTTCAGAAAGAGGAAAGGAAGCCCAATTATCTCTGAGTAAAACTGGTAATTTTCTTTCTACCTCTTTTCCCACAGAAAAGGTGTTAGAATGATGTTATGCAGAATGGAACAGTTAAGACAGGAGAAGAAAGTGAAATATTTAGGGCAGTTATATGAGGCTTAATTACAGCATTATATATTAGATGCTTTTTAGCATTGGCAGCAATGTCTCCCATGTGCCCTCTCACCTCTGCAATTCAGGAACCTGCAAAACACAATATCACATCACTTTCAATTGCAGTTATATCTTCTAGTTATGGATGTGGTGCAATCTCTTCACTTAAAGGAGTTTTTGTTCACTTTTCATCTTCACATATCATCTCAGAGAGGGGTGATCACAGTGTGATAATGTCTGGGGTAAATTTGGTAAGTTGTTCCAAGTATCAGAAGTATTTTTTAGGTTTTTCAGGTTAGTTACAAGCTCTGGCATTTCAAGCAATGACAAGAGAAGGAAAACCACGCAGCTATGAGTAATTTGCCATTTCCCAATAACCTTCCAAATAGAACTGAGTGGGTTTTGCATGGCTTTCACAATTGCTTTGAAGAGCATTCAAATGTACCTCTCATGTTGAAACAGTCTTGTGCTTAGGTTTCCCACACACCAGGCAGTAGTGTGTCCCAAGTAGTCTTCTGCAGGGCATTCCCAGACTCATATGTGAGAATTTAGTGGTTGAACCACTCCTGTTTCTTTCATGCAGCTACCAAACCAGTTGTTTTAGCTATTGACTTTCCCTTTTAATCTTTGCTGTCTTGGTTACTCACGTGTACTAAGGAATGAATGTTAATAACTTGGATGATGACAGAAGTACAGAACACAAACTTGTTTAAACTGGGCATGTAATTTGAAATTTATAAGAGGAATCTTCAAGTGAGAGCAAATTCTTCACCAACAGTGTTTTAGGTGCTGTTAGCTTTTCAATACATGTTTGAAAGTAGGACTTCTACATTTTCTTCTCTATCCTGTGTCAGAGAAAAGCTCCTCTGAATTAATACAAACTTACTACAAATAGGGAAATAGGATGTGTAGGGACCATGAAATACGTGGCATCTACCTTGGGAAAATTGTATGGAGTGGTGCAGTCGATGTCACGTCCAGGAGGATCTACTGAATAAGTACTGCATGGTTCCCCATGTGCCATAGTACACAAAAAATTGCTAATATAAATGTGAGACCTATAGTAGAAGACCAACCATCACAGTGGTATTGCACAATATAATGCCAGAAGACAAGAGCAAGGGAGATAAAACGCTTGGTTATTTGCCATAGAAGCACATTGGTGAATAATATTCCAGCGGTCCCAGGAATGGGTTGTGATGGACAAACCAGAAACTTCAGTTGTCTTTGCTGCTCTTGAGACACATATTTCATCCCTATGGCTTTGACCATATCAATACAGTTTGAAGGGTAATTCTTAATGAACAATCCCTTAGGCTCCCTGCAGCTCTGGGAAAGTTTCTCATTATGTTCTGCAGGGCTTAATTTTCCATACAGGGCTGTTCATGTTTTTAGTTCAAGGGGAAAAAAAATAAAAACCTTACTGATGGGAGATGTTGGAGAAAAATGACTGCTGGTGAAAATACACTGATTAAGAGCTATCAATTCTTGTTTAGGAGAGGACACTGAAGTTTCAGTGTGTCTCAGATGGCAAAGGAAACTGCCTTTGAATGTTATTCTTTTCCTCTTAGCCCATATGACTGTGTCTGGATGCATGGGGGGCGTATAGCTGCCTTCTTTGTAACTCAGTGTAGTAGATGTGGTCCTTACAAGGTGCCTTGTGTTCAAGTGCTGGGAGAAGCTTTCTTTTTTGGTTTGAGGATGGTAAAAGATAAACTTAAAATTATTTTCTTATTCTGAGCTCCTTTTCTCCAACCGTATTTGTGAGTTGACTTTGGCTCAGTGATCTGACAGTGCAACTGTCTTCAGTGATTGTTGGGTAGAACTGCCAATGTAGGAAACCAAATTTAAGGGTATTAGAACTGATATTTGATACTTTGTGAGTTTGATCAGACTCTTCCTATAGTCTCTCTCTCTTGTAAATGGTAGAATTACCTTAGGTTGCATGATCAGCTTCCTGTAAAATTCCAAGGCTTTCAGCTCTTGGAGATCTGTTTCTGCTGTATTAAAATAAACATGAGATGAAGTTTTTGTGCAATTGAAAAATAATAAATAAGTCCATAGTGGCAGCATAATTGATTCAAATCTATGTAAATAGGTAGTCATGGTGAATTAGAATGTAGTACTACTGAATGGACTGCTCAAGATTTCATTAACCAAAAAGACTGAAGAACCTGTTTACTAAGAAAAATGTCCTTTATCCTATACCAGCTGCTTTAGGTTGTTAATTTGAGAAGCTGATTGTTTTGGACTATTAATCATAATAATTAGAGCCAGATTTAGTGAGGGTTAGTGTGGTTCTCAACTAGATGAATAGTTGTGTAATCCAGTGTTTATTAATATAAATGAAGTAAATTACAAGCATGACATATAAAGAGGAGGAAGAAACTTCAGGAACTTTCCTGGATCATCCCGAAACTCCATTAGTTTACAACGACAGGTTGTTCTTCAGTAGTTTGCTTTGTTTTGTTTCAGTCTTTTTTTATCTCTTGCACTAATAAAGCTGCCATTCACCATGGAGAGGAATGTGTGCAATGATCTCTAAACATGTTTACAGTTCCTTACTATCCATGGATTTTGGGGTTTAGGTGGAGGAGGGAGCAGCAAACTTTCCAGCCATGGGAAGTTGTGCATTTTTATTTAATACATATTCTTATCAGTAAGATCATGTTCTTCGTTGCCCTGGAGGCTCCAACCCAGGGCTGCCAACACACGCAGAAATTCCTGCATCAGGAGACTCCCACCCCAGAGCGGTGGCAGCACTTTGTGAGTGTTGCCAGGCAGGAGCTGTAGACAAGAAATCCCGTGCACAGCAATGTGTCCTTGCTGCTTCTCACGGGTGTGGAGGAGCGAATATCCCTTCTGCTGAAGATGTGACTGCTGCCTCTGTCTCTGTCTGGCTTTGCTTCAGAGAGGACACGGTGTGTGGTGGAGTGGAGAGGTGAGAGGTTTTTCCCCAACTCTGAGTCTCTCATTCCCTTCCTGAGGCGAGACGCCTTCAGGAGTCTGTGTTTTCCCACTGGAGGGTTCACAGGCAGATTAATGCCTGCTTGTAACAAAATGTCTCATGAGTGCTGACCTCTCCCTGGGGTTCTGGAATGTGGTCAGAGGGTCTGTGTGCGCTCCTCTTCCTGGGAAACACGGATTTCCAGTGGCTGTATTAAACTTGTATGCACCTTCTTTTTGAGCTGTGTGTGTAGTTAAGGGGAAAACCTCAAATTTCTTTAGGATTAGTGTGAGTCTCTCATTATAAACCTAATGTTTAAGCACTTCCAGAAATGAAAGGTTCTTCTGCTGCCCTGCTTGAGGCTCATTGATTCCAATTCCATTTCCTCTCTTTCAAAATAATTTTTTAAAAATTAGGAAGAAAATTATGAGAGTTTCACAAGGCTAAAAGGCTCCTAATACCTGAAAACAGATATAAATTAAAAATGTCCATGTGCACTTAGCAGCTGGAGGAAATCTGCATGTGCGTACACGTCTTTTCTTAGGTCTCCACTAAAACCCACTAACCAAACTGATCCACAGATGCCCAAGAGCCGTCAGCACTTTCTTCTTGAGAGACTTGTTTCCTTTTAGAAGTAACTCCCCTTCCCCCCTGAAATAAGAGGCTTGTTTTTAACAGGGTAGTCCTTGACCTCCTTTCATCTTTTTGTTTTTGATACACAGGCTTAACTTTGTATTGAAGATCACATTGCAAATCTAAATATTAATAGAAAACTCCAGAGCTCTCTATGAGGAAGGCACCAATTGCCATATTTTCCCATATTTTGAATAGCAACTCCTAATGCAAAACACCAGGCAGTAGTTGTAAAGAAGATAATTTCCTATCCAATCCAGGCTCCTGGTTACAAATCACCTGACAAAAATATCATGAAGAAGTAGTTGTGTGACATGTGCTTGGCTGTCACTCCGGTTATTCCACAGCAGCTTTCCAGCGAGCAAGTTGGGAAATAAGACCTGCTTTCCAGTGGAACCTCCTTAGGGTAGGTGGTTTCAGTTTTGCCTCCCTTGATTTGAGTAAGACAAGCCTGTTTGCAGTTGGGAATTCTTTTGGAGCGTGCCTTCACATGCAATTTCTCATACCTTTTTGGATCATCTTAAAAGAAATCTATACCTGTAGTTGACCTACTTAATCTATGCAATCATTCCACTTTGCTTGGGTGTATGCACATTATGTTCCCATCTCTATATTTTATTTATTTTTTTTTTTCATTTTGGCAGTCATTTTATTCCTTGTTAAAAATACCACTTGGTTGTTAATGGGAACTTGAGTTCAGTATTGCTGTTATTAAAATTAGTGGCCAGAAAAATGGAGGCAGGAATCAGACTAGCGCTTTGCACAATCACAGCTCATTCACTGCTTTCTGGGAAATCCTGCTGCATTCATTTAGATGTATTTAATAGTGACAAGTAAGGCAACTGGAGTCCTGCTGAAAGCAAGTGAAACAACAGGGATTGTTGATTCCAGTTAGAAATGCACCCGTTTCTCACCAGAGCTTGGTGCTGCAACATCTCTGTGTCTATGAATCTAAGAGACTTCCAAGAGCGATGGGTATCTTGTGCCTAATTGTTATCTTTTGCGTGACGCCAGTTGTACTCGTGTGTTCCTTCCTCCCTGGCTGTAAAGCTACAATCCTCTAAAACTCCAGAGTCTGCCACCTACATAAATTAGGTGTTTCTTGGTCAAATTGCATCTGAGTGGGGTGTATGTAGAGAGGATTCAGCCTTGTAACAGCATGTACTCTCTGTAATCCAGCAGATCTTAGTAACCAGCTAAAATTGAAGGATGTAACTAGTTCTCCTGAAGACACTGAGTCATTTGATATTTCTGACTGGCACTCTTGACATACTGTATTACCTGCTCCTTTATCAATACAATGGAAAATCAGCAAATCTCTTTATCTGCTTTAGAATTATTTTTAGTTAAAATTTACTCTTCTCAGTTGTGTTTAAATACTTACTAATATGGGAAAGAATGACACTTTACTTGCCTCTTGTTATTAAGGACATCTTTATGGAACCAGATTATAGTTAAAATTAAAATTAAAAATAGAAGTTTTTAACCTCAATACAGTAAATTTTTGGCAATATTAGCATATGCAAAGGAAGGACCAGTAACTACTAACTTCTTAGTTATACAGCATATGGTACTGTTTAGTGATTTGGTTAGAGTACTTTTGACCCTGATGTTTTGCTTTACACTCTGCTTGTAAATGTTTCATTTGTAGAGTTGTCCTGATAAATCCTTTCCTGTGTTTTCCAAAGTATTGCCTTGCCCCTTGGCTATCATAGGGAAACAGCTGTGATTTAAGACATCAGCTTTGCTATTAACATCAAGTGGCTGCCTAACAGCTATGAATCATCTTTATGAATGTGTTCTGACTAAATCATAGGACTCATTAGGTGTGGATGGATGGATGGATATCTGAGAAAGGGATATGGGTAATAGGCTGTCTTCTAAGATAATGAAAAAGTTTTCACCTTCACTTTTCTTTTTATGCTTGCCTTGGAAATGGTGGCTTCAATACAGAACTTGTAAACATGCAGCTGAAAATGGGTCTATCACTGTAAATCCAGGACTGATTCATATGGTTGAATGGTCATTATTCACAACTGGGACTTCCATAGCAGAGTATTTTATCAGACAAGAACAAATTAATTTTGTTTTTTTTTTTTTTTTTTTTTTTTTTTTTTCCAAGTTGGAAGATCTCTGGCATCTGATGGCCAAGAAGAATTGTCCCTGGTGTTCTTGGAGGAAGGTGGGGAGATTTAGTGTAATGAATCTCACAGGAATGGGCAGAAAACATATTTCCCGAATTTCTGTTTTGCCAAAACAGCCATTGAAATAGCAAGCATTCCTTCTACACATGGTCTCTGTGGGAGAGTATTTAATTTTTCCCATATAATTTATTTATTTCAAGGAAATTATTTTATTCTTCTACAGAAGCAGAGAAGATATAAGAAAATTGCCTCTTGGCCAAGTCATATCTCTTAACCCAGAAAATACAAATCACTACCCAAATGAGCCTGGTTAATCTGCTCTTCTTGATAATGTTTTCCTCTAATCAGATTTTTCATAGTTGCTCTCTAAATACTAATTTTTTTTTTGATCAAGCTTTCAATTTATTTGCTGCAAAGAATGGTTATCTCACAACAAAAAACAACCAAAAAATAGCCTGAACATTAACTGCCCTAAGACATGAACTCATTAGAAGCACAAACTCAGATTGATTGGGATGATAGTGGTGGTGATGATAACAATAATTGCATTACAGCAGCGCCTTAGGATCCTGGCTGAAAATGAGGTTCTCATTCGTGTAGGTACAAAACTAAGATCCTCTCCAGCTCTGAGAAGCTTCAAAATGAGAACTAAAGTGAGAATTAATGAGAGCTTGAATACAAATCTTCCTTTGCTTTTTTTTTAAATTAAAAAAAAATAAAAAATAAAAAATACAAGGAAGAGGAGACCTGTTTGGATCCTAACCAGATGTAGAACCATTTAAGTTGGAAAATACCTCTACGATCATTGAGTCCAACCATTAACCCAGCACTGCCAAGTCCGCCAATATGCCAAATTCTATTCTTCAGCACCTTTAAAAGAAGCAGAATATCTGTCAGAGCATTCATATGAAATGCTGCCATGCAGGAATATGGCAAGTCCTGCCCTCTGATTTGTGGTAAGCAGTTAATAAAGAAATGAATTAATGAATGATGCAGGTTCCAAATGTAGTGATGCACATAGTGATAGTAATGACCAGGGAGCAGATATGCCTGTTTGAAGGATGAATTGAGGTTTGTACTGAGCTATTGCTTTTACAGTCAAGCAGATGTCTGTGGGCTTGCTTTACAGGATATAATGATATATGAAACCAGAGGCTTTTGAGTAGTAAAAATTACTCCTGTCAATTTGTCTTTGTGTATGGCACTTTGATATATCATTCACAGCTTAATTATATTGTCATAGTTGAGAGATTAAAACAAAAGTCAGGTTGACTCTTGCTTAAACCTCTCTCTGAAATAATGCTCGTAGGTGAAGGGGGAAGAAATCCATAAGATCTATATAAAATTCCATTATAATGTATTGTGCCATCAATAACAGGTTCCTTCCATCCAGTTTCACATACTGCATTTAAAGAGATATTCATCAGCTATCACTCACTGCACAGGAGCACAAACAACTAACACCAGATACATCTAGAAAAAAGTGAGAGAGTGGGAACTGGACTTTGTACAAGCCTTGGAGGGGCTGGGGCATGGGTTGTGCCAAAACCCATTGGAACTGGGGCAGTGGAACAAAGACAAAATCCATTGGTTTAGGTTTACAGGTTGGACTTTAAGAGGTGTCTGATAACCCCATCTGGGAAGGCCTTGGGTGTCACATTCACACAGTTACCCCTCTTCAGAGGAAATTCTTGGGTGGTAGGAACTGGGGCCCTTCAGCTGCCATCCCTGGCCAAGGGGACAGGAGGGGAGAAGGGTTTTTTTTGGAGCTTGAGCTAGGCTCAGTTCGTTACCAAGGAGACGTGTGATTTTTAGGTTTGGCTATTAACTGGCGAGTCTCACATGAAAAAACCAACTCTGGAATCAAAATAAATTGCAGGATGTCATTTAGGCATGCAGGCTTTAAGGCTTAACTGTTGTCAACTACATTGATTGCAAAAGCAATCAAAACCCAAAGGAGAATTTCCTGTGTTCTCAGACTCTGAGTTTACTCTTTGTTCTTGGGTATTTTACCTGCAACTAATAAGCTGTTCTCCTGTAAAGGTGTGGGTTGAAGTGAATTGCATATGGGTACCTAATAGAGGTCTACGTGTTATCCAAAAAATCTATGCAGTTAAATTAGGTCGAAATTTTTCAAGATGTTGTGTTTGGCTTATTGCTCCTCTAGCTTGTGTTTCTGGATGATGCTGTAAGGCATATACAAATGAAATGTAATATTAATGATTACTGCCAGGTGCTGCATTAAAAAGAAAAAAAAGCAATTTTAATACTAGACCAGTAAATACAGTTAATTGCATTATTTGTGGCACATGTTTTATATACATTGATTCAAATGATGGGTCGAGGCATGCACTTAATTTATTTAACAATTTCCTGCTGTAGCTGTGATTTTGCCTATGGGTGGCTTTCAGAGTGACAGCTTGGAAGGCAGAGAAAGGTGGTTTATGTTTTAACTTCAGGATGAGAAGTTAAAGGTGTGGAGAGGCAGAGGTGCTGGTGATGAAGCCAAGTGCTGCACTCTTGATAAAAATGGTTATTGAGGAATTTTTTCATTGAAAATGATCACTTTCAAACACTGTGGAAGTCTGGCTGTGGATGCAGAGGTAGAGCTGCTCCATCGTCACCTGCCTGGGGATGTGGCACATGCTGACAGAACACTTTATATATATGTAAGCAAGTAGATTAATGAAGCATCAGTAAGAAGTTCAGACATACAATCTTCTTTACTTATTTTACCACTAAAAGATTAGACTGGTTGTCATAAAATATTAATCTCAGTCTTCTAACTGTACCAGTTTGGTGCCTCTGCCTTTCTCCTCCGTAGTTTAATGAAATTGTACTTGTTTCCCTCACATATTAAAGAACCTAAGTAATAAAACAGCAGAAAAGAAAGAAAACCTTACATGATTCCCTGGATACCTGGATGTAATGAAATAGGTTGAAGTCTGATGTTTTCAGTTATTTGCTTTGCTAAAACAAATTCTTTCCACACAAAGTACTTGTAAAATTTAGGTAAACCAATTTTACATGTTTGGAAAAAAAAATCATTTAGTATGCTATAATTTTGTAAGAAGGCGGGAATGAACTGGTAGGTTGCCACAGATTGTTCACAGAGTGCGTGGTACATCTCTAGGTGAGAACGTTTTTGAACAGCTTCTGGTTAAATTCAGAAAACAAAATTTCAACATTCTAGGAGAGTGAAGATTATCTTTTTTTCCCATGCTAAGAACCCAGTTTGAATGAAGGTAGATGTGTGATCTGATACTTTATGTGTAATCTGAGGCCCGTGCCCTGGGTAAAAGTCTTGTTATTTAGCAGTAACCTGTTGCCCCTGAGGCACAGTGTCAATTCATGTGCAGTGTATTTAGTGATGTGTTTCGGGTGCACTAAATAACATTTTGATTTTTTTTTCCATTACAGGCTTGTTGAGAACAGCTATCTTTCTGAAGAGCTTTTCACATCTGTTCTTATCTCACTATTTTAGTAGTCTAGTGCTGTATCTGTGTGCCAAATTCCTTTTTCTTTCCTATAATAAATTTCTGTAGGATGCTGCTGAATGCTGCTGTTAGTGGCTTGACTTGGTGATACTAATGCCTTTTGGGTGAGCTTTGTCCATCTGATTGCGACATAATAAAACCAGTAAATGTTTCTTTTTTAGTGTGTGTGTGTAATTTGCCTTTTAAAAAAGGAAGAGGTGGAGTCCGAAGCTGTGTAGTGATGGTTGGCATAGTAATAATGTTGTTCCTTTAGAAAACCATTCACTGGGCAGGAGACCAGAAGCAAGAGTTTAGCTATTATTAATCTCTGGAATATTTAGTCTTCTCTTTTTGGCATGATTTGCTAATAGAGTGTTTCGCCTGAGTAACCAATGTCTTCTGAAGGAAAAAATAAACAGATTTGTTTATCTGTAGCAGCTTGTAGTGATTTTTCACTTCCTTTCTCTGTATTTATTATATTTTTTGTGTAATGTATAAATATTGCTATCTTAGAGAATAATTTTTACAAATAACTTTTTCTAATTAACTTGAAGTTGTCTGTGTCCATTTTTTTGGCCAAATGATACTTTTAGCAAATACCCTCACATTTTCCTTTTGCTTTGTAAATGAACATCACAGATATGCAATTTAAAAAATATTTTTTTCCCCAGTTATGGATATTGTATTGGTAGAGCAGTGGAGGGAACCTGGAACTTTGCAGGGTGATGAGAATGCAAACACAGCCCTTGCAGGTGTCACGGAGTTAATGCTCCAGAGACATTCTGTGTCAGGAGGGCTCACAGAACTCACCTGCAAGATGTGGGGGGGTGGGGTGTCTCTTCAAGGTACTGATTTCAGTACTTGGTCCTTTGTTTTTCCCTTGTGCATCCCAGTGAGTGCTAATTCTGCCTGCCCTGTGCAGCAAAACTTGTGTCACACCTTGGACAGCTTTGCCAATCCTTGTGTGCTTGTTAGGGAGGGCAGGAGATTGCACACAGGTGGATCTCCTTGAGACTTGTCTCAGCTGTTCCCAGGAGTGAACAGTGGGAGGCTGGGTGGATTTGGGTAGGTGGGGCACTTTATGAACCACAGGTGAAGGAATTTTGGGGCTAATTAACCCTGGAAGAAGTGATCTAATCTGCCCTTATATTCATCTGCTGCCACAGTGATTTCTGGAGGTTTGGCTAGTCCTGTGTGTGAAAATAATTTTAAATGTCTCCATATAAGTAAGTAACTAATTAAATAATTCTCTAAAATGTTTCCATTCCTATAGCACATTGAAGGTTTTTAGAAGTTGCTGGGTTTTTTTTTAATTTTATTCTTTAGTTGTATGTTGTAAATGATCATGTTGAGTTAGTTACTGGAAATCTTACTGATTTTTTTAGAGTTCTTAATAATTCTAAATTTTAGTGTTAATCTTTTTGATGGCAGGAGTTCCTTGCTCTGCAGCTCCATAGCTTTTGTTCAGGTAACTGTAAGATAACTACCTTAATTAATGAGTTTGTGTTACTGTCGAAGTCATGTATTTGGTTATTTTGATGATGAGTGAAGCTTTTCTCCTACTGTATGTGATTTTTGCAGAAAAATGTAGAACTGGGCTAAACTATAAGCCAGGGCCATTAAATATTTCTGTGGAGATACTCCACATTCTTGACTTGCTGGTTTATTTGATGGGAAGCCTGGACTCATTCCTGAGTTTGTCCTAAAAGTTTCCTGTGAATGAATAATCTCTCCTAACTTGCTTGTTATAAGAGGAAATGGAAGTAATAATCTTCTCTTGGATCAAATCTGATATTTAGCAATATTTTCAGATACCGAGAAGAAAAATAGATTTTTGTTGTCTGCATGCGCTTTTAAATCACTGTGCTTGTAAATTACTGTGGAATTGCTGCAGTAAATTACTGAACAGTAAAATACTGCTTCTCAGTGGCTTGGGAAGATTTTTTTATGTACATGCCTCACTTAAAGGATACTGTAATGTTAATCAAATTTATTTGAAAGGTATTATTAGATTTTGTGTACTCTGTACTGAATACTAGCATATCCTTAGCAATGATTACTCATAAATCCCACAATTATTCAAAGAATAGCCTCATGATGAGAGTAGCATTGACTGTGTTATCCTGTGTTATTACAACAGTATGGAAGCATTCTCATAATAACAAGGGATTTAATTGGTACAAAGACTTATTTGCAGAATGCTAAACACGTTGGTAAGCAAGGCATTTGAATTGTGCATTACAGGCACCCAGAGTATTATCAGCTAATTAGGTACTGGAAGGGCATATGTAGTGTTAGCAAAGGCTGTTCAACTTCTGAACACAGTTGTTTTTCAGTATTAAAATGGCTGGAGCAATGATTATAAGTTTTATGTGACTTTAAGTATGGTTTATTACCTTCTGTGAACAGTTTCTAAAACATACTTTTAAGCAGCTTTCAGGGAGCAGCGCACGATTAAGTTTTGCAATGAAGGTACTGATCTATGGCTAGAAAATTATGTGGACGTGTTTACATCCGTAATAGAATGGCATAAATATTTAATTTGTTTCTAGGAAAAGCTGTTTGTTTATCAGCAGATGTATTTTGTCAGGTGGTGGGAAAGCATGAGTGTAGGTTGATTGGTCCAGGTAAAGGAGGAGAGGCATAAATGGGAGTCTGATACCCTGGGGAGGAGTTCATTATTAACCTGCCAGTTTTAAATTCCATCTGCAACATACTAATCAAATGCTTGTGACAGTTTAAGCTTTATTGTCACCCTTAAACGTCTACAGAAGGAGGACTTCCTCTGAAATCTGGCTGCTTCTTACCCAGCTGTTAATTAGGCCTAGTGACATATTCTGTTAGTTTCCCCTTCCTTCCAGGCTACTGTTGTCTGCAGACTTCTTTTGTTTCAAGGCTGGGGTATTTTATCTTCTCTCTTTGCTATTCCTCACTTTTCATTGAGACTCTTGGCAGAAATGGTGGCCCACATAAGTATTTTGTCTTTTGTTCAAACCTTTGGTTGTTTATGACTAGTCAGCTGTCAAAACCCTGTTTGCTGCTGTGCTGCGAAGTTATCCTCACTGAAGGCAGAGTTTATTTTTCTAAAGGAATTGAGTATATTACCATATAGGTGTGGTGTTGAAAGTAGCTGAAACTATGTTATTAATGCTTGGAAGAGGAGGGAAACTGTTGCTAAGCAGGCCTGGGTGGTTGTTATTTCATGAATAGGTGCATTTTTCTTTTCACCTCTTTGTGTGAGGCTTGGACGTGACTGTCCTCACCTGGGAGAGCACAGGGTTACATGGAGTGCTTGTCCTCGCCTTTTCAGGGGTGCAGGAGGGACATTTGTTGCATGAACTGGCTGGAGAGATGTGGTCCATTCTCCTTCCCACTCAGGACTAGGCTTGCTAGAGCCAGCTGCCTAAAACCAGGGGCAGCTGAGAAACCAGCAGCACCAGAGCAGCTCTGCCCTGGGGTGGAGACTGGTAAGGAGGAGGCAGCAGGGTCAGTGTAAGGGAGGATAGAGCTCATCCCTTCTGCTGCTTCACAAACCAGACTTGGCATTTTGGGGACAGTCCCCGGAATCAGGGCTGATGGCTGAGGCTGAAATCTTCTAATGTTTTGGGCTGGTTTTTTTTTTTTTTTCCCTTCAAAACAGGCTTTCTCTGACAGATCTTGTGCAATAGTGCTGCCTCAGTGCCTGTCGTGGGGCTTGAGCTGTGTCATCTTGTTAAAATGTTCATTTGCTCTAGTTTTAGATATTAAGGTAACAGAGTTAATTTTGTCCTCCAGTATGTTTATTGCACCTTTGGGCCAAACAAGTTCACTCAGAATGGCAGAGCTCACTCTTGTTGTGCTGCTGGCGGGTGGTTTACTGGTTTGTCTGGGGGCAGTGTCAGGAGCTCCTGAATTCCCCCTGCCTCGCCTGAAAAAGTCTTTCACTATTGAAGTGAGCTGGAATACATAAACTGCTTATGGGGGGGGATGTATTTCATGAGTACAGCTGAAGGTAAAGGACTGACAGTGTTGTGCTGTAAACCCATGCTACTGGCAGACCTGGCAGGGAAAGGATCTCACCCATTTAATGGTTTTTTTCCTTTCCAGCTGTTGGTGTGCCAGCCTTTCAGGGCATCAGGATACAATTTGCTTATCTAATATCTGTAATTAATGCATGAGTGCAGTATCATTATAAAGCTGGAAAATGATGAACAGCAATAAGCCATTTTATTTCTGTTATTTATAGAACTCTCCAACCAGATTATTGTTAACCCCAGATGTTTTATGGCATTTTGATAATAGCACGGGGTGTTTTATTCTTGGTATTAATTTGACTTATATTTTATAATGAAGCAGTTCATTCTGTCCTTCATTAAGTAAGTTAAAATTGCACTATTTGGCAGTTTGTGATCCCGACAATTCTTTGTTTTTCAAGAGTTGTATAGGGGGAAATTCAAATTTATGTCTTATAGGTTTCTAGTCTGGGACAGACAGAATTATAGGGAGGAAACATCATAGTCTCACAGCTCAGCATATAGCTAGAAAATAACTCACAATCTAGCGAATTATTTGTCTTTCAATTGAAGAAGGTATTAACTGGTAGTCCATGAAAGAGTTTTAAAAGAAATTGATTTCCTTACTAACAATGTTTTCTTGCCTGAATAAGACTTTAATCATATTGGTGGGAAACAAAATTGATGAACCTTTAACATCAGATGGTACAGAAATAGTGATTAGAAGCCATTTGCCTACAGTTTAGAAGACAAAAATTTAGATTAAGCACAACTGAAACATTAATTTAATTTAGTTCTGTTGAAGTCATGACGAAAATCTGCTGCTGTAAAATTAATCTTACTCCTCATTTGCAGTTTTGCAAAAAGTGAAATAATGTCAGTATAATTCCAGTGTAAAAATCATCAATATACATTCTTTGTACCTGATCCAAATGTCCTCCTCCTCTGTCACATTGCCTGCTTTCTGCCATTCCCTATCAACAAAACCATCTAACTTTAGCTTCCCAAAGCCAAGGAGGTGAAATTCCATCAAGTTTAGAACAACAGAATTTCACAAAAAGAGAAGTTTGTCTCCCAGAGGCTCTGTAGTCTTGGGCAGGAGGGACGGAGCAACTGTGGTGTCAGAGCTGCCTCCTGAAAGAAATGGCAAAAAAAGCTCAAATTGATTCTGGTCTGGGAACTCAAGTTGTTTGGACTTGAGCTGAAGTGTTGCTATGAAGGCTTAACACTGAAGAGGTCTAATATTATGATAGCTTTATGACAGATGTGGCAAGAGCTGGAGTGTCACTGTAACTTAGATACAGGGCAAATAAGTCTTGGTGTAGTCTCGCAAAGGACTGTCCATTGTCTATGCAAGATACTTCTGGTGCTGTAGGAAGGAGGTCCTGACTCTGGTTCAGCTCTTACTTCAGGACATGTGTGTAGCAATTCCTGAGGTATCTGTGTATCTGGTGGGTTATACACACGATAGCATAAGAGCTGTTCAGTTCGTGGGGCTTCACAGGACAGAGGAACTGGCCATGTCCGCACGAATGAAGAGTTACTTGACTTGACTTATCCTGAAGTGAACAAGGGCTCACTAACACACCTTACTTGAGCTCAGACCCGGTGACTGGAGAGCTACTGTGGCTCAGCTGAGTGGGTAACATATTAACCTGTGGCAACCCTGTCATGTGTCGGAGGTCTGGCTGCGCTGTCTACACATCTCCATTAGCGTTTGCAGAATGTGATATTTGCTTGCATACTGATGTGTGATTTCTGAAGGTCAGACTTGGGAAAGATTTTTATGCCTACATTCAGAGATATTAGTGCAAGTAAAAGCTAAACAGCATAAGCAGTTTTAATAACAGTGCTGCCTTTTTACAAACTCAGTGCTTTTGTGTTTGTGTGGGAGTTGCATTAGAGCAGCCAATGGTGCACAGGCAATAATGTGAATCTGAGATGTGCTATAGCTCACTAATGCCAAGGTGTTCTGTTGATGACATCTGTCATATTGTTAAATAGGACACCTTTATTATGTGTCTGGTTTGGTGATTTAAATCCATAAAGGACTTGCTGTCTGAAAAAGCTGTGCCACATAATGATTTTGGATAACTTAACCCAAATGGATGCTTTTTTTTTTTTAATACATTTTTAAACATAAAATAAGTGTATTGCAATAACAGAGCAGTGCAGTTATTCATCTGTGTATTGCATTTATTACAGAATTCCTTTAAATGGAAACCCATTATTTGATTGTTCTCATCTACCAAAAAATATCAATTAGCATGCCACACTAATTAATCTTATAAAAGCTAACAATCAAATACAGCACATTTCCTCCCAAAGGAACAGACAGTACTTCTAAAGGTCACCATTTAGCTGTGCACCTCCTTTTATTGCTCTTTCTCAAAAGAAAAAGAAAAGGGGCAGGGGAGGGGGGGGGAAGGAGAGGAGGGATTGAGTGATGAGAACTCAGTTCTCTCTAATGCTTAATAAACTTAACCTTTATCATGGCATTGAACTTGATGATCCTGCATGAAAGAGGAGTGCATGCTGCTTTAGAGGCATTTGTGCTGACTGTTAGTTAATCATTTTTATTTGCTTTATGGATGCGACATGGAATATTTATTAAAATTCTTCAGAGCATAGTAAATATGAAGAGAGATGAAAGCAGCAGAGTAGGAAGGATGATGGTTCTTCTGCAAGGAGGGGGTGTGTGGGTACAAGTGACTGTAGGGGATGCATGTTGACTCCAAAAAGATCTCTTTCTGAGCAGTCATCCTGCTGTCTAATTCTGGACATATGTAACTCCTTAAGGTGCAGATAGCTGTAGATATGTGATTTTTTTTCTAGGTTTCTGCCCCATAATAAATGGTTAAAGAAATTTGTCATTACGTAAAAGAAATACTGAATATTTTCTGCTTGTATGCTCATATTAGAAAGTCTTTTTCTGGAAAAACAATCATTTTGAAAAGAAAAAAAAAGAATAAAAATATAATACTTTGCATAGGGGTATTCTCAAAGCCCATCAAACTCACAGCTTTCAAATTTCATCTCCGATCAGACATCTTTTATTGCTGCATTGTAAGGAGTTAAGTATCTTTTCTTAAGTAGACTATAATTCTTTATCATACATGGTGTGCTAAGTTGCTTTAGGAGGTAACTAGAGAATGAATTTTTTTTTATTACTGATCCCGAAGTAGTGCCCAGAAATTCATAGGTTCCATAAGCATTTCTAAAGATCCATTAAAGTCATCCTAACCATGATAGATGGCAGGATGCTCTGTTTTACGTCATGCTCTTCATCTGTACTAAAATGAAGCTCTTGTTTCCTTAATTGAATATTAAATTTATTCTGTTCTTTGGTGGACTAGATTTTTAGCAAGTATAAATCTCACTTCTGTTTGCAGCAGGTGCTAATCTTGTTCAAAACACACACCCTGGCTATGGCCCTTTTCCCAAGAAATTCAAGCACCTTTGTCATGTGGTGCTGACTGTGCAGTAAATGGGATCTGCCTCTAGATTGAACTGAAATGTGGAAAACCTGAGTTTGTGCTGGCAGGTTAGCTGTGGGATGCTCCTGTCTGTGCAGCGTTACGGGTTAGGGTTCTGCAGATAATTGTACCATCACTTGGAATTGACAGGAATGTAAGAAGTGCCAAATAATCTTTCCTCATCTCTTGCTGATGTGTTTTTCACAGGCAAAGCCAAGTGCTGCTGAGAAAGCAGAGAAAAGGCACTGGAGGTGACAAGGCAGGAATGGAAATGGGGCATAACAAAGATAAAGAATCCCTTACAATTTCTTGATTTTTCTGGTCTGCCTCTGGTTTCACATCAAGCATTTTTTTCCCCCCAACCTTTTTTTTTTTTTATTTTTCTGTAATGCTGGTATGTCTAGCAAGCAACATCCTAAATCAAGAAAGTCTGTTCACTACCTCAGGGATCCCAACATCACTGTTTTTTGTCCAAGAGGTGAGGGCAGGCCTTGTGCCAGCAGTGGATCAGACAGGGCAAAGAACGAGTTGTCCCCTGAGCTGCTGCAGTAAAGCTGGTCTCTGCTACACGCGTTAAAATAATTCCCACCAGCAGTGATAGCGATTTCTCTTTGAAGACACCCCACCTGTGTATTTGTTTTAGGGATGTCAATCATTTATAATATTTGACTTGCTTGTCAGTCAGTGCCACTCTTCCCAGATAACGTGAAGGGGGACTGGAAAGGCTCCTTCACGTTAAAGCCTCTTTTGTCACTGTCAGTTTTGGTACAGGAAACATCCATCAGCACCACTAGTGGGAGGAAGCTGTGCTGTCTCTGTCAAATTCCAGTGCTCCTGGTTAGTGTTTTGTTTTTTGTTGTTGTTGTCTTTTTATACTCCCCCAGGAAACCCACAGGATCACTTGTCTAACAGTGTGTTGGCTTCCAGGGACATAATGTATAGCTTATTCCCAAAGCTGTAAAGCCTGATGTTTGCTCTCCATGAACAGCAAATGTCTTCAGAAGTCAGAAAGCTGCTTTCTGGCTGAGTTTATTTTCCTGAGAAATATACGTACAGAACTTTTTGCTACCTTGTGTGTGTCTTTATAGATGAAGTAAAATGTGCTGGAAATTGCTACTTTAATTTTTGTGTGGGCAGCTGTTTCATTTATGTAACTATTACTCCTTTTGAGAAATTACTATAAGATATAAAAGTTGAAGTTCTCTGCTGGAACATAATTCTGATGTTCATAAAAGCCTTGTATCTCCCAGCCCCGTCAGTGTGTGCTTTGCCTGTCACATGCTTGAACATGTCTTGCTGCTCTTCTTAAAAACCTAACTCTTCTGCAGGCACCAGCTGACAGCAAGGAATCAATTGCTAACAAAATAAATTTAAAAGAAAAGAAAAATGCAAAGCCTTCACCTTTCCCTAGAAACCAGAGAGAATAAATGGTAATGAGTGTGTCTTCAATGAAGTCATCTCTCAAATCCCAAACAGCTGGTTAAACAAACTTGGTATTTCTGGCCAGAGGAATAAAAGGAAACATGGTAATGTCTCAATTTGGGATATTTGAATGTGAGCAAGACTGGCAGTCCTGAGGAGTGCCCTGTGGCTATGAGGGACTGCCTGAGGTAGCTACCAACTCTGCTCTACAGAAAACTTCTTTTCTTGTGGTTTGGATCCTGTTTGATGAGCTGTAACACACTGTTGCTCTATGGACTACCCACCCTGTCCACATGCTGGGAAAGGGCTTCTCCACTGGCACAGCTCAGGGCTGCTGACCTACAAGGTTAGGCTGGATTTCTGAAAGGCAGATCTGCTGGGAGCTGCTCTGGTTCACATGGTGTGCTAAGGCTTGCCAAAACCCTCTCCTTGTGCCTCAGTCTGGGCATTCCCTGCTCTGGGCCTGGGCAGTCCTTGTGGACATGCCTTCTCCTGCAGGACCTGAATGGTGCTCCTCAAGTCTCCTCTCGTAAAGGAATAACTTACTAAAAATAAACCAAACAAACAAACCCCCTTGGCTCCAAAAAACCCCAATCCCCCCAAAAAATGAAGACCCCCCTCCTCCTAAACCCAAAAACCCCATCCCTCCCAAATCCCCAACAAAACAAACGTTTGTCCTCTGGTGTCCTCCAGGAGGGACTGCTGTCTTCTGCGCACCTCAGAGCACAAGATTGCTGTAAATCTTCTTCATTGTGGTGACTAAAGACAACTTTGTTCAAACTTTCAGAATGACAAAAGAATTTGACTTCTTGTGGTGGGTGCATTACGTGTGAAGAACACTCTATTAAAAAACGGACTTAAAAGGCTTATTTTTGAGGCTGCCTTCATTACTTAGAAGGTGATACTATTGAACATGTGGAAGGGTTAAACTGGTAATTATGATACTTGAAATCTGGTTTGTGGGGGGTTTTTTTATCCCTATTAGATACTTGGATATTCAGTTAAGTGTCTGTATAGCAAATATTTTAGAAATGTTGTTATACTAGCTTTAATTCACTGTGCCTAGGCTTTCTATAAAAGGACTCATGTTTTTGCTGGAAAAGGGACATATTTGTCAGAGGCAAAAATCTGTAAAATATGAAGCATTTGTTGGTGACTTTGTAGTAAGGGGAGATGAAGCTGTTTGCATGCAGGATATCCTTTTTCATCTGCTGCAAGTATTTTATACACCTCTGGCTGTAAGATATCAACAATACCTTTCCATGGCTTGCTAGTTATGTGAATAATCAGTGAACAGTCTCTTTTGCAGTGGGTTTGATTTGATAAGGGTTGGTACTGGAGTGATATTACAGCTTGAAAATATTTCACTCAGCTCTAATATGAATTTTTGTACTATGCTAGAGTGAAGCCACAGTCTGAAATAATTTTACATCGTGAGTGGTTCTAAATGAAAGTACTTGCAGATTATTTCCATCACATATGTGGAGGAAAGAATATTTTTCTGACTCAATAATATTTAAGTCCTTAGGAGAAACCATTCATTTCAAGCTTCAGCACCTGAGCGGTGCTGAATGTCAGTGATGGTGATAGGCAGGTAAAATTGCTACATTCTCAGGAGAAACCTCTTTCCAAACAAACCTTGGGAGTCTCACAAATAGGTCCTGGATAGGCACAGTCCAATGCACTGAAGCCTGATGATGCAGCATCTTGGTTTACCCAAGTTTTGGAAGAATATATATTTCTTTTTAAAATATATTTTTGTATGTACATATGTGCACACACTTCTCTATTTCTGATAATCATTTATAAAACTTATGAACATGTAATACCTGTTCTTGCAAATGTAGCTGTAGTGTTTTTGTGTTTTCAAAATCAACCCAAATCGCTGCATTGGAGGAATCAGAAATCTTTCCTTCTCCACATGCTGCTCCTGCCAAGGCAAACAGTCCAGTTTGGAATAGTTTTCCTTATGTGTTGTCTTGAAAATGTGATGTGTTTTGTTTTTAGAGCTCAGACAATTTGTGAATTAAAGAAGTGCTGGGCAGATATCAATTCTTTAGGTATCGTGGATTTGACTCTGCCAGTGCTCAGGGGAAGCTGATTGAATCCTGATTATATTTATTGGAAAAAT
Source organism: Acropternis orthonyx (assembly GCA_035583155.1). Classification (NCBI taxonomy): domain Eukaryota; kingdom Metazoa; phylum Chordata; class Aves; order Passeriformes; family Rhinocryptidae; genus Acropternis; species Acropternis orthonyx. Next base: position 5,618,627 of record JAWWEU010000011.1, read on the forward strand.
GAGCAAGCAATACAAGTTCAGTTATAAAATTATCTAAATTAACGTGAACATGTGTGAGCTGAGGTGAGAAAAGATATTTGTGTGTGTGCTTAACTCTATTGCAGTGGCATGAAACAAGTTTCTTGGCCTCAGGATCTCAGATTCACATTGATCCACATGCTGCTGAATTTTGAGACTGGGGTTTTTGCTTGAGTAGGTAAAAAAAAATAAATATCTGTTTACATTTATAAATGTTTTACATGAAATTTGGCTTATGTAACAATTACTGGGAGAAAAATAATATTGTTTCTTAGGGTTATTTCTTTGTTCTGTTTCTTTGGTGGAAACTGAATACTTAGAAAAAACTCAACATGCAACATTAGAAATATTCTGGTTTTCAGGCTTTCTTTTATTGTTGGCTTCTGCAGAAACGTTTCATGCATGTTTTAGAAAGTTGCCTTTGAACTTGCTATGCCAATAGCCCTGAGAGGATTTAGTGTGGTGCAGAGCTGCTGGGCAGCTTGGGCTGCCAGCCCTCAACTGCAGCGTGAGCAAATTGCATCCGTCTTTCCAAGGCTTCTGCCTTGTGCGTTACTGGCACAAGAACTGCACAAGTCTTAAGTCAAGTCTGGGAAAATGTCATTTGAGAGTGCACTTTTTATTTGAGAGTTGGTCTGGAATTGTGACTTTTTTTAGTTGCTCTTTTGTTAATTCTTGGGGCTGGATCTTCAGATGGTAATGTAGATTTTGTCTCTGTCCAGTGTTTCTGAAGCGGTAAGTCACGTGCATGGGGAATGGTCAGACATGCTGAATAAATAATAGCAGTTTTATCAGGTCGTTGGTGGGTTTACTGTCCAGGTTGTGTCAGCATGTCTGTCTGCACCTTTGTATGTCCAGGCTCTTACAATCCTCACTTCACGTACTATGTCATACAGCCTCACCTGCCTGGGTGTTCTGGCTCAGCTACAGCAGCACAGTATATGGCCGTGTAAATGTGATTTAGCGT
>JAWWEU010000011.1:5619711-5758831 GCA_035583155.1 Acropternis orthonyx
TTAGCTACTCAGCTTCCACATTAAAAAAATAAACTCAAGAAAAACAACAAAGAAGGCATTTACTGACTTGAACATGCCTTGACTTATTCCAAGCCAAAAGATGGAAAGAAAATATATTTTCTCTTGTTTCTCTTTACAGCATAGCTATGTTTTTAAGGTAAGATGCCAACAATGTAATAATACTGTACATCTAAATTTCTGTGAGAAGGTGTCTTCTCAATTAATGCCAGACCAAGAAAATATCATCATTTTAATAACAAAATGGCAGGTAGAGAAGATCTATTGAATTTAATTAATATACTTTTTTTTTGGTGAATTTTTTGGACCATTTTTCATTTTTGGAGGAAATGATGTGTTGGTACGTTTAGGAAGAGGCAGTACCAGTCCTGTTCTTAAATGGCAGCCTTGAAAGCAGAGCTGATCCAATACATGCTTATACATTTTGAGTTTAGAAGCCTGTGTTGTTCATAGAAAACATGGGATTTTTATGTTTTGAATAAAAGTGTTGACAAAGGATTGAATGCTCAGTAAGTAATCCCAGACCTTTCAGGAGTCTGTGTGAATAATGAATGTTTTTAGTTTGAGCCTGTCCTTTCCTTGTGAATTCTCAGACCTGTGAATTCCTTCTTGGACTAGCAGCAGGGATGGCACTGGGCTTTGAGATGGAGGAGGATTTTGTTTTGTGAGCTTTTGTTGGTTTGTACAAGAGCACAGTGCTTTATGAAATCCATCTGCTGGCTCAGCACAAATTTCAGGCTTTGGATCTGTAGACATTTTGCCAAAAATTGCAACTCGTGTTGCTGAAATATTCCCTTTCATGAAAGTGAATATGGGTTTATTAGTCGAGCAGCTCTTTTGAAGAGGATTAGTCAGATGAATTGAAAAATGTCTGTATAAAGTTGGAAAGTCTTGTGCAGGTGTATAAATCTCTCATTTTGGTGTGCTTTTAACCCTTCCACTACTCATTAGTAAAGGGAAGGACTAGTGAGGTCTTCTGTGATTTCAATACTTCAGCACTTTCTGGTTGCTGATTCAGTGTTAACATGAGTGATATGGGTATCATTATAAAGGAATTCTTGGATCATGAGATGCAGGAAAGTCACAGCTTTCCTCCCAGGGCTGTGCAGGAGTTGCTGTATGAACATGTAAGACGACATAGTGTAGCCAGTTTTTATTTGCATCAGTTACAGATGGGGTTGCTGCTACCCCTACTACATATTTGTCTATTTTTCTGCAGGGTAAGAAGGGTAATCAGGAGAGATCTAATATTCTTCAAATCTGAGCATTTGAACAAGTAACTGCTAAAATGTCAAATGCTATCCAGGCCAGTTCTGCAGGAATACGGCATTTTTGGATGTTTGTGTTACTACATTTTAAATGTTAACAAAAATAATAATGAGACATTGAAATTGTTTTTACACAACTAAAAAAAATAAAATAATACAAATAGCTAAAATATTTTAAATTTTTAAAAATGTTATTTTTCGTTTTAGCAGGTTTTTTAATATGTTTCAAACAACTGCCCCTTTACATTGCAGAGTCCCTTTATATTCGGAGCCTCTCTGCTGGGGTAATGCTACTTCTCCTGCTCCTTCTCCTCCTAAACATGGTGCTGCCTTCGTCATTCTTCATCTCAGTGTGCCACCTTTCACCATTAATGCAAATTGGAGGCCAGATAGGAGTTGCTCTGGATTTAAATTGGTGCAACTCACAGCAGAATCTGTCTCCAGTTCATATTAATGACTGCAAGTGGGAGAAGCTGTCTGAACGGGTAGAAGGCTCTAATGAGACCGTGTTCCTTCACCCGCAGCCATGCCTGTGCCACCCAATCTCTTTTCTAGACTGTTGAATCAAGTTAATTGTATTTTCAGTTAAATTCTGCAAAGTGCAAATGTGGGAATAAACAAGGAATCATGTTTGCATGTTCAAATGTCTTTCTTTTTGAATTCCAGGCTTACATTTTCCTTGGTAATTGCACTGAAATTGCTCTGTGGCATGCATGGCTGCTCTTGGAGGATGGCTGTTTTGTCTTTCTAGTCTTGCTGCTTCGAGCACCTGAGGCTTTGCAATAGCCCACACTTGCCTGGGCCTTTTCCTTTAAAGGAAATTCAAATAAATACCAGGAGAATATTTGTTTGTCTGTGCTGCTGTTAATAACAGAGTGAGATTTCTGTGCAAAGGCACTGTCTGTCAGCAAAGCAAAACCAGCATATTGTGATGTTTGTATGCCTGACTAAAGGCAGAGTTTATTCCATCCTTTGAGAGCTTTCATGGAGGACAATATTCCCACTGTGTCAAAAAGGATCTGCAGCAGATACCCCAAACTCCCTTCTTTGATAAAGTACCTTTTGTCAGCAAGTGTGTGTATGTTGAAAATTAGCAGTTGCTTCAGCATGAAAACCTTGACATTGAATATAATTGAGGAGGTTAGTGCCGGCATGTTCCTAAGTATTACCTGTCATTTGAAATATGACAGTGCTATAACTGCAGGACCTTGGGGACTGGAGTGTGTTGGCGCTGCCATCTGACTGCCGTGGAGCCTGCGAGACAGCTTCCGAGCCACTTCGACCCTGAGATAATTAACATGGCCCTGGAGGCTTCTGCCTTTTGCTTTTCTGCACTTGTTTAATAAGATGTTTGTTGCTCTGCTTGTCTCTGATGCAGTGGTGTGCCATTAGGGATGTGAGGTCCTTCACATGCTGTCACAGTTAGCAGGTTTAGGTAATGCTGTGTGCGCATCCATTCCTTTCAATTCCAGCAAATTAAAATATTATCATCAATTAGCCAGCTAGGCTGGGTGGCTCACTCCATTTCTGAAGGGCTGCATGTATTTATGGCTTATGAAAGCAAGGTGATGGGAGGGAATGCTTAAAACCTAACCTTTTTTCCAATGTGTGAGTTGTATAATAATGTCTAATGATAAAATGACATCATAGGATGCAGAAATGAAGGGCAGCACACACGGCTTCAGGGGAGGGAGCGGTTGTTGCTGTCTGGGAGGCGCAGCCTTGGGGTGGAAGGTTATCAGCTGCCTGCAGTCAGAGAGACAGCTATTTTACTCACTTGCATTGGTCAGGATCATGGTGGTTTAGTCTATGAAGTCTTTGTGGTGTGCTATTGAGAGCAAAATGTGTTTTTAATGAGGGGGGGGGGGAAAGGGCCTGAAAATTTTGAAGTGTCGTTGTGTAGACAAGCTGAACACAACTGGTTTTGCTTTTCCACTCTGTGAAACACTTGCTTTAAAGGGGTTTGAAAAATTGAACCGTGTTGCTCCAGAGAGATTCACGCTAATCCTCTGATTCACATGGCTGAGCTTCTCTTTGAATATTGCAAAAACTCCAAACACCACTAAATCTAAATAGTCAGCTCCAGTGGATGGCATGATTGAGCAAGGGTGCTTTCACAAAAGGGCATTTTTAGCCCCAACAAAAGCTTCACAAAGTCATCTTGCTTCCAGGGAATTGTCTATTTCAAGCAAAAAAAAAAAAAAAAAAAAACCCAAAACCTGAACATAGTCTCCTTCAGGATGCTTTTTTTATTTTAGCAGTTGGCCTTTTTTTGGTGTTTATTTCTGAAGGAAACAACAAATGAACATAACCTGGTGTGTGCAACCTTAGGCAGCTGTGGTTATAGCATTTAACTTTTCATTGCATCATGTAAGAACAAATGGAACTGGAAAGATGTCTCATTACACCCATTTATTTTGGAATATTTCTAATCTGCCTTGCTTGTGGAGAGTATAATTCATAATTAGAACGGTGGATCAATGCCAGATTATCTTGAACAGTGAGTTTGGCTGTTTTAGAGAAATGCTTTGACTGGAGAAGCTTGGAAAATGGTGTCAGATGGAGTTGCAAATATTGAAAAGATTAACATATACACCCGTAAGGACTCCCAGTGCAGTAACATATTTCAAGGTCCTTAGTTTATTATTTCTACTGTCACACTAATACAGAATGAAAGAGGTAAATAAAGCAGTTTTTCCTAATAATCCAGCACCAGTTCTGGAGTTAAAGCCAAGATGACTGAAAGTTACAATATTCTAAAGACTCATTCTCCAGTTCTTTTACATTATGAATATAAATATCTTTTCAGTTATAGACATTAGGCTTTCATTGTATAGCTCACCATTAGGCATAAAACATAGGAGAAAGCTGTCTGCATTAGGCTATTGAAATTGCACTGATTTACAGCTCTTCTGTACCCTCACTTTGCAAATATTAAGGGAAAAGTAAAGGGAAAGGGTATTGAGAATTTTGCATAAATACATTAATCTTTGACTTTCATTTAGAAGTTTGGCTGACATGGACTTTTTCTTTGTTCTAAAGCACGAGTCCAACACTTGTTGTTTAGTTGTAACCTGACTGCAAAATCACATGAGTATTGCAACAATTCTAAGTTGATCCTTTTCTCACTGAAAAAAAAAAAAGTTATTGGGGGAGAAGAATCATTTTCTTAATAGAAATAATTAAGTGCAAGATGTTGATCAACTGTGGCTTGTATTACATTAATTATTGCTTGGATTTCAGTCAGCAGTGACAGAAGACTTAAGCAAGAGAATATGCAAACACAAGATGTGATCCAAAGCCTCACTGGAGTGGGTGGGAGTGTTCCTTGGGTCACAGCCCTTTGGGTCTCTCAAGTCACTGCTGCTTTCATTCTGCCTCAGCCTCTGCTCTGAGGCCACAGGATTTTTTTATGGGAATTACCTAGATAAATCTTGTAGGATGTCAGAGGGCTTCTGGCGGTGGAAAGAAGCATACTGTACAGATAAATACCCTTTTTCGCAAAGCCATTTAACTTTTATTTATCAGAAAACTATGAAGTTCTGTCTATTTTCCCAGTAAGTGGTAGAAAATAGCCAGATTTAAGTGAGTAAAATTAACAGTAATAAAGTTAGGGAAGCATGAAATGAGAAAAAGTGATTGCAATAATAAAGTATAAAAGTTTTTCAGAAAATAATAATACCCTTTTGATTTGGTGAAAAACAGTATTAGTACTACTTATTAAAGAGGAATACATTTATATTATCAGTATCTCATTGATGATACTTTTTGGTTTTACCTACTCTGTCCTATTAAATTATCTCTAATGTACTTTACAACTGCTAATCAATTTGTTCTTATTTTAATGATAGGTAAGTACTGCTAGCTTACTTTTGAAAAAGGAAAAAAGCAGATTGAAGCTGAGACTTATAAGTGGGAGGAATCCATTAATAAAGGGCTTTAGTTTTAGGTGCTCAAAGTTATGTTGCTTAATAAAAGGTGTAGAGCTTGGTGTTTGCTGATACCTCAAGCAGCATTTAGGTACTTCAGTTTGCCATTTCATACAGTGACACCTCAATGCAAAGTGTGTAAGCAGCCCTTGAAACAGGAGCTCATCTTTCTGAGGGAGAGCATTCTCCCAAGGATGAAGGCAAGAAATAGTTTTGCTTCTCTTCCCTTTTGCCCCACAAAGCTGTAATGTCATTCTTATTCCAAGATATGGGTTTGGATTTGAATTATCTCAGGAAGGGAGGCTCTCTAGAAATTGCTGGACATGATGGGCTTGTGCTTAAGTCAATAGGGAAGCAGACAGGCTGAGGGGGATCAGCTACTCCATCAGTCTTAGGGCTCTTCCATGCAACATCTGGCATAGGCCAGTTCTCTCTTTAGAAGGTCTTGCACGTGAATCCTGCCCTAAAAGTTTTATTTATTTCCTCCCCCTCCACAAATGTTCATTGTTTACAAGTGAAAGGATCAACGTAGCTCAGTAAAATTTTGATCCGAGCAGCAGAACGGCAAGAAAATCGTGGTTTGTGTTACACAGTCACAGTGTTATGGCATTGTTAGTTTTTTGTATACAGATATGGTTAATACCATTTCACCAACTGAATAACTGTTGAGATTCTTTCTCCCAAACATCTTCATTAAAACGCAGATAGAATTTTCCCAGTAAGCTCAGAGACAGGAGATATTCAAAGGAGCGTCATTCTAATACACTGTTTTCGTGAAAATAAGGTTTCCTGGCAAATTAGTAATTGAGTTCCTGTGAGATGCTCGGCTTTCACAGTTCTCCAGTTGGTTGGTTTGTTTGGTGTTAAACAGCCCTAACAGACCCAGATAAGTTGAAAAGCTTAATAAGGTCAGAATAGTGAATGACTGCTGGAGATACATCTTATTCACAAAACATGCATTTAGTTCTCTAAATTCCTTTCTATTCATCTTTTTATCTCCATGTTAGAGTTTCACATTTTATATAGAAATGTCAGCACGTTATTTTTTTTGGTTGTTTTGAATATTGAGCTTTTCAGAGCTGATCTTTACTGTTTTCTCGATTCTTGCCCTTTTAATAACCTTTAAATATAGGTCCACTTCTTGCAGGCAGAGCAGCTACTTTGCCGTGAGAGTTTGAAAGGGAGCTCTCGTAGAAAGAATAGTGTGTTCTGGGAAGTGTTAAATTTCCCTGCGTGTTATTATCTGAGTCGCATCAGCTCAGTGGCACATTAAGTAATAGGCTGTCGTGGTCTGTTGTTATGGAACAGTTCCCATGAACTAGCACTGGGTGTATCTTATGTAAGAAGCCTATCTTTAGGCTGATGTACAGGATTTCACATTCAGAGCCAGGCAGGGTTGTAGCTGATGTTTCATTCCTACCGTTATGTCCGTTTTTTAATGCACATTGTCGCACTTGGAAACTGGAGGTTGTTTCTTTTTGTGCCTGCTAAGAGGAGATAACATTTCTTCAAATAAATATATTCTGGAAAGAATAAAAAATTCTGGATCTGGAACTGAAATGCTGTAGCCTGCAGTTTTGCAAGAGACTGAGACTCTGTCCTGTGGCACAAAAAAGTGGTCTGGGGAGAGGTTGTTTCAGTTTTGTTGACTTTTTTAAGACTGGCTGCAGGGCCCAGATCAGATGTTTCTTAGATGCCTACTGTCATTTGCAAATGCTTCGTTTTTAATAGAATTGTTTAGGTAGGAAAAGAACTTTTAAGGTTATTGAGTCAAACCCTTAACCCTGCACTGCCACTTCCACCACTTAACCATGTCCCTAAGTGCCCATATACACCCCTTTTAAATCCCTTCAGGGATGGTGACTCCACCACTTCCCTGGGGAGACTGCTCTAATGATTAAGAACTCCTTCTATGAAGAATTTTTTCTGATATTCCATCTAAACCTCCTCTAGTACAGCTTGAGGCCATTTTCTCTTGTCTTGTTGCTTGTTATTTGGGAGAAGAAACTGACTCCCACGTGGCTACAGCCTTCTTTCAGGTAATTGTAGAGAGTGATGAGGTCCCTCCTGAGCCTCCTTCTCTCCAGGCTAAACACCCCCAATTCCCTCAGCCACTTTTCATATGACTGGTGTTTCGGACCCATCCCCAACTCTTGACAGGCTCCAGCCCCTCAATGTCTGTCTGGTTGTGAGGGGCCCAAAACTGAACACGGGATTTGAGGTGTGGCCTCACCAGCACTGAATGAAGGAGGGTGGTCACTGCCCTGGCCCTGCTGGCCACATTATTCCTGCTATTAGGCCAAGTGCCATTTGCCTTGTTGGCTACCTGGGCACATACTGGCTGATGTTCAGCTGGCTGTTGACCAGCACCTTCAGGTCCTTTTCTGCTGGGTGGTACCATTGCTCCCTGGTCAGCCTGGCAGGGCTTCTGTGCCCGCCCTGCCGTGTGAAGTGCTGCTTGTTTTCCCACCCTGTTGGCAGCACTCCCGGTCATAGTGCTCCCCAAGGGCTTCTCTGATATGTGTGAGGCAGGGATGGTCTTGGATGCCATTGCTCCTGGCCCTGGTCTGGTCCCATCAGCTGCTGTCCCATGAGCTGGGGGCTGCTGGTGGCTCTATCAGCTCCCCCTGAGGTCCCCCCAGTTTGGGACCCCCCATTCACCAAGCTGCAGCAATCAGCACTGGAGCTGCTCTTCTCTCAGCAACTGAGAAATATCCCGCTCACAGGGTGACCTTTGAGCAAGATCACTAATTTCTTTGTTTAGAGTGCAGAGGGCATGGATCTCATAGAGTAGCTCCTGGTAAATGGAGTATATTACTTCTATATCAGTGTCACACTGTCAGAAAGTGGCACTTTGTTAAGATAATGTGACCTTTAGAATCGTCTTCCAGTTCTTTGTTCTTTCTCTGGTACTGTGAATCTCTACTTTCAATTCTTAATGCTTTTTGATGAAGGAGAAATAACACAGAATTGAAGTATTCGTGTTTCTTCTTTTCAGCTATATTAGATAGTTTTTTCATAAAGTGGCGTAGGTGTCATTTTGTCCATGAAAAACTTCTCTTTGCTGTCTGTAAAATGTACGTCTGTTCTAAAATGTAAATTTGGGTAAGTATTTACATATTTTATAAAGGGAAGAAACTGATACAGGAATGGGTATCAGCTGATTTCCAGTGGCTTTAATGGGTAAAAAAGTAGACAAAACCTGCCCTGTGAGCTTTGTGCTAAGTTATCTGTTGCAGGAAAAGAAAGCCAAAGCCACATTTGCTGGAACAATTATTGTTTAAAATGGAGAATATGAGACCAAATCTGAGTTAAATAATAACAATTTGATTTAAATATTAGCAATACTACCTACTAGTATATATTTTTTTACTTTAAATTTGAAACTTACTCTTTTTAGAAGATGTTCCAGCTTAAAAATTTTTATTCTCAGTCTGATCATCCTTATGCTGAATCAGAGACCCAGCTTGGTCTCTTTCCCACTTCTCTTGGAGCTGCTCCATTTAATATGAGTCATGCAATAACTTCGGGCGAAGGAGACAGTCTTCTGCACTTCTATAAATATGTTCTGGTTTTAGAAATGAAGTTTGGTGATTTTTGTTTGGTTTTTAACTACCAAAAATTTAGCTGAAAGCTTTCTATCCTGCTGGGTTCCTAAGCTGATAACAGTGATGGCTTCCAGCAGTTGCTTTTTGCTTTCATGTCATGAGGCCTGTGGTCATAGAAAAAGATCTTGCTACTCAAACTATGAACTTGTCTCTATGTGCTGGATCATTTTTTCAACCTCACTGTTGTGATATGAGGCCAAATGGAGTAGAAATACAATATCAAAAAAAGCTCAATAGTTTCATGTGCACATTTTTCCAAACAAAATTAAAGAAACGTTGACATTTCCCTGGAGACAAAAGCATTTTTAGAATATAAGCTGTCTGTTGAACTAAGTCATATTTTCATATAGAAATGTTACAAAAATTTGTTTCTTCTAATTGTGCAAATGTCATAAGTTTTGAATACTTAAAAGTATGTGTAGGTATGTACTTAGATACCATTCTGGCTTATGCATATAAAATCTTAGCATTGCTGCTCTACTTGGGCAACTGAATAAACATGGTGCTGGGATATGAAAAGTGTACCATGTAGTAATATTTCTGACACAAAGGAATTTATTTTTTCTTGTGTTTAAAATTTGAAAGTTGGAAACTGTGTTTAACAGAAGTTTGAGTCCCTGTTAGTGGCAATATTTAGTAAGAATTTTGAGAGAAAGGAATTTAGTCTCTAAACCCCATTCAGTTTTAAAACCATGAAGGTTACAAAAAAGTCATCTTTATGGGGATTAGTTTTGATAGGACTTTTGAGAGTCATTTATTTTGATTTCTGGAATCAGAAACCTTGATTTCCCCCCACCCTGAATGGAAGGGTTGTCATATAATCCAATTGGAAGAAAACAATTCTTCTTAGTGTTTCCATACGACTATTGCTCTTAACAAACTTTCAGGCCTTCCAAATTATCAGAAAAATCTATTAGCTGCTAATGTTTCCTATTATGGATGTGTTACAGGACCTTGAAAAGTGCTGGAGAAGAAGTAAGCACAAATAATGATAGCTTGTTCCCATAAAGCCTTTAATAGTATTTTAAACAGATACTAGGCAGATTGTAGATGTGTCAAGTTTGTTGAAGCTAGTACTTCAGCTCAGAGAACCCATTTGGCACTTCAAGTGAATCTCCCAGATGGAACAATATCATTAAAAATTAATTGCATAACCACTGGACCTGCCTTTAAAGACTTTTGAACTGCTGAGGCTTTCTAATCGGGTATTGTTGCTCCAGTTCACCAGTGAAGCGAATCCAATGACTTTTTCGACGTATGGCCTACTTCTGCTAATGAAAGTACAATTTATTCACTTCAACATATAGGTTGTAAAACTAATCTCCTAGTTGACACATTATTCTCTTCTGCATGTCTAACTTCACTGAACCAAAAAAAAGTATATAGTAAATCAGAAGGGACCCATCGATCAGCTTGGCATAATTTAAAAGCCAGTTAGAGTTTGGGATTGTGATCGCTGTTGGATGCTGAGCATGGCTCTTCTCTGGCCTGCCCAGACTGGGCTAAGGGGACTAATATCAGGCATATGCCTGGCCTGTTATGCTTTGTAGGGGTCTTCAGCATTCAAAGGAGCTTTTAAAGGAAAAAAAGTTAATTTATTTATTTTTTTAAGAAGCTTGCTTAGTATTTTCACAATATTTTTTTTTTTTCATTAAAATGGTTTGGGGTTTTTTTTAGGGAAAATCAAATATTGTCTGTCCCAAACAGCCAAACCTTCTAGTCCTCTTCTAGATGGCTTTCATTGTCCTCTTGGCATTTCTCATTATTTTACTGTGAGAAATATATTGGCTTCTAAGTGCATTATCAAATATTTTTTGAAGCCTTGGCAATGCTGTTTCAATGGTGTGTGAAATCTGAGGGCTGTGCTGGATTCTGCTGCATCACTTACTGCACTGTAAACACAGCTGGTTTTCACCTGGACTGTTCTCTGAGCTTGGAAAGACCTCCAAGTGGCAATGAGGTGACACCATACTGTGATATCATCTGCTCCATCGACTGGCCAGCCACTGTCACGCTGCAATAATGGGCTCAGTCGGGACATGTCAAATACCCTCTTGGTCAGGATAATGGCTTGTTGGATTATTGCAGCTGAAGAGATGACTGGAAGGCCGAGTCACAGCCTTTGTCATCAGACAGTGGTGGGTGTGTTAGAGAAAAATGTCACAGCTTGGGTAATAGGATTTGTTTTCATTTTGGTTTATTTGTCATTTATTACTTAGTACTGTAGCGTAGTTGACCAGGTGGTGATTCGACTTGATGATCTTAGAGGTCCTTTCCAACCTAAATAACTCTGTTATTTGTTTAGGGGCAGCATTTCTACTTCACTCCCATTTCATTCACTGTTTGGGCTTTCTAATTCCTATTTACCACTATTCACTGTGGTGAAATAACTTTTGGTTGGTAGTGTTGGCCTGAAAGCTTCAGTGGCTGAAACAGCACTTCCATTTGTGCTTGTTCTGTGATGGTGCCCTGAGCTACTGCTGCCAGTCCTGTTCAGGCTGCTGTTGAGATGGCCATGTCCTGCTAAATACCTGCATCTACCATACCTGTCTTTATATTTATATAAATATGGACATCTCCTTTATGTGGGACTCCTGTACCTCAGTTTGTATTTTTTTTCCTGGAGGACACAAGTAGGTTGTTTCTCAGCTGGCTTCCCTCCTAGCAAGTGCTTCCCTTAGCCCATTCCTCAGCTGTCCAGCTGCAGCCGCTTTAAGGCCGCTTGGAGTAATTTTAATAGTCAGAAGCCTAATACTCTGTCACTAAATATTTAAACCTGACAGCTCTTACTGTCTCTTTTATTTTCTAATAAGGTATTTATTGCGACAAAAGTATTTCAGCGGTTGTGTGGTTTTGTAAGTAAATACCAGATGATAATACTTGCATTTATTCTGCATAAATAGCTATAGAAAATGCATGCACACATACAGTTTTGTGCATATATATTTGTGTCTACTTAATAAAGTGAATAATTTGTGTACAAAAAACCCCAGACATCTGTAAAAAAAAAAAAACGAAGGCAAAGCAACCCAAACCCCTAAATAATAACAGTATAGGTGCAGTAGGACATGCAGAGGGTTTTAATTAGACTCTGACTTGAGACGGTCTTTCCAAAACAGTCCATTGTAGGCATTCTGATAGGTAAGGTAAAGCTTCATTAAACAGCATTCAATTAAAAAAAATGTAATTGTCTTATGTGGTAAATGCACCATTACACTCTGAACTAGTATGTCATATTTATTAGAATTTGATTTGCACATCCTTTTCAAGTGACAAGCGCAGCACAGAATTATATGGTATTTATATATTGTTTTCATTATGACGTTTATTTTAATATCTTTTTCTCAGTTTATCTGGCATTTCAAGCTCCACATCATAAACCTACTTGGAATGATGCTGGGGATTTTAATGTTTCTACATCAAAGTGACCTTTTGTGATGGTTCTGTTCTGTTTTGTTAACTTATAGGGGAATAAATTGTGAGAATCAAAAAAATAAAATTTTAGGAAACAGTTGTAAATACTTCACCTTTCTTCTTTTATGCCATTTACTTACTCAATAAAAACTGGGAAGAAATAATTGTGTTACAAAGACAAGGTGACACTCCAGGCAGCTGTGCTGCTGTTTTTATTTTGCTGTGCATTCTAAGAGAGAAGTCAAACCCAAGTTGAAACTGAGTGGGTGTACAATTTGGAGAGAGTTTATCTTATTTGTTTACAAAATATAACATTAAATAATATTTCATATGTTATTTTATAGTATCATAAAATCCAGAACCCAGCTTCGATAATGTATTACTGTATTAGAGTTTGCTGAGAAATGGAACTAATAAAAAAATAATACAATGAAAGTTTGCATTATGAGCTCCCTAAATCATAAGCCTAGGTCTTTTCTTCTAATTAGGCAGCCAATTATGGCATTTGTAGTCAGAATGAAAACAACCCAATAGATTCAACTAGTGATTTTTATGATTTTTCTATATCTATACACACACACATATATATAAATTACCACTTATTGTGACTCTTCAAGCTATTTGACCTTTACATAAAGACAAAATACATTGCTTCCTTAGACTTTTATGCCTTAATTTATGCACATAATGTAGAGGGTGGCACATCTCTGATGTAATTCCACAATCCTTAGGTTGAGATGACTCACCACCACTGATTTAGCAGAATGCCAATCAGACCTTGTGTACTTCAGCATTTGTTTTGCCATTGTCAACTTCTTTGTAGGTAGCAGTTCCTTGCCTACAACAGTCAAGTTGCTGTAATAGCATTGAAGAAAGAGCCTTTTCTCTTTTCAGCCTTCATTGGCATGGGTGATGTGTTAAGCAGACCAACACAATACGGGTTGTTTTTATTTTTTCATTTTCTTTTTTTTTTGTTTTAATTCAGTTTGCTCAGTTCCTGGTTTCTCTCTGGTATCGTGTCTGTATCATGCTAGTCCACTTTCACGTGAGTCTGTGCTTCTGCATAAAATGAAGAATTAATAGGACTGGCATTTCTTCATTGCTTTCACACTTTAGTGGTATCAAAGTTCTGGTAGAAGCAAGAGCAGATGTGTGTGTATCTTTCCGACCTTTTTGTACCTGCAAATGTAAAGATAAGTTCTCTGTTTCAGTGTTATATAAATGCAATTACTTTCTCCTCTATGAGAAACTGCAAGTTTATCATGCTAATTTTTTTTTTTTCATCTTAAATGTTGTGTTAGGAACAAAACATGGTATAGAACTCTATATAATGCTTTCCAGTGGCAGAATAGATGGGTGGAGAATCACTACCAATTCAACAAAAGCTATTGCACTGCAATTAAAAGATTAGACTGGGCATTGTTTATTCCTCTTTTTTTTTTTTTTTGTTTTTTTTTGAGGGGGAGCCTGGTCTAGGAGTTGTGTAATTAAATTATTACCTGCTGTATCACCATCTGCTTACATGGTTTTGAAACATTTCAAACCTCTGTGTGTGTTCACTTCACAATTTCAAGGAAGTGCCAAAACGACAGTCAATGTACTCAGCAGATGGACTGAGGGACTTGCACCCTCCAAACAGTCAGTCTTGACTGTTCTGAGTAGAATTAAGCATATTTCTCTAAATCTAATTATTTAGTTTCAAACCATGGCAAGGATGTTTATATTTGCAATATAAAATATTGCTTCTGCGATGAAGACCTACTCCGGATCATGTCTGTGGATAAACATGACAAGTAGAAAATCCTTGGTAAGGTCATGTACAATTTTGCATTTAACTCAATACTCATATTGTTATCTTTTAAGTAAAAGGAGTTTGAGCTCAATCCTTTCACTACGGCATGCTGCAGGTAAATCTTAAAAATGAAGAAATAGATCTGGAAGCTAAAAGTAGGCCTGCCAAAAAATGGGATTTTAGATCTCAATGCTTAAAACTTCAAATACGTGTTTGTTTTCAACAGTATTTCATTTAAAACAATTAGAATGTTCAGAGGCTTAAACCTGCAACATGTTGTCCAACAAAAAGCAGTGCAGAATTCCAGTTTATAGAGGAGAAATCTGCTGATGTGAAATCTGCATGGATGAGGGACAATAAAATCTGGCTCCACTCAAATAGTAGAAGAGCATCCTCCCCACAGGAAGGTTATTTAAGTATGTGTGTTTGTAGAGGTCATGAATATATTTGGAAAGATCCACTGGATCCATTTCTGATAGTGAATTATGGGTTATTGGGGTGCTGCTCTAGTACCTGCCAACAACAGTAAGAAGCTGGATCCCTGCTAATTGAGTGGGTTGTACTGCTCATTACTTAGAGAATGCAGAGCTTGTTGCCAACCAACTGGATTCGATTGTATGTTACGTCTCATCTCGGTCCTGTGTTGGTCTTTATCATTTACTGAAACAGTGGAAGTAAATAGCAAGATGTCTTGGTGATCATCAACTTATTAGTTTAAACAAAGAAGCAAACCAGAAAAGAACCATAATTATTAGATAACAACACAAGGTGTGTTGGGTGATGGAAAGCTCCTGCTGACTCAATTCTGCTGAATTCAAGGTATAGTTTGGAGACACTAATCAAACTAATTTCCTTTTATACTGGTGAGTTTTCCTGAGCCTTGACAGTCCACAGGAGCTGCTTGTGTCAAAATGAAGAAGTGATCATCCTTTCAAACATGTGTAGGCTGGAAATTCCATAGGTTGTTGACATTTATTAATAATCTTAAGACTTCCACTTTGTGGTTAAGGTCTAATGAGCTCATAAAGTGAGAGTTCATTCTGGTTTTATTCAGCTGTGTGAAGTCTAAGTTGTGATACGGCTGTATGAAGATTTTGCTTATTACCTTGTTTTGCAAGTTTTCCAATTTCTTACTCATTTTGCAGTCATTTTGACCTTGGTAAACCAGATTCAAACTATCTTCAAAGGCATTTAAGTACCTTTTTTTTTTCAGTTCTGTAGTAAAAAACTGAAGTTAAGACCCACTCTCCATTTCATACACTATATATTTATTTTTCTGTTTCTCATTAATTTAATTAGATTGCAGTCCCCTTAATCGCTTTACTGAGAGGTTGCTCTGCAGGCTAAATGCATTTTAGCTTGGATGCTTAGTGCTACAGGTGCGTACTCATCGGTATCTACTCAAATGTGCCCAAAGTAAAGTATTCTCCTTTCCTTGCAAACGAAATTCCCAATATGGTCAGTAAAATTGCTAGGTTTTGATAATCTGCATCTCTAATGAGAAAGCCATCTCTTTACTTCAATGGTAACTACTTCAGTGGCACATGAAAGTGCTTTAGAACAGTGCTGATTTTTTCTTGAGATCACCCAGCAGCTTCACCACCGGTCTGGATACAAAATTCACTTCTCCATTTCTTTGTAGTAGTCTTCACTAGGTAGCAAAATTGATGGGCATTTAGCCAACCCTATTTTTATATGTTGCATCCACCTGTTTTGACATTTAGCCATAAAAATAAAATCCATATGTAGCCCAAGTGCTGGTCTTTGTGGGTCCCAAGTTACAATGGCAATAATTAAAATGTTTACTTTCATGTCCCAGATGGTAACTGTGGTAGATAATTGCATTCAGTGCAATTATTTTGGACTAAGTATAGCAGAGGAAGATAAAAATCCAGTATGGTTTTGTAACAGCACGCAATATTTAATTGGTTTAACTGTAGGCTTAATTATTTCCGGGTCTAAAAGTAAAAGAAAAATGGAAATGGATTACAGGTCCAAACAGATTTATGGGGTTTTTATTTACGTACACATGTGGCACAATGGTCAGTTTGGGGTTATTGTCTTTACAAGTCAGTGTGTTAGGCCTTGGGCATGACCTTGTAATGGTTATGTTTGGGAATTTTTTTGAAAGAAAATACAGAAATGGGTACTGGAACTCATTACTTGTGCACCTATTCAGACCATGCTCTTTGCAATGTGTAGCAGGGCAGCTAAAGCCCTCGTATCTGGGTGAAGCAGAGTCATAGTTTGATACTTTTTAAAAAGAGATTGAAAAATTGAGTATTTAACTAAGGTAATGATCGCTCAAGAAATGTATTGAAATTTTAATGGTTTTGTTTGTGTTATTATAAGAAACCTACTTGTTTCAGGCTGTGTTTTGTGTTAGAGCAGTTTGTGACATTTTGAGCTTTCCATTTTCATGCCATTTGCCTGACATTTGGTCTCAAAACAGCATTACTTTTAAGTGTTATTGAAGATCATTTATTTTTAATAATGCCTCTGTTCATAAATAAATTATGAAAGTTATGAGACATGCTTAATATAGTTCAGTTTGTTTCTAAATATCATTAACACATAAAGAAATTATAGGTATGCATTCTATCTAAAATATAGGGCATTCTGTGTGTTTGCTGTTGGAAAAAAAAAAATCCAGATTTTTCAGTCTGGATTTTTGTTAACGTACAAACTGTTTTCTAATGTAATTTCTCTATTCATCTTGGTTATAAATTTAGTCACTCTAAATTTTTCATGAGCTTGGGTGACTTTTCACTAGAGACAGCTTTGCCCCTTTCCTTGCTGTAACTCATGAAAAACTTTGTGCTGTGAAGCTCAGTAGAAGACATTTCCCTCTAAAAAGAGATGAAGAAAGTGCTGCTTCTTTTTTTAATTTGCATGGCCTGATCCTCTTCCTCATGGGCATCTGACTTCTTTTTCTTTTTTTTTTTTTTCCTTTTCTGAGCTTGAAATTAGGTCATGTATAAATAAAGCTGATTAAGTTGTTTTGTGAGGGGAAATATTCCCACTAAACCCCTAAATTTTATCAAAATGCACATTTTTTTTTTTAGTGAGGAAATGTTTATTTCTAAGAGGAATAATTAATATGTAAAATAAAGCAGGGGATGTTCAGTTTTGAATTACATTTCTGGGGAAACTGTGAAAGATTAGTTTTCCATTTTTTCAAGTTGAAGAAAATGCATATCCTCATGGAGTTTAGGATCTGTATCCCTCTTTTTTTTTTTTTTTTTTTTTTTTTTTTTAATTGATATTTCAAAAGGTAAGAAAGGCAGGAGAGACCAGAGCCATCCTGATAGTCGCCACAGAGATCTACACGATTTCCCAGAGGCCTCCAGAGAAACAGAAGCATCATGTTGAATGATGGTCGTTTATCCATTTGTTTATTTTATTAAGTCTTTTCTTCTTCCTTCAAGGAGACATCGAAGTATTGCGGTAGAAAAGAAGGCAGGCAATGGCACTAGAATTAATATTTTGATAAAAAATATCCATACAATGTTGGAAATACTCATATAGTAGTATGCATAATTTAATGGTTTGATGGTATTATTCAGAGTCACTAATACCATGATTCTTGGAGCCCTTTTCAGAGTCAGTTATGGAAAATATTGTCATTAATATTGTCAAATTGTGTTCTTTGGAAATTAGGTTATTGATTCCCTTCCTTTGGTGGGTGACTTTTTGAGAACTCTTAGTGGCTCCTGGCTTTGCACAAACAGTGAGAGCTGGCGACTGAGATTAAAATTAGGCTGGGGATAAAATCAATAAAAAGCTTTACAGATCCAGTAACTTAGAAATTTGCATGAAGCTCTCAAAGGTTTTTAAATTGAAGCTGTCTGAAGAAGCACGAGTTTCCATTTGTTTCTGTCACTGGGAAAATGCTGCAGATAAAGCCCAAGCTAGGAAGCAATTAACGTATTAACTGGCAGGTGAAGGAAGGAAAGTCTGGAAGGGTTCATGTAATAGGACCTCTTAAAAAGGAAAAGTCTGCTTGGTCAAAACTAGGTCCTGCTGCCTTGCTAGGTCTTGGCAAAAATCCATATGTTCTCGACATCCAAACCTGCAGAGCTTGTGCAGTGAGTCTTCATGAGATGTTTTCATCCTACTCCAGCCCAGCTGCAGTTCCTGAAAAGGTTTTTGGAGGTTTAGGATAGCAATTACAAGGCATTGTGCAATAAGTATGTGTGACCAAGTCCAAACTGGCAGTGTGTTTGTTCTGTACTTCCTTACACAAAGGTGCCACTGAGAAGGATGTTTTGTACACGTTTTGGTGATGTGGAAATTGTGTCAAGGGCTGTGACAAATATGAGACTTGTAAATGAAATGCTTCATTTCTCAGTGATTCAGGAAACCTGCATCATTCCTGTGCATCAAGGGTTACAAGTCAGGCAGTTTTTAGCAAGCTGCTAATCTGCTGTGCTTGCTCTATAGTTATAGTTGCTTGTTATCCCAGGAGTTTCCAGCAAATGCTCATACAATCTGATTAACATGGTTCACGTACAAAGGGCACTGGCCTGGGGACCACCACGTCTCATTAATGGAAATGAATTTTTCATGCCATGGCTGCTATGTCTGTGTGTTAAGACTTCCATTTTTTCCCCCAATTCTCTCTCTTTTCTGTATTGTATTTCTTTTTCAGTGGAAATGGCTGTATGAATTTTAACCACTATTTACATTACAGGTCCGAGGGGTTTTATTTTTGCATACTGATGTTATTTTTACTAAGAAACAGATGTAACAGCAGCAGAGGAAAAAAAATGGAGTGAAATGGCACACATTTGTGTTCATATTGAACCCTTTAGCTCTGATTGAATGCTTGATGAGTTCAGTTTAAGGACAAGGCGACTCGATCTGTTCTTGGCAGCAGTCCTGCTTTGTGTGGGAGGTTGGAGCAGGTGACCCTGTGAGATCCCTGCCAGACAACATTTCTGTGGTTCTGTGAATTGTCAACTTTTCAGTGTAACTTTCCAGAATTAAGATAAGTATTGTAATTGATGTATCATCCATCTTTTTAAGAGGCTGTAATGTGTTCTACTGTGACATGAATACTGTCCTGGTTTATAGCTGAAAGCAGGGAAGAGAGGGGTTTGTCTTCTTTCACTGCTGTTCCTTAGAGTATTTTGGGATAATATTGCTTTTCAAAGAAAATTGGAAAGGAAGCAATAGTATGTATTAAGCCAGTTTGCAAAGGAAGCCCAGTGACTGGTCATCCACAGCTACTGCACTGTGCACTTGATACTTAACTGGGTTTGGTGTCAGTGGATTGCAATTTTCAGATTAACGTTACTCTGTTGAGAAGTTCCCAAGCATCACTAGCTGTCTTGCACAGAGTGTGTACCTGAACACGGGTATCCAGCATCTTACAAGATCATCAGCCCACAGTAGGTGATGGTATGAAGCAGAATTAGCAGAAACCATCAGCACTTCTGTTCATGCACAACTCCTGCTTTTGATGGCAATTGCTGAAATACCTCTAAGCATCAGTTATATATTTTATAGCCTACTTTATCTCAGTGTACTAAGCTATATGTTTCTTGAATATGTCCTCTTTGTTCCTGTTGTAATGCACACTTTGCTTATCTTTAACTGCTAATGTCTCTAAATCAAAGAGTTCTACAATATAAACCATTTAAGCTCTAATAGCTATGCACAACCCTGGCCAAGTCTAGAAGTTTTATGAGAAATTTTTCCTCTAAAGAAGCTGATGTGCTTGTTTTAGATCGTGAGGTATGTATCGCACTCCTCTCTGAGGCTGCTCTGTTAGTGGTCAAGAAGTGTTATGGTTACTTTTTAAGAAGTCATTCCTTAAGAAATGTGTACAGACTAACAGTAGTAATAAGTTCAGTCTACTGGCAGTCTCTGATAAACTCTGCATATATGAAAGTCTTACTGTCAACTTGTAGGTGTCAAAAGTGACTCAAGTAGGCTGACATAGCCAACTGAGGATTGAGGTAGTCTTAGGATAATGGAATTGCCCAGTTTATTTCTTGTAGTACCTTCATCTTCATACACTTGAGCAAGACTGAGAGATTTCCCTAAATGATGATTGGGAGATCATCAAAGCGGGGCTGAAGATAAAATCATAGACTAAGCAGCTGTGCCTCTTCTCCCAAGGAAGTGATCACAGTTGGGTAGGACTTGGCTGAAACCAGCATCAGATCTGCCTGATTTTTTTGACTTAGTTACAGAAGGGCTTGCATCAAAGTGTAAAATTCTCCTGGGAAGCTACTGAAGGCATATATATATTACTGATATGGGGAGCTTTACATATAGATGTACTTCACTGAAGATCTTAAACCTGTTTGCAGTGTTGCTAAAGGAACAAATCAGATTTTGAACTTAAGATGCTTCCACACTGAACTCAAAACTGGCTAATGTGGGAAAGGCTGTTTCAAGAGTGGCAGAACTATTAGCAGATAGGTATGCAGAGCAAGCACCAGAAAGAAGGGATGCTTCCTTTAATATTTGTCCTCAGAAACCCACTGAGGATTCCTTTGTTGACCTGAGCTAACACACTTTGGATTTTCTTTTTAAGAGAAATCATAAACTCGTTTCAGCGTGCAGACATTGGCGGATTCAGGATGCTGAATGTCACACCATGTTGACTATGTGTGAAAAAACATGTTCTGATAAATTCACAGGAATTGTACACCATGCAAAATTAGACCTCCAGGCAGACTCAAATGACCAAACTCTGACATTTCTCAAACTTGACAGCTTATTTCAGTGGAGATTTAGGAAAGAAAGGTCAAAGGACACCAAACATATTACAGCTCCACTCTGCCTATGGCTACAGCAACACTAAGTCTTCTAATATTACATCTTGGAGCAAATGAAGGTTTTCTCATTTAGGCCCTAGAAAAAGGAGTAAACAAGTCTTATGAGGAGTGACTCAGGCACCTAGGGTTGTTTAGCCTGGAGAAAAGGAGGCTCAGGGGAGACCTTGTTACTGTCTACAATTACCTGAAAGGAAACTGTAGCCAGGTGGAACTGGTCTCTTCTCTCAGGTAGCTAGAGGTAAGATGAGGAAATGGCCTCAAGCTGCACCAGAGGAGGTTTAGATTAGATATAAAGTAAAATTTCTTCAATAAAAGTGCTGTCAAGCCCTGGCACAGGCTGCACAGAAAAGTGGTGGAGTTATCACCCCTGGAGGATTTTAGAAGACGTGTAGATGTGGCACTTGGGGACATGGTTTAGTGGTGGCCTCAGCAGCACTGGGAGAATGGTTGGACTCGCTGATCTTAAAGGTCTTTTCCAGCCTAAGAAATTCTGTGATGCTGTGATTGTTTATATCATATGCAGGGTGGTTGCAGTTTAATGGCTTCAGTGAATGTCCCCTTGCCTTGCCAGGAACGGTGTCGGGGCTGACAGTGTGCGAATGGCTCGATTGCAGTGTCGGTGTGCCCCGGCGTGTGTACACCAGTACGGAAGTGTGATTTCATAAACATGGGCCCATCTTGGGTTGCAGTAACAGTTGCCATGGCAACATCACTCTGTGTACGTGAGCTTTAACATTTGAGAGTTCACCCAGAAAATAAATTTGGCGTGGTTATGAAGTACACTTGCTTGTTTTCTGAATTCTTTGGATACAGATCATTGAAAAAAGCAGAAAATTATGTTACTGCCTTGCTCTGTTTTCTGCCATAAACCATGCACAGAGTCATTAAAGCTGTCATCTATCAAAATATAGTAAAATTCCAATAAAGCTAAATTGTAAATGTTGCCATCTTCAGCTCCATAATATATTATTTTTAAAGGTCTCTCTGTCATTGTTGAACTTGATAAAATTCAGTAAAATCACACTGAACAAGAAAGAAGAAAAAAAAAATCTAGAATATGTGCTCTAAAGTTAGGATTTTAATTTTTTTTGTAAGTACTGACCTGTTTTTCTACAGCAAGGTAGAATACCACCGGATCGTGACAACAGGAACATTTGGGTGTGAGTATCAGTATTTTGAATATATAATTTAAAATCTGGTTTTATCAAAAAAATTACTCTTGAGGTGACCAAGTGGTTACTACATGGTGGGGAATTCCCAGAGCTTAGGGGAAGACTTGTTACAATAAAACACAAAAGGTAAAACAGGTTTTTTGCTTCTCTGGTCCTCGATGGGTTTCTATGGTGATGATTTCATTTCTAGGGGTGTTCTTTCCACTTCTCATAGCTGCGTCTGTCTCCCACAATGAGACATTAGGCCTTCATGTGTCCTTTGTATCTCTGATTTTCATGTGCAGTGTTAGTAACAGGAAGATTTGTCTTCTTTAACCAGTTAAGTTTGTGAAATCGATCCTAAGCTCTGAAAACTGGAGCAATGGAACAAATTGCCCTGAGAGGTTGTGGAGTCTCCTCAGCGAAGATATTCAAGAACTGTCTGGATGCAATGCTGTGCGGTGTGCTCTGGGATGGCCCTGCTGGAGAAATTAGGTTGGATTGGGTGATCCACTGTGGTCCCTTCCAACCTTAAGCGTTCTGTGATTCCATGAAAAACCAGGTTAGATCATCAGATCTGGCAGATCAGTGGCAGGACCGTGGAGTTGGCAGATGATGGGCGTTCTGCTCTCCCCCAGACCGCTGTCAAACCTGACCTCTTCAACAGAAGCCGTGGAAACAGGGCTCTGAGGTCCTCTGCTTGGAGATGTCTGAGTCACTTAAGAGCTGCTTTGAGAAGAGATGTGAGTGCAACACATTGTCAGCAATCTACGTTTTTACTGAAACTGGGTCTGAGGTGCTGAGCGTGTCTTACACTTGCAGGTCTGCTGGAGGCTGTGTCCTTTTATCACGAGGCAGAAGGTTGATACTGCCAGGCTGACTCATGCCCATCCATCTTTGGACTAGACTAAGGTTTAGATAATGTTGTACCCCAAGTGCTCCACAGTCATCAGTTTGTTAGTAGGTTGTGATTTTTTTGTTTGATGTCGTTTGTTTTGGTTTTTTAGCCCTCCCAACAGAACGCGTTAATATTTCCACAGTGACTCTTAAAAATCACTAATGGTGTTGATGTTTTGGGTGGGGTATTTGTTTGCTCTTTTTAAGGCATGAGTTGAAATGACATAGAATTTTGCAGTGTTGGTTTGCACCTTTTGAAGTATAGCAGGTTCCCATTACCACACTTTCTTGCCATGTAGTAGCTTGCAAGTGCACAATTTCTGAATTTTTGAAGTTAAAAGTACTTAATTTTTAAAAAATAATAATTTAAGTATCATTGACTGTAATTAAAGAGAAAAAATAGGTTAAAAAAATCAAAGTGAAATGTGCCCAAGCCAAAGACTGGTAGTGTAAATATTTCTGAAGCAGAAATGAATCATATAAAATTAACTTTCTTAAGAACTGCTATGGCCTGTTACTACAGCTATTGTGGTCATCATTTTCAAGTCAAACACCGTTTACAATAATTTTATTTCGCATCAAATTCAACTATAATCTTAAATCCAAATGCCCGAATAATAGTTTTTGTTCTGGTAAAGCCTTGCATTTTATTTCTTTCAGAAGCAATTATAATGTTCTGGAAAGTGTAATGGAAAATATATTATCGATGAAACTTTGAATTTGGAAAAAAGCTGAGTATTAGGTTAGTGTACAGGCAGTCGGTGTGAGGAGAAATGAGAAAAGGGAAAGAGTAATGTTTTGGAAGAGCATCTTTGAGGGAGTTGTTTGGTCTCAGTGAAAAGGTGGTCTCTGCTGACCATCCCACATTGGGTTGGAAGGGGAAAAGGGGTCCAACAGGCAGTTTCACCCATGATCTGGTGGTGGCTGCAGCGTCAACCAAACTATGTGAAGGACTGGGAGAAACACACGGCTAAAGTGGCTTCTTTTACAGGAAACATTCTTTTAGTATTTCCTTCAGAGTGTGCTTTGTTTGTTGTAACTGTAATGCTTGCAAGTCTCTGAAATTTGAAGCAGGGATAAGAACTCCAGTGGTTTTTTTTGCTGAGGGATCCTTGGTGTCATGTGGGCTTTCCCCAACCCATCAGCTCTTGTGATTCTGTGGGGACACCAAGGAAGAGATGCTGGAGCGGGATTGCAGCTGAAGCAGCAGGCAAGGAGGAGCAAGGGGCTTTGGGATGGGGAGGGAAGGGCTAGGTCACTCTAGAGGAGCAGGGCCCAGTGTGTTTGGGATGGGGATGGGCAGGAGTTCAGGCAGAGGTGTGGGAATATAAATTGTGGAGAGGTGGTCAGGGCAGGAGGAGCTAGGTGACAGGACTGGGGTCTAGCCCTAATGATGTGCGTAATTTCTTCCCTTAGAACTAGTTTAAGAACAGTGTATACACAACACATTCCTCTTAAAGCTGGAGGTTCTGTTTCTCCAACCACTTCTTTGCTTTTAGAAACACTGCAATCCTACCCAGGACCCCTTCCAAGGAGAACAGTGGAATCTGAGTGTTGAGTCCAAGGGAAAGATGAGTGATTAATTCATGGACTAAGGAAATAGAGTGTGTGTGTGGTTGGGGCTTGTCTTGCTCTGTTTGGGATTGTTGTTCTGATGTTTGCAAATGAGTGTGGTAAAGAGTGAACAGCGAGAAAACTGAGCTGGTACCCACCCTAAAGGGAGGGAAAAGCTGTTCTGGAAGTCAAGCAAAGGCAGCAGCACAGCACATACCACGAAACATGCACAGACTCTGCAACAGAGCCATTTATACTGATCTGATTACACTGCAGTTTTAATAAACCTCCTAGGTAGGCTCTGCATATATCACAGATGCTGTTAGCTCCTATAAATTCAGTAAACATTTCTGACTTTTGTTTCAGGCAAATAGGTATTTGCAAACTAATTATGCCCAAGAATGCAAAAGATCTATGTTAGTAATACATGCCCAGAATATTAGAGACCAGCCAAGGCTGCCTCATATTTACATTATAGTTGTCTGCTGGGGGAAAAGGAGCTTCCCAGCAATTCTTTTTGTCTCCAAGCTCCAGGAGTTCAGAGGTTCTGAAAAGACAGCAGGCAAATACATTCATGTACCTATGCACATCTGGATGGTCCAGGATGTTCCAGCTCAAACAGCTGGTATGTTTGGTAACGGGCAAGTTAGCTCTTGTTCCAGCTGGACATCATTGTGCAGAGGTCTTATCAATCAGGGTGCACTATAGACCCTTGTCCTGCTGTGTGATCGCCCTCTGTGTTAATATTATTTGTATCCTGGTCCACATGGCTGTTCATGATACAATAAAATCAGTGAGAGATTTTGAAGAAGTATTCTACAACAGTCATGTGTGCCAAAAAGTACTTATTAATGAACAGACAACTTAGTCTCTGTTTAGCTGAGTTCTACAGACTCTCTTTCTCCTGTCTGATCCCTCTGTTCTGTCTTCTGCTACCACACTGCTGCATCTTTCAGGTTGGGCTCATCTGCAGTGAAATGTGAACAACTGGTGAGTTTTTGTCATTGCTTTTTATATGATGGCTGTGCAGAGTGACAAGGTACTTAATTGTCCTACTGTAACTGGACTGGTTGCCAAGCCCATATCCCAAACATGAGGGAAGGGAGAAATCATTGCTGCAGGAAATTAGGGCAGCGGTGATGGAAATACCACATTATTGTTTGAATTATAGGGTAGTGCAACCTTGCTGTTGACAAGGGCATCATAATCTTCTCTGCAAACAACTTTTTTCAGGGATTTACAACTCTGAAGAAATTTGTCTAGGCCTAAAACTTGGCATCATCTTGTTTAACAAAGTACTAAATTGTTGTCATATATACTTTAAACACTTGCAAGGGCAGTGGGTGTTCCATGATAGCTGCAGCTATTGGCTCTTCAAACAGTTGACATTGTATCTGCTTTGGGGGTTTGCCTAGACACAAAAAAATTGCAAGGACTTACAGCAAAGGCAGTTTTTATGAAAGATACTAAGAAAACAAAAATGAAAGAACCCTTAAAATGAGAAGAGCCAACAACCCTGAATTTCTCATTTCATGACCATACAAAGAGGCCACAATGCCTTTAGTACAGTTTCTGGGTGAAGTTTGCCTTTTCAGTAATGAACACTGAAGGATTTGCCATGGGCAGCATTTTGACACTTGCCAAGCTTCCTGCTGTGCAGGAGCCTGCTAATTGTCTCAGCTATTTATGAACTGGATTTAACAACTGCAGCACCAGTCACTAAGAATTTACGGTGGTATATTCCTATTGCTTTTTCCTTGTTGGTTTCATAAAATGTTAGTATAAGCTGACATTTGTCTTGTGGAGGCATTGGAGAGTGGCAATAGTACAGATGGAGGACCTCTCATGGTGACCTTATTGTATAGTTTTCAAAGGCTTCATTGGTAAGGGATTGAAGGAGGAAACTGTCAAAAAAGAAGTTTCTGGTGGTTTCATAACAAGTTGCACCTATCAGGATGTAAATGCATTATTTTTAAGGTCAAAGAACAGGTACATAGTTTTGAAATGGGCTCGTTAAGGCAATAACAATCTGATAAAGCTGACTCTTGATTTCTTGGGAACAGTTAATTGAAAGGATATTTAGGTTTGGTTTGATACCTCTCAATAAACATTGTCCCCACAAATCAGTGGAAGCATAGAAATGTGCATCAGCTTTATTGGTAATCAGTTTGGCTCTGTCCAGTATTCCAGAGTTTATGATCCACTTTGCTGTCCCTATAGAATGGCTTTAAAGCTCACTCGGTGCATATTCAGAGTTCTGGCATTTTGCAGTTGCTCTTTTATCTTTATAATAAAACATGTATTTAACAACAATTAAATGTTGAAACAGCTTGCTAGCAGATGGGATGAATTTTCTATCTCCTGAAGTTTTCAAAAATGTCTTTCAGAAATATGTTCATTTTATGGTCTGTGTTATGGAGAAGAATGAACCAGAGTATTGTGGTGGGGTTTTTTACCTTCAACATTTTTCTATATTTCTAGTATAAATTTTTTTTCCAAATGATTATGTAGTGCTTTCTTTGTTCTTCTAAGTCCCACCCAAAACTGCATTTAATACTTAAGCTTTAAGTTGTACCTACTTCCTTAACCAGCAAAATACCCAATACTAAATAGAACTGGTAATGTAGTTTATGTGGCAAAAATTACTTGTGCCTTGAGAACCAGAAGACCCTTTTCTGTTAAGATGCTGGGGGTTTTTTTGTGGTCCCTGATCTCAGATACTGTGAGCTAAGTTGTGCTCTGTCCTCACACTCAAATTATCAACTTAGAAATACTAGTAGAAAAAGTGAAGTTAACAACTGCAGCTTCTCTTGCATTCTTTGCATTCTTTCACTTAAGGACACGCGTTGCTAATAAGATCCCGTACTCCAAAGACTGGTTTCAAATATAAAACTGAATTGAATATTGATTTTTTATTTTAGTTCATTTAGTTGCTTGTGAGTTTTTTCTGAAGTGAGGTAACTGGTTTTGGTGCTTTGAATGAAAATGGAATTGCTGAGATAGTAAAATGTGGAATGTGGTTACTATTTGTCTGCATTAATAACCATTTGAAGAAATTTAATATGGATTTTTATTAGGCACTTATATGTAGATTTAAATAACCTTTATTAATACACTCCATTGAACAATAACATACATTTTTAAAATGTCATAAATACAGGGAAAACTTAACTACCACAGTTAGGGACTGGTCAACATTTATAAGCTCAGCAAGATTAATATTTGCCATGAAACTGCATCTGAAAAACTGCCTTAATTCCTGCTTTATGGCTATTACTGTAGTAATCTGCTAAGGATTTACTTATTTGGCTAAAACAGTTTGTTAAATGACTTTAGGAATTCTAGAGTCAAAAATACTTATTAGTGGAATGCAATAACGTGTTCTGCTTTAAAGGACAAAACACTAGTCTTTTATTTCTAATAAACACCAGTATGAAATGAAGTTGAAAATATGAGGATGTTGGGCAGTTGATATTATCTAATAGCGATCTCTCATTGGTTTGCAAATTAATCCCTCTACAAGCAAAAGAGGAGAGAGTGAAAGGGCGGTTAAATAGCTTGAAAATCAGTTAGCTCAAATTTCCAAAGAATATTAATACGTCAGTTGGTGTCCAGTTGGTGTTTGGCAAGAAGATTAGTGCACCAATGATCAGTGCTGGGGCTGGCATTATAAATAACTTCATTAACAACCTGGACGAGGAGACAGAGTGCTCCCTGGAGAAATCCTGAAGTGATACACAACGGTGGGGATTGTAAAGCTGTAGTTCAGAGGGTGCTTCACCAACCTGAGGGTTGGGCTAACAAAGTCTGCAAAGGTCAGCCAAAAAGGCTTTGCAGGTGTAAGCCATTTGTTGACTCAGCTGGAATGAAAAAACCAAATTTGTTATCATTACTTAAGTAAGTAATGCAGACATTCACACTAATTTAAGAGGCTTTAGTTCAGCTCACTCTAAACTGTGTTGCTTCCACTGAATGTAGAAGAGTTTGCACTGCAGGTGGAGAACTGATTTGCCAAGTCACTGCAATAGCCACACTTGGAATGGGTGGGCTCTCCTGACTGTTCCTCGGCTGCCCGACAGTCATAGGTGAGGGATATTTATATGGCTGTACAGGGAAAATAGGGTCTGTAAATTGGTACTCTATAGAGCCAGGTAGTCTTTCAGTGGACAATAGGCAGTTTCATTATATCAGAGCTTGCTAACAGTTTGCTCTCTTCAGAGAGCTTCAAAAAACTAAATCTTACTTTGCTTGCCATTAGAGTGGGTTCATCTATTATGTGGCCTCGGTAATGTTATTTGGAGGTAAGTCTTGGAGAGAGAAAATGCCTTAAAACATAAAAATGGAGGGATAATTTGATGTTGTAGGTGTCAGTATAGTGCTCATCACCGTGAGAATTTTAGTATCTTTACTTTCATTTTATTCTAATTGAGAAGTGAGTCTGATGTTTGAAAAGCCCTAAATTACAGATGCTTATGTGTTGGAATGGCTATTGTCAAAGTATGGAGGGAAAGGCACCCTGTTGTTGCAGTCTGTTAAAAATGATTTGTTGAAAATTGACTTTGAGTGTTTGTACTGGAGGTCAAAGTTTTCTTTAGAGGGTTTCTGCTTCCATAGAAATACCTGGAAGTGCCACAGTTATGCCTTGCTATTAAAGGAATAATTTTGTTACAAATAGTTACCTGGCAGTGCTTTTGATTCATTAAAATGGGAAAAATAAGTGGAGCAAAACAGCTGGGACAATTTCTAAGTAAATTCATCAGTCATTCAGGAACTGTGCATTTAAAATACCGATAAATAATAGAATGCACCATCTAAATGGAAGCCTTTTATTGATGTGTAAGTACAGTGTCACCCGGAAATTTCTTTAACTTATCATTTCCTTGTGTTTAGAATCACATCAGTCATTTTATATTATTTCTAGTTTTTCAACTTTATTTTAGCAGCATTATTTTGTATGGTGTGTGAAAGGAAATTGATACACACAGTTATTAAGCTTTAAAATTACTTTCAGGTAACAAAGAATTGTTTTGGAAACTCTGTGCCTTCACTCAATTTTGTAATATTATCTTGAGGACTGACCAAATAATTGGATAACTTCTGTGGTTTCCCATTGGCACTTGTAAATTCCCTTTATTCATATTCTTACAATATATTCCTTTAAATATTTTCTTTCCCTTCTAATGGTGTCCATGGGACTGCTGGTCCTACAAAAGAGGGACAGTGGAAATACGGACAGTGAAATACTGAGAACCCAGTTTTTACTGTTTATTGCCTGTGTTTGGTTCTCCCAGGACTACAAAGAGTAAATAAATTGTTTATGTTTGCATATGGAAACAAACATTTGTGGGTTTTTTTAAATTTTATTTTACTAGATAAAAAGATGGCCTATCACAAAGTGAATGCAGACCAGAGAGCACAGGGGCACTCTCCATACCTTGACAACGATGAGCTCCAAGCCACAGCGCTGGAACTGGAATGGGACATGGAAAAAGAGCTGGAGGAGCCTGGCTTTGACCATTTCCGACTGGGTGGTGCAGTCCAGCGACAGCCGGGCAACTCACAGAGCCCTGACCTTGATCTCGAGCCCATCCAACCTTCATCTTCTCCAAAGGGAAGATTCCAGAGGCTTCAGGAAGACCCCGACTACATCTCGCACTACACGAGACAGGCACCAAAGAGCAATCGCTGCAGTTTTTTTCGGATACTGAAAGTACTTTGCACTGCTTTGATTTTATTTATTTTTGGAATGGTGATAGGATATTATGCACGTAAGAAATGCCTTTCTCCCCCAGCATCTCAAGAACCAAATAATCCTCATATCTACCATGAAATTCTCAAGGAAATCAAAGCTGAAAATATTCAACAGATTTACAGGTATGTACTTTGACGTGCTTTTTGTCTGAATGCAATCAGATGCCAACGTTAAGACTTGATGTGATCTATTTTATGTGGAATCTTATTTACCAATCTTGACTTTTTCTTCATGTTCGGTTTTCTCATTATGCTTGGGAAACTTTCATAAATGCATACAAAACAATGTAAATTTATATTAATCATAATAGTTTTTGCTTTAATAATGTTCTATTGCTGAATATAGTATCTTTAATGTACATGAATAATGTACATAGATAATTCAAAGTGAATAGAAATATAAACAATAGAACAGCTGTCTTGGATCCAACTGATGGCCAAATAACACTGTTGAAAAGCAAGGTTTATATGATGTTTTATAGCATTTGGTGCTTTAAGAAATCCCTGTCTAAAGAAATCCGTTTTTGGCACAAAATTGAAGCCTGGCTTGTGTTTTTATCTATATGGTGAATTTAAACCTTTAGTCTGCGTGGGTTTAGGATGGAAAAATTGACCCCTGCACTCTTACAGACCATGATTTTTTTATTTTTTATTCTTTATTACCTATTTTAAGAATATAAATTGTTGTAAAGTATCTACTGACTAGGTTTTGATTTTACTTTTTTTCCATGTGGAATCTTTTCACTGCTTTGAAAGTTTATATAACGTGTCCATATTAGAGTATAATCACTTTTCTGTGGCAGTGAGTGTGGAAGAAATTAGGTTTTCCTGCCAACTTTTGCAAGTTATTTCTATATGAGGGGGTAGAAAAGCTTATTTTGGCTTCTGGAATGGAAAGTTCCTTTTTCATGATAAAGGCAACACATTGCAGGTTTTTTGATCTGTACTAGTTCAGAAGCAGCAGAACTTAGACACTTGAGGTTAGAAAAGATTTTTGTCATGGTCATCCAAATGGATATTCCTGAGTACATTGGAAATACATTGAAAGTAACCACAGGAGTGTTCTAACAATATTTTGTCTTTTATTACATTTGCCAAATCAAGTCTTAAATTCTGAAATGGTTAATACGATGTTTTAAGCCAACACTGTTACTAAGTTCAAGGAAAAAAATAAATATGCAGGACTTCATGTCAGTTTTCATGTGCTGAACTGACTCTTCTTTATACAGGCTAATTATTTTCATAATGGGAAAGGCAACAGGTGATGAAAAATGTTGATTTTTTTTTTTTTTAATGTAAAAAATGAAATTCTTTGTCTTTTCAGAGAGTCATTTGAACTGAATTCTGTCATTAGGCTTAGTAATGATGAAAGTATTGGAATAAGCTAAGCCCTAAGACTGAGTATTACACAAATTACAGCAAATTGCTGACATGTCTGTCAGATTCAGGATAATACTTTGTGTTTGGGGACTGGGAATTGATTGCCATTTTATTATTTCAAAGTGTGGCTTAAAAACATCTCTTTTCAAACTCTTCATCGCTTGTCAAATGATTTCAGCTTGCTATTAGGATATTAGTGAGAATCTGGACTTTAGGTGAAATGAATTATATGAATACTTTGGAACTTAAAAAACTTACTTATTTGCTATCCTTTTCCATAATTCTGAGTGTTCAATACTTTTTTTCTATTTAATAGCATGATTTCAATAAATGTAGTCAAGCCTTAATTCAGCTGCCTATCAATTCTGTATATTAATATATAATCAATGCTTTTAGTATACTTCATTACCCACAAGATTTTTCTTAACCCAACATTTTGATATGGGACAGATTTTTATCCCGTGTTGTGTAAAGTTGCTTTCCTTCAACATCTGCTTGGCAAGAGTCAGAGATACTGCAATGAAACCTGGGTGTGTTTAGCCCCATGAGTACAGAGCATGCAACAGATGTTGCTTGGGTTAAAACAAAAGCCCAAATATGCCAAAATCAATATATGTTATTGGAAAACTTCTTTCAGTATAATACTTTGAGTTACTAGGAATAAGTGGCAGCTGCTTCGCTTGCAATTTCTACATGTTACTGAGCATGACTTTAATGTAATTTTCTTTGTTTACTGCTCAGATCAGACTCAATAATGGGAAGGGATTTTGCTAACGATCCTGAGAAAGAAATTAAGAGAAAAAAACTCTTTAGAAGACACCGAGGTGCCAATCATATTGTCCAAGGGGACATCAGCTCAACATGAGTCTGGAGTGGGAACTTCCTAGTGGAGCGAAATCTGCTTTTGGTCAAACGAGGCTTTGAGGATTGGGACCCTCTGGGCTTCTAAAGAGGTTGCAGAAGTGCTCCAGGGAACTTGTGTTGGATTTGTTGGGATTTGGACTGGATTCTCTGTGAGTTGAATGAAATCTCTCTACCAATCCATGTTAGGAACGGAGGATCATTGCTGCCCAGGTCAGTGGTTGAGTCTCCATCCCTGGGCTGATTTAAAAAGGTGTGTAGATGTCTTGGCAGTGCTGGGTTAGTGTTCTTGTCCAGCTTTTCCATTGGAGGCCCTTGGTGGGAGCTGGTGTGTGGCTCTTTTGTCAGCCCCATACTGGCTGCCTACATCAGCCAGGTCCATGTTAAGCACTTCTTCCCAGCAGACATACTAAAAATCATTAGGTGAGAAAACTGAGTGTTCGCTTTTATTCCTTCAGCTTTGCTCCTTGCTTCCTGTGAAATGTCAGTGTTACAGAATCCTGGGTAATTTAGAAGGGCTGTAATTACTGGTCTTCACCAAGTTGCCTAATCAATGATACAGCCTAAAGCAAACATTATCTCTGTAAACCTTTTTGAACACTTCACTCCCACACCCTGTAGGGAGGTGCTTGCAGTGTTGACTGTGAAAAGTAGAAATCAGTTTACTCCTGATGTTTCAGAGGTTTCAAGAGGAGTTAAGTTGTAAGAGGTGCCTGAAAGGGGAAAAGGAATTGCCACGAAAAAAAGTTGGAGTTTTTATCATCCTGCACATTGTTTTACATGCTGACAAAAATTGGTACAAATATTATTAATAGGACTCAATCAATTAATCTAATGATTTAGCAGTGTGAATACTAGACTTGCTCAGGTAAATATTTATAAGAGAATCTGCTCCACAGTACAGGCAGATAACTGGTAAAACCAGACGTAGTTCTGCAGACATCACTGGGCTGATAGGAATCCACTAATTATATCTGTTTGTGCTATGAACATGACTTCTTCCAATATTCTTTCAAAGACATGGGAAAATATTTTAGTTCAAGTCTGGTGAAACTGGGCTCCCAGAGACCTTCGGGGTGAATGTGGAAAGGGCATAAATTCCATACTCACAAGAGATGAGGTAGAAGTTGAAACACAGAATACTTCAGGTACTGTTTAAATTTATATCCATAACCAGCAGAACTTAGCAGGGCAAAACAGATGGACAAAGCTGGTAAAACTGATAAGCTGAAAGCAGGTTATCTCCTGGGACATCTGGGTTGAGACTCCATGGCAAGACTGAGTTCTCAGAGCCCGTTTGGAGAGAGCGTGTCAAGAGGGCAGAGCTGGAGAGTCGTCGTCTGTGCTTGGAGTCCGCATCGTGCTCCCTGAGGAGCGTGTCTGCAGCTCCAAAGTACAGTCACTAGACTGGGAAAGGTCCTGTTTTCAAAAGTGATGAATGCGTTTAGATGTGGAAGTCTTTACAGTCTATAATAAATGTTGAAGGTCGTAAGAGGCAGACTTTCAAAAATATGGAAACACTCAGTTTTGCTAAGCATGCCGTTGAATTCTCGAAAGGAAATTTGCAGTAAAAACTTTGACAATTCCCAATGAAATCTGACTTTTTAGAGTGGCATTTAGATTTCTAATATCACCTAAGTGCTTCTGAATATTCAGCTGTTTTTTCCTTCTTAGCCTGTATAAAAAGGGGGATGCTAAAGAAGTTCTATTCTGTTGCTACGCTCTGGCAGATTCAGGTTAGAATGGTAAATATTTGAGTTTCGTCAATTGAACTTTGAGTGTTTTAAGATTTGAGTTTAGTATTATCAACAAAATCTGAAGGGACAAGGCAAACAAAGCACAAAAAGCAGCAGAAATGCAGTCTTATCAAAGACCTCTGAGATTATACTTACCACTATTATCCAATTCAGCATCTTTTTCTTAAATTATATTGCATTGCATCTTTCACTTCTTTAAATGCTCTTTATTGAGCATTTAAGTAGGGGAAGTATGAAAGGTGGTATTTTTATTTTATATGAAGTTATTTCGGTTTTGTTACTCAAAAACCAGATAAAAATGAAACCATCCTGGTTTATTTGGAAAATGTGGGGCTATCATAATTTTTTAAGAAGTTGCGGTTTTGGGTTTGACTTCTGCAAACTAAATGGATAAACAAAAATTCATGTTGAATAGTAAAAGTAAAAAAAAAAAATAGGCAGTTGAGTTGATGTCAGTGATAACTCCAGCTATAAATTATTTGTCAGATCACCTAAATTCTAACATTGTTAAAGTTCTCGTAGCCTTATTCTGCTTTACTCAGTAATTCCTCTCAGCAATCATACATCTTGGTTACTGTCAGATTCACACTTTCTTGCATACGTTTTTCCGTAATTAAAATGGGAGAGGTCACAGACAGAAGAGTCTTTGCTTTGCTCTTCAATGAGTCTATAGAGCAGCTCCTACATTTCAACTCTCCTTTTCATTCTGTATATTCTCACTCAAATGCTTTCTTCACTATCATTTTTTGCCCCCTCGAGCAATAGGGAGGTTTAAATCCCTTTGTAATACCGGTAGTTGTAACTAACTGTCCTTTAGAGACATATCTGTTCCTTATTCCAGCAGGTAGTATCACCTGCAGAATCTCCCAAATCCATCTCTGGCAAGAATTGATTTGTCACTGGTGCCTGCTGCCAGCCATAACTTAAGCTTAATTCTTCAAAGAGCTTTGGCAGAGCAGGCAGGAGCCGCTCTCCTGTGCTATCATGGCCAAAGGAAAAAGTACCTGTGCAGTGAGAAAAGTTTACTTTTTGGTTTTGGTGTTTTTTTTTTTCCCCCCCTCTAAGTGAAGTGAGAAACTTCCATACCCAAATGTTTCTTGTCCCTGATCAGTTGTAAGCAGTATGTTAAAACCTTGGAGCTTCAAACCCTTTCCTCAGTTGTGAGAAACACATATCTGAGGAGAAAAAAGAGCCTAAAACTTCTCATAAAATTTGAATTCTGGAGATTTGGACTGAATTAATCTTAGAGGCTACTGCTTGGTGAAATTGCCATTGTCCCAGGAATAAAAAAATCACAGCAGGAGCAGAGCCTTTCCTGCTAAGGGAAAGATGTGTGGAGAGAAAGGAGGGCTCTGGTGATTGCTTCCCTTGGAAAAGACCCATGTTGTCGCTACTCTTGTTAACAGCTAGTGTTAATTAATAGCTCCACTTGACCTCTCCATGGCTGCTGGCCTCAGCTGCTGCTCACTTCGCTTGTGCTCAGAGCCCCTTTGTGTGCTTTGTGTGCAACCAGGTTCTGGTTTTTGTCATGCCAGCAGCTGAAAAACGCATTGCAAAAAGCAAATCTCAATGGGAACTCGTCCTTTCCCTCCTCTATGTTAGTCTTAGACATTTGGTGTATTGCATAGGCGAGGATTAAATCTAGTTAGGCTGAGTCTGAAGTCATGCCCACTGCATCTTTAGGAATGGATGTTGGCGTGTTCCTGGGTAACTGTGAGCTAAGTGAGCTCAGTAGATTTATTTCTTTCCCATACTGTGGAATCACTTGGGATTCTCTGCATTCACATGATAATTTTGAATGTGTATTTATAAGTACAAAGCCCCTTTTGAACGGAGATAAGAGTAATGTCAAACAAGGGAAAGTTCCCACTTATCCCCCTGCTACCTGCCCAGCGGAGAATGGCTCTGAGAACCCGGGGAGGTGCCTTTTGTGGAAGAAAGATGCCCTGTGTGACCCGAGTGCTATCTGTGGAACAGTGACTTGATAAATTTAGGCTTCAGATACCCACTTATGTCAAGTATTATGTCTATTTAAACCAAAAAAATAGGCTATATCTGTACTTCAGAGGTATTACTAGAAAGGCATATCTGTTTTATAGGGTTTTTTTCAGTTTAATTCAATTTTTTTTTTTACAATTTCCCAAACATAGCTCTTTCATTTCCTTTGTTTTCTGCAGATGAAAGAAGGAAGCATTATATGCATATAATGCTTGACAAGGAGGTGTAATTTTGATCCTGTTAGGGTCAGTTACAGCATATATTTATAACATTTCCCTTCTTTGTTGAAGAAATATCTTAGCTTATGGTTTCCTTAACCTTGAAAGGACATGTTTCATGTTTCAAGTCCACTCTGTGTTTTGCTGAGAACAATTTTTCCTCTTGGTTTGTTAATGTTTTTAATGATAACAGTAAAAATTTATTGATTTTTCAATGTTTGATTTGGGAAATCATTTACTGGTGAGTCTGATTTTTGTATTATTACTGTATCCTTTGCAAATTAAGTACACAGTGCTGCCTTAAAATAATTTTCCTAAGCAGTATATGTTGTGATTTCCTAAGCAATAAGTGTGATATGGTAATGAATTAGAATCAATAGCTGTATTATGCTCCCTCAGCGTAATAAGTCCCTTGGCAAATTTCCTTATCTGTCACAGCTCACAGGAGTGGCTTTGGTCTCACTGCTCTCTTCTCAAAACCAACATAGATTTCTCTGCAAGGGAACATGGAAAGGAAAGCTCAGTTGGGCCAAGTTAATGGTTTGTCTTTAAGGAAGGGAAATTAATTTAATTTTGTGTTTCACATGTAAGAAAGAGACCTCTCAAAAGAAGAGAGATAAAAGGAGGATGTCTCTTGTATGTGATGTCCTGTGTAAACATCATATGTTATCTGTGTGAAAGGTGGGTATGAGCTTTTGGAATATTTTGTTATTAACATCTCATTCCTGGAAATATATTTTGAGGAACAACTGTATATATAGATAGATATAGATAAGGCATTTTGGAAGGTTTTAAAGGATAAATGAATTTTGCTCCTATCACTTGTTATTGAATTGCATGATATTAGTTATTTTAAAATTAAAGATTAACTTGCTGAAATTGCCTCACCCTCCTCATAACAGAAGTGTGGTTAGGGTTTAGAGAGAGAACCAATTTCCATGGCCATTAGCTCTCTACCTCCTTACCGTCACTGCTGGAAGTGTGGGGCAATTTAGTGCCAATTAGAACAGCAAGTCTGAATGGCAACAAGTGCTACTTTTGCTAATAGATGAAGAAATGAGCTGTGCCAACACGGGTGAGGGAGAAATTTGCTTTTTAAAGGTCTAGCATTCCTTGCTCCTGCCTGGTTGGGGTAACAGAGGGATTGGGGAAGGACTGGGCTGCCCCAGGACATCTTTGTGTGGAGATGTCTGATGCTGATCAGAAAGCTCACATTTTCAAGGCATCATTTCTGTCTTAGCATGACAAAGAAGAAAGGGTGGTAAAACATCTATGGGTTTTAAAAACGCATACATTTTAGGAAACTTTTTGGTGGGTGGTAGGCCCTGTATTTGACTTTACCAGAGAAACAGAAGTGCTTGACTAGGTATTTCTCAATGATTCTGACACTAATGCTGGATAAAGGGCAGTATTTAGAGGCTAAAGAGTTGTTTATGTTGCCATCTATCATTTTTATAGATTTAACCAAACCACATTTTTCCTGACAAAAAGAATCTGAAGGGAAAAAAACCACACAGCCTGCTGAGATGACAACCAGTTTTCATTTTAGGCCAATTGCTTCCATTTGGGAAATACCATTGGATGCAGAGATTGCACAAGGTTGTCCTACATTGCCCAGCCCTTGCAGCTCAATACAAGGAGAATCACTAATTTTGGTTGGTGGTCCCAGGGATGTGCTGATAATGATACTGAGGAACAAACTTTCCAGACCAACCCCTCTTAACAATGTAATTATTAGCACTTGGTACAGGGACCATCTCCTAATTGCCTGAACTACTGCAGGAATTTGCTCCTGCTGAGTTGACTGTATTGTCTCTCAACTTCCCAGCGATCCAGTGTGCTCAGAGGGTGACTGTTTCCTCAAAGGACACGGTGGCACAGGGCATTGCAAAGTGTTTGGTCTTAAAATTTATGAAGCACCAAACACTGGCAGATTCCTTTTTAGGATGCATCTCTCGTCAGCTGTGTAAAACCCTATTGGCACTCTTGAGATCCAGCATTTGAGTGGAGTGCTGCAATTCCATGGTTGCACTGCAACAATTAGCAATTAGTTTCCTGCCTTCAAACATAAGTCAAATTAACAAAGCCTTGAGGGGCAAGAGTTTTCTCGGCCCTTTTTGGTGGTGCTTTGACATCCAGTTCCTACTGTCAGCACCTACGACAGCTACTTACTAGAAACCCGCTAATAAATCGGACTGTTCCCAAATTTAACTGGGAGTGGCAGCAGGGCTGCAATTTGTTGTACTGTATTAAGTTACTGTTCAGGCAGCATTTGTAGCTGAAAGTTGCTAAGGAGCATTGCTTGGGATCGAACAGTGATAATGAAATTGATACTGCCTGAATAAGAATCAATTTTAATAATCGTATTCTACGATAGTCTTGCATTAAGGAGCTTCTATTCTCAGTTCAATTCCCTTTAAAAGCTGATGAGTTCCTGAAATGCAGTAGCAGCCACACTCGAACTCATATGGAGTGTATTGAAAAGTTGGGGTTTTCCCTTGTAATACTGGGACTTGTGCAGTGTTAGACTTTTCAAAACTAAGCAAGTTGGCTTTTTTGAATTTCTAGGGTACTGTTT
This sequence comes from Acropternis orthonyx, assembly GCA_035583155.1. Classification (NCBI taxonomy): domain Eukaryota; kingdom Metazoa; phylum Chordata; class Aves; order Passeriformes; family Rhinocryptidae; genus Acropternis; species Acropternis orthonyx. Next base: position 5,658,677 of record JAWWEU010000011.1, read on the forward strand.
ATGGAAAAGAAATAATGCCTCCTGCTCTGTGTGTATGTTTGATTTTTCTCAGTCTCAAAAATGGGTAGCCTTTAAATGTGAGAGAAGTCTCATCCTTCATATAAGCTGATGTTTCCTTTGGACACATGTAATTACCACAAATTTTACATACACATGATTTCCTAAAGAACTAGTTCCTGCCCAATTTAAAATACTGACTCACAATCTGCTTGTTTTATGACTATTTCTTCAAGGCTGAAAAGGTTGTAATTTTCCAGTTAGATGGAATTTTCTCTATCCATTATTGTTTTTTCTTTTAGTGAAATGTAAAAATTGAAAAGTGAATTGAAATGTCACTGTCAAAATAGAATGTTCAAGAGTCTCAGAAGTAAAATTGTTGAGAAATCTTGTTTCTGATAGACTTCATGACTTTTATTCCTAGTTGGGGAATTTGAGGGGGTGTGTGCTGACATTTCCCACCAAAGCAATGTCTGATCGTGGAACAACTTAATGTCTTTGGTTATCTTTTGGGAAAGTTTGTTACTTAACAGGATGGAGGAGATAACATTAACAGAAGTGAGCAGGTAACATCTGAAGATCTCATTCATTTTGCCTTTTTTAATGGGTGCTCAAACTTCATTATCCAGCAGGGTATTTAAGTGGGTTGTGTGAGGCTTCAGGGAAAAGGTCTCTGTTGCTGAAGGGGTCAGGAATTTATATGAATTACAGTAATTTTGCTGACATCTGGGTCTAGAGAAAGGAAATAATATGGAATGTCATCCCTTTGGAAGTTAGGGCATGGCTGCAGACTGCTGCAGTAATCGTCCCTTATAATACTAGAAGGGATGAAGTGGCCAGAATTTTGAAGTATGTTGCCTTGACTCAACAATCCAACACTGCTGTTATGCTCCAGGCAAACTGGAGGCTAGAGACTGGAGAAGCCCAGGACTTCTCCAAAATGTGACAAGAGGAGACAGTTGGAAGAAGAATTGATAGTTAGAAATGTGTAAGGAGTCCATGAAAATGTCAGTGTGCCTTTGATGGAAATTGCTTTCTTTGTTCCAACAGGGCATCTGTGATTTAGCAGGGAGCTCAGATATTTACAGTTATAATTGTGGCTGAGGCAGGAACATGTTCCCAGCGGTTCTGGAATCTGTTTCCTGTTGAAGGCTACATGAGCCAGGGCTGATGCTGTGCAGATTCAGAGCCTTTAATTATTTAAATAGATGGCTGAGTGCTTTTGCTAGCAAAAGGTGGTAGCACTGTGAAGTTGCTTATTTTATAGCCGTTTGTTAGTAATAGTTATTGAATGCTTTTATTTTTAATAGATGCCAACCTAGGTGATGGACCCTGTGATGTGCATTATTAAATGAATAGGCAAGCTTCGAAAAAGGCTATATGGGTCATGAACAAAGTTTCTGTTCCCTGTCAACTATTTAGGGAACAAAGCAAAGAAGTGAATTATTCATGATATGCTTAGTGCAAGGCAAATGGAACCTGCTGCTGTGTTGCTAACAGTGCAAATACTGACCTAAAATATACAAATGGTTGTCTTCTGTATCATCATGCCTGTTTTTCTTTACTAATATTTCCAGAAACTATTTAAGAAAATTAAACTCTGTGAGAAATAAGAAGTTATATCTGCATGGTTCCTTGGGATCATAGCACAGACCCTGTGGGGCATTTTGTTTTTGAATTGTTCTGTTTATATGCTAAGAAGATAAATAAGACGTGGTGTTAATACAGGTATTTGTTTTGCTCTCATGGAAAACTTTTTTTTTTTTTTCATTAAATAACTTTTGTGGAGACTTTCCTACAGACATATATATACATGCATAGCTGTCCATTTATATATGCCTATGTGAATACACAGATGTAATTTTGCATAATAGCTGAAGTTCTGTCATTTACACAACACTTCTCGAAGCTGACATATATTCTAGTGCTCAGTACCACTTCTCCTTGTGGTCATGGCTGAAACCTGAATGCCTTCTAATCCCAGGGCCAGAAATACTTCTTATATTCACAGTTTACTTGAAACTGTAAGAGCTCAAAGTACTATCATGACTGTTATTGGGGACACAGTTCTGCACTAAAAGAGGGGCCTTCTACACCTAATATAGTTACTTCTTTAGCATTTTATCAGAAATAAATAAAGCTTGGGGGAGCTTCTATAATTCATATTAGTTTTATTCCCTTTTTCCAGTTTTTGCCAGTACTGCCACAGCCATGTGCAGATCGCTCACAGTGGCTTCCTGAGGATGAGTGAGGCTTGTGGAGGTTTGGTTCTCTCTTCTGCCCCTCTCATTTTTTTCCTTACTTAGCATGACTTGAAGTTAAAAAGGTTTTGCTGTGTGGGAAACAGTTAAGCGGATCAGGATGAGTCATGCCAAGGATTAAATACTGGTGGTAGGATTGGATCCCTTCCTCTTGGTTAATGTAATTAAGGCTGATATTAAAGATCAAATTGCCCTATACCAAATTAGAGCCTCAGGTAAGTGAGAAACTCTTTATTGGCATTCCTGCCCAGTGCTGTCCCTGCCTTGCTAAGGAGGCTTTGGGCTCCTGCCACAGGGGCCCTCAGGTGCTCCAGAGCTCCAGGTCTGGTTTGTGGAAGGCTCTTGTTGCCCAGCTGCCTCCCCAGCATTGTAAAAACTGGTCATTTCCTCGATCGCTTTGGGGAAATGTTGGAGTCTTTCTAGCACGACTGTGGAATTTCATGTGCTGAATGTAAGTGCCTTGCTGCTTGGCTGCCTTTCCTCAATGACCTTCCCTAGGCTGCCTTAGGGATTATCCCTGGGTCCTCCCAGGGCATCCCAGCTGAGCTGGGCATGCTCATCCCAGCCAACGGTGTGATGCCACCAGAGTCCTCTGACTTCTGAGGGACTTCATGAGCTGTCTTTGTTCCCGTGTGTTCGGTTTCTCCAAAACAGCTGACTCTGAGATGTGGTCCCATTTGCATCATCTCAGACAAGAGCAGCTGACATTCCTGAGCCATCTGTTAGCATAGAAGGGTATTCTTTAACAGTTTCTTTACACAGTTATTTGGAATTTATATTACTCTACAAGGAATTCAGTGTGTTTGCATTGAAATGCAGTTACTGAATAATCCAGTCTACCCCAAAAGAATTAACTTCAGCATTAGGTGATATACTGCATCTTTTGGTTCATAAAGACATTTTAACACCTTTTATTTATTGTGTGTTAGACACTCTTTTCTGGCTGCATTAAATCATGTGGCTTAGTTCAGCGTAGATAGAAAACAGATATATCTAAAGATGAGTCTTAAGTATTTGTTATGTGCTCTTGTGCCACTCATGAAGAGTGACTTTGGGATGAGAATGGTGATATTCCATCAGTAATTCAAGATCTATGACCCCGAAGGAAAAATAGTTTCTTTTTCTAGGATGAGAGGAAAGTAATTTTACACATAGAGAGATGACAATAGTTGCTGTAAGGCTTAGTGTAGCAGCACACAAATAGTTCCAGTTTCTTATGCCAGAATGTGATACAGGATGTAAATAATGCCTCATAAACCCTGTAAAAAGATAACTTAAAAGAAAAAGCGTGACCTTAGCAGGAATTACAGGGCAGCTATTCCAGAAGCTACAAAAGTATATTGTAGTACTGTTTGTAATCCTTTAAAGAGATGACTTTAGAGTAATGGAAAATTACTGTTTGCTAGATTCACCTCCAGCTACAAGATGCATCTTTATGCTTTTTGGTATTACAAACAGAGTATTAACCTCTTTTCAGCTGTGAGTGCTATTAAAGTTTGCCAGAAAAACTCTTTATTTTTCCTTGCCCTCACTGGTGTTGGAAACATTGGTGTGTGTCCAAGATTTGTTTGTTATTATTATAGCTGAGAGCGAGTTAATTGAACTCTCTTAGCATGTTTTTGAGACAGTATTTAAACTCCCCTGGGAATATTTGACAATACACAGTAAAATCAAATGATCTTTACTTACAGTATTATTTGAGCACTAACTTTGAGAGAGACCATATTCTACTAAGTATGGAAAATTAGATATGGAAAATTAAAGTGAGTACTTGCCTCCAGGTTATGATGTGGCTCTGCTTGTATGTAATGGAGGAAACCTCCTTGGAGAAGTCCTTATTTGATCGTGAAGGAAATGGAACAAAGTTTTCAGTTGCTTTTCCTGGTGTACCAGAGGAATTTCAGACCCGCTGGAAATCCCGTCTCTCTCCAGTCTTGAATACGTGCAAATACTGAAGTACAGCTTTGCAAAATCGTTATCTCTATAGTCAAAAGTTTGAATTTTCAGAGAAGGCTTAATTATTTAGGGAAAGCGAAGATGGAATCAAGACAAAAAAGGCTCCTTGATGGTATTTTTTTTTTGAATGCTTTTCAGAATGTGTGTTCTACAGTAATGTTTTGATTTCATCAGATTCATTATCTTTTTGTTTTTCCTCAAAAACTAAACAAAAGACATGCATGAATTGTTACATGACCATTCTTACGCACTGGGAATCAGAAAACTCTGACCTAATGCTGTTTGGACCCTTCTCTGAAGAAATAACCTACTACGTTAAATTCATTTTTCCCTGAATATCATGTAGAATTTTTCTCATATTCTTTTATTACCAGATTCACGTAGAAGGGACTAGTTGACTAAATATAGATTCAGCCATGACTGGATTGTAAATTGCTATGGTTCCAGTTATAGATAGAAAGAACTAAAAAAAAAATAACAAAAATAATTCAGAATAAAAAATTAATTATACGTATCTTTTTAAGAAATAGATTGATGATGATGAAAACGGAGCTGTGGTTCTTAGAGCAGTAGAAAGAAAAATGATGAAATAAGGCAAATTGTATAATTTTTAAATGCTCCTGATGTATTTTTCCTTGATTTTGTCACTGAAAGAAATCCCCTCCAGTTTGCAGCTACCTTTGTGCTGGTCTACATATATAACTAAGTAACATCTATTTAGCAAAGTGCTCTTTCAAAGTAGATTTAAACATTTTTCTTTATTGCGTTTTCAAGTTTCCTAGTGTGTACTTATTTTCCTGAATTTCACAGAATGGTTCTGAATTTGCAGTTGTGTAACTTATTTCAGAGTCTTTTATTTAAATGTTAATTATCGATAGTTAACAGTGTGACCACTTTAATATTTTTAGGTGTTTTGTTAGGTGAGATGTCTGGTATGTCAGTACACCTGAGGAGTATGGAAGAACATACTTGGATTTATTTTTTTACTTAAAAATAAATAAATTAAAAATTAACTCCGAGTATACATAAATTAAAGACAAGTCACAGGAGGATTGAATTAGGTTGCTTATAATATTGATATGCACTTTATTTTTTAAAATAGTTTAAGAGAAATCCCTCTCTGCATAGAGGGACCAAAGTAACTAAGAACATGAAAGCATAGATTTTACAAAAGTGGTTTATCAGGTAGGCTGAAGCTCCATAGTGAGCAGAGTTGAGTGAATGCTTTTATACACCAGCTGATGTGGAGTCTTGAACTCACATTCCTCTGTTTTGAGCTGCTAAAATGCCAATAACCAGTAGTAACACTGTCTTTGTTTCCTAAAAATTAATGCCTGTGTGTGTAGGTTATTCTACTTAAATTTGAATGCACACTTGGCCATAAATGTATTAAATGAGAAAATGGTAAGCACAGAATTGGAGGGAGGGTGAAACTACTGCTGTCAATGAAACCTTAATTGTTGAAGTTCAAGCTATAAAGGCTGAATATTCAGAGCTGTATCAGAGTCTGCAGAGTCTGCAAACCCTCTAGAACTTACTCTTTATGCCATTTAAAAATGATTGGCCACTTCGGTTTAATTTGCTTGAAGGTGAAGAGCTTGTAAGACGTATTTGAACCTAGAAATAATTCTGACAGCTAATTTTTACATGCATGAAAAAGAAGTTTTATGGTGGAAACCTTGACTTTTAGTGCTGTAGAGCTGTCATAAAGGCCCTAATGATTTCTGACTTAATTATGTATCTGAACACTTAGGCTGATACACATTCACTACCCTTGGAGATTGATATATAAGTACCAAGTGCTGGATGCACTCTTTGACTGTGAAACCTGCTTTGCTTTACTTCACTTCTCAGGCTGCACAGCTCTGCTGAGATCTGGGAGATGGATTCTACTCTTGTTAGTATTTTGTGTGTCATTTAGGCCTCCCCACGCACCTCCTTAATTTTTAAATAAATTGCATAAGCACATTAGATCTTGTTTGCTGATTGTGTAAAATGCTTTGGGGCAACTGTTAGGAAAAGCCCTTCTGTACTTGCAGCAACATCCTCTGTGTGACCGTCATTGTGTTAGTTGGGTGGATCCCAAAATGCTTTTGCAGCCCTGGGGATCCACAGTGAGTTACTGAGGGGGAAGAGAGGAGCTGGACCTTTCAAACAGGTGTTTCCCTCTTATGTGGCAGGAGAGCAGTGCTGGACTGGAGAGATGCCGCAGCAGCTGGAGTTACCCTCCCTTGCCCCTTTTGGGACAGGGATATCCTAGGCTGACCTGAGAAATAAAGTCTGGCCAGATAGGAGAGGGCAGGCTCATCTCTGGCTGGTTGTGGAAGCAAAATGGTGAAGGAGTCATTAGTACAGAGCACCTTGTTCTTCTGACTTGGTTCTGTATCAAACCCGTTGGCTTAATAGTTAAGGAGTGTGAAATCAAAAAGGTTCAGCATCCAAGTGCTCCAGGCACGTTTTTGAAAGATTGTTATCCTTTGGCTGCAGTTAATTCCATTTTAAACATGTTTATTTTCACTTAGGAAGTTCAGCTATAGTTTGGATTGCTTCCCTGCTGAAGATAATTTGATTTCAGATTGCTGCAGTTTAGAAGTACATAGAAGAAAAAATTCTTCCATAAAAGCTGCACTGTATGTAAATCACCCTGTTCAGGCAAGGAGTTTGGTGCTAAGTTACCACTTATGTCTTAAGAGGGAATTATTTATGGATTTGATATAATATTTTAGATTTCTGCTGCACATGCCTGTTTTTTAATAGCTCATGTGTCATCCAGCTGGCACATATCCTGTCTGTGTATGAAAGTCAATGTTAAAGTTAAAAAGGCTTAATGAAAATTGAATTTTCAGAAGCACGTTGTGACATTACTATTGTTTTGGGTTTGACATGCTAAAACTGATCTGAGTTCTCACTGGGTTGGGAGAAATGTCAGTCTCAGACTACACTGAACTTGTTTGGGTTTGATGCATTATTTGCTGATGCCTTTTTCTTGTTTACATAAGTGGATTCGCATGGCTTGGTGCTCCAAATATTGGACTACTGAAAACCACCTGCATCTGCTGAGGTATTGAGAATAAAGCTCTGGAGGCTGGCCAGGTTTCTGCAGTGCTTTTGCTTACGTGGTTGACAGAAACATCTGGTAGCGCAGATGTTGAGTTCTAGAGAGCCATAATTATTTTGAGAGCAGGCAGAAGTTGTCACACGTAGTTATTATCATGCTACTATCACAGGTATTAGTATCAAAGAGATCATTTTGTTCTTTGCTGACAGCATATGTTTTCTCAGCTTTGGAGATGTGCTGAGTTGATGCCGTGAAATATGCAGATGAAAAATTATCTTGGTTTTTTAAGTAGTTTGAAGGTTAAAGAAGACTAAAGAGACTGTAAATGCAGAAGATTGTGTTTCTTTGGAATAGCAGTTTCCCTGAAATTGAAATTGCTGCCAAAATACGTTTCACACTGTGCCCTGGAGGTCCTCATAAATAAGTGGGATGAGGGAATAAGGAAAGGGCCTTAGCTCTGGGCATCTCAGGTGTTATGTGTTTGGTTTTGCTTTGGTTTGATTTTGGAGGTTTTTTTTGGGTTGCTTGCAAGTTTGTGTTTTAAAACCCCTAACTCATTTTCAGGCACGGGATTATTGGAAGGAATAAGACAGCTGAGATGTTGAGAGGTTTTGTATTTACAGAGGTATTATAGAACAAATATTTGAATCTCTTTGAAGAGACAGAGATCTAAACTCTCTTAATAGAGTAATTCTGGGAAGTTTAATTCAGCTGGCCAAAATGATATCAGGAATTAATCTCATTTTTTATAAAATACGGCTTTTGTTGAAGCAGGTAAAAATTGTTACTCCTTTATTTATTTTTTTTTACAACAAATACTGAGTTTTCATCTAAAAGCTTTTTATTTGGACACCTGCACACATGGAACTGAGCATCTTGTTAAATTTCTCGAGTCTGGTTTGTTGCACTATAACCTTTAACATTTTTTCAAAGCTTATGTTTGCAGTAATGACTTTTAAAACTTTTTAGACAAGTTCCTAATGTGGCTAGAAACATAAGTCTACAAGGGCCAAATCAAACATTCTTAAAAATCTCTGCGTTATCTAGGACAAATGTTTCTTCTTTTTTATTTTTTTTAATCTTACATTTGTGTGACATGTGCGAAAGGAATTTGAGAAAGTGGGACCAAACATGAGTAGGAGTCTCAGGCTAAAAATGTGAAATACCACAAAGTTCTCCTAATGTCTTATCTTGCACAGTCTAAATCTGAAATTAGTAGTAAAAGCAATTTTATAATAATATGTATTTATTCAGCATGAATAATTGGTGGATTTTTTTTTTAAACAGTTAATCATATTTGATTAAAAATGAGTGTTCTTTATTTGAACATTGAGGTTACTTAAAAGTGTTGGTGTTTTCTAGACTTCTCAGCTTTCCTATCCACGTAGCTCCCCAAGTGCTCAGGCGGCCAAGAGGAGTGAGCACACAAGCAGGTCATCATATAGTTATTTCTCACATTGTCTTATTATGCTGTCCAAACCTCTCTCCTTTTAACTTGCTTTTGCTCTCGCTTTACCTTTACATTTTAGGCTGTGCATAATCCCAGAAGAACACAGCGAGCTGCTGTGTTCGGCAGTCACCAAAATAATGGAATGCCCTTTGTCACCTGGGGTGAACCTTGGCTTTTTAGCTGTTTCACCACCTGACCAGTGCTCCAAGCCCTCTGTGGTTCCTGCTTTCCCACAGCAGTGCCTGGACATGGCTTTGCTTTCGAGTGGCTTTGTGCTCCTCACGCAGTCGTTCCCTCCGCCCGAGTTTCCCGGGGTGAGTCATTCCGTGGGTTCAACCTGACTTTGATGGAAGCACTTTATTATTTTGTGGTGTGTTGCACAGGAATGGTTACCATGAGACACATATTTTGTAACTTTCCTGGTACGGTTTGTTGATGCAACAAGCTTAAACGATTTAACATCGTTTTCTGCCCTCCAGTTTTACTGCTGCTGGATGAAAAGGTCTGTTTAGTTTTATTCTCCATTTTATATTTGTTGAGCACCGTGTCTTGGAACTGTACTTACACAGCGCACTAGGTCAGTTTTTAGTTTCAGGTATTCCTCATGTCCAGGGTTCACTGAAGGAGCTGCATCAGTGAATCCTGGACAAAATTTCAGGTTATTTTTACACTTTTCCCTGTGATTGTTTAGCTGTGTAATTGAAGAAATTCCCATGCCACCTTGCCAGCTGATATGCCAATGCTCTCCTGTGACCATTTTAGTGCCCTGTTCTATTCCAGGCCTTCTCTACCAGCTTTTTCTGCTGGAAACTCTGGTGGCCTTTCTTACTCCCCTCCATAATAAAACCATTATTTGTGTCCTGGCTTCTCTGCTGGACATCTCTATACCAATATGAAGAGCTGTGCAACTGGGAAAATCTGATTTAGGAAAGAACTGGAAGTCATCAGAGTTTTTGTTCTGGAATGGCACTTACTGTCTGTTTTCAAAATGAAGGAGGAACCCTTTATTTGCAAACTTTTTCGTGTATGACACAGACTATTTGAGAGCTGTTTTTAAAGAGGAGATTTTGCCGGCCTTGTTGCAGTGGGTCTGCAAAACTATCAGTCAGCCTCCCTCAGGGGCATAATTGCCAGATGGTCTGTGATACTCATTAAACTGGAATCAACATCCTTATAAAATCTATAAAGATGGACTGCAGTGCTGCCACCTCAAGTAGGTAAACAAACCCTGTTGTCAGCACTTAGAACTGCAGTGGCTGTGACATGACCCAGCAGTCATCTCCATTGCAGTGGGCTTCTCTGGAGGGGTAAAAAAAGGACTAGTGAGGAAAAAAAAAAGTTTTCCAAGTGCTAACAGTATTTTTGCCTGCTTATATACTCATAACACTTCCTATTTCTATCACATTGATGACACAGAATATTCCATTTGAGAAAATGTGAACCTGTATTTTCAACAGCAGCCATGTATTGGATAAAATGGTAAATTCTGCCCCATCAGTATTAGCCTGGTATTATATTTAAGATAAACAGAAGAGTACTATATATTATACCTGCAATTTATATTTCAGTTATGGACGGTGCATTCTGAGAGAGGTTCTTCAAAAAATGTTTTAATTTTAAAATGTTCTGATTTCAGATAAAGAATGGGTAACAGTCTTAAAGCTGAAAATATAATACAAGGCTAAATTATGTAAATATGAAACACTTTTAAAATACTGTACTTGTTTACATGAGAAATTAAGAAGATACTGAAATGTGTATTTCATAATTTATGCCCAGTGATATAACTCTTGTAGACTCCAGCAACCCACAGCCCTGTTAATTAAAAACAACAGTAATAAGCAAGAAAAAGACAAGAAGATAAGCAAGTAGGTGCTTTCAGCGTGGTCTTAGCTTTCACTGTTGAGACTGTGCAAGTTAGGCCCACTTCTGAAGATCAATAAACTTCACAGATCAGGCACATAATTGAAACTGCCTCCTGTTCCGTGCCAATGCCAAATGCATCAGAGCATTCTGTGAGACTTCACAGTCAATAATTATGGCTCAGTTAATGGTTGTGTTATGCCTTGAGGTGTTTCTGACTCTTGTTAAAAAAAAAAAAAAAAAGAAAATTGATTTTTTTTTTTCCCTGTCAGGCAAATGCATGTTTTCATTTGCCACCTAAATACAACCTTCCTTCCCAGCTGGTCTTCAAAATATTTTTATTGAAGGGATGAGGAAAAAAAAAGCTTTCATCCTTAATTTTTTGTGATATTTCTGCATAAAGGAGGAGTTAAATTTGGGTAGAGAGGGGGAAGAGCATAAAGCCCCTTGTGCTGGCAGGTGTGACATCTCCTGGGCAAGTAGCACCTTGCAGTAGCCTTTGTACCATTTGCAATAGCACTGACCATGTCCCAAGAAGCCACTGATGTCTTCTCTGTGGTGATCAGTGTCAGGACCCCGGGGAATAGCCTGAAGTTGTGCCTGGGGAGGTTTAGGCTGGATTTTAGAACAAGGTTCTTCTCCCAGAGAGTGGCTGGACACTGAACAGGCTCCCCAGGGCAGTGGTTACAGCACCAAGGCTGGCAGAGTTCAAGAAGCGTTTGGATGATACTCTCAGGCACGTGGTGTGACTCTTGGGAATGGTCCTGTGGAGGGCCAGGAGTTGATCTCGACAATCCTTGTGGGTCCCTCTCAACTCAGCATAATCTGTGATAGGGAAGTTTTGCCACTTATATAATCCAGTATGTCTTTCCAATCACAAAACCTTTTCATGCTTGTCAAAACTTTCAGAGCCACAGCCAAACTTGCCTACAGCCTGGGTGCTGTTGGAAGCTGTGAGAGTTCAGCTGTGTCTGCAACAACAGTCAGAAATGGTTTTAATGTCACTCTGAAATGAAGATATATTTAACCTGCATTCAACCTGGGAAAAAGGTGAAGCACAGAGCCCGTGAGAGTATTGGCTGTTCAGAGGAAAACATGGGCACAAAAGCTGTTGCATTCCTGTGTAGCGCTGCCTGGAGATTCTCCCATGTCCAGCACCTGCAGCAGGTGAAGCAGTGAGTTAATACCCTAAGTCTAGAGACAGGTTTCTTTAAAGACCTGATCCATATAGCTCCTGCAATTATTTCTTCCCAGAACGTATTTATTTCAGGCTTTATTATTTTTACTAGTGTAGCTATTTCTCTCTACTTTTGTTTGAATTGTGGATTATGTAGAACCATAATTTAATAGAGAGCATTATTTAATGAAACATTTTTTTATCGCTGACCTGTACTGTCCTATTGCTTTAATAAGTAGCTGTTCCCTTTTAAATTTGCAGTGATTAGTTTATTACTGCTGATTTTATAAAGATGACAAATATGTCTTCATATGCCTTTTAAATATGGATCCAGCTTCAATTCAAACAGATTACTTAAAAAGCAGATGAGAAGGTATTTATTGCATATTCAGCTCGTGCAATGGAGTGCTGGGGAGCGTTGCCTTCTCGGAGTTAGTGCTTGCTTGGGAGATCACCAGTAGAATTCTTATTCATTCTGTCCAAAAGTGGATTAAGTTATCAAAATGTGTATGATGGCACATGGTGTGTAAAGGCACAAAACTTTTTATTGAAAAGTAGAGGAGGTTTGGTGTGTAACATCTGTATGTAGGAACAATGCGATTTTAAAAGTATTTTGTTGAACACGCAAAGTCCAAGAGGTGCTTGTTTTGACAGAAATAACCTTTATACAGTAATTTGAAATTTTCTTTAAACTATTTTCTGTTATCAATATAGATCAGATTTTTATGGATTTCAGAGGGATGTGATTTTGTTCTGTAGCTGATAATGTAATTGCTAAGCTACCTTTGAAGATCAATAAATCTGCAAAGTAGAAATTTTTTCTCTCCTTCTCCTGCCTTTAGCCATATTGATGTTATTAATTAGAAAAAGAAAAAAAAAAAAAAGAAAAAACCAACAAAAGAAACCCTAACAAAAACAAAACCAAAAAAAAGCTCTTAGCTTAATGAATCATCTGCATTCAGGTGAATAACTTGGAAAATTATCAGCAGAACATATGCATAATAATCAGTTGATATGCTGTCATTGTAATATGGAAATTTGAATTTAACATGGTATGGATAAAACCTGGGTAGCTCTCTCTCAATTTTAATAGCACCCTCTTTATGTATGCATATAAGATTACTATTTTCTTCTGGTATTAGTTTTGATACAACTTTAAGTACGTAAACTTATTGAAAGGGTTTTTTTGTTTATTTGTTGGTTTTTAAATCTGATCAGTGTTATTGAAGGTATCAGGTTGGCACCCCTAGAAAATTACAACCTCTATCAAAATTCCCTGAAATAGTTTATTCCAGGTAATGTGTCTTGCTTTTCTCTGGAAGAATTTTTAGGCACCAGAAGGGTTTTGGTAATTATTTTTCCCCCTGCTTCTTGACTGACTTGTGTCTGGCTGATGGTTTTGTGAACTCTGTGGGCTATGAAATTCATTTTGTGCTGAATTGAGACAGCCATGCCTTTAATACCTTTTGGGTGATGGACTGATATTCTAAATTCTTACATCACTCTCTGGTTACTCTGGAGTAATTATTAGTATTTTTGGTAGACTTTGTGAATTAAATGTGGAGTTTTGTTGGGTTTTTTTGGTTTTTTTTTTCTGCCTGAGACTATTTGTGTTCAGGTGATACTGAATTTAATGAGCAGCAGTGGAACTCACAGCTGTTAAGATCGGAGCAGACATGGATTGTTCAGCTCCTCTTCCATCTCCTGGGTTTTGCAGTTGGAGTCTGGATTTAGCTGTAGTGTCAGATAGGAAGACACTGATTTCACAAGGTCTGAGAACAGGTACTGTGTGTGTCAGAGCTTTGATGTGATTGACCTTGATTTCCAGGTGATTTTTGGAGCCAGGGGGAAAAAAAATGTTTCTGTTCAGGGAAAAGCTGATTGAAATTTTCAAAATTTGTGTTTTGGAGACGAAAAGAGGATAATGTCTTTTTGATAACTCAGTTGATATTTCCATTTCAGTTATTGACTGAAATTGAGATTCTTGCCCACCTCTTGGGTCTGTACTGACTGATTCAGTAACATTTTCTGACGGTATAAAATTTGCTAGATGGATAATTAATGTCCAATGGAATGTTCACAATGGAAATCTTCATATAAAAGGAAGAAAACTTTTTTTTTTTTCCTGTTTGCAGAGCCCTGAGGCATGTTCAGCTCAGTTGTGTATCTGTGTTGGCGACATGCTGTCAGTGCAGGTGTCATAAAAAGTGAGGCCAAACCTGTCAGACACACACGTTGAGGATATATCTGCTTTTGAAACTATCAGTCTGGAGGAGACTGATAAGACAACCAAAAGTAATCTTGAGTTGAGAAAAGAGAGAGACTAGCAGGATTTAAGATGATAGGGGAGAGGTGAGGTAAACAAGAAAGGCTTGGGGCTGACAGGTTTGTACTTTCAGCATTAATAAATAACATCCCATCTAACACAGCAATGTCTGTGTCTGGTAATCCTGTAGTGGCATCCCGGGAGCCCAGTCTGTGCCTGTGTGGCCTTGTCTCTGTTGGTGGCTTTTTGTTCTGCTGCCTTGCTCTCCAGGGAAGGGAGACATGGGCATTTTGGTCACCCCTGTTGCTGCTTTACCTTGAGTAAAGGGTATCTGCCTTTTCAAAGGCAAGAGATGCTCAAGCAGAAGGCTTGCTGGTTATATCCTTAGCAGTATCATGATGGTTAGGGAAGCAAAACTATTGTTGTCATCAGATCCTCATCTGCCCCTGACTTGCTTCACACCATAACACCAGCCCTGGACAGTGATGCGTGTGAGTTCGTGGTGCAGATGAGGATTCCTCGCAGGTCTCAGAAATCTCCTGCTCCGCTATCAACAGGATTTCCTTGGCTGCTTCCTTGCAGATCCTAAACCTACACAGTGGTTTGGATGTGTGACACTCACCTAAGGAGTGTTTGGGGAGAGGGTCAGATTGTTTTGTTTTACTAATTGATTTCTATTTTTCTCCCTACTCTTTACTTAGTACTCGAAGTGTTTCTCTTGCATTTACGTTTATTAAGTGAGTAGTGATGAGTCACTGTCTAGTGCTGGCCTATCACACCTGTTAAAAAATTACACCTGTTCCTTGTAGATAAGGCAAGAAACAAATTACTCTGGGGTGCCTTTCGCTGACACTTAATTTGTCTTCCAGATTGTGCAAGGATAGTTACCTTCATGCCAAAATTAATTATGGGCAACTTTGGAATTGCTTAATCTGTCAGAAGCAACAGGATGAAAAAACATCCATATGCAGTGCCAGAGGACTGGGTGAATAAGGAATAGATGGGAGTTTTCCAGACTTAACTAAGAGTTTTTTCACTCCTATTTTCAGCAGATTTTCAGAGTTCTCACTGAAGTTGATATAATTTCTGTTTTCACCAAAATTGATTGACTGTGTCTTAAATTAGCAGGGTCACGCTATAGCAGATGGTTGAAGAGTTAAACTGTTTTCCCTTTTTCTACAGTAAATTTAATCACAATGCATACAATGCTTACAACAAAACTAAACCCTCCTTGTGTTACTCTCTGTTTCAAGATGGAAATGCCTTTAAAAAGAATAAATCCTGTGTTGGATGGATATCACCTAATCTAAAGACTGTAACTGGTAACTACATAAATTACTGTTATATTCTCAGCACGGTTTCAAATGGATGACTTTATTCCTCATAAAACCACTGCTGTATGGCTTTTTCACCAGTGACTGTGCGAGGGACCACTTTCTGTGTCCTTGCACTGCTGGCCCAAGTACTCCCTTCAGTTTCTGTGCAGACAGCAATTTTAAACTGTATTTATTTGTGTGGAATGAGTCAAGATCCTTACACAGGGTTGTGGCTTTCCCTGTTTGTTCCCCTGTGAGTGCCACACGGTGTGCCTTCCATCTGGTGGCAGGAGTCCAACGGGAAAAGGGGAGGATTAGGAATGCATTTACAGGAAGAAGTAAAAGCCTTTCACTGACTGTTCATTTAACAAGGTAATATCTCTGCAGTCAGAAATTAAATTGTTAGCCTGGGGGTTTTCCAGAATAGGCTTCTTGTTGTTTAGAATAGTTTTCTTTACATTATAGCAAGCAAGTGGGGTTTATACATCTCTTATTGCGTCCTTTTCCTCTCATGGGTGTAAATCGAAGCAGGGTTTGCTGTGCTCCAGACCCATTAGGTTTTCTCCATACCTTTACAGTAACACACCTCCTGTGGAGGATATTTTATTCCATGTACTGCTATTATTTATTTTCACTGTGATCCCATGCCCAGAGCAGAGGGAGTGCAGCCATCCTGGAGCGTCCAAAGCCATGTGTGTATTGAATGTCGTCCAGTGGGTCTGTGCCCACCGAATCCTCTGAGCTGCCCCCAGGCTCCCACAGGAGAAGGGACCCCGAAGGCAGCAGAGGGTACCAGCAGCAAGTGACCTTGCTGTTGGGACCCTGCAGTGGTGGCCCCAAACCTGCCTGTCAGTGGCAGCTCAGGGAAGGTCAGGTCAGGCTGCTGCAGCTTGCAAAGCATCTGGTCAAAGACGAGCCACACCACATCCCTCTGTGCCACTGTCTCACTACCTTAGTTTATTATTTTAATATCACACAAAACACTGTTGTCAACACGCCAAGGCAAAATGATTTATCTGCTTCCTAATGTTACTTGCTTAAACAATAGAAGTAATTGTATCTAAATAGGAATACATTTTGTTTATCTGACTTCTGTTTTCAATTAGTTTCTGTTACATTCTCCTTTGTAATCGTAACAGCTAAATTTTTTTTTAATAGAAGCTGACAATCTGACATCATCACAGTATACCAGGAGCTAAGACTTGGAATTATATGCAAAACAGATTTGCATGGCTAGAAAATTCTGATTTGTTGTTGTAGGCATTTCTACAGGAATTCAGGAATAAACCGGGGGGGGGGGGAAAGGCTCCACTGTGAACCACAGATGACAATTTTGAGTACTGTTTGCTTGTCTGAGTAATAGCAATTTGGTCTTATAAAAAAATCCTTGCTGATAGCTTGTCACATTATACTGATATGCCTAAAGTGAGAGTTGTTAATAGACAATGAGATCTTGGCAGTGTGTTGTGTCTTGTGCTTTTGCTCCTCCAGCTTCTGTTTCTGAAATTGCTTTAAGCTGTATTTTATGTTTGAAGCACTGATTGAACCTCTTATTGAGGGATGTGCCAAACCTGTGCCAGGTACTGTGAGTAATAACAGCATTGATAAAGTCAATGATCCCAAAACCCTTCTGCATTTTTCAGTTACCACTTCTTCCTGATTGTGCATGGTTTACGAGGCTGAAAAAATGGCAATGTTAAAATTCTTGTCCTATTGATAATGCCCTTCTCTCAAAAATAAGTCATTACATCTCCTTATGATTATATGTGTGATGCAACATTCATGATGCATTCATCAGCTGACAAGGGCAACCATTCATTTTATTAATGTTTCTAATGCTCCACTTAACAGGAATTAGTTGATAATCCAAGCTGTAATAATTTTAAATCCTTTATTGGAGAGATTAAATTCATCTATCCATCTATTTCAGACTCTTTAGAGCTTTTTATGTAAACGATTTCACTGGTTTTGGGTGTACCATTTTTATGTTTTCAGTTGTGTAGGCAAGGCGTGTAAAAATTCAGTAGTTGTCTACTGAGGGAGGCTACTACAAGGAAATATTGTGTACATCATTGGTCCATCTCTTCTTGAGTGTGGGCAAAATACTGGTTTGGTTACTTAGAAGAATTTTGTATAACAGTTCATAAATGTATTTTTTGGTGAGAAACTAGTGTCTCTGAATTGATGACTTTCTAGGAGAAGTGCAAAAGAATTACAGTTGGTTTTACATTAGAAGATTTTTGAAGGGTACTGCAGTAATGCTTTCTATAAGTATTATTTGATAGGATTTTGTAGTAGGAATGACTTTGTCACAGTGTGGAACTGATGAATATGAGGATAGCACATAAAAAGGCTTTGATTAATTTAAACTTTACCCTTTGTGTGGTACCATAACTTTCGGGGCTTGCATATGGAGGCACAGCTTTGCTCTGTAATTAATTCAGAGAGACAGAGTTCAGTATATGTGAAGTAAACCTGTAATTTCTTTACTTCTACGAGCGTGCATTAAATTTTTGACTTTGTTGGATAGTGGGTTTTATTTTATTTTGTTACTTTGAAAATTCCTCTGTAATCCTTTAACAAGCAGCTGAAAAGCTGCTGTGGGTCTTTCTCCCAGCCTTTTGTGACTGAGGATGCCCAGTGGTGGCTGTGTCTCCTGGGATTTGTGCTGCAGCTGGCAGGAGACAAGTTGAGCTGCAGCCACAAGTGTCCGGGGGGCAGAGAAAGCAGGTTGTGTTCCAAACATCTTGCTGTCCTCAGGGGTTACACTGAAATCTTCTGGTGTTGTGTTGTCAGCCTTAAATTGGAAAATAGCAGCAGATATATATTCTGTATCTCTCTCTGACTTTTGAACTAAGAAAGTGCAATTGGGAATATTTGCTTTACAATTACATGTAAAGACCTGAACATCTGTGGGAAGAAAAGTAGGTATTTTCCTCTTACAGGCAGTCTAGTTTGGGGTTTATCCTTAATTTGGCAGCATATGGAAACCTGTATATTAACCATCAATATTTCATGCATCATTGTTCTGGAATACAAATGGATAGGAACAATGTGCCTTTGACTGCCTTTAACTACACTTTTTTCCTTTTCATTCACTAATGAAGATGTATCTTTATATTTTAAAAGCATATGTCAGTTATTTAAAGCTGATGTAATTTTTGGATATCATCTACTTCATTAAGTACAAACCACTTGGTCTCATTTCATGTTGTCTCCTGGCTATTTACTGAGGTTTTAACCTGGTTGCTGGAGTCCTGCAGTTTATTTTATCCTATTAGTAGCTCTGTTTTAAAAAGGTCAGGCCCATTCAGCTGGAAGGTTTTGATGTGGTGATTTCATTTCAGGAAACGGAATAGCCGGTGCCTGCTGTGGGTGCCAGAGAAATACTGAAGGTGGACTTGTGTTGGATGGTGGTTTATTAAAAGATTATAATTAGTCTTAGGAAGCGGATTTGCTGCAGAAAAATATTCTTGTATCTAGTGGATTAGCTGGATTAACAAATACAGTGTTTAAAATGTGTAAATAATCCTCCCCTCCCCTGCCCCCGAGACTGTTTGGTTGAGATGGGTTTGTTGTGCCATCAGCAAAACTGAACAAACAGTGGTTTTCAGATTGAGGACAGAGGGGCAGGGAAGGGCATGGGACATGATCCCTTTAGTGGGAGCAGTGGCAGCTGCAGGTGTGGGAGTTTGTTGGGTTGGTTTCCAGTACTGATAAGGCAGAGCATTTGGTATGTCTTGTGAGACTTAGGGCTGAGGTCTGAGTGGGTACAAGACAATGAACCATTTGGGTACTGAGTAGTATGACATTTCTTGTCCTTAGAGACTCATGGTGCTGTTTATGTGCCAGTCTCACATGGGAAAATTTTCTGACTGGGGAGGAAAGAGTCTTAACTGTACTTAAGTCTTTAATAAAACTCCTCTGTGTGTGACCTAATTTTCAGTGCTAACCATTTTTAATTCAAGATTTTATTTATTTATATGTCTAAATACAGATCTGGGGTTCTAATGTTAATCATCCATTTAAAAAAGTAAAAGGAAATCTTGTCTGTGGCTAATTTGATTAATTCAGTTTTTCCAGCTGCTGAGAGGTTCCTTAATATATAGCTGGAGAGGGTAGTTTTGTTGATGATTTCAGAAATGCATCCTAGCAACATAGTATATAGTAAGCTGTAAAGCTATTGTTGTCTTTCTATAAACATGTCATTAATTCACATTTCGTAATACAGTGGCCAGGGTGAACAGAAGATAAGATCACACAGAGTAAGATTATTCTCATTTCCCATCTCTCTAGTCTGTAAATATTCCCATCTGCCTCTGGATAACAGTTATACAAAATCTTATAATGATTTTTTTTCCCAAAAGAAAACCTTAAATAAGCTGATGTTCTGTTCATCAAAAAGAGAGGTGCAGTATTAGTCATGAAGACTGTGACTAATATGGCTAAATAAAATTTAGGACCTAATTATTAAGGTGGGAAAAGATTTAACCCATTTTTATAAAAATTTGTACCTTTTGCTAGCCTAGAGAGGAAACTTGTGGGCACAGACTGCCAAGTCACCTCAGGTGACATCACTTTTTTCTAAAACTTTAAAATCTGAATACAAGGTGGGAAAACACTTCCAGCAGCTAGGCTATTCCTCTCTCCACTCACCATCTGGATATTGCGAGTAGATTATTTTTATAAGCCCATGCTTCTGGAGTGTTTTTTGTGTGATATGTGGGATGAAAGGCTGGGCGAGGCATACGTGGTCCAGCTCCCCTGTCAAGTTGAATTCTTTTTCTTTCTTTCTCCACTCAAGGTGTATTTGCCTCATCAGTCATCTCTTTGGTCCCAAGGCTCAAATACATTATATTATTTGTTTGCTGATCCTGTCAGCTTAGCACATAGAGTAATATGTTATAGTGGAATAGTGGGCTGGAGTTGACAAGGGACGTTTCAGGCGTGAAATGTGGGTAATGTAAGAGAGCAGATGTGAAGCCATCAAAGGCTGAGGTAACCAAAGGACAGTCTGTAGAGAGGAGAAGTGGTAGAAAAATTCCAAGAATAGTAAAAGAAGTGTGTGCTATGAGGTGACCCTCCCCAAAGCAAATCACAAAGTTTCAGAATGCAGGGGAGGTATAGCCAGTATTGACAAACTGGAGTTCACTAAGGAAGATACAGAGCAAAGGTTTTTCTCTTTAAAATAACCATTTTTAAGGACTCTATCTTAATTCATAGTGACTGGTACATATTTGGGTGGCTGTAGACTTTTTGTGCTCCCTCTGTGTATATGCAGACTCTGCATTGATAAAGCATTTCTGCCAATCACTAAGGGAATTTGCTGTTTCAAACAGTCTACAGAAAAGATGCTCCCACATACAATTAAAAAGAGGAGCTGAAGTTTTTTTGCTTTCCTGAATCCTGGAAGGCACTCTGGAAGACATTGCTTACATAAATATCACAGCTAATACTGTATTTTGTTGACAAAACTATTAACTTGACTGAAAATATGCTTAGCATCTTCCCTTGTGTTCTGTGTTACGATGATTTCAAATAAAGTGAATTTCTAAGCTTAACCATGTGATATTTATTTTAATTGGTGATCAGATTGAATAAAATCCACAATTTGTTTCACTCAGTGTTGTGTGGATTTCTGGATCACATTTTCTTTAGTAGCAAGACTCACAGTAATGTACTTCTCCTACTTTTTGGCTCCTAACATGCCCCAAATTGCTCAGGTCTTACAGTAATTGCTGCTTGTAAAGTGTAGTTTTATTTCCATGTAACTTGATATGAACCATCTAACCAAAATTCAGATGTCAATAAATGCTGTCCTAGTTATCCTTGTCTCTGCTTTGGAAGAAACCGAAGGAGCTGATCTAAATTCAGGCAGATATATTTTGGTTTAAAAGGAGCTTACTTGAGTGTGGTTTTAATTGGGGTTGGGGGAGATCTTGCAGTTGTTGCTGGGCTGATGTATCACTGCCTTGTGGCAGTGGAGTTATGGAAACTGCTCGTGGGCATGCTTGCAGCCAGCAGAAAATGTGGAGAAATAAAAGCCTCCAATGACTTCTCATGAAACATAACAACTGCTTTAAATTAACGACCACATATGGATTTGCACTCGTATCATTTAAGTCAGTTTATTAAAGCGGATGTGTGCAAAATCAGTAACGTTCTGTTACAATGTGTTGCACTGAGGAATAAATGCACGTGAATTGTTGAGTCTTTCACTGTCCTGTGTTTCTCTTTTTGGTGGAATTCTGCCCGCAGTGAAAGTGCCAATGCATAGGCGGCAATATGGGCCATTAATCTGAACCAGTTTGGGAGTGTGTGGAGGAAGAAATTGAAGAAGGGACACAATAGGTATTGGGCTGCAGTGAAACACTTAGTTGCTTCTTGCATTTGAGGTAGATTTGTTTTCTGAAGTTTTCCAGTAAAAGCAATTTATCTTCAGTTTTGCCAAAACACAGACTTTACAGATCCTTCTGTTGTAGTGACTATTGCTTCAAGTATAGTTAATTTTTTTCAATTTTTACTTTTTTTTTTTTTGTCTGTTTATACATTTTACTGTAGCAACACTGCAAAAGTTATGGTTTGATGTTTTCTTCATTCCCTGTTTAAAATATCTGAACTTGCTCTTTGTGGTTCACCTTGATTAAATATGTTTGGACTTCTAACCCCTTACTGATTTTTCCATTGTGATATTTATCCTTTTTATGTGTCAGTGAATTTGTCATCTGTGTTAATGTCACAGATTTTTAAGAAACTTGGAGAGGAAATGTTGTGTCTGCATAATCCACGTAGGTAGTTTATTACCAAGAATATGAGTAGTCATGTCGTGTTAATAACAAATAGACCATCTGCCTCTCACAATTCCTCCAGCTAGCTGATAGTTTGATAGATGACTTTGTCTTCGTAGTAGATGTAAGAAGCAGTGCAGGATGACCATGCAGTATTTTTTTTTCCTGCAGTTTTATATGTGCATACCCAGTGAAAAGCTGCTCCACTTGTGAATTTCTTAATCCTGTTTTGTGTCTTCTTGTCTGTCTGTAGTTTCCTTAACTCAGCATTAAGAGCAAACTCAGACTCACAATACATTTGGAGGAAGAAAGGCAAAAAAATCTACCCAAGTTTTCCATGGATCTGCAATGATTCTGCTTTTATTTTTTCCCCCAAAGATTTAATTGATACTGTAGCTTTGGAATAGAGCATTTCTACTGTCTGACAACAGCCACCCTCTTGGCCTTTGGGTTGAACCATCTCCGCACTACAATATCCTGGCAGATCACCTGAGCAGTTCAGGTGATTGCACATCAAAATATGCTCAGTACTAGGGGGCATTTTTCAGTCTTGATTCCAATTCCTGAACATCTGCATATTGCTGTTGTTTTGGTCTTTTTGTTTGTGCTTTAGTTGCTTAAAAAAAAAAGGTGCTTTGAAATTTTAGAGCATGAGAAGCTGAAAATGAATATACAGTGTAAATATTGCTGCTCCATGAAACCAACACCTGCTCTTCTGGGAACAAGGTGTGTGGTTTGTTTTATTTTCAGCTAAAGAAGGTCCAGAAGTCCAAGGGAAGTCCAGAACAGGCAAGAAACTGTGAATAAATAGATGGCTTTGGGGGGAGTGAGGTGCACTTCTGGGCATGGAAGGTGACAACAGAGAATGTTGTGTACTAAAACATGTCCAAGGGGAAGGTGAAGAAGGATCAGGTCAGGTCCCCTTCCTGTCACTTTTCTAGAAAGCTGTACTGTGACACCTATGGTTTGCCCTGTCCACCCAAGTGTTATAATGTGCCCCTTGGGATGAACTTCACTGGAGGTCTGTGGGTTTGTGAGACTACTGAGGAGCAGCAGATATACTGTAAATTTACAGGATTCTCATTGCAAAGGGAGCGATGGCTTTGGAAGCCAAATCTCAGACCAGCTTCAGACTTGAGGTCGGTGAGCAAGCACAGACTTTGAATTTTGCCTGCTTAAAGAAGTTCATCCTTCGAGTGTTTGCACTGGTGTACAGTGAAATCTGGTGCAGGGCAGATAGCACAGCTCTGGAAATCTTGCACTTAAGGACAGCTGTCTCTGTTTTTGGGGGGCAGGGGAGTGGATTCTCAGCACTTTGAAAATCTGACCTATTTTATAGAGGTTATAAAGATATATTGAGAACCATTCTTTCTTGAAACAAATGTGTGATGAAATGAGGCGGCCTCTTTGAGGTCAGCAGAGCAAAGGAGCCAGTGAACTTAACAAAGAGGTACAGAGGTGAAATCAGAATAAATGACAGCAGAGGAATAACAATTGACTTTTATGGAGGCAAATGATAATTGGATCCTAATCCTTCATTTTCAGTGCAAGTGGAATGTTCAGTGTCCTTTTGTTGGACTTCAGTTTCAGGAGGACTGAGGATGTGCTGGAAGAGGGCCAGAAGAGGTCAGGAGGGCAATTGAAGATTTCAGGAGCAGTAGTTCTTAGGAAATGGGTGTAAACACTAAGGAAGTTTGGGTTTAAGACAAGATCGGGTAAGGGGTGGCCATAAGAGCAGTCCTTAAGTACATAAAAACTGTTGCAGAGAGAAAAAAATTGGTCTGTTCTCAACATGAGTGGTGGAAGAGAGAAAATACAGTGTCTAAATACAGCAGAGTGATTATTCAAATGGACAAGAAGTGTCTATTTTTGGAAGAAGGCAGGAAAATATATTCTTGGAATGGCAGTGGGGTGAGCTGAGCCTGCCTTGAACCAAATGATCTCCTGTGGTTTCTTCCCAAGCCTCTCTTTATATGATTTTATGCTTGCTCCTTTGGAGAGAGCTTTCAGTTTATCCACAAGCAATGTGATTTGTGGTAGAGTGTAAATAACTCAGGACAGTGTTTTGGTTATCAGTGCTGATTTCCTCAGTTGTGTATTAGAACGGAATGGTCAGTTGGAAGATGTCAGTCTTTTCAGATAAATGTATCTGAAATGCAGCTCAGCTGCTTAGATGGAGATTATCTGAACTAAGCCATATGATACGGCATTCATGATAACATTTTCCTTACATAAACACATAGAGATGGTATTTTATCTTTGCTCTCTTTTTTTTTTAATCTGCAGTTTTCATTTTAACCTATACGTATTTTTGTAAGGCATCCAAGCTCACATATCAGCTAGGACTCTCTCCAGTTCCATTACAATTGCACTGGTAAATTAGCATATTCTGACAAGGAAATGAGTCTTGAAAAAAGGTTACATGACATCATCTTCTGCCTGAGGCTTTCCTGTATATAGGGTTAATTTCTTGATATTCATGAAATAAAATGAAGGGTTTTACCTTCTTTTTAGTTTTAAAAATCAAACATTTATTTGGGGATTTATCCAATTGCAAGTAATCCTAAACCTTCAAATAATAAGTAGCTTTTCTAAACATTGCTATGGTTTTTTTCCCCTAGGATTTTGGGTTAGCATGCACTCTTAATTCCTCATTGTCCTTTGGGAACTGGGATGTTATTCAAAAGTTAAATCATAGAGTTGTAGTAAAGATGTCCAGTGCCATCAGAGTGACACATCCAATGTCATTACATTAGAGTTCACTGTGTAACCTGATGATTGGCAACGAAAAGGAATAAAATACTGCCAGTGGGGCAGTATAGAGATATTTTTTGATCAGCAAATTTTTCTGTATAAAAAGCAAGGCTTCAGGTTTGTTTTTTTTTTTATGAATACGTTTTTTTTTTTTAATAGCAAAAGAGTGAACTGCTATTCACATACCCACACAAATGGTGTCTTGCTGGAAGTAAACCTAATTGTCTCCGACAGTAAAAGGTACCACTTGGACTTGATTATGCAGCTGGTCACATTTTATTGAGACACTGACATATTCCCTGTGGTCTGGGAAGAAAAGATTATATCATTGTGAAGTTTTGCTGGGTCAGTGCCCTGCCAGTGAATGCAGGGTTTTATGCAAACACTTTCAAGGTGAGGGATTGTCTTTTCCTCCTTCCCCTGTGCCTCAGCATAACCCCCGGCATCATAACCTGCTGGAAAATGCAGGGCAAAGCTGTTTGGAGCTTGAGACCTGTTTCTTTTTCCTGCATTAGGAGAAAATAATAGTAAATCCTTTTGTTAAATAGTTAGACCTATAAACTTGGAATAAAATTAGTCCCTTTACTGTGTTTAAAACAGAGGCTAAGATATCCTGAATGTCTAAAATAAAGGTTTAGGTTACGTCATCCAGAGCATTAATGTAACTTTGCACGTGGTACACGTTTACTTGAGTGGAGTTGTGCCAAGATACAGTTTGTGATGTTATAAATGCACAAAGTCCTGTGCACCACAGAGGATAACCTGCCTCTTGTGACTGAAATTTGGGAACAGTGAAAGTTAAGAGGAAAACAACAGTTGTGGTCATCTTACTGATTGTGAAAGCAAGTGGCATCATTTTGAAAGATCATCTTTCGGATAAGAGATCATGTAATAATAATGAGAAGAGGTTTATTGTCTAGATATCCTCCTTGTGTGTATATTTTGAAAGAACTTTTTTGCTGGCAGATCATCTGTTGAAAGCAGTTTATTGTAATAAAAAGAACAAATGTATGAAGGAGTAGATCAGTCATGTGTCTGTGGTATTTGAAGCCTCTGGGCCCAGTGTTAGGAAGAATCAAAGTTTGCTTGCTTTGCTAAAAGGAGAGCGTATCACTCTTGTGACCAAAGGGAACAGTGAAATGTGGCAATGACTTCTTTTGTGCTGAAGTACAGAATGCAAAAATTTTCTCTTCTCTCTGTGGAATTAACAGTCTTAGGGTGTTTGAAATAGCCCATTTGTGGGTCTCGAGCAGAATGATGCTAAATGACATTCTCATCCATCTCTACACTGGGCAATTGAGCAAGATGTATGTTGTGCAAAAGTGAGTGCTAAAAAAAAAAAAAAGAGATGATTAAGTATGATTTTAAATAAAATCTAACACACTTTGATAATTGCAAGCCACGAGTGTAAATCAGCCAGTCTGGATTTTGTTCCTTGCTCTGTCATTGTCTACCTTTCTGCCCTTGAGTGATTTGCTTATTGTAAAAGTTTTCTAAAAGTTCCACATTTTGCTGGGTTTCAATTTTGGCATCTGGTTTAATAGCAAGGTCAACTACCTTTTGGATTTTGCCTTTATATTTTAAGTGATATAAAAGCTGTAATTTAACAGCCTTTTTGTCCAAAATTGACAGTGGAACTCCAGCCAGTTGCATGTGTTCATAGTACACTGCAAATTAACATGTTTAAACAACTTTCACTTGGCCAGTGCATTTTACTGTACCTTTGTGCTCTGTTGACAAGCCAATTCATTCATAAAATACTGTGGTAATATTGATCTCCTGCCATTCATTTCTCATACTACAAATAGAAATTGTATTAAGACGGTCTTTATTTTTGAAAATCTGATGTATTAAGAACAGTTTCTATGAAATTTACAACCCAGATAACATATTTTGCTTATGTTTGAAATCTTTTTGGCTGACTTGCAAGGAATCCGAATTAACTCTCCAGTTCTTTGCCCAGCAATTTCTGGACTCAAATGTTAGGGCACATATTCAACATTGTTTGGATCTTCTATGAGGGATTTTTGTCACTGGCATTTGGTTCGTGAAATACTGGAAGTATTCATTATGTTGCTTTAGAAAAACACGCAGAATAATGAAACAAGGACCTTCCTTGTACTGGGATACAATTTATACCTACAGTTCCTTCTGACACTGACACTTAAAATATCAGGAATTATTGAAAATTAGAGTAAAAGGATTCAGAAGTCAAGCTCTCATCATTTTTACACAAGTGAACACGTACGGAATTTCCATCTTGAATGTACTGTGTTTGCAGATGGCTTGCTTATGGACAGATTACTTACCTTTCCAAACTTGGATGCCTTGGATTCATTGAGGATATTTCCACAAATGTCAGTTGGTTTGTTGGTGGATATGGCCGTGTACTCTCTGTGGTGACAGGGTTGAACTCATTAGATTAACTCCTAATTCATCTGACTGTTTCGGTTGCAGCATCTGCATCATTCAGTAACAGTTGTCAACAACTTTCCTTCTTCATCAATAATAAGAGGTATTCAGTAATTGTCCATTAATAGACCATTAAAGTGTGATGGCATCTTGAACTGTGAGTGAACTCATAGAGCATTACATTAATCCTACTTTAAAATGCTATTATATTGTTTCTGTGTCTGACATTAAGATAGGCAAGACATTGAGTTTAGCTGTGGGTGGTCTCTTCGACAACAAAAGATGGTGTAAGTGGAAGAATTGTTTATTAAATAGATCTGGAAGAGCCTTTTTCAGTTCTGAATGACATGTTATTGCCTAAAAGTAAGGTGAATGCTGTCTAAGCCACAGATATTTGGAGCTTTTTTTTTTTTTCCTAAACTCTTGTAATATTAAAATAAACTAGAAGAGTAATGGAGGGATTTTGTGTGTGCTTGCCCTGTTTTTACCCTCTTCTGGGCAATCATTTTGCATACCCTTGTTGGAACTCATGTTGGTGATCTCGTGTCTTGAAGCACTCGAAGATTTGTTCTGGCTAGATTTCAGCATAACTGACATCCAAATCTCTTAGAAAGCTTTGAAAAGCTCACCTATGGCCAGTTTGTGACTGTGCAATGTTTAGAGTGTAGAGGAACAATGAATTGCTTGTTTTTCAATAAACTGTGGAATCACAGAGTGAGAGAATCAGTCATTTTTCAATGCCTTCCACCATCTGCCTGGAATACAGGTTTGGCTTGTCTCCTGATGTTGGCAAGTGAGATTTGAACTATCCCTACTAGTTTTATTTCAAAAATATAAAAGGCATTTGACTGTGTGATGTGGTGGGTAGGAGCAAATATGCTTAGTAGTCCTGTAGAGAAAAAAAAAATCACTGTACAAAATAGCTAAGCTTGGGAGTCAGCATGAGCCGAGATCTGAGGGTGTTCTTAAATCCCTTGGCAAAGAACTTCCCAGGAAAATGAGAGGTTTGCCCTAAAGCACTTCTGCATGAAATTATACTATGATAGGACAGGTACATATGGTCAGGTACCCCTGTGAAAGTCTAATACCCAGGTGAACTTAAACACAGTACAAATATTCTATGAAGTTTCGTTTAAAAGCAGTTTTGTGCCTGCTTATGGTGTGGCTTTGTAAAGAGATTACTCTGGTCCCTTTTTATTGGAAATACCCAAATGCCACAGTACACATAATGTTTAAAAAAAAAAGAGAAAAAAAGTTCAAAATTGTTTTTTGCTAGAGAACTGTGCAACCCAATCTGAAGCTGGTGTTCAGTTATCTGATATTCTGTATTTTTTACGGTTTCATAAATTGCATTTATTGTGTGTCTGGAAAAAGTAAAGGCTGTCATAAATCATCCTCCTTTATGTTAAAGAATGTTAAAATCTGTATTGTAGGCCCTGTGTAGTTTATTAATGATACACAGGTGCAGCTCTGTAAATGCTCCCTTTGATAGCCAAAATGAGATGTTGCTACACAAGAAGGATCAGGCTTTTGGCTTTCCCATCTGTAGGACAGACCTCACCTTCATCACTGTGTCCTGATGAGCTTGGTATAATTTTTCCTATCTTGCAGAACTGGCTAACGATGTGGGCTGGCCAAAAATCCTGCCCCCCATGACAGGTCCATCTCCAGCGGAGAGATTATGTGGGTGATGGTAGAGGTGTGAGGCTCTGGCACAGGTTGTCCAGAGAATCTGTGGCTGCACCATCCCTGGAAGCATTCAGGTCAGGTTCGTTGCAGCTTGGAGCAGCCTGGTCTAGTGGAAGATGCCTCTGCTCATGGTAGGGGTTTGGGACTAGATGATCATTAAGGTCCCTTACAACCCAATCATTCTGTGATTCATTTATTCTAAGATGTCACACCGTTTCACAAAGTTGCTGACCCATATCTACTGTCCAAATGTTTTGTTTAACCAGCATTTTCCATTGCTCTCATGCTGTAGGCCAGTGTTATTGTTTGTTTATGGTTTAGGAAGCATATCTGTTAGTTCTGGTCATTACTATGGTCATCATGAGACTAGAACAAACACAGTACCAAATTTCTAGAGACCCATGACTGGTATTATAAGCAATAACGTTAGTACTAAGAAATTATTATTAGTATTCATATCAGTGCTAGAAATATGCCTCGATTATCCAGAATGTATGGAGACTGATGGTAGATGTGGCAAAGGATGTGTCGTGGATCTGCTTTCTGCAGCAGATGCTGGTGACCTTGCAGTGTAACCTGAGAGAACGAGGTGGTTCAGGATCCTGTCTTGCACTAAGCTCTCTGTGCTCAGCTGTTTACACCATGTGAATGTTTCTCTCACATACTCTAACCTCCTGATATTTATCTTCTCGTGGACTTGGAGATTTTTATTTATTTACTTTGGGAGCAGCGAGTTTGTGGCCATCAGTTCAGACCACGGCAAATCAGATCGGGCTGGTTGGAGACCAGCCAGTTGAGTGCCCTAATTAACAGGAACATGTAATTAAATTTTTAGCAGATGTGGCTTGGGCAGGTGGTATTTCCTGTACGCATTTAGCTTCCTGTGTATACACACTATTTGTGATGGATACAAATAAATGCTCCTCCTGCAACTGTGGAAAACACTGGTGCATATGCTGAGCAGTTGGTCTGTGCGGGTGCTGTGCACTCACCCAGCGCTGCTGAAACTGCCACAGCGCGGCTCTTAATGGACTGCAACCAGTTCTGAGATCCTGAACATATGTAAACGTTTTTAAAACGCAGCCTGAACAAAGTTTGTGGGTAGGAAAAAAGACATATGCATGGGAGGCTATAAATAAAATAACCCCATATGATGTGTTTCTTGTGTTATTTTGTGATTATCTGCTACCAGCCGCTGTTGGGAGTATCGTATTAGACAAGATAACACTTTGATCTGATACAGCTTTACAAAATATGTGAACTCACAGAATTTGAAAACACCTACTCAGCTGACAAATTGGCCCCGTAAAAATTACAAAAAACACATTTGTTTTTAGTTCTTATCTAAAATTCAAAAAATTATTTTATCAACAATTTCAGTGAACTGAAAGAAAATAAAGAGTAAAAATTTACAGTCAAAAGCTGGGAATAAGGCACTTTGATAGACTTCTAACTCTGCAAACCTGTAATTCAGATGATTTATTTTTTTTTAATAGGCCATTTCCCCATGCTTATTTCAGTATAGACACCAAATCCGTAAAGAAAAAATCACCTGCAAATAAACCACACTTGAAGTTCATATACGAGGGGAATTTTCATCCTTGTAGATTTTTAAGATTGGATCTATAGAATCCTGCTGCAGTTTTAGATTTGTTTCATGGGGGTTTATAGCAATGTAATAGGATTATCTGAGAAACAATTATGTCATATAATTAAATTATTCCACTTTCAGGTTGTTAGACTGACCTGTTCTAGTTTTGCAGTGCCTGTTGAGTGGTGTTTCACAGTGTCCCAGTATATCACCAGCAACAAGCAGCTGGCTTTTTTGCAATACCTTGTTCTTGCCTTTAGCAAGCTGTGTGAGAAAGTGCTGTTGTAGCAAATGACTTTCCATTAAGCCACGGCAGGTCCGTGTTCCCCATGGTTACCAAATTGAAAATGAAATTTGTGTATTTTGTATGTGTGTTCATTTATCTTTTATAATCATCTGTTAAGGAATGGCCTTTGAAGCTGCAGAGGCTGCAGAACACCTGGCTTTATTACATGTTGTGTCTTGGTCTTCTTTCAGATTATCTTTATTTTCAACCATGGTGGTCTGCTCCTCTCCACTGGGCAGGACATTTAGCTGATCAGGCAGTAAAGTACAACTGACTCTTCTTCATTACACAAGAATTCTAATAATGTGTCCTCATGAACATTTTTTTGTTCTTGTCATCCTATCAGAGTGAGAACTTCACCTTATTCATTTGAAGAAAGGTGTGCTTTCTGAGCTTTAATTTCAGTTTTGTCTGTTTTTTGTCAGTTCAGGAACTGAAGTTATTTGAGATAGAGGGGGATGCTCATGAAATGAGTTTATGTCCGGTTCTGATGTACATGAGTTCAATATGTGATCTGTGTTAGGAAGTAAAGGTCAGTAATCTTTGAAAATCTCCTCGAGAGCATCCTATAAAGGCACAGTAGTATTCAGACTGTTACTGTTATATATATTAGCATTGATTCTAACTTGAAACCAAATCTTAAGTCTGTGGTGGCTCCATTTCAATAGATTATGTAGATTTACACCAACTGAGATGTGCCCGTTACCTTTGTGGTTATGAATCTGAAAAAGTACCTGAATAAAGTATCTATTTAAATGTAAGTAAGGGAATAAAAAATTAAAGGCAGTATTGTAAGTGGAAATTGGCAATTGCTTTGCTATCGATTCCTACTGAGCGAGCAGCCATTTGCAGAGCTGAGAAGCATCATTGTCCCGAGGGCCTGATTCCCTCCACTGCTTAAATCTTCCTGCTGGGAGTCTCCGAGCCCTGCAAGTTTTAGGAAGTAAGTTGATTGAGAATTTGTAGAGAAGCCTAAGAAGTGCCTGTGAAGTGTTGGGATTTTTCCAGGCTGAACTGGAAACTACAGTTTTCCAAATTTGGCTGGGTTTAGGAAATACTGTTTTTGCATTTTATGCTTATTATACAGTTAGTATGGGAAAAAATAATGAGTTAAAGTACCTCTGACTTTAAGTTCATGCACTCAGCATTAAAGACAAATGCAAGTTAACAATTGTAATAAATCTGGAAAAAAAATCCTTCTGGTGCTGTTCATAAGATTTATCAAAGTAGTCTAATATGTGCTGATTTATCGTAATATAATGTGTGCTTATAATTTGCAATTTGATTTTATTGTGCTTTAAAGACATTATGGAGTAAATAGTGAGCGTGCTCATTTTTGTAACTTAATCAGATATGCAGTCACAAAAGTTTCAAAGACATTCTTATTTAATTATGAACAGGAAAGTAACTTTTCTTCTATTACTAAGGGAGCAATTTGCTTATTGTATCTTTCTCTCTTCGTGCATAATTCCTTTTATTGCAACTGAATACTTCTTGTTGCAATGTGCCATAACCTTATTGGCCTGGGATAAATTTCTTTAATTATTTATTCTATTAATGTCTTTATCGCTTGAGGGAAATGCAGATATTCTGTTAATGATTGTGTTAATCAAACAGCTTTCTGTATTTCTGCACTGCCCAAGTTTATGTCATTACATTAGCAGGCACAGGAGATGAAATTGGAAACTTGTAATATACTGCAGATTGGATTAACTCATCTGTTTGGTGTAGACTGCTTGAAGACTTATTTTGGATAATTTAAAATTATTAAATCTGCAGGATAGTTATTCTTCCTGACAGGATCCCTGAAGTTTTCAACACAAGTCCAGGGTTCTTATAAAGATTTTGAGCTTGGCTCCAGTGAGGTGATTCACATATAGTGCAGCCTGGGATATGACATATTGCTTTGAACAAATATATTTTTTAAAAAAACATTAATTTCTTTTTTAAAAATATACATAAATTTATACACTTTTGGATGTTGGAGTAATTATTTCACCCATGTAATGTGGTGATGGGCATTAGATGTTTGAATACCGTTTTTGAGCCATTTCTAGGCATAATAGGTGTAACTTCAGTTTCTGCCTTTTTAAGGTTTTTATTTTATCTAGGCAGTAAATGTTCATTGTTTTAAAGGTCTGATCAACCACAGGATAGTTTTGTTGAGGTGCAGAAGGGAGTCTTTGTGCTTGACTTCTGTCATGAACTTTCCTTGGTGGATTTCTCCCTAGGGTTAGTGCAGACCCATCTGGAGTAGTGTCAGTACCTTTGGCCAGGAATATCCCACCTGCAGCACCAGGGTACCTGGAACGCACTTGGTGCGATTCTCAAATGCCTATTGCTTGTTTAAAAAGACTATACGTTATTCACCCATTGCTTTTTGATGTGTGCAAGACAGCCAGAGTATTTTTTGAAGTTCTATTAAGACCTTAAAGCAGCTAAATTTACTTGGCCTTTTTGTGAAGAGAAGGTTGTCAGCAAGAGTTTCAGGCAGTCTCAGTATCTCTGTGCTTGAAAATCAATACCTCTGTGATCCTTAATCTTCTTTCTCAGTCCTGAGAGCTTCATAGAAACACACACACACACACACACAAAATCCTCACAGAATTCAGTAAATAATTCTTTTTCTTTGAATAATAACTCATTTTATTTGCTATTCTGCTTTGCTTACATGACTGCTTGCCTACGTAAGTAGGGAAGGCCTTTAGTTGACCCTTCAGCATTCCTGTCCCCTAAAGTTATCATGAAATCACAAAAATGGTTTCAACATCTCAACTCTATTGGCATTTGCTGGGGAGGAGGGTGGTCCTTTGGTGCCCTCATCCCGTGGCCCATCTGGCAGCCCGTGTTGAACAGTGATGCAAAGCCAGTGATAGAAGCCCAGACCAACCTGTCTGAATTCTCAGCTGACCTGTCATAAGAGAATTTCCAGGTTTGTCTTTTGTAACCTTGCCAAGCTGGTGGCTCAGATAATCCTACAGTGCAGGTAGAAAATCTCAGGAAGGCATCCTGACAGTGAGCACAGTATTTGGGGGAACAGTTCCATTCTGCTTAGTAAATTTGCTTTACTTGATGAATTTAAGACAAACATATAATTGCAACAAATATTCAGCATCATGCCCTCCCTTGAAGTCCCTGAAATGTTGCTTTGGATTGTGTTTTTGCTATTTTAAGATTGATTAAATTGATGCTCTGTCAGCAATTTGATCAGCACCAGATATATGAATTTGAAACAGGTGGTAATTTCTGTAGGATTCTTTTTTTCAATTGAATGTGTTTTCTGTACATAATTTTTGAAAGTTTTATTTCTCCCAAAGCAGTTGCTTTTGTCTCATAATTGGTACGGAATTATTTGCAAAGAAATGAAGGGTGGTTGGTTTTTTTACGTGTTTGATAATACATTATGAATAAAATTATGCATACTAAGGTACAAGTGTCTTGGTGGGAAATGAACTAAACCTGTGTTTACCTCTGTGTTCTGTTTTTTTACCCAGAGATTTGTTGCAGCTCCCTAGGGAAGATGATGTAGACATTGCAATGAAAATTCTGGTTCAGTGGCGTTCCCAGGGCCTCGAAGATGTCCAGCTGGTAAATTATTCTGTTCTGCTTGACCTGCCGGGCTCTTCTTCAAACACAGTAACTCTGAAAAGCAGTGGGCAATGCTTTTATCCGAGTGGACAACAGTGCAGCAGAGACCCCAAAACGCTTCACAGCCGAGACCTCCTGTACTCGTATGCAGCTTACTCTGCCAAAGGAACTCTTGAGGTAATGTCACCATTTGTCTCTGTCATTTGTGGTGAAAGAGTTAGAAAACATCAGCTTCTGGTAAGCTTGACTGGGAAAAGGCACATAGGATCAGAGAATCATTTAGGTAGGAAAAGACCTATAAGGTCATCAAATCCAGTGGTTAACATGGTGAAATGGCCAGTATTAATATAAGCATATTTACATAAAATATGATGTGGGCAATCTTAATCTTACAATCTTAATTCAAATTTATAAAGTAGTCAGACCAGAGTACTTCACAGGATATATAGATACAAAAAAAATTTTTTTAAAGTATCTGTGTTTATGAATTGGTATATTTTGCTTGGATGTAAAAATCTGAAAGCTGTGTCTAGAGCTGCACTTTATCCTTGCTGATACGTGAGCGCTCCTGGTTTGAGGGATGCTTGTAGGAGGGGTAAGAGGAGGTGTTCTGCACTGAGGCTGGTGGGAGAGCTGGGCTAATGCCTGAAGCCCCTGAATTAGGACCGTGGATCTCACATACATTCTTTTATGACAACTCAGTTGACCCATCTGCTCTGCTTCCTCTTGAAAACCCCGATTTGTAGTTTTATTGTACTGTAGCTTTTGTTAGGAAGTTTTGTCAGTGAAAAGATCCTGCCTGTTGGGATTTGTTACTTGCCAAGTGAAATAAGATCTTGGATTATCTTGTTTTATCCTGTTCACTGTCTTCACCGTCTGCCTTCCTTTAGATCCTTTCTAAATATGTTGGGGGTGCACAAAGGGGTCATCATTTCTGTTTACTTTCTTAGCTGAGATAGTATAAATCTCAATAAATATTTCTGAAAGATAAAATTGCAATTTCACTGCTAACTGCATTATTGTTTTCTTTCTTCTTTTTAAAATATTGTGTCTTTTTCCAGTGATGCAGGGGCTTTTCCATCTTGGTTTCTTTCTTATTTAAAATGCATGTTTGTTTTCATGACTTAGAGCACTATTAGACCACATAGAATAGATTTTGAATTGCTTTGGATTTGGAGGAACCTATTCCAAAATACCTTTATACTTTGTGAATATCTTAATACTTAAAATTATCAGTTACTTCATTTCTAACGTAAAAATTCAACTGTTACGTATTTTCCTCTTGTTTGTGACAGTGTCTGCCCATGGGGTTTTTTGAGAACATGTAAAATGCTGTGGAAATCTTTCAGTGACTCAAAATTGGGAAAGCTGCACGATGCTAACTAAGCCATTTTACGGAATATTGATCTAATTTTGAATTTTGGACCACAGGAAATAAGAGGATTGGTAGAAAGTCAGATCCTTAAGTTTCTCATCCTGAAGTCATCAAGCTTCAGCTTCTTTTTCTTAAAAGCATTGAAGCTTTTTAGTCCTAGAGAGGAGAAGGAATGGAGTTGTTCTTCTTTGGCAGAAGGACTTCTCTCCATTTTCTGTTTTGGTGTACTGACTGTGCCTGCTTTGCATACTGCGTCTCAGGAGCCTCTGTTCTGGGGCTCTATCCCCTTCAAAGTTTGTTGTTAAGAGAAATTAAGTAGGCAAGAGGAGACCTACCCTGCATGATGTATGCTTTAACTTCTCCATGGGCAAATAAAAAGTACTAATGAATGGGGTTTCCTTCTCCTATCACTTAAAAACTCCATATTTAATATTATTTTCTCATTGTAACTTAATAAGAGTAACTGTAATGAGATAAAAGTACAGTTGTGACCTTTAAGGTTTTATTTCATAAAAAAATCAATGTGTTGCAAACAAATTCATCACATTAAAGGAAATCCAATGTTCCGGGAAAAATCACTGATGTTATTACCAGCAGCACATGTACCACTTTCCGTTATGTTTCAGGGCAGTTTTCTCTCTGAGTTCAGCAGGAATAAGGACCCCACACACTGTGCTAATCACGAGGGTTGGACCTTGGCTTTGGCCAAACTCCAAACTTGTACTTTAGCCAAGGAATGACTCTCTGTGGACAGTTTTACAGTCAGTCCTTTCAGGCATCTTAGCACCCTTACAGAACTTCAGATTGTTCTTTTATCCTTCAAAAAGAATAGTCTATCCAAAACGTCCTGAGATCTAGAGTTTTGCCTAAAAGGGAAATTTCCCTGTTTGTTTAGGCTACAGATGAGATGTTAGTGATCTAACCATCCTGACCATTAATCTCCAACATTTAAACTAATGGCAGTAGCAAAACTTTAAATGAGAAGTAGCAGGTGGTGACTATTGCCATCAGAAAGTGACTTGATTGCTTTCAGTGGAACTGTAAGTTGCATATTTTGAATATCCAGCAGGGGGTTGTGATTGCAAAATGACGAGAGTTTTCCTGTGACAAGGTATTTTTATAACAGCTGCTCATAATGTGAATAATTTTCTTTCAAATGTGACACATCCTTAGCAGAAAATTCCTATTATGTGTCACCTAATCAGGTTGAATTGCTAATACTGCTTCGGTGCTGCTGCTTCATTGTATCTCATTTGTCTATTTGGTTTGCTAGAAGTTCAAGCAAATAAAACCATTAAGCTACTGCAGTCTGGTTACCAGCAGAGCTGCAGCTCTACTTTCACGTTGACAAGGTTATTTGTAGAACAGCAAGACTCATTTTCTTTGACCACCTGTCATGTCCATTCATCATACAGCCATTGTATATGAGCCATCCAATTTGTGCTTTCTGGTAACGGTCTAAACAGCATTTGTGAGCAAAAAATGTGAGCATTTGTGATCTGAAATCTACTTCAAAAACCTACTTAGTGCCATTGTGATGGATGGTGCACTTTGCTACTTGTCTATATTTCACTGGGCTGTGAAAAGGTGACACCGTTTACCCATCACGGTGACAGGCAGGGCAGCCTACAGTTCTGGAGAGGGCTGTCTAGTCAGTTTTGGAATAGATATTGCAGCAGTTATGTAAATACTACATCGAAGGCTAGGTCAGTCTAAGGAAAGAATGACATACGGGAAATATATTTTTATTAAAACTTAAATATCAGCCACCTTTTATAGAGTTTAAACCTTTTGTCTGCTTGATGAAAACAGCAAAGCTGCTCTGACCAACAGAGTGCACATGGAAATGGAAATTACATTGCATCAAATTTATGCATTAAAGCAAAATGCACTGTCAAATGGTATCTGGCCAGTCTGAGTGAGCGTAGTGTGGTGAATCCGAATGTGCTGCTCCCTTCCTCCTCGGTGTGTGGGGATCCAAGAGCCGTGGCTGTGTGTGCGGTCACTGGTGGAGTGCTGGATGGGGGAACCATCAGTGAGAGCTGATGCGAGGAGGCTGTGAATCCCTGGGGGTCCGGCGTCCCCCGCAGTACCAGGGTCTGCACAGGCCATAGCCCGTCTGTTGACACACGTGCTGGTGATCCCCGGAGTGCAGTGAAGGATAAACGAGGCTGTGTTTTGGGTGGCAGTACAGTAGAAGGATGGGTGGTGCTCGAGGCATCAGTTGGTTTACATTGGGCCTGCTGAGTGCAGCCCTCTTAGGGATGAAATGTGTTCAGTGTTTGTCTGCTCCATCCCCTGTTTCTTTAGCAACTGTAGAGGCAATCCTAACAGATATAATGGTTAGTGTGTTGGGACATTCAGACAGACTAATTAATTGTATTTGCTTTGTATTCTCGCTTTTTCTGAACTTGTTTGTGTGATCTGAAGTTTTCCTCACCTTCCTTTCACCTTAAGTTGATTCACTCTTAACTTTATGAAAGTGTTAAGGAATTTTTGGCAATCCTACGTCTGCTTTAATACTTTAAACTGACATACTCTCTTCTATGGCATGGTCTCGTGCTGCACTACACCACCTCTTCCAGGAATAACTGCTCAGTGCACCAAATCCCTGTTGGTTCCTTTGCTGCTCCTCTGTCCTTTTTTTCTTTTTTTGCTGCCTCATGGATGCTCTCAGCAAGCGCAGCAAAACACAGCTTTTCTTTTCCTGGACCTCATGCACTGAAAGAACTATGTTTGTTCAGAAATTAGAAGATGCAAGAAAAAGACAAGTACTGCCATGTTCTAGAAATGGGAATGCATATGCAGGCAGGGGTTTGATGGTTCCATGGACAGATATGAGTCATGCCCATCTCTGAGGTAGGTCTCCCAAAACCCAACTCTGTCTCTTTAGTACTTTGATCCCTTCTCTGCCCCCATTCCCTGACTGCTTGGACTTTTCTACTATGTCACCTCACTTGCCTGCTATTATCCATGTTCCCTGTTTCTACCAGTTCTTGCAGTGTCTGATTTGAGGCATTTTTACTCCCAGCTCAGCCAGTGGTATCTTTGATTAGTTTTGGAGGGGCTTCAGGGAGCAGACAAGTGAGAATTCTGACTGGTTGCCTCTATCTCCAACATGCAGAAGAGATTCTCTACATCTGCTTATTGCATATCAGCCTGCCCGATTCATTTGTTTTGGTGACATTTTCTCAGCTAAATGGGAACCCACCACGAGATTAATGCAACCTGAAGCAATATGGGAAGTACAAGCCCATCTGTTAAGCTCACTCAGTGATCTTCTTACCATTCTTCAATCTTGGCAAGACGGGAGTAAGGGAAGCAGGACTCAGAGTGCTGTCAGATCCTCTTTCACAAGGAGGGCATCTTGCTCACTTCTTACCAGATGCCCCATATTCTTATGGCTGTATTGAGATGTCTCCTCTCCCCATCCATTTCCCCTCTTTCTCTGCTCCTTTGCTCTGTAGAAAGATGGAAGTCTTTCTCCCCTCTACTGCCTGTTCCTCTAACCTTTCCCACTCCTTCCAGGCTCCCCACTTACGTGTCCTACAGTCCCCTCCCCTCTGTGCTCAGGTTTACAGTGCTGCAGCCCTGTTTCCTGGCAGTACTGTCAGCTCTCCACATCTCCAGCTCTGCACCAAAATGTCTGGAGTTGCTCTGGAGGGACAGTGCATCACGAAGTCCTTGACCCAACAGCTTGCTTTCATTTGGTTCGGTTTCATTGTACTGGAAATGTGATTAGTGCACCCTTATTATCTTCTGTCTTCCCTCTAGCTAATCAGTGGTAATTTCCTTAACAATGTTTCAGAATTAAGATTGGTGTCAGCGGGTTGGTTTTAGAAAATTTTAAAAACTTCCCAGGTTATTTTTATCCCCAGGCAAAATTTCCAAATGAGCCTTCTGCAGCATGCTCACTTGCACATCTTGAATTCCAAAGGCAGAGAGTGCGTATAATTTAGATTAAATAATCACAGCATCTCTCCCTAAGTCTCTCAGTCATTTTTGATGGCACATTGGTGCAAAATATCAAGCTAGAGGGAATCTTGATACATGTGTGCGTTTAATTCTTTTAGGCACGCCAAATTTACTTCATTATTGTCTTTATTAACATTTTTTAAGATTTCTTCTCTGAAGAGACATGCATTAGCTGAAATGAATCCCTAGCAACTGAAATCAGTTTGCAGATGGTTAGGGCTATAGGTTGAATAACACATACACAAATGAGAAGAATCATGTGACTTTTTGTAACATTTAGATATTTTAGAGGAGCATTATTTATCTTTTATTTATAGAAGAGTTTCTCAGAAACCTCTTCCACAAATAATCATAATTTAGACCACTGCTCTGCATACCAAGTAGGCACAGCAAATTTTCAAGACAATCTCACTAAGAATATGGATTTTAGAATAGACTTGACCTTTAAACAGAAAACAACATTCAACATTAACTGCAGCATAGCTGCCACTCTGTTATAATTACATATAGAAAGCTGTGAAATGCAATGTGAAGGTTATATAATTTAAAATTGCAGGCAAGGCATCCGAAAACAATCACTGAAGAGATGTCCTGCAGAACATCCTGTCAGTTTTCTGGCATATATCACATAACCATGAATAAATAAAGTTGTACAGTTCCCTAAAAATAATAGTAGTTCACCATGCACAAAAGCCCCGATTAATATTGCTGAAAGATTTTTGTGTCATTGAAGGGCAGAGTTTCAAAGATGCAAATGCTGCTTGCTGCAAAGCCTTTTGCTGTTTTATAATTGTAGTTCAATACTGTACTTATGTTTTACTAATAAAGTGTTAGTAATGACATTTAGTAATAATGTCATTAATAATAAATGAGGGGTTTTTAAATGAT
Organism: Acropternis orthonyx; assembly: GCA_035583155.1. NCBI lineage: Eukaryota > Metazoa > Chordata > Aves > Passeriformes > Rhinocryptidae > Acropternis > Acropternis orthonyx. The sequence goes on from JAWWEU010000011.1 coordinate 5,699,367, forward strand.
AAAAAAGCAAAAGGTGAAAAGGTGAGGCATCTTGATATCTTGAGACATAACAGATCACTGAGCATTTCCGTGCCATTGCACAGAATCAGCTGGAGGCATTTCTCAGTAAGGCCTTTCTACGGTATTTGAGGGGAGCAACTTTGAACCATAAGCATTATTTATATTCCAATTGCATGGTAAAAACTAAAGGATGCAAGCCCTGAGGACTTAAGAAGTGTATTTGTTGCTTTCTTTAGCCTTTAGTGCATGCAAAGCTTATATTGAAATAAATGCGAATTACATCATTTTTAAGCAGAGTTAATTTTTTTCAGTTAGTGGTCACTGTGAGAGAATACGAGTGGAAGTAACTTCAGCAAATGAATGGATCTCTAAGAAATAATTTTCTTTTTAGCTATGTTATTGTATAACTTAGACCCACTGAGTTGCCATCACTTCTGACGTTCAGGAGATACCTGGGTTGGTACCTCCCCAGTCAGGCTTTTTTCCCTGATTTCCCACTCTTTGATAATGGTGTTTGGTTCACACCTGAACACGAACATACCCCAAGTCAAGTGGCAATCTTTGTGCCAAATCATAAGGCACATTTTGCTTAGGCAGTGCCATCTTACCTCTCCCTGTAATTTCTTCTGCATCTTCTTAGTACATATGGACCTACCAATAACATACCTGTGGGGTTTTTTTCTGTTTAAGTTTTCAAAGGCAATATTCCCTGTAGAGGAGGAATTCCAAGTAAAAAGCTTTTTCTGCTGTGAGCTGTTTGGACTGGTTTTCAGGGGTCTTCTTCTTTTAAATTTCTCCTGTATTCTGAAGGTTTGAAAGTGCCTCATAGGAATCTTGCTTACAGTGAAAAAAGCAAAAAATTCCTTCAACAGAGGGACTATAAAGCAAATATCAGCTTTAAAAAAATTGCTAGATTGAGAAAAACATAATAGGAAACAACTACAACTGATATGAGAATGATAGCAAAATATTTTTGTATTTATATAATACTTAACCCTTGTGCCTGAAACTACCTTACATGACTTTATTGTTTAAAAAAATGTAGTTTCATGCATTAGCAATGAAGAAGTGCTTAAAATGCTGCTCAGTTCTGTGATAGTTATGAGTGACTGTAAAATACAATATTGATTCAACTGTTGCTGCTTTTCATCTTTTTAGTTATTTTTGAGGAAGAGAAACAAGTCCTAAAACCTTTCAAGAACATGAGCAATACAAAAGCAGCTGAAGGCAGATTTTTGGTGTGCATATACATCTTGTATCTGGGAGCATGGGCAGAGGTTTCTGACCCTGGGAGTCTCAAACATCAAGAAGGAACAGATCACTCTTCTGACACACTGCACGTGATTATTTTGGAAAATAGAGAAAAAGTCTAAATAAGGGTTGTGTCACTTGAATTAAATCTGGCAGCTGAAAATAATCAGCAGGAGCTATTTTAATCTTTGATGCAGCATGATAAATCTTACCAGTTGAAGCCTCAGCAATGTGTTTTATCTTAGGAGTTATCTCTACCTACCAGTATAACCTCTATGGTCAGTGTTGGACAACATTTTGTCAAAATATTGGAAGTTTACTTCTAATGTAATATCATCTTTATGGGGTGCTTTTCCATGGGAGTCTCTTTTTGTCTCATAGTTAAAATATGTTTTTAATATTTTGAAATGGAAACAGTGCTGAAAATCCAAAACAATTCTGAAGATTTCCTATCTCTGTGTTAGGATGTGATGATATGATGTCCAAATATAGTCTTCTAAGATGAGCAGTTGAAAGAGTGGAAAGAAGTTCTTAGTGGGGGAGAAAAAAAAAAAAAAGAATAAGCATGCTGGAGAGGTTTAAATATAATCTAAACTATTTAAGGATAAAGCTGTAATTATAAGAATAATTTGATGATGACTGCAGCTTATTTGACTTCCTTGTTGAAGAATTTTGGCATAAAAGAGCAAAGGATGTACCTCTCTAGAGACTGCTTTGAGGAATGCTCTAAACCTGGACACAGTGTTGGTGGTAGGAAATACCAAAAAATGAAGACACTTCTCTCAGAGCAAACCTTTTGAAGCAAATATCTTTTGAAACCTTTCAGAGCAGGATGAAAAAAGTGTGCTGCTGGGATAAAGCTGATTGAAATATATATATATATAAGTACTGAATTCTTAAACAGGTAAAAAAGAATAAAAAGCTAAAAAAAAAGACCCAGATACTAACCATTGAAAAGTCTAAATTTGGTATCCAGGTGCTGTTGGCAGAAGTGCATTGGCTGTGTATGTGAACTGTCAAAGTACCAGAGCCTGTTCACTGGCTGGACTAAAATGTCCTGAGAAAAAGCTTTTGTTCAGAAATTCCCTTTTAAGCTGTTTGGAAATACAGAACTTCTGACTCCACCTACCAGTTGCAATCCCAGGAGAGAAGTATCCTCTAATAAGTAAAAAAAAAAGCAAACAACCCAAGACCAAAAAGCATCGGTGCAAACTAGATAAAGCTGAAAATACACTGAAATTCCTTTTTCCTAAGTTTAGGCATTCCTAGGTTTTTATTCTGTCTGATACGTTGTCTGTTCCACTAAATATAAATAAATCTCATGTCTAACCTCATGTAATGAATATTAGTGACTGTGTTTATCTCATTCATTAAGAGGACCTTAATGTGAATTAATTGTGAGCTATATCAGTTCTATTCCCATAATTATTTCTTGTGTTCCTGTGCTCTGCAGTTCAAAGAGAAGGTCACTAATCAATCAGTAGGTTGTGACTGGCCCAAGAGTAGGTGTGTGTGAGAAAGAAGATGCTTCAAGGAATTTGTTTTCCTTCCACTGAATTATGTTACCATATAGAGTTAGTCTTGTCTCCTGAAAGATTCACTGCCTCGCACTGGTGTCTCCAAGGGGCAGCCAGAGGTGAATAAGGATAGAAGAGGTCTTGCAATGGCTTCAACTATGAGAGAGCAAAGCTGCTTAAATATGCAAGAAAGCTCCTGCTGCGGTGTCATCCAGGAGGGAAGTTTCTCTTCCTGCAGGTCAATTATTGCCAGGCACGATCTTTCCTTGGAAAGAATTTTAGAGAGTGAATTAGTGTGAAAAGTTAGAAATTATGTTGCTGCCAAAAGAACTACTGCATCCGTTTTCCAACAACAAATTTTATTCAAAAAATTGTTCTCATGTCTTTGTCCACGTTGCCCTTTAACCCACAAACCCCTTATGTCTTAAGGCTGAAGGAAAATATTAAAATTGTGTAATGTCACAAACTAAAATCTGGAATGAGAAATTGTATCAGTATGGACAGTGTTAAGCTCAGGATCCAAAGGGTAAGACTGACTCTTTGAGTTGAGACCTTTCCCTGATGATTTTCTTGCTGTTGTCTTAATGACTATAGGGTTGCATAAACTTTCATAATTGTTCTATTTTCTCTGCAGGCAACGAAGATAATGTGTTCACAATATGTGGTGTTTGTAAAGCGGGTACCAAAAATGTAATGGCAAAAGAAGAAACGAGGAGGGAACCTTTCCAGAGATGTTACGATTAGTGAACATTGTTAGAGATGACCATTGTACATTCTTTGTCTTCTCTATTGACAAGTCTCTTCTATTTATTAAAATTCAGGAAGCACATCACTTGATGTCAGAAGAGGGACTGTTGGAGACGCGTGTGCTTGAATCACACCGCACATCCGGAGCGCCCTCTTTCTGTTTTCTTTTTGTTGGTTGTTCGGCATCTGGGGCAGGAGGAGGGATCACAACAGGTGAATTGAGCGCAGATTTCTGTAGTGACTGATAGTTCTCTAACAATATCCCTAACAGAAAATTATACCACCAAGTACTGTTACTACAGTAATACTGAGCATTTCTGTACTGCTGTGCAAGAGGCTGAATTCCAGGCTATGTGGAAGATGAGGGAAGGCTTGTCGTGATCCAGCTCCAGAGCTGCACTGATGGCAAAGCTTTTGTGTTAAACAGTAAAATCAATTATATGATGGCAGATCAGGTTGTTCCTGCTTCCCATCAAGTTTTCCAGATTCCAGTCTCTTCAGACTTTGCCATGTGTTTTTAGATAATGTGAAAATTTCTCCAGCTTTTATTCTGAGGTGCAGTTTAACAGGGTGTCACTGTACAAGGTGAAGGGTTTACTGGGACCCTTTCTAAAAAGAGACAGAATCTGTCTTCTGCATGGGGTTTCTTCTTTTTCTGCAGGATATTCCATCCCTGCTGAGATCACAGGAACAAACTTCAAAAATTCTCTGTGGTTTTTCTGCCCAAATTTAGAGACGAGTGCCCAAAATACCTGTGTGAAATTTGGCACAATTCAGGAAAACCTTCGCCCTAACCTTTGGAAACACTTAGGATGAAGGTGATCTGCTAATTTTGCTGTAGGATACCTGGCAGGGACCACTGAGCAGGTGGAGGGGACATCTCCCAGGTCCATTCTGTACCTTTCCTGCCCAGCTGAGATGGATCCATCCCTGCCATAGCTGTCCTGCAGAGCCTCCTTGTATGTAAAGTGCTTTTAGACATCTCTATGGTTTAAGCTTCTTCTCTAAAGGCTATTAATGCTTGTGTAGAAGGGAATGCCTGCTTTTAATTAAATGTATGACATAAAGGCCATTGACAGAGGACAGTCTGCAGCCTCTGCATGTTTTGCATTCATTCTCTGTGTTTCAGGGAAGCCAATGAAACCTCCACCATGCTGCAGCCCAGCCTTGAGAATCTGTTGAGTTCAGATATAATGAGACTGAACCTTTCATTGAAAATTTTAAAGCAAAGTTTAAATCACACCACTGTAATTTACTGTGTACATATGTAGCTTATTCTTTATTTTTTAAGATCCCACATCACAGCTGAGTAATTTGTTTTGTTTAGTTTATCCTCAGTCTTTTTAATTTGTAAATGTATGTTTGCATGAATAATTACCTCTAAATAAGCTAAACCAAGTAGGCTGGCAAATACCGATTACTGTTTTTTCTTAGAAAAGTATGATCAATGTGACTTTGTGCTTTAGGGACTAATGGTACTAAATAGCTTTGCAGTTAACTCTTATAAGGAGAGGGATATAAATAATATTAAACACAGATAAGAAAGAATCATTAAAATTTAAAATTATGTTACTTGTGAAGTGACGAACAATCAGCACTGCTTAACAAAATTTTGAAATAATAAATTTTCTGATAGTATTTTAGACATATTATTTACTTTCCATGTTTCATAACAAAAGGCAATGTTCTTAGATATTTTTAAATAAGTAAATACCTTTTTAATGTGACTGACAGTATTTTATTTCAGCAACTTGAAAAGTTAGATTTATGTTTATATATAGTTAGAAAAAATGAAAAAATGTGTAGTCTTTGGATATCTTGCTGGATATCATGAATTAAGAAGTTACATTCAAGTATTAGTTTTGCCTTTTGGGAAACTCAATGAATGCAATTTGGGACAGAGGAGAGAAGTGTGAAAGGATTAAAAGAAGAAAAAATAAAGTTGAAAATAGATCTAGAGAGAGGAGTCTACGGGATGAACCTGATCAACAGGGACCTGAGCTATGTCAGCTCAGATTTATTTGGGGCTTTGTAGCCATAAAACACAGAAGAGGTTCTTTTCTGTAGGCTGTAAAAAGGCTTCGATCTTGATTCAGTCTCCCTTGGAGCAGGTAGAAAAAAACCCTTGTAATAAACTGTAGGAAGCAAACAACGAAACAAATTTAACCTCAGTGTCTTTGAAAAAGTGATTTTGGGACCCCAAAAAGCCACTTGTAGGAGAAGCTTCAGCTTCGAGCCCTGTCTGGGGTGGAGCTGTGTGAGCTGGACAGGTAGAGCAAGAGGGAAGAGCAAGCACGAAATGTGGCTGTGACTGAACTCGGTCTTCAAGGCCAAGCTCCACTGAACTGAGGTTAAGGAATATCTCTTTTTTTTTTTTTTTTTTTCTTCCCTCCTGTTTTAGTATAAATTACAGTTTTAGCTGTCATTGTAATGCAGTGTGTAATTTGATATAATAAAACCTAGACAGAAAGAACCATCTTTGACTGTAAACTGACACAGTGAGTCATATTGAATTACTCTAGAATTTTATTGTAGGAGAAGGAATATTGAAGCAAGAAAAAAAAAGAAAAAAACCCTCTATAGAGTAAGGTGCTATCAACCATGAGGAAAGAAGTCACAAATGTGTTTGAAGAGCAGTGCTTGCAGGTAAAATACACTAGTTACTTAATGAACAGATAGTTCTCTAATGACTCCACACATCTTGCTATGTGGAGCAATATTGAAGTTCTCTGATTTAAATCTGCCTGGATATTGTTGGTCAGAAGCATCTCATAGTATTGCAACACAGCAAAATCAGTTTCAGTTAATCTACATATGCAATTATTTGCTTTTTTTGGGCTCAGCGTGTTCAAATTCAAATTGCACAAATCATCTCCTTTTGGTGTGCCTGACACAGTTCCTGGGAAATGCATTAGGTTATTATTTTTCAAGGCATAAGATTATTTTTCTCATTCCAGTTTTCTAATAAGACATAAAAAGAAGCTCAAGGATGGAGAATTCTGTGATACTAGAAATACATTGGGATAAACAGTGTCCAAATTTGGCCAAGAAGGTAGAAGAATTTTCTTTCAAATACACAGTTTAGTCATTCCCAGGATATCACAGAGGGGTGTCTGTGTAATTACCCCAAATTATTGACAACATTTCCCAGACAGTTTGGGAATGGCCAGGTGTCATAGGACACACAAAACACTGTAATATTTGCTAACAGAAGACAGCACACTTGGATTTTGAGATCTTATATGAAAGTTTTCCTAAAGTAGTACATGGAGAGTGGAAAGCTCACCAGGGGATTGCAAAAATAGTGTTATTTTGAAATTGTTGTAAACACTGGAGTATAGTGCTTTTGTGGAAACTGAGTTGTAAAGAAACACATTTTTATGATATAGCAAAAACAGCTCTTTAAGAAATTACTTTTTCATGTGACGGCCCCCCCACCCCAGCCCCAACATGTCTTTTCTTAAAAATCAGTTATCTGCCTCAAATTGTTCCCCCATTTCTTTCTGTTGTACCAAATGTTGAATTACACCCTTTGTCATGCTTTCTCAGATCTTTTCCTCTTCTGGTAATGCTGAGCCTTTCAACACAGACCAGAAAATAAAACTTACTGCAGTTTCACTTGTCTTCAGCGAATCCTAACAAAGGAGGAACAGACTGACAGATCCTACTCATACCAAGTGCAGTTACTGTAAAAAAAGTCACTAGCTTGGCACATTATTTTCTCAGTTCAACCTTTAGCACTTGGATTGAACTAGAGACAGTCAGCAGATGCCACAGAACACGCAAACACAGATCTCTTCTCTGTCCTTTTTTTAGCCTGGAACCAAGTGAAGGACAAATTGTCAAAGGTAAGTTTGGATATCAACATTCCCGTGTGCTCAACAGGACCCTGAAGGAGGTTTGGGTGGTGGCAATCCCAGGGGGACAGCTGTAGCTCCCTGATTATCCTGATTATCAGGGGCATCCTTTTGGCTGGAATGGGAGCGGCAGCTGCTGTCAGAAGGTGTAACAGAGTTTACACCAACAAAAGATTTAGCATACTCAGGCACAGCTCTGTTATCTCCTCTTTTCTTTCTTCCTTTTCTCTAATTTTAGAGAACAGCTAGTTTTATATTTGCAGCTTTCTTCGCATTCATTGGTGTCCAGCTTTGATCTGCAACCAGCTTGAGTTTACTTTTATGCTCTGCTGAATGTTGCCTTCAGCCTCAATTTCAGAGCTGTGCAAATAAATTATAGTGAAGTGTTTAATTAAAGTTCGCCTCATGTCCTGATTGCAGACTGCTGCCTTCTCAGATACAATTTGCAAATGTATTTTGGAGTTTTATTTTAGACAGGATGACTAGTTGAAGGTTATTTAATTGTGATTGATTGTGCATTGGATGTTTCTGTTGCCTTTATTGTGTGAAAAAAAATGGAAATAGCAGCTGAGCGTTGAAGGACAAATGAAGGGCATTGACCTGGATGAGAGAAGGGGCTGTAGTAAGTCTGAATAGTTGCAGAACTGAGGGTTGATACTTCTAGAATTAAATTTAATGTTTAGTTTTCTCCAAAACTTAGGGTTTCTTTAGATCATCCTTTTCCTAAACCTTTTGGTGGGTAGGTCAGCACTGTCAGGAATGTGAGCTTGACTGTGATACTGTTTATCAATTATTTTCATTCTGCAGCTTCCGCAGTCCGGATCTCCCAGTTTGTGCTGAAGCTCTTCGTTAATATGAGTCAACAGATTGGTATTTGATAAAATATATTCATAATCTGAGGTTAGTCAACAGTGGCTCTAACAACAGGTAGCATTAAGAGATTTTTCACCCCAGCCATCCTGTATTCCACTTCTGGTTTTGTTTTCTGCTGAGAAATCTTTGAGATTTCTTTGACATTGATCAGTAGTGACCTTAATGAGTTCTCTTCAGAAATAATAATGAAAGTATTTACTTAGGTGTGGTGCTGTTTCTACCCTGAGCTCCCTGGTTTAAGTGCTGCTTTCTTATCTGCCCTGACTCCATCTGCAGTTTGGTGGTTGTGAGAAACATCCCTTCCTGGCTGTACTGCCTTTTGAGTTCTGTGTTGTTTGGGTTGGTTTTTTGGTTTGTTTTTTTTTTTTTTTTCCCCCCTGTGAGTTCTTCCCTTTATCTTTTCCCTGCCATGTGTCCCCCTGGCAAATCAGTCACAATCTGCCTCTTAGTGTGTTGGATACAGAGGCATAACGTTGTTATTAAATCCCTTTCCTCAGTCAAGTGGACTGATGACACTGTGATAAGACAAACGTATTTCTGTTATTATTTTTGACCTATTTAACCTATTTTTTTAATTGCCTTAGCATTTACAAAGAAAGCAAGATTTAAAAAAATAGTATCCAGCCTCTTCAAGACCCAAGATGCCACCTGCTGCATAAATTTATTCATACTTTTCCTTTTAAAGACCTATTTTACTCTTCGTTCTCTATGACTGGATGAAGTACACTGTTTTATTCTGTTTTATTTTGGAGATAAGTAGAAGAAATTAAGAAAAAAAATCCATGACTGTCTTGATTGTGGCGTTTTCAGAGTGTTCTTCTTTTCTGTTTTGGGGGAATTTTACTGAAATTTTTAAGACAGAATGCTTACAACTCAACGAGCATCAGCTTGGGACTTAGAAACTAATAATAAGTCTAACATAAAATAATTACTTTTCCTGAAAAGTTTGTTTTATTACCTACCCCTACTTTATTTCATGCATGGGGGAATACTACTGAACTCCATAATGCACATCACAATTTGTTCCTAAATAGTCATATCTTTCAAACAGCATAGCATGAAACAATTCAAGGAGTAAGTGCCTAATTCAGATGGATAACACAACTCATTCTTTAGCAGTTCGCCAATTTTAGGGTAAGAGGATTTACTGTTGCATATCTAAACCAAGTAGACAAGGGCTCTTTTTTGCCACCTGATAAAAGAATGAGTTCTCTTTTGTTTTTCAACAGAATTATCCTTCCATAGGAACGCATTTTATCAAATATGGGTAGTTGAGGGCCGAGTATTTTGCTTTTTAAAAAGCTGGTCTATGTAAAATGAGGATTATGTCATGTTGTAAGCATTTCTAAAAATAAATATATATATAAAATTTAATCGTTATTAATTTTTGGAGGTATTAGTAATGTTGTGACTAAAACATGCCTTCATGCAATATAAATGGTCTGTCCCTTTCTGAGTGGATTATTGAGAAGGCAGCAGACTTTGGATTCAATAGGATTCTTCACCATTATTTCAGAGATGTATATTTTCAGTATTTTATGTTACAAGTAAGGGATCCAGTTAGTTAAACCCCAGCCTATTAAATAAAAAAACCTCCTGAGCTAGTGTTGATGTACTGTGCTTGATGATATGCTGTTATTAAGTAGTGCAAACTATTTTGCTTTCTATTACTAATTTTGCTAAAGTATCTATTAGTGCCTACTAGCTTCTGGATTGTATTGCCAAAATGTTATGACTTTGTTCTAAACTCTTCCAGTGGGTTATTGGCTTTGCTTATTGGGATGAGCCATGTGTAGTTTTACTCAAGAGGATATTTTATTCCATTTTTTTTGGTCATTTTAGCTGAAGTTAAATCTGAGATTAGCTGTGCAAACCTCCAGCTGCTGGATATATGTGATGCTGCCAGAATGTGATAACATACTTTGGTAGCTGTGCAGTTTTTCCTCACAGTTTCACAAAAGATAAAATTAAAGGTCAAAGATTTGCAATGAGAAAAGAACCACTTCAGACTTACAGTGAAACAGAAGTGTGCAAATACCCCTAAAGTTAGACAGTTACAGGATGTTTAAGTCATACTTATTTTCAGGTGAATGCAGAAGAAAAAATTCTAATATATTGAGCTTTGACATACACATCCTTCATGTGGAAGATGTGTGATGAAAGCACATGTAAGTCTGTTATATTATACCCAGCTGCTCATTCATTATGTACATGGACTTCTTCCATGTAGTCTTAATATATGAATATATTTAATAGCTTTGGCACTGGGGCTTGCTTTTAACATTTGGAGCACAGAACATGGTTTGCAGAGTGTTTGGGGCAGCAGGGAGTCAAGTTTGGTTCTCACATAATTAAAAAATGAGCTGAGCTTCTGCAGGGCTCTCTACTTGAGCTCATATTGTTGCCTGGGCAAGACCCGTAAGCAGCTCTTGAAGATGCAGTTTGCATCCATAAGTTGACTAAGAACATCCAAGGGCAGTTGCTAAATGCATTAATAATTGTGCACACATGTAGTTGTGTTGTTTGCAGAGTGGTGGATAGCACCCTGGAGGAGCAGCTTGCAAAAGTGATGTGCGGAGGAGCAGCACGTCAGTGTAGATGGGCAGGGATCTCATTTTCACACAGGCACACTGGAGAAGCAAATAGATTGATACCTCATTATGTTATATCTCTGTGTATTGATTTTGCCTCACAAAAATTCCGTGTAGTTTCTCTCATACAAATGATGAAAGCTCTGACTTTTGCTTTAGGAGGGTAAGTGGGAAAGGCAATGGGTCCAAAGGAATTAGGTAGAGCTGTCCCTAGAAATCAGCCTAGATGTAACCTCCCATAACCTCTCAAGCCATAAGACTTTTGAGATGCTAAGAATTATTGCCCTCAAGTCTATCTATTGACATGTATGTAGGTACAAATTAAAATAAAGATGAGATCTACAGAATGAGGTGAAAATTGTATGAACTTAAGGAAGTACCCTGGTTAATACCCTTTCCTCATCTGAGGTTAACTCTTTATAACTGGAATCTTGAGATTAGGTAAAACTTAAAATACCTTCTAGTATAAAATCTTCTTCACTTGATTTTATACAATTCTTCAAATATGGTGGTCACACAGAAAAATATATATTGGATTTCGCCTCTAGTCACCATTTGAATAGTCTTATTAAATAGTTTTCAAGTTCTTTAGATATCAAACCCCTGTATATTTTAGAAGAAACAATAGGAAGTGCAAGCATTTTTGTTCTTACATTTCAGTATTTGGTGTTGAATCTGATATTTGCTGTTCAAAAGTGTCTTATAACTTGAGCTGACCTTTCCAAATACTTGGTTTGTACAGGACTGATGACATGTTATAGACCTGGAAGCTTGTTATCTAAAAATTTATAATACATTTAATAAGACAGGAACCTTGGCAAAATTTTTGTATGGTTTCAACTTAAATGTTGAGATGCAAACTCAGACAAAACATTCAGATACAGTTTTATAAGGGTAAATACTTTCCTAAAATACCCATGTTTAGGAATCTAGTAAAATTTCACACATCCCACATATCCAGAACAACTGTTGCTAGAATTTAAACAGTTTGTGTAGCGATATCCAAAATCAGAACTGTTGCCTTTGGCAGTGAATCCATACTTAAGTTACCAAACTGTACTGAAAGAGAAACTTTTCCATCTTGTACTGTTCCTCTTATTTTAATCTTTAAACACTCATGTAATATTCTTGTGTCTTCTTGTACTTGTGTTTTATGTGAACTCTGTGTAGGGATTTAGAGGTTCCAGAACGTCCTCAACAGTGTCCTGAGATCTTCATAACACTCTAAAATAGTAATGTACAAGATTGATTATCTGCATACTTTGTCTTCACCGGAATTTATTGCTATAAATGTGTGTGAGAAATTGCCCTTGAATTACATATATTTGAAAAAATCCTTGAAAGCACGTCTTGAAATATTTTTCCATTATTGCCATTGCTTGACATTTAATAATAACTTAGAACTTTACTGTATTTTCTTGCAGTGTCCTAACTGAGGAGCTGGAGATCTCCATGCTCTAAATAGTTTCAGTTGGAAGTGACTTTAAAAAATTTGAAAATAGGTATTAATAGAAAAGTTAACATGGGAGAACATAATCTGTTATAAGTATGCTTATCTGAGTATAATGCTTGGATAACTGATGGATTGTTAGAAAATACTTCAATAGTTAAGGAAAGCTGCTCAGGAATCATATGAGACCATGAAATAAAACTGTGTATGTTTGGTGGAGTTTGTGTTACCTGTGTATTTTCATCAGTGACCAGGAATAGTCACTCATTTCCCGAAATGCTTTACAAGACTGATTCCTCTTAAGAAAATAAACAGAAGTGACTTGCACAATTTTAAATAAACCCCTGTAGCTAATGAGGGGAAATTCTTGCTAGAATCAGCATCACTGATAACCACTGGATTAAAAAAAAGGGCGGGAGGGGTTTTATCACAGCTGATGGATTGTGAGTGAAAACTCTAAAAAATTACCTATCAGGTTGCACTCTCAACCTCTTGGCTGTTACAGGTATTGCTGATTAGCAGCTGGGGTAGGGCAATTGCAGGACTCTCCTCAGGTGCTTGTACTTAGGCAAACACCTTTGTTTCTGTGCAAGGAGCACCCTCAGTGGGGAGGGGTTGTAGGTATAGCCTGAACTTTGTCTTCTCTTTGCAGGCAGAGCTTGTTGATGTACAGTATGGGACCATTGAAGACCTGATCCGGATTCAAGCCGTTATGAATGTGACCAAAAAAATTGCACTTTTGAAGCTAGGACAATCACCTTTGCTTTATAAGGTTAGTCAAAAGCTTGTTATATATTAGCTTAATTATTAATTTGGTTGATTTTGGTGGTTTTTTTTGTTGGTTCCCCCCACCCCCCAGTTCCAAAATACTGTAACCCAAAGACTTTCCCATTCTATCTTGGTACGTCAGGACTTGCTGGTATTTGCATTCTTTGCTCTTTTATGTGTTAAAGGTATTTATTTTGCTGCATATCTTGCAGTGCCCCAGTAGTCTGCCATATTTCTCAGGGTGTACTGTAACCCTTCTGACAAATAAAGAAATCCCTGAAAGAATAAAGCACAAAGGAATGAAAAAATGGCAACTGAGATCAGAAATAGCTGGATCTGTGTCTCTTAAAAATGAATGCAGAACAGTGCACTGAAATCTTCTTTTTCTGCGTAATTGCACGTAATACTTGGTTTGGTGGCTGTAGGTGAGCATATTGTGAGAGGAGGCAGAGCACAGTCTATGCTCACCTGAGCTCAGGCTGCTGTGGGTCTTTCCAACCCTGCTGGACTGTGTCCAACATCCAGCACCTGGATGTGCTGCTGCCAGCACCGGGATTGCAAAGTAATGCTATAGGAGGATTGACATTATCGTTTATGGATTTGTTTAAGAAATGATATTGTAACTTTTGGTTTCATCATGGCATTATGTAGCCTTGCTGTGTGGAGAATTTGCCTTTGCCACCCTGTTCTTCTTCCACTCCTTCTTTTCTCCTTATTTGGCTGAGATTATGTGTGGGGAGGGCTGTACATGGGTATGTGTGTTTTCATCTTCTCCTCCAGCTCCAGTGCTGGCACAGAGTAGGAGCTCACTAATCCATTGGCACATTAAACATGATAGACTCAATGTATGAACCACATTTAAATTCTCAATGTCCAGTAACCTCCTTCTGTTGCAAATATTTTGTAAGCAAAAGGGCTGGTCTGACTTTCAGAAAATACACTGGCCCAATAAATACTTAAACAATTCATTCCCAATTCACAAATGCAATTATAAAAGAGCAGTGACTCCAGATCTTGCAATTGAGAGAATCAGTATCTGCTCTACTGGCCACAGAAAGTACAGTCGGGACCATAACACAGGTTCAGAAAACAACCACTTACTATTTTTTCTATAGGAATAAGATTTGGCTCAATAAAAATGCCATTTTTCAACTGAGTAGCTTTCGCTGTTTATTTAAATTATTTAGATGCAATTTAATTATGCCTATGAAAGGTTAGTTGTCATTGCTGGAACTTGGCTGTTGCGCATCGTTTCCACCGATTGATCCGATATTGCATTTCACCACTGACAAAAACAATGAAATAGCAATCAGGGCTCATAAAGGAGGAATTTGATAAAGATATAAAGTTTGCTGTAACAGCACTGTCTCTGAGATGGTCTTTCTACCAGTTTGTGTTCCTATGAGCACTCGCTATGTCTGAATTAGGAAATCGTGCAGCCTGAAGGAGGAGGGTAAAGCAAGTGGTGCTGAGAACAAGACATATTTTGGGAGATTTTTGTGTGGGTTGTCTGTAGCCTGGTCCCAAATATGTGCTGTTTGGTGGCTGAGGTGCATTAGCGACATTTCTGGTGCTCATCTGCTGCTCCAAAATGATCCATTTGGCACGTTCAGGGTCTCTTTTACATGATGAACCAAAGTGTGGTATGATCAGGAGGCTGATTTTGAGTTCATACGCAGGATCTGAGCTAAAAATACACTCCTCAAACCTACTTTCTGTATTCCCCTCATGCAGGTAGAATTTTTGCCCCTTTTTTTTTTTTTTTTTTTTTTTTTGAGGCTGTAAACTATCCCTTTCTAGAATAGAAATCGTGTCTCTTTGGCAGTGAAATAATTGTATGCTTTACCTTTCGTATAAGAAAATATGTAGAAAGATTATCAGAAATAGATTCTGCTTTCATAAGGAATATTTGAAGTGAAATATGGCCTTAAACAGCAAGTCTTGCTGGTTTAAATGGGCTCAGTATCTCACTACCGAATCCACTTTTTCTATCTTTTTTTCCCCCCCTAATGTTTATGTTTCTGTACTTACTAAGTCTCACGTTTCTGTTTCAGCAGATTCTTCCCTCTCCTCATATTTTCCTTATCTCTGTCTTCCATGTGCTTGGTTTTACATCACATTAAAACAGAACACTAGTTCATAAGAGAGCTGTGGCTATATATACACATATATATTTACTGCTTTTCTTTTTAATTTCTGTATTTAACTTGTATTTTTCATGTTTTAATCTTCTTTAATTTCTCCTTATTATTACTTTATATTATACAAATATCTCACTCTGGTTTTGAGTCTTGTTTTTATAGACCCTGCACCAAGGTTCCATCTTAGTAACAGAGCTTCTAATCATGTCTGTGTTTTTCAGCTTGCATTTTCCATTGCATGGGTATGCTTTTTGCCTCTCTCTTTCCTGTCATCGCCAACTGCTGTTCTTCGTGTGGTTTTTTTTGTATTTCCCCCTTTTGTGTATTTAATTTCCATTATATTTTTTTCTTTTTTTTAGTCTTGACTGTTCTTTCTCTCCATACCGAGTCCATTGAAAAAAGCCTGAAAGAAATAATAAACTGCTGCTGGCAGAAAAATCACCATGAAAACTGAACAACATTTCTTTAGTTGTTATATCACATTAACAAAAAGGATGTGCTGGTACGAAATGGCTTTATGTGCAAGAGGATGATTTACAGAAATAAGTCCAAGTGATGGAAATTTGAATATTTGGGAAAATAATGATATTAATGACAATATTTTTGCAGTAGGTGTTTAGTATATGGAGATTGGAGAGGAGAAAGAATTTGGGGGAGGATTAAGGTTGAAAATAATTTGGAGCTTCTACTTTGTCTTTCAAACTGGGCCCATCTCTCATTCCTTCAGACACGCTGAGAGCAACAGAGAGAGTCCAGAGCTTGGAGTAGTTTGAAACTGGAATATACAGGGAATTTGGAGTATGCAGAAAAGCCTGAAGTTAATGTGCTGTTAGAATATGCAGTTCAGTCTTTAACATGAGTAACTCTGATTAAATTTCATAAGGTTCATAAATTTAAGCTGCTTTGTGAGACCAAGATTTGCAGAAATCTGACCTGGAGTTATTTTTGTAATTGGGTATGATTTTGAGATTGTGTTGGAAGTGTTGTATTTCTGTTCCAGCGGAACAGAATGTCGTGTCTGATCAGGGCAGGAGGGGTGGCAGCGATGGCTGTGGACACATGTCCAGGGGGTTGACAGAGCCAGTCTCAGTCCCTTGGCAGACACATTTCAATCCCTTAAACTGCACCTTTTCAAACAAGGAATATGTTACTACAGCCACATCATAAGTCACAGCTATGAAGAAAAGTAACATGGACCCTACCTTTATAGCACAGGATCAACAAGAGCACTGACTATGGGGGGGGTGGGAAACCACTGAAAACAAAACCACAAACCAAGTAGTTTACATTGCTGTGATGAAAAGAATGGATAAAAAAGGGATGTGTATTAATATATATATATATATATAAATCGGAGTGGAGCAGAGGTTTGGGAAGGGGGTTTTACCATTGTTAGGGCACCACTAAGATCAGTTAAGGAGCAAGGCTCTAGTCTATCATAAAATTATTATAAAAAGTGAAAGAAAAGTGTGGTAGAAGTGCTTCACTGGTTGGAGCAGCTATAGTATGGCAAAGGCAGAATCATTTTCAAATGCCACTCAAACACTTAGGAATTGACTACTCCCAGCATCTGGAGTGACAATTTCCTACAGCCACATGAACTGAGCCCAGTGTACTGAGCAGTGAAGCACACAGGGAATCCTCGGGTGACATGTTCACTTGGCATAGCCATGGTCTAGTCATTTTGGTTAGTCAGAATAGCTCACAGTGCTGAAAAACTGACAGAAGGAAAAAATTAAAACTGCTGTGACAACTCCCAAAGGGATCTTGTGCCTAGTCCCAGACGCTTGGAAGAGCTGGATTGTTTCTGAATAAAGAGGGGACTGGATTAAGGAAGAGGAAAAACTTTCTTAAGGAGGGAGATGAAATGAGACAAATGTAGAACAAAAGTGAAACACAACTTCTGGAGTGAACTGCCATAAAAAAGAAGAATCCTTGCTTCCTCACACCTTGAGATTGAAAGTGACCTGCTCCTGGTGTTCTGGCTAGAAGGAAAAATTCATATTTCAGTGGAACTCATGTTATTTGGATCACTGATGAGGTTGAGTAGCCAGTCACAGGACGCTAGGGCAGATCACTGATTTCCTTGAACCAGGAGGATCTATAAACATGGGAAAAGATGATGAAGTTTATTACTAGTGATTAAGCAAATCACTCATGTGATGTAGAACACCTTAAGTTACCCACTGTGTTTGTAGACAACACATTCTAATGGTATATAAAATGTGTGGTGACAGAAAGATTGACAAAACCACCTTACAGCACCAGCTCTGCCCTAAAGCTCATCTGTGTCACCACTATGAGTGCAGAAAAGAAGACAGAGGGGGCCTTTTTCAGGGAGAACTGCACAGTGGTTTCAATATCCAGCCTCTGGAAATATCATTAACACACTCACTTTTTGAAAAATGTTGTGAGTCTTGATCATGATTTAATCTTTAGGGGTTGCAATTCACAAAAAAGCCATAATTTTTGTCCTAAATTAACTTTTAATAGAGTAACAAAAGCCCTGAAGGCCAAAGCACTTCATCTTTAAAATGTTCCCATATTAACATTTTTTCCACATCCATTAAATGAAGATGTTGTTCTACCATGTAAATATCTATATTTATTTTAATAATTTACTGCCTTCATAAATATTCATAAAATTGCTTTTTAACCATCATAAAGTTTAGGCATGTGGATGCTTGGATGTTTATGCAGAGGTTATTGGCAGGCCCTTACGGATAAGGATTTGCTAAATGGAAAATATTAAAGATTCTCAGAATAAAGGCAATTTGCAAAAAGGCTTCCCTTTAATAACTGTGTTAGTTTTAAATAAGTTTACTTTGGAAAAAGTAATTTCACTTTTCTACTGTCTACATTGTTCATTTCCTTATCTCTGGTACATTTTATGGCCAGCACATATAATTGTAAAGATTACAATTTATGTTGTAAATCTCCGTTTAACTGGGACTCTCTTTCCTTCCATCCCTTCCCCTCTCCCTGTGTGTACACAAATATATGTGTGTATACATACACACATATACAGTGTGTGCATATAAATATACATATAAAAACTATATTAAAAACCCAAAGTTTTTTTAAGGAGCATGAACACTTTAATGCATGTCATTATTAAAGACACTGGAGTTTTGGTTGGAGTTTTTTGTGGGGTTTTTTTTGTGTGATGGAATTTTTTCCAAGGCTCCTGAATTCTTTATATACCCATTTACCCATGAGTGCTGTGGGAATTTTAATGATACTATATCCCTTCCTAAAGCTCTTCTTGAAAATTCAAGCCATAGATACAGGTAGTATAAATAAAAATTATAGAAGCACTTAAAACTATCCCTGGATCTGAAGGATCGTCTAGTAACATTCACTGGAACAGTATTCTCAGGTTTCCTCTAACTCATCATCCTCTTAAAATCTTGTCTTGATTCCCAAAATCCTGAGAGTTTCTCTTAATAATTCAAACTGAATTCAGGTTGATTTATTCAAATTATTGATGCAAATTATGCCAATTAGCCAAATTATATTTGTACAAAATATGCTAGTTCTTACCTAGCTGGTTTGGGGTCCTTTTTCATTAGCCCGTGTCTCCCCTGAGTTTATCGGAGATTCTCTCCTTCAAATTACTTGCTTTTATTCTTTATGCCTTTTTTTTCCCTTCCCTCAAAGATTAAATTTAGTGTACTCATATTATTAACCTTCCCTTTCCTCAAACAGCCTCTTTAATCTGTTAGATATCTTACAGTCTAAGGGAAGGTGCCTTTTCAATTCTTTACTTCCTACGTAAAAAAATTCTACCAAGGCCTTCAAAAAACTTACTGCACAGGAAGTCTATACCAAAAAGCTGTTTATGTAATTCACACTCATCAGTCCTGTGTTTTGAGTGATTCATTTAGTCACCTGTTCTCCCCTTCCTAGTTCATGATTCATGGAATATTGCATTAGATATTCTGCTCTTTAGTGACTGCTGAGAAATTTTATGTTTGTTTTGAAGAAAGACCATTGGCCTTCCTTCTTCAGAAGATGAGAAATAGAAGAGATTGGTAGACATAGTTCTCAGTTATATTCCTCCTGCTTTGGCTGATGACAATGCTTTTTTTTGTCCCTTTAAACAGAAGGAACAAACCATAATAGTTAATTAGAGAAGCCTGGAGATACCCTGCCTCTATACCTGTTCTGTGTTGGGTTGACTAAGGAGGGGACATACCAGAGTTAAAAATCCAAGTTTCTCTGCACAGGTTTATCACTTGATGCTTCATCCTGAAATCTTATTTTAAATTGTTATTGGCAAACTTAGTTTAAAACATAGCTAAAGAAAAAATAAATTACAAGTACCAATTGTGATACAGTTTCCTCTCTTGTGAGGTACTTTGGGAAAGAAAATTGAGACATCATAATGACTTGAGAAATCTATAGCTGGTGACTAAAAAAGCAGTTAAATAGAAAATGAGAAACAGTGGCTTTGTTATTCCTCATTGGAACCAAGTCACACTGAGCTCTAGTGTTCAGTTCCTAGAAGGTTGTTACTGCTCAGAGTAATTTTTAGCTGAGCATGTCAATTTTCCTCCTACTTTATCCAGCATTTGAAGGATGATGTACTGCGACCTGTACAACCTAACAGTGAAACAGTGCCAGTGCACTTATAAATCCAATCTGTATCTGTCCAGATGACTATGAAATAGTTGACAAAAATTTGCTCTCTTAGCCCCTTAGTCAAGTGCATGGCAGTAAATTAAAGAGGGATTTTTCACTCTACTTTTTACAGTATAAATGGGAGAAAGTAATTTGCTCTTGTAAGCAGTAAGAAGAATATGTAAGGGGTGGGGTAGGAGAAAAGCAAATGATGTCTGGAAGGAAGCATAATTGTAGCACAACTTGTCAATATGCTCAAGTAATTAACATTTTGGTTGCATCAGTAAAAGGACTTCTGGTTTATTACTCATTTCCTTTTTGCTTACAACCCCCTGGATTTGTTTGCATGGAAGGAGAAATGTGCTATTAGCAGAGTAAATGACGGGACATGTAAGTTAATGAGCTAAAAGTAGGTATCGATTATTCTGCATTTTTGGTGCCACACAATTTTCCCTGAATGTTTTGAGAAGCCATTTCCGTTTTGCAGATTTACTTGTGTTCCCATTGGCACTTCCTAGTCTCTCTCTTCTGGATTGATACAGAAATTTCTGAAGTGCTGAATCAAATACTGAATTCTCACCAGCTTGGCTCAGTACATAGTCCTGTTATCTTCAGTATTCTTGAAAGCGTAATTTTCACTTGGGGAAATAATTCTAAATATTTATATACTCAATTAGGTGTTTAATTGCACATTCACTACGTATATTGAACGTGTCCTTTGAAAAATTAGTCCAGCTCTCATAATGAATTGCTATTTCCTGAGGGAAAGGGGTGACCAGTGTTATTACAGGAGGTCTCCTCCTTTTAGTACAATAGGCTTAAATTGAGTGAGACAGTAAGTGGCTTCCATTCAAACATGGGCAATGACTGACTCATAAACAATTCGTTCTGGGGTCTTCTGAAGCTCTTGTCAGATTTTAGAGGTGTGAAACCCAAGCATCATTTTCTGTTTTATCAAGCCCTTAAAAAGTGAGTAGTAAATGCAGTCACCCAATTTACTGTCTGAGTGCTGTGTCCTGATAAATGGTGCAAAGTCAAGTGAAATGGCTTTGCTGTGAGGCACTTGTTCTGAAGCAGAGCTGAGCAAACATATCCATTGCCTCAATTTGTACCTTGGAGCCCTATGTCCACACAACTGATCAGCTACTTGTGTGCAGGGCGATGGGAAAGACTTACCACTTTGTCTTTCCTTCATAAAAGCTAAACCTTTAGAGTTGACTCTTCCTGCTGACGCACTTCTGCTAGTGGTCTTGGCACACTTTTGTTGTTGCTTATGTAGGGAGTTATAGGCATTTTTTTCTACCCAAGCTGCTAATTGAGCTGGTCTTTTGCATTAGTTGAGCTTGGATTCCACAAACGAGCCATTGACAGAAAAATTATCTGGGCCTTGTTCCAGCGCATGTGTTTCCAGCACATGCTGTTTGATTTCAAAAACAGCTGAGAAAGGGAAAAAGAAAATGGAAGATCCAGGAGCTTTGAGTAGAGACAAGGAGTGAATATATAAACCCTCATCCTGCAAGAAACAGGCCTGCCTGAGTATTGGTTCTTTGAAAGGGTCAGCCACTGGACTAGGTAAAGCAATGCAACCCGTGCTGCTGACCTTCAGGACTGCCCACTCAAACCCCTCCACAAAGGAGAGCTACAGACCAGCACTCTACATGCTGCTTCTTTGGTATATTCTGGAAAAGGGACCAGAGGAAAAGGTCATCTTTCTTCAGGCAACAAGTGTTTTATAAGTACTCCCCTCATTCAGTAGTGGGTTTGAATTGTGTGGCATGTTCTGTAGTAGTTAATGGTTTATTATTCTATTAAAAAAAACCTTACAACTGTTCTCTCCACATTTTATGCTCTTTTACATTTTTTCCTTCTCATTTCAGAGTACTTCATAATAATCAGTTTTTTTACATATCTGTGAACTGATCTGAAAGTTACCAAAAGTCTTTATTCTTGAACAAAGTATTTGTATAAAACTTTATTTAAGAGATTATAGAAGCAAATGGTTCTGTTCCTAGAATCAAAGTTTGATTTGATAAACTGAGCTGTCACAGATTACTCAACTGAAGAATGATTTTCATGCCTCGTGACTCACCTTTTTCGGTCATCTGTCCTTTAAAATGCAGCTAAGTTAAAATGCAGTTAAAAAAAATAGTGGTTCAGTAACCTAGTGGGTTCTCTGAATAGAAATAGCTTTGTAGCTGGTCCTGCAGTTTTAGGAAATATAGCCAGATCCAGATCTTGGTTTGGTTTGCACTGGTTCTGCATGGCTTCAGAGACTGATGTGTGAGGATTTGTTCACAAAATCAGCACTTGTGATTTATGTATGAAACTCTGAATTCTGCCCTTTCAAATAAACCTGTAGTTTTGCCATGTGATCAGAACTCTGAGTAGAAACATGGCCTTGCTGAATGCTGAGAATCAACTTTTTCATTTGCATCCATGGAACTAGAATTTTATTCTTTATATTCTATAGCCTGTGGAAGGGTTTTTCTTTCATTTTCCCTTGGGTTATTTGCATCATTCTTTTCAGATATTCTGTGGCTGGATTTTGTGGAACATGGATGGTTAGGGTACATAACTGCTTGTCTTTCCTGGAGATGAAAGAGGTGTCTTTAAATGTTATATTTTTTAGTTTTCTCTTTGTTTGTGTTATGCTGAAGAAGCCATAGAACACCAAAGTCAAAGTTTCACTTTTAGCTGTTTGGCCCTCTTGATGCCTGTGCATGAATTTGAAAAGAAAAACGTCAAGTCCAGCATAACAAATATAATTGGCACACTCTTTGCAAGTACAGCAATAACCACTTGGAATATTTTGTTTCGATTGCCAAAACATTAAACTAACCTTCTGTGCAGAAGGCAATTCTTCCACAGTGAACATATTTTCACTTAACAGGAGAAGATTGTGCATTTCAATATGAGAACTCAGGCATTCTAATTTCCTCTTTAGGTCTGAGCGAATAATTCACAAACAACAGGCGCAACAAAGTTAGAATTATCTCGTTTTCTCTAGATCTAAGTAAATGGCAGCTTACTTTGATTTATATGTTATCCCACCACATGATTATGTTTCTAAGTGGGTTTGGTCTTTGTGTTTGCTTTTGGTTTTTTTTTTTGTGCGTTTTTGTTTGTTTGTTTTTAGTATTGATTTTATTCTAAGTAATTTTCTCAGAGCAATTAATTCTCTGTATTTGGAGTTATGATCATTCAAGGTGATTGATAGTTTTGGGTTTCTTTAAAGCATTGACTTGGATGCTTATTGATACATATAGTCAATCAAGATTGTTGCAATCTGAACTTTTGTATGCTCATTGGGAGAGAAGACAAAAGTTGCACGATCACAGTCACTGGAACCTTAAGTTAAAATGTTTGGGGCTACTTTTCTTGATTGGCTTGAGATGC
This sequence comes from Acropternis orthonyx, assembly GCA_035583155.1. Classification (NCBI taxonomy): domain Eukaryota; kingdom Metazoa; phylum Chordata; class Aves; order Passeriformes; family Rhinocryptidae; genus Acropternis; species Acropternis orthonyx. Next base: position 5,722,581 of record JAWWEU010000011.1, read on the forward strand.
CACATAGTAACTAGTATAATTTTTCGTTATTTGTTTCAAATTTCACATCACTTTTACACTTCGAATTCCTCTAAGAATCATATTCTTTGTCAGATAAGAACCCCTCAGTGAAACAAACCCAAACCTTCACACAGCTGCTGCTGATAGCCTTGTAATTGTAAATAATCATAGTACATGCACGGGCTGAGATTTGTCAGTGCTGTTATTTCTAGATACAAGTAATATTTTAGATAGAGGACAGAGTGTTTGCATTTTGTGAAGGTTGGAGAAGTGCCTGCACTGACAGTTGAACTGTTATTTATGTTTTTCGACTGTAAGTTATCATGCAGACATCATAAGAACTCTTACCACACAGCCTCAGAAGTGACCTTGAGGTGACCTAGAGCAACCTCCCTTTCAATAAAATGGAAGTATATTTTTCACTTTGGAGTCAATCTTGGTTTTCCCTGGAGTGGGAATTCACTATATTGCCTTTTATATCAGTGTTCAGTTATATGTGATGGTTTTATGGAATAAAATGTCCATTGGGGTACTGACCTGACAAGTCCTTTCAGTCAGGCCTCCTACTGTAATCTCAGATGAAATATGATAACATTTAATCCACTTAACCACCTGACCATGTCCTATTCCTGTTTATCATATTATAGAGTATAGGAAAAAAAGGCAATTCCAAATCTACTGGTTCAGGCCATTCTTGGATTCTAGGTTTGAGAAATCTTTGTGACAGATTAGAAATTAATTAGTCCAGAGCATCTGACTGTGTAGAAATTAGTCTCTCAATAACCACATACTCCATCTTCATTTTGAATTCCCTCCTAGCATTGCAGGTGATCACGTAAATGCGTGATACGCTGGATCTGCTGTTTCCACATCAGATTAATGTGGAGGCTTATGCAGGTTTTATGGGCTCCTGTTGTGCCTGGTGGTCGAGTTGTCTCCATGGCAAGGTGCTGCACTGGCACCTTAAAAATGAGATACAAGGAAGACGTTTGGACCTCATTAGGATTGATGTGACCCTGCCTCCTCTTCCTGCCTAGGAACTGTATGTAGCAAGAGCCCGTTCAAAGCAGTTTGAATTTTATCTTTCTTGTTTTGAAATATCTAAGAGGAGTGTAAGTATCCCATTTGCACAGTGCTTCACACTTGACATTAAGGGAAGCATCTTTTAAAAGATGACCTTTGCCCTATCAGCTAAAGTGGGGTTGGAAGTATGATACAAAATGCGACAAAAGAACAGAAGTTTTCACTACAGAGTATCTAATTTACATTTTGTTCCTTTTCAGTGTAATTCAATTCATCAGAAAAGAGCTAATTAGGAAAGGTTAAGATTGTAGCATTAAAAAAATGCATGTGAAACTATCAAACACAAATTTATTGTCTTGTGACATTTGTACATATAGCATAACCTGTTTGCAAATGCATTTTGTTTTCATAGGTGCATTTTTGCATGTGCTTTTTTTACTGGAAAACTTGAACTCTTTGCAAGTCTGACATCAGTCTTAAAAAATTTTATTTTTTTTTTTATAAATTCTTGATTTAAATTCTAATTTATTCATTTATATTGTTTGCATGTAGACCTGACTGGGATGAATTTTGGTGTGAGTACCATACAGATTAAGTGAAAATTGCAAGGACAAAATCTGACATTGTCATTCAACATGCTTTATTTTCTTCGAAGGTGTAGTCATTTCAGGCCATACAGGACATTCAGAAAATCATATTTGCTTCTGACCTCCAACAGTGCAGAATTGTTCAACACTTTGGTGATAGCGGTGGCAACGGGGAAGAGTAGCTAATATTGCCTGTTTCTCCTTTTTCCATTCATCAAGCAAACAGAATGAAACTTAAATTATGTTATTTAATTTTGGAAAAAACTCTACTTAAGTGTAAAAATCAGCTTAATTGTTAATATGACAGCATTTATTTCTCAGCAAGGAGATAAGCTTGATACAGTGAGGTTTTTAACATTCTGCTTTCTCCTGAAGTATATAGAAGCACCACCTTATCTTTAAGCACATTAAAATAAATACTCTTTATTTAATATAAAGAACATATTTGACTGTGTTGCTTAGTATATTTTACAAGAAGAATTGCCCTTTTACAAAAGAAGCTGCAGCTGGTGTTTATTCAGGTAAAACTCCTGCGTGATGATAAGGTCATGGCCATCTCATGGTACGGTTATTGCTGAAATACTTTTACCCTGAACTCTCACGGCGAAATGCACACACAGTCGCTCATCCAGAATGATCGGCTGCTTAGTCTTCTGTCAAGAAGTTCTTATTGAACAGAAAAAAAATCTCTTCTTCTTTTACTGTGAGAACATAACATAAGAAATGTCCTCTGTCAGCTCAATATCCTCACTTGACACAGCTCGTGCTTAGGGGAAGAGGATGGGTTACAAAGCAAGTATAAAGTACTTCCCCCACCCCCCATATCTTTCTCAAAAATGGCAATCATAGGTGTTGTGACTCCCTGAAGTGGAGAATATGTCTGGGCTGATTTAATGAAAGTAATGAATATTCCATGAATTGGTGTATTCCAGTTCTGAGTCTATTTCTACTTACCTCTGCAATGTCTTGTGGTGATGAGTTTCATGATGTTGAGCTTTTATTTGGGTTTTTAGGTTGGGATTTTTTTGTTTGGTGTGGGTTTTTTTTTTTTCCAGAGTAAAGCTGTGTATTCTTTAAAGACTTTTCCTGAAAGTTCTGTCTCCACACAAAACAATAGCGTAACAGAAATTGATTGATGATGAGTTTTATTGCATTTCTTTTTCATTCATCTTCTAACTGCAGTTGTAAGAGCTGTAAGTGGCGCTAAATCTTTTCAGTGGGCCCATTAGAGGGAACTGTATTTGTTTTTAACATAAAAAGTTTCAAAGGGTATTTTCTTTTGGTTTTTCCTTTCTCTCCCCAAGAAATTGTCAGAGAAAGAAAAAAATTACTGTGGCTGCTGTCAATGACCTAGCTGAGAAGAATGGCAGAGCAATAGTGTTATGAGCACATCTTTCTAAACAGCCTTTTTATGACCTTGTTTTGGTATTGGGGTCTTCGTTTCCTAATCACTGCATAAAAAATATTTATGACAGTAAGTCAGACATATTTTTCAAATTTTATATTTTTCACTCTATTTTTTAAGTCAAGGCAAGGACATAATTTTGGATTGATGTTTTGGAACTAATTGTATACTGGTGTTATTGAAGAAGACATGGGGGTTGTTGGTTTGGCTTTTCTTCCTTTTTTTTTTTTTTAACTGCTGGTGAATGAATGACTTTGTAGTGCTTTGTGACTGCCAAACTAATACAGCTGCCTTCCCTGTTCTCATCAAGTACTTCAACCTTGGACCTCCTTCATGTAGCTCTTTCTACTATTTCATTTTGGTGAAATGGGCTATTTAGTAGGTCACAGGAGGAGGCTGAGCTCTGTTTTACTGATGTGCTGAGTGGAAAGCAGTGAAAAAGAAAGGACCTAGGAAGACACAAAAGCTGCACATGGTTGGCTTTTTCAGCTGTTGTATCTTTTGTGTAGATTGCCTGCAGTTTTGCTGTACCAGAGTTATACATAAAGTGGTACTTCAGTTTATTACATATTCTACTATAAACCTTGATGCTTGATATGAAAGATGCATTCATGGTATGTTCTGTGTAGCACAGTTCGTGAATAAGTTCTTGTGGAAAAAATTGAAGTTGCTGAAATGTCAGTCATGAAATAGAATTAAAACTAGCCTAATTTTTAAATCTGGAATTTCTAGGGGAGCTTAGGAGTGGAAATCAGTACTGATAATTTATGAAGAACTTTTATTGCTGGGGTTTGTAATAACTTGTTTAATATTTATAGTTCTTGAAATGACTTTATGCACTGTGGCACATTCTTTATGATCATTTCTTTTATCATTCCTGGTTTGTGACTGTTTTTCTAATCAGGAAGATAAATAAGTTCATTCTGAGTATTGATTTACTTAAAGGCATGCTAACCAAGTAGTTAAACACTGCTCTTTTCCATAAATGAAACTTAAATATTCATTAACCAATTAATAATATGCAGTTTTCCTAGTTGATATATAGATATGCCTGAGGCTTACATATAGCACACTCTATATCATTATATGTTCCACTTAGAAACGCAAAATTAAACCAAATGTAAATTTAAAAATACATAACAGTGTTATAAAGTCTCAAAAGAGACTGTTATATTACATTCAAGACATTATTTTTAAAACATAGATGCAATATAATAGCCCAGGGAAGAGGTGAGCAGAGAATATGTTTTGTATTTAAAAAAAATACTAGACTCTTCCGATAAGAATAATTGGATAATAAATAAGTGAATAGGAATTGGGTTTGCACAGGTCCAGTGAAGGCAGCTGTATTTTAACAGCCTAACAGTTGTCCTAATATGCAATTACCTGGAGTGGCAAATGAGCCTTAATTAAAAATCTGTGACTTATTTTTATGGGGGTTTTCAGAACATCTGCTGATGCCTTGATGGATACCATGTAACATCTACACTCATGGACCTGGAGAAGTCATAATTCTGCTTTTCTCTTGGAGACAGAAGAATGGCTTGGGCTGTTTGCATTTCAACACTACTAACTTTCAGTGTTGGTAGTGGAAAATATATATTCCAAGTACCCCAAGGCTATCCCAAATATGAGCTCTTCCAACCCAAACCATTCTGTGATACTATGATGGGGAGTCTCCTGGGTGGGAGCTTGGGGCGCTGTTCAAGAGTGGAAAGAAGAAAAGGACTGCAGAGATCTGAAAGCCCCCCTGAAGTTTGGCCCAGGTGCCCCAAATGGTTGTGGTGAGCAGTATGTGTGCTGGCACCGTGAAACTGCAGCCACCTCACCAGAATAAACCTCCTGTGGCGTTTGTGCCCTGCACAAGGTACAGAAGGGTGAGGTGAGCCTGACAGCAGGGCTTTCTGTATGAGGAGTGTCCTGTGCTGAGAACAGATTTGAAAATTGGATCTGCTATCTTACCTCATTTTTTTCAGTGGTAGGAAAACAAATAATAAAAAAACAAAGTAAGGGGACATTGGCAGATTTGAGTCAGGCCTGTGACTGTGTTGGCTGTTTGGTGGATTTTGGATTAAAAATTGAGTAGAATGCATAAAATACAACAAAGGGTCTGATCAGTTTATTCCTGATGATTTAGCAAGATTATAATTATATCTTTGTGTAATTGTTTTTTGTATGATGGATGTTCAACTCTATTCTCTCTGTAATAGAGTCTGAACGTAGACTGAAATAACCATAAGCATAATCAGAAACAACAGTTTCAGTATGAACAGGGAAATGCTATTGGCTTTTTGGAGGTTGCTCGTCTGGACATTCATCCAGCTTGGGTTTTTTTTCTTTTTAATGTTTACTGAATATTTAATGATACTTATTATACATACAGTGTTCCTCTACATGCTTATTTAGAAGTGAGTAGTATTTCCTGAAGATGTAGGAATGCAATAGCAGTATGAAAAGCTTTGTATTATATACTCATCAAATAATGAAGCATTTTTTCTGGACTGTAAGCAATTCAATTATTTTGCTTCTGAAATAAATTAAGTAAAGCTTATTGAGTCCAATCAGCCCTTGTTTCTGGGGAACTGTAGTTCAATTTCATTTTTAATTAGATTGAACATTGTGAATTTCTTAGCAGTGGTAAGCAAGACCTGGCAATAAAATATGCACTCAATCTGTATTAAAAGTTGCTAAAATCTAGTGCAGGGAACTGACAGTATATCTGGCTTATGTTTAATTGTCCAAAAACCCTATTGTGAGAAATTCCATTTTTAAAAACTGCTGATGTGAAACAAATTACTTTTCTTTACTAAAACTGTATAGAAGATGAGCAGGCAGCAAACATGAAAATGTACAGGACAAAACATTCAGTACTTGATAAGCTTAATACCACATTTAGGACCATGATGTTAAAAATTTTGCTGTGCAAGTATTACAGGATTAAATAAAAATGCTTTTTGTTTTAGAGAGGGTGGAGGGGAAAAGTCTCCAGAGGTTTTTTTTCTCAGCTGCTGTGGTTGTCCAGAACCCAATGACTATCAAAGCAGGAAACAAGTTGAATTGTGATTCAGCATTATACATGAATGCTTGAAAACTCTTGATCCGCTTTGAGTTCTGCCAGTTCAAGGCGGCTGTGATATATTCAGCACTTTATTCCATTTGTTGATGTGTGTTGCTCTCAGTTTTTGCACTGCTGCTGCTCTCTGTGTGTGTACTGTGATTCCAGTGCTGGTCATACATTGCTTTCCTTTTCTTTTGTTATGTGTTTATATGCCATCTTACCCATGTATCATCTTATCCATCCTCAGGCAACGCTGCCGAGCTTTTTAAATAAAAATGTGAGTGCTCGAGACACAGTGACCATTCTGTGGCTATTAAATATAGCACTGTTCATAGGAAGTTCAAACTTGGCTCTGTCACAGCCTCCCTAGCTATTGGGAATAATATCCAGCAGGGAAGCACAGAATTACGGAATGGGTAAGGGTGGGCAGGACCACAGTGGATCACCTGGTCCAACCTCCGTGCTCCAGGAGGGCCATCTTAGAGCACGTTCCACAGCAGTGCGTCCAGGCAGCTCTGAAATCTCTCCAGTGAGGTAGAGATTCCACACCCTCTCTGGGCAACCTGTTTGAGTGTACACATCACTGCACAGTAAAGAAATTCTTCCTCATATTAAGGTGGAATTTCCTGTGCATCAGTTTTTGCCTGTTACCTCTTGTCCCATTGCAGGGCACACTGAGCAGAGCCTGGTCCATCCTCTGACACCCTCCCTTCAGATGTTTATGGACACTGGTGAGGTCCCCTCTCAGTTGTCTCTTCTCAAGGCTGAACAGACCCTGCTCCCTCAGCCTAACATTGGAACATGTGCGATATGTTAGAACATGTTGTGGTTGTGTTTGGGGGTTTTTGATTGTTTACCTCAAAATGAAAAGGGTCAGCTCTACAAATGATGATGGATAACTGGAATACGAGAGATGTCTGTGGGGAGACTGAGGATGCACATTTCATTGCCTGAGAGCTTAGTTGCTCCAGCTCCTGCAAGAGCACTTGTAGTGAGGTTGAAATGTTTCAAGGACTCCTCATGGCTCCATGTAGTGCAGAAAGGGATTGAACTAATATGGATGTTTAATATTGATCCAAACTGGTGGGCCATGAGTGTTGAAACCTACCTTACTTTCCTCCAGTGGTTTCTTACTAAAATAGCTGCACTAAGGAAAAAAGACTTATTCTTTTATGTATAAAAACTCATATTCATGAACCATCACAAATCAGTTTTATTGTGGTCAAAGTTTCTTACCCTTCTTTGCTGCTTTCATTCCCACATCCAGAAAATACGGAAGGGAAATCTCTCTTCCTTTGAAACACTTTTTTTTAGATATAAAAAGGTCAAAATTCTGAAAATTGAAAATTGTGAAAGACCATCTTTGTTTGGAAAGTGATTAATTAAAATGTCTTAAAATATCTTAGATATGCATGTCAGATTCTTTCTACAACTAAATGCACTTCATGCTCTCGTTCCTATGATAGATGTCAAAGTCTTGCAGAGCAGGTATTTAATTTTATATTGTTCCTATATATGTTACTGGGTGTCAGAAATAATCTATTAAATTCCACTGCAGAATGTTTTCCACCTCCTAAGACGTTTATGGCAATAACCTGTCATTTGTGAGACCACCATGCATACATAGTTATAGTTTATAGTTTTTTGAGGTTTTATGCAGCTTAATCCTTTTTCCAGCCCTATTTGTTTGATGTAACAGTAGTGTCATTGCTTAGACAAGGACAGTATTTGAGCTGGAAAGGAAGGTGTATTTCTTTTCATCATCCCCATGTAGCGGCCATTAAACTGGCTGTGTCCTCTGTCTCTTTTACAATCTTAACACAGCACCTTCAAGATTGATCAGCAAAAGCCAAAACCTCTTCAGACAGTTTTGCCACAGAATTCCTTTGAACACTGTCCCTGGATCTTTGTGATGGGAAATGTAGGAGCATTATGTGCAGAATTAAAGAAATCAAGCTGAAACCAAAGTTGACCTCTGCTACCCTACTTGTTAAAAAATTTGGAAGAGTGCTATATAAATGAAGACACGTGGGTGTAGGTGGTTTTTTTCCACCCTCAGTTTTGTGTTCCCAACGCATCTCTCAAGTGCTGTGTTACAGTAGGTAATTGAGAGGACAGTGGCATCTGATTATACCTGCAGCATCCTAAGTCTTAGTTTTCTACCCAAACAATCTGTCACAGCAATAAAAAGATGTTGTGTCAGTGAGATCTTCCAACAATTTAACTTTCACCTTGCTTGGTAATTTTACGTACTGCTAATTAGTAAAATCAGCTGGGAGATGCTTTCAGAGTATCACGATTTTAATTGGAACTTCAGTAGAAGAGTCATTAATAACTGTTAACCTGTCTGGCTAGTAAAGCTGTGTCTCAGAGTAATGAGCCATGTCTTTGGCACACTGCACTATGAATTGAAAAAATGCAGCAGTTAAAAGCTGATTTTTATTCTTTATCTAATGACCACTGATCATTGCACTGAGGTGTAATGACAGTAGGAGATAGAGCTTTTACATTTTTTTATGAATATATTTGATTTTAAACAGAAATATGCAATAGTTTTATATATGTAATTTTGAGATATTTTCTTTCTTCTTCTTAAATATTACTGTGATACTGTATCATAAGTTTTACTAATTAGTTTTTCTTCTTTAAACTTTTGTTTCAATGTTCTATATGTATTATGACTTTTCCTTTAAAATTCTGCATGCGTTTTTGTGTGGATTACCTGGAAGGGGCAGAGAAAAGGGGATGACAATTATATACAGATAATCAACATGTAATTGGGAAATTGTTTTTTATCTCATGAGTGTGTTATATCCATGTTTTACTGTGTTAGCACCTGAACGGACTTGCAGTAATCAGTGCAATTGTGAATCTGGCTTTAGGAAAAGGGAGACTTTTGCCCTGAAGTTTTATAGAAGAGTTTATATGCTAGAATAACAACACGATCCTGTATTATTTTTGTTGCACTGTCAGTAACTGACACTTAAGGGCCTTTATTATTTAATGAACTGTGATTTCATATACGCTAATGCAGTTATTGTGTAAAATATAGTTTTTGCAGTTTTGTGTGCAGCTTTAAGGAGATTTAAAGGACACAAACTGCCCTGTTAAGCTTAAAAAAAAAAAATCCCATTCTTAATCATTCTATAAGTGCTCGTAGCTAAAGCATCTTTCATCTCTCTATTTAGGGTTCTGTTACTTTGCCAGACAAATTTTGATGTGGAAAGGCCTTCAAAAGCCTGTGAGTAGTTTCAATGAACAGTCTAATATTCTGTATTAATGTAATTATCTGTGCACAGGAGCGAGGATACAGCCAGGATACACGCTCTCAGTAATGTGAAATCCATGCACGTGAATGCCTTCTGAAGATGGGAACTACATTTTTAGGCACTTTGGCGTTAAGACAGCGTGGTGTGCTAAAGGTCTTTTTGGAATGTAGACTTCTAAAGTACACTAGCATAACATTGAAAATATGTGAGAATGAGGTAAAAGAGAACTCTTAAATACCTTTGTCCAGCTGTTTTATATTGTTTTGTTTACTGATACATTTTAACTCTATGTAAGAATTGGAAGTCTGAAGGCTTAGGCAGTAGTTGAAAGCAGAATTAGATCTAAAAAGAAAAGGTCACTAGATTTGTATTGTGCTTAGGAACAGTAGGGAACCTATAGGAAAATGGAGAGATATGGTTAATTTTTTTTTTCCAGACTAGAATTTGATTTATCAAATGCTGAAAATCTCTCATCACTGTATATGCAAGTGGTGAATGCGTTTGAAAGTTGCTGTGTTTTAAATCAAGTTTTCCAGACACACTCTTAGTGCTACTTGCCATGAGTAAGGATAGAACCTTCCACAATGGCAAACTCACATACTACATAGAATTGTAAGCCACTGTATCCTCTACTGAGCTGCTCTATCTTACATAAGGTATTGGTCAATAAAAGAACAGGTTGCTCCATGGGCTAGTGAACAGGTTTTTTCCACAGCTTTGTTTCTTGAGGTTGAATTTTGTGTTGTTTAATTTTGTGGTCTAAGTTTCTCTTTTTATGTTGTTGCTCTCTGTCTTTTGATTTTGTCTGTGTTCCTTCCATTAAGGGGTGAGCTCTCCAGTTTTAATTAATGCCTTCTCAGTGTAGTGTATTAGCAGGATCTGCCTCTTGTCTACTCAGTATCCCATTTTCATTAAACTTGCAGGGAATATACTGAGGTGCTTCTTCTGTGAAATAAGTCTTTTGTGGCAACTAATCAGTGATTCAGTCATCATTGTGGATCAACGCAGATTTAAAAAAAAGCATAGAAAGTGGACTAAAGAAATCTTACTTACAGAGGCAATATTTGTCAATAATAGGTAAAGTTGGTGTTATACCTTACAAATCATAACTATCAGACTGAACTGCTGATACTGTAGCTGCCTGCATATTGAACACCACGAGATGGAGAACTGTCTCTGCAGTGGCATGCCAAGGTTCTCACTTGCAAATAGAGTGAGAAGAATTGCTAATAATGAGAAGTTTTTTGTAATATGCAGTTGGTAGGTTGTTATAATCCACAGTTACCTTCAAAATCTTTTTTTTTTTTTTTTTTTTTTTTTTTTCCCCTTTTTCTGATGTATTCAAAAGTATATTTTTAACCATCACTTTTAGGAATATACTGTGTTGCATTGCACCTCATCACGTGATCCTTCATTACTACTTCTTAAATTATTTGTAGCAGAACTATTGCCAGGAATTGACTAAAGGGCGTTTTTTCAGTTGTTCAGGTGCAATGAGAGAATAGTGTGGGAAGCCCTTTCTTAGCTGTCTTTTCACTCATATTGGCTGTAACCCGGGTGAGACCAGAGTGTGATGTGTTTTTCCGCTCTCTGCCCATGAAATGACAGCTTAAACTCAGCCCCTGATGTGGCTCCCATGAACAGAACATCTGAGTAGTGCTGATCCAGTCATGCTTTATTTTCAGCTGGAAAACATCCCCATGCCTCAATGTGCATGTTTTTAATCTGAGGCTCTGTGCTTAGCAGGTAACCAGTCCAATGTACTCTCTGAAAAATAATGAAGCCTGATGACCTGATTGCTTGTTTGGAAGGTGCAAAGATAGTCTCAGATGAGGGGAAAAGATCTGCAGAGAGATAGACTTTGCTGTCAGGAGAGAGATAACAAATACAGCTTGAGGCCAGTACCTGCTGCATTGCTTCCCTGTTTATCACCAGTGATTTAAGGACAGCTCTTACACTTTACACTGGAGATTCACAGAGAGGCTGCAGTCTGTTCTGTGTGGTTCCTGCATTCAGATCACCAGTATAACCCACAACAAAATGTTCATTCAGGTGCACACTGGCCTCAGGTGAGATATAACACATTACAACCAGCTGCTAAAGGTATTGGCCTCCTCTTTCATGTTGCTGCTTTTTTGATTTTTTTTTTCCATCAAAGAATTGCCCTCAACTTGCTTATTTTTGACCCAATACTTGCAGTAGGTTTGTGGCCAAAGTCCAACAGTAAAGCTTGTCTCAAATGTGGAGTACAGACCTGGTCTCTCTTACCTATGTGTCAGTGTAAAAGGTAAATGTTTCCTCTGCTACATTTCAGAGATGGTGCAGTTTAAATGGAGAAGTAGCTTTGGGGATTCCTGTTAGAGCCAAACCAAGTTCTACAGACTGTTGCAATCTGTCTTTTCACTGCTGCAGCCATATCATCTTTAAAAGGCAATTTAATGATGCCTTGTGGTGTGTAGAGTTTACAAGGCTAATTTATCCCCAGTTACATGACACAGCCTTTGATAAAGCATGTGTCTCATGTTAGATTAAACTGAGTCCAGAATACTTTATGGGGTGATTTAATATACTGGATTGAAACAGTCACATTTTTTTAAGTGACTCTAAAAACTGAGGATTTGAGCAGCTATAAATGACTGAAGGGCTAACAGTGGGCACCAGCATCTATTTTCAAGAGTTCTGCTATTTCCCTTTTGTTGAGATGTTTGTGGCTTTGAGAGAGGGAGCAGATTCTGCTGTTGGATGGTTTTGCAATCTAAGAGAATCCATTGTTTTGAGTAGATGTGAACTGGTTTACCTGAAGGAATTAATCTACAATCTTTTCCATGTAAAAAAGTACGCAGTACCTTCCTTGGATTCTTTGTGCTAGGAAGGGTTATGGCTGGTAAGGTGTTATTTGAGATGAAAATGGAATGAAAAAATGTGTGTTTATTGTTGGTATAGTTGTGCTGTCACTGTTGTAAAGTTAAAAAGCAACAATTATAGCTGAAATCTGAAAGCTGTTTTATAATTTCACATGTGCGACACAACTCCTGACTAGAGATTGTAGCCATGGCAGCGGTGGCTGCTGTGCTTTGTGAAGAACAGACATGTAGTTGCCTTCTCTCGGTGAAACTGAGGAGTTTAATAGTGATTTCTGTTAAGTACAGAGTTTTTAAAACTTAAAAAAAAACCAAAAAGAATGCATCTCTGTTTCCTGTCTTATGTGATACTAAATAAACTAGGGATTAAGAAAAACATACTGGATATGGATGCAGGAAAAAACAATTTTTATTTTAAATCCTGGCTGTTACCTCATTTACCTCTGATGTGTTCCTGCTTCTTCCATAGTTTTCCCACCCCTTTTTTTCTGCAATCAAATCCTGGCTGAGAAATAGAACAATACAATAATACATTAACGTATTATTTTGGAAATCTCTATTCCTGCATTACATTTAAGGTCTGTGGTACATTTTTAACCATTTTTAAGCATCTGTGCTAGTCATTCTCTCACTCTCACGCTCTCATTCATCTGAATAGTGTTGTCTCAAAGAATCACTTCTTGTTTATGGATTACTTGTTTGAATAAGGTATGTAAGATTAAGTGATTTACAGGTTCACTTGTGTCTGTTTATCTGAATTCAGAGGAGTGTCAAAATCTTGGCAAATCACAATATTAGATATGTTTACTTATAGAAACGGCAAATAGTAGGTTGCTATTTTTATAGTATGGCAAGTAGTAGGCTGCTATTTTTATTTTTTGTTTTCTGTCTTAGCTGTTGAGGAAAGCAGAACTAAATACCAAATGCTTATTAGACTTCAACTGAATGCCATATACTCATGTAATTTACATACTTGTAAAGCCACAAACAACTGTGCATAAACATTCCTTAATACCAGCAGCTAGGAGATAAATTGAAAATTATGTATGTACACACACACAGGGAAAAATGAAAGGTCTAAAATATCAAAGGAGAAGGACAATTGAACTGAGAAACAGAGGTGTAATAACAAGTTCTTGAGTTCCTATGGAATGGGAATTGTGTAGTTCAGAAAGATTATATACCTGCAGTCATTCCTCAGACCGTTTAGAGCCATTTGGAAAGTCATCTGTAGAGCTGCATAGTGAATAGCAAGATAATCCTTAAATTAAATCCGAATTACTTCTGTCTGAAAAATTAATATAGCTTTGTATCACTGTAGTAGTCTTCAGTCAATTCCAAATACGCAGAGCATTATGCAGAAAGGTCATCTCGTTTCATGGGAGTATTTGCCACATTACAGTTTGATTTCATCTGACTTGAAGTAAAATCCCCTTAATATAAAGTTCACTATGAAAGGGAAAACCTGAAGTTTTTCAGTCAAAAAGGCTGCTGTGAGTTATGGTACTTGGATGCTTTTGTCCTTGACTTTGGGGAAATTTTGCCTGATCTGTTGCTCCAAACCTATAGATTTTTGGAAAGGCTAATTAGCAGTTCCAATTCAAGCTTTGATGTTCTAATGAGACAGAATAAAAGCTGTTTGTCTGACAGGAGGCAGACTCCAAGGTTTGGATAAATCGAATGAGAGGTTTTTTTTGTTTTGGGTTTTTTTTTTTTTTGTTGGTTGGTTGGTTGGTGGTTTTTTTTGGGTTTTTTTTTTTTTTTTTAAATAATCTGTAAAGTCCTTTGTTTTCTCTCTTAACTGGATAGTAACTGTGTCCAGAAATCCTGTGCAAGACTGATGCCAATGTGTGTAAACATCTAGTATGTGCTATGCACGTGTCCCCAAGGAGGTAAACTAAGCAAGAATGTCTTACATATATGGAAGATCAAGTCAAGATGTTTTAGCATGATTAGTTTCAAAACTGAGGGGTTTTCAAGGTGATGTTTACACATGAAAATCTTAGAGTTGTAATTCTGGCAAGTGTCCGGTGAGCAGGGAGAAAGGTGCCTCCACTTGTGTTTCTTGTATATATGACTGAACCATGGCCAGTACATCCTCTGAAGGTCATCTCCAACACCCCACTTGTCTGTCACAATAAAAGAGGTGAAAATGGAGCAGCTGCAAATCTCTAATGCAACTGTAGTGAGCCCTTAGCACTGTTTCCTCCAAATGCTACGTATTATGTAAAAGGAAGAATATTTTTTGTCATTAGGCTTTGAAAGTAGCTCTTGGCATGAATTGGGAAACAAGAACTTCAGTTAGTTTTCTGGAGTTTTGTTTTTGTCTTTTCATATCTCCTAGTTCTCTGCTACCAACACTTTGGCACTGCACCCGTCTCTGTTTGGTTCGTACAGAGCACTGTGTGGTGAGAACTTGATGCATGATAAAGCCTCTATCTCAACAGTAGTCAAAATAAATCATAATGTGTTCTGACATTGCTGTTGTTAATAGTCACCTATGTTGCTTTGTTGCTTCAGCTTTCCCTGTTGGAAGATGTGGGCTTTGGTGGTGTTCTTCTTTACGCTGATCCTTGTGACTTACCAAAGACAACAGATCTTGCTGATAAGGCTTTCATGGTTTCCTTGAATAGTGGAGGAGATCCATCAACACCTGGCTATGCCAGTATTGGTAAGTAGTGTTCAAAGCATACTCAATTAATGGACATTTTTGTTCTCTGTAGATCATAAGTATGGGAGTTAAAACACTAAACTAAATCCTGCCTGAAATAGAAGCTCTGAGTAAGGGAGCACTGTGTAATGCAGCTTGGCTTAAAGGATGGAATCCAGTCTCAAAAGTGCTTTGAGCTCTTGGCACAAAGTCTGCACTCTGAATAATTTATTTTATTGCTTTTTCTATTTGAGTATTTACACACTGAACAATTATTACTGCCTGTTTATTCTTATTCCGTGAAAAAAAAAAAAAAAAAGACTGTGAAGTACTAATCCAATGGTTTCTGAGCAGATTCCATGGGGTCTGTCCCCACTGAAATAAGTATTTGCTTCATTCTGTCTCCCACTTTTATGGTGTTGTTCATGGAAACTTTTGGTCAACAGATGCAAGTGCAATGTGTTCAGACATTTATATATGAAAAGTTTCAAGAAAAAAATAGTGTTTATACTGTCTATGTGCAATTATCACTGGAATAAGATGTGCTCATTTAACCTTGTGTCAGTTCTGCCTGAATAGACTTGGTTATCAGTTATACTTCTCTAAATACAGGTACTTTCAAAGGATGGGAAATAAAGAATTGATTTAAAGGAATGACATAGTCTTATACAATTTTATTACACCCCCCCCCAAACAATGCTAACAATAACTAGAAGTAGCAGCATATTTGACTTGTATGTGCTACTTAAATCTCCAGTCTGGCAGTTCAGTGAATGTGTGTTCTGCTTCTCTGCAGCGTTTTCAGCTTTACAGCCTTTTTTACTATCTAACTATTTGGAAATGTATTAAACAGCAGTCTATGAGTCTGTGACAAGGCTTCATCAAGAATATTTTGTCCGGTTACTAGCTCAGACATCTAAAGTCTGACTTGAATTGGCACTAAATCAACTGAGGCAATGCTGAGATACTTCATGACTAGAATGGCAGAAAATAGAAATATTTGCCTGGTTGTCAAAGAAGGGTGTTAGCTATTCACAGCATGAATGCCTTGACAGCTCAGTGGGAAAGAAATTGCACATTTTCTCAATGTCTCAGTGTACCTGACCCAGTGTTCTTAAAAGTGCCCTGGGAGCTACAGAGGTAAATATAACACTCTTCAAGCTTTATTCTTGCTCATTTCATGGAGCTATTTGAACAACAGTTTGTTGTGTAGCTGTCTGGCTGACTCCTTAATGTTTTATTTACCCTACATGAAAAGTAAAGCTAATTAAAGCAGATACACCACCACGAAGATGCCACTTCAGTGTCTAAACCTTATGTGTTGGTTTTTTGTCAGTAAATGATCTCATTGGTAGTGTGCATTCCATTCTCCAGTTTGGGGAAAAGAAGCTTAATTAAATGGAGAATGGTGTTATAAGTACATTGATGGTTGAAGTAGAAGCCTTAGTGTGGCTTGTCTGTGGTTCTAAATCTGTGAGCAACGATCATAAGCAGGAGGAGGACATCATGTTCTAAAATCATTTATATTTTGATCATTGACTGCAACGATGAGCTGGAGAGAGCTCAAAGGAATACTTGAGGAAACTCTTTTTTATGGCTCTGTCATTGGAAGGTAGATCAGATGGAAGTAAATGTCTGTGTTTCTGATGATGATTTCTCTTCAGACTCTGAACCAACGAGCTTAGAGGTAGCTTATGGCTGGGACAAACACAAACACATCTGGAGTGCAGGCTTTTCCCTGAGGGATGTGCTTCCATATACTGTAGTTAAACTGCCTAAGTGTGGAATAAAAGAGCCAAAGAGCCCGGGTTGCCCTTTTCACTTTGATTCACTGAGTATACTGTACACTACAAGAGATTTTATTGGAAGTTCCTGCTTAAGTTATTGGCATATCTTTGACACCATCTGCACTACACACTTTGCCAGCAGAACTGTTACTATCACAATCCTACCACCATTCTCCCTTTTACTGGGAAATTCCTAGTAAAATAAGTGATCCAAGGCCAGTCTTATATTCCGTGAATAAAAGATAGGGATCTTATATTTTCATGCCACTGCCTGTGTTTCTCTCATTCTTTTAGTCTGGAAACAAATTTCTCTGTGGTATCAGAGTACTGGAATGTTTCATTTTTTTTCCTAGAAAAAAGTCTCCAGGAAATTATATAATTTACAGATCTTTTCTCAAAGTTGACAGCATTTTAGAATGGGATTTATGTAATAGTTCAGAGAGAATTTTAGAGTTCTCGTGAGGTTTCTGCACACATTTTCTGTTTCGTGAAGATTAAATGGTGCACTTCTGCATATGAATTATTTTGAATGTATAGAAATGGCCTCAGGATGGGTTTAAGATGCCAACTACCTATGAGTGGAATGGTTTTATTGATCTCTGTTTAACAAAGGGGAAAAAGTAATGATGAGAAGGGGAAGTGAACAGCACTTATGTAAAAGTTTCTCCAGCTGTGTTTCATAATTTACTTCTTCTGTTCTTAAGACTCTTCGGTTCCTGTGTCATCTTGGTCCTGAAACAATAATATGAGCCTTTGTGATCATCAGTTCTGTCTTCGTGATTCTGATTGCCAAAGACTAGTGTCCTTCATTTTTAGAAATCTTTCTTCTGTTTTCCTGCCTTTAAAATGGAACAGATCCAGGAGCTGAAACTCAAGGAATTAATCATATGGGATTAAGAACTTGAGAGGGAGATAAGAGACATACATGGTAAAAATTTATCCTGAAAATAAAGTTTAGAAGACTAGCATAAAACTTGAGTGACTTTCCCCCATCTACTTTTCTTTTTCCATTTTGACTTTTTGACTGCTGCACTTCTTCTCACCCACCTTTGTATGGCAGACACATACTAGATTTCTTCATCACTAGACTTCAGAGCTGTTTTAAATCAAATTTGTTTCCACACAGTAAATGGCTCAGTAAACAAAAATATGGATAGAATCTATTTGTCAATCCTAGTATGTAAATAGAAAAGTGGCATAGCGATAAGCATTAAGAACCCTGCCCATGAGATAACATGCCTTATAATAGAATCCCTATCTGTACAGGAGGGGAATAGAAAATATTTCATGAAGAATTCAGATGGCATCATAGAAAATACTGTGAGATTAAAATTGCTTAAATGTAACAGCTGTAAAATACAATCTTATGGTATCAACTGGAGTTTCTAGTGTAATGTTGGTTTAGAGAATTGTTATGGGGAGGTTATGCAGTAAGAAAAAGGGGTATATTTGGAAGTAGTCCGTGCTTCAGGTCGTGGTTAACAGCTTGTCACGTGAGCCACATTACAGGAATTTGGGTGAAAAAATCAGTAGTGCAGGGGGAAATGCACAGTGTTTCTATAGCTGGGAATAGGGAACATTATTCACACAGAAGAATTGACCCGAGCATTCCTCAAATGCTGCTAATAGATTTAATTTTGTAGGAAGCTACAAAGGCAAGGAATTGGTAAGGTGTTGATCCACTGCAGGCCACAGCTGAGGCTGTCAGCAAAGTCACTGATGCTGCTGAAAATATATTTAAGAAAGGACAAGAATGCTGCACAGGAAGGGAAGTGAAATAACCTGGAAAAGGGCAAGCAAAGGTGCTGTTCTAGTCTTTTTGGGTTTGTTTCTCACTGTCCAATCAGTTTAATTGCCAGTTGCTTACACTGTTTTGACCATGATGGTAATTGGTAAGTGATCTCTCTGTATTTACTGTGATCAATGATTTTTTTCCATCTTATTTTTCCCTCTATCCTGTTGACTAAGGAAAATGAGTGCCCAGCTGGGTAGGTGTCTGAAAGGTGCCCAAGGTTTAAACATCACACTCTGTTCAGCAGAAGTTGAACACCATATATGTATCATAGAAAGCCCATGGCATTTACCTCTTTGGTCATGTGTCATTCCATAATGGAGCTTAGCCATTTCTTCCACAGAAAACACAGGGAACTACCGCCCCTTTCTTGGAGGGTGGGTAGGAGGTACATGCTGTGATGCAAATGTGTGCCTGCTTTGTTTTCAGTCAGCCCTGTGTGTTTAGGTGTGTCCTGCCTTAACAGTCTGAGTTAGTCCTTACTGCCCTTTACCTCATGGTACTTTACTCCTCTCAAGTAACCAGCTGAGCAGAAGTGAGCTGGAAAACAGAACTTTGTGTAGTGGTTTTAACCATGCATATGCAACATATGTTCTAAAATGTTTTGTTATAAATCATCATGACTTTTTACAAGATGTCCTCAGCCCCGATTTGTCTGTTCTTTTCAAGAGCAAAACACAATGACAAGAATATATTTTCTATGCTTGCTTTTGCAGCTGTAGAAATGGTTCTGGGAATATTTTTTTTTTCCCAAATGTATGTTTACTTTCTGCTAATAACGTCAGATAAATGCAATGTGAAGATAATTTGATGCAAAATGACTATCTGCCTGCATTCAGGTGTCTGGGTATTGGTTTTTTATTTTCCTTAAGGACAGATTGAAACTTGGGAGGAAGAAAAGCTAAAGTTCCATATTATAATTTAGGGGTGTGTATGTATATGTTTAAATGTACTCTTGATGATTTTATTTTGTACTTATGACATAATTTTAGTGGTTGCCTTAAAAAAAAAACACCCCACACTTTATCATTCCAATTACACTGCTCTGTCTGATATACTGTTATTTTCTGTATGAAGAAAAATCTGTGCTCTATGCAATAGAGAGGTAAATCTTTGGAAAATACTGGCTTTTGAGTAGTGAGCACAGTAAGTAATAATTTCAGCAGATTTTCAATAATACATGTAGCACTAATGGTTCAAAAGGTATCTGAATCCAAGATCTGCCTTTTCAGATTTTGCAGGATATAATAAAGCAACTAAATTTCTGTGTAAGTACCAAATTAAATACTCTGAGGGGTTTTTTGATTTGTGGTTTTTAGTTTTTCCTCCCGTTTCAATTGGTGTTGCATTAATTTTCAACTGAGAGAATTAGCTGGACATTAAGATATTTTAGTCTCACAGTTTTGAATGTGTGGCCCTCTGTATTGTATATCAGATATCCTTTTGTCTTCTATTAAGCTGCCTATAATTTTATATTGGGGGAAGGAAGCAAATTTGAATTGAAAACACACTGTGATTTTGTTCATTAGAGTATTAGAAGAAGAGAAATCAGTGCCAAGGGTACTGCAATAGCTAGCTACCAGTGTTTGTATCACTGACCTTGAAAATGCCATGTTGAAATTTTTCTCAATCAGAAAACTATTTGAAAATGTGAATTTATAAGAGAAGTGAAATGTACAAGTGCTAAATACCAAATTATTTGAAAACAACAGATCACTTTCTATGCTGCAAAGTTCAGTCAGCGGAAAAAATACTGACTAAATGCTTCCTGATGCCTTATAAGTTGGAGAGGACTTCTCAATATTTCTGACATTTCAGACAGTTTCAAACTACTGCTAACCAGCCTTGACTCACACATTTTTCAGTGAAGCCACTTCCTCTCTCATCCAGCAAAAATAGCATTTTAAGTGTTGTCCAGATTAGATTTTTGAAGCTATTTGGTTTGCAAGTGAATTTAGTGTATTTAAATCTCTTGTTCAATCATGATTGAAACTAATCCTTCCACAGCTTTACAGACATGGTGTTTCAGCTCCATGTAATTTGTACAAGTGAGCTAATTTATTGTGTGCTCATCAAACATCACTGCATGGCAGTGAGTCTGTCTGGTGTCTCGGAATCTGCTACTACAGGGTGCCTGAGGAGTCTGGTTGAAATCAAATGTCTTTTCATGGGCTGAGAATTTGGGATGGGGGGCTGCTTTTTGTAGTGTCAAGAAGGTTTTTTGAGGACTCCCTTGCACTCCCATATACTTTTGGCTGTATATGGGAATGATGTTCTGAAGCAGATGAGAGCTAAGACAGGATGTTGAGGAAATACTATGTTTGTGGATGAGGAAAGGAATTTTTTTGGCAGAGGGGTGTATAGTTGTGTGTTTGCTCACTTAGCAATATATAACAATTCATTTTAAGAACAAAAAAAGCTCTAAAATCACTGTCAGCTTGAGGTCAAATTTATGGACCACGTGCTCTGTGGGCAGTCATTTGCTACATAACACCCTTCCCTGGCGTTGCTGTGATTTCTTCTCATGCTGTATCTTTTTACAGCCTTTTTCAGTGGCTTCATTGTGTTTCAGGTGAGAGATGTTTCCTTTCAGAGCCCAATTAATCTAATGTTCCTTGAGATTTTTCCATCCAGCAGTGTCTAGCAGATGGGCAGGGAAATTTCCCAGTGTTAGTGCAGGAAATCTGAGTTTATAGCAAAAAAAGTGCATAGCAATAGCAAACCAATACAGTCCCTTGCAGGTTTTGGTAATTGCAGCCTGTAAACATATTTCTTTGCTAAGTGTGACTGAAACTGCTTACACAAATATCAAATTAGTGATGTCAGCTCTCCACTGCAAGCGAGGAACGGTGGTATTGCCCCAGAAAGGGCTAAGAACAGTAGGTGGTAGAAACCTTTGAGTTTTGTAGGCTCCAAAACTCTGATTTTCTTTTTACAGTAAAATGATCTCAGTGTCCTATGCCTACTTTTCTTGAGTTTCTCATAGCTGAGTCTAATTACCACCTTCTTCCATTGCAGGTGATATATTCTGAAAAATGATACCTGTCAAAATTGCAAAGATTCCCTACAAATAAGACTGTTAAACCATTTTAGATTTAAAATGGGCTGTTAATTTTTCGAAGAAGGCGTAGGTTCAGTT
Organism: Acropternis orthonyx; assembly: GCA_035583155.1. Lineage (NCBI taxonomy): Eukaryota > Metazoa > Chordata > Aves > Passeriformes > Rhinocryptidae > Acropternis > Acropternis orthonyx. The sequence goes on from JAWWEU010000011.1 coordinate 5,744,152, forward strand.
AAAAGAAATGCCAGGTGGCAGAAGGTTTTTGTTAATTTGAGCTGAATTTAGTGGGTTTCTAAATGTTAATTTAGTTTTGTACTCAGAAAGGAGATTTTGAAAAGCCATTGATTTCAGTTTAATTTAAAAAAATAATTGAACTTTTCTATGTAAAAGTTGAAATATAAGGAAGAGGTAAAAGGGTTAAGTGATTGAGCAATTTTAACATATGGGGCCCAACTCATTATTAGTTGTGCCTTTTTCCTGATTGATTTTGTGTGTACAAAGCAAGATTTTTGGAGATGACTGTTTTATTGAAGCATGCTGGTAAGATGACAGAGTAAAAGGCAGGCATTTCTGGTAGGTTGTACTAGTTATTGATGCTGCTGTAATTGTCAGAAACACAACTGTCTCGAAGGATATCTCTGGTCAGATTCTACCAATAATTTTGTCCAAAGGGAAAAATGTCAGAACCAGAATGATTATAAAGCAGTTTAGATACCCTAATATATATAGTAGATAGTGTGTGTGTGTATATATATATATCTATATATCTAAAATGACTATATTTGCTAATAAAGCTTGGCTAAATTTGCCATGGATTTGTGCATCTCTGTAATACCATGGTATTTTATCCTCCTAGTGCTCCTGTGCTCAAGTTGGGATAGTAAATGTAACTCTTACATATTGCAGTTAACACCTGCAAGTGCACCTGCACAGTATCAAGAGCACCATAAAATCATCTGGCTGATTGTTTAAGCAATTAAAGATATAATTAGTTTTATAATTGAATTTTTTTTTCCTAGTGCAGTTTGAATACTGAAAGCCAGAATAAACGAAACCATCTTTAATTTGACTTGATCTCTGTTCCAGCCCGCTGCTTTACCATACCCAGCAGCTGCATAAAAAAGATAATAGCACCTCTTCCTGCTTTCAGACAAGTAGGAACTCCCCCAGAAGAAAACCTAATCATCTTAAAATGGAGATGTGGAAAATACTTGATCCTTGCATAAATGTGTACTATCATATTATATAGTATTGATCTGCAGAACAGTAAAATGCATGAGTAATTCACTACAGTTTGGGGAGACACAAGAATGCTTTGCCCAGGGGAACTGAGAGGAGACAGGGAATGGGGGTGAGAAAGAGGAGAGTCTGTTGTGGTAGTTTAGTGGGTTAGCAGAGGACATCATGAGTGGTGAAGGAAGCTCATGAGACAACAGCATAAATTGCAAATGTGCATCAAATGTGGTCAAAACCATCTAAATATATTGGGGGTGTGATTTCAGAGCATGGTGGATCGTGGAGGGGCCAGGATGTCTCCAATAGTGCTGTCAGTAAAGAGATCACAGACTTTAGCACCGAACAAGAGACTAGAGCAAGTTGCCTGGGTCGTTGTCCAGTTGGGTTTTGAGCATCTCCAAGCACTGGAGGTGTGGTGAGTTCATGGGTAAGGGACAAGAGCATTTACTGTTGCTGATACAAAGTTGCAAGACTTTCATGCAAATGACTGCATCAATTTTGCTGTAAAAATTACTTCTTTCTTCTGCAAAAGCAATTTTAAATGCTCTGATGTTTCCTCTGTGAAAACCTGGAGCTTCATTTTGGGAAAGGAATAGTAGTGGAAAAAATTCTTGGAGGTGGAGATGGTCAAGGGCCAGCTGTGCCATAGCAGAGGATTTCACAAATGTGCGAGAATATCCCTGACCAGGAAGGACTCGCAGCTTTCAAAGCTTGTGTCTTCGGTGCTGTTGGACTGTCCTGTACGCAGTGATGCCAGTCAATATTTGCTGTGGGATGGGTACAGTGCCAGAATGAGAAGCAGTCAGTTTGTTGCCAGATGCTTTTGTTATCTGACATGTTTTTGATGTGCAAAACCAGGCAGTGAGAATGATTTGAATAAACCTTTGAAACTTTGATAACTGTTTCAATTTCAATTAGAACATGTTTTTGCACAAAATGTGTGTAACTTCCGAGACTTCTTATGTGGTAATTTTAGATAGCTGACAGGTGGGTGTATTGAGTTAGTGGGGAAAGAAAGAGCGAATCCTCTTGGATTATTTAAAACCTCGTCGAAGTCATAGATCTTTTAGAATAATGTTATAATGATTTGCATATTTATTTAAAATATTGTGCTATAGGGACCACCTTTTACAAAATACGTAATGAACAAATTAGGCTGCCTAATTGGGAGGGGATTTTTTTTCTTATAGCAGATGTCAGCTAAAGCTGGCACGTGGTGACAATCTATTCCTTTCTGATATAGTGCTCATAACAAGGAGACTAATTTTAGAACAGATGGCCTACTCATGCTTTAAAATACCTGTTTGTGGTGGGGTTTTTTTCTGGATTTCCAAGCATCAGTGGTCTTTCAACTAGTCCACTGTGTGATTTCTGCCAAGCCTAGTTTAATCCATGACTGCAAGGGATTTTCATCAGTATTTTGCATACTCTGGGAGAACCAAACCACACATTTCCAAGCCTTCAGCATTTATAATTTGGACAGTAGTAATTTTTGCATATTATAAAATCCATTTTGCTTACTGTAGTAGTAAATGAAGTGTAAAGTTGAGCTAAAACTAAGAATTGATTCCCTTGTATATAACTCTGTTCCCTACCAAACCTGCTGCATTATTTCCCTTTTGACTTTTCTTAGTAAGAGGCAAAATATTTTTCTGGGCACCAGTGTTATATGCTGCTTATCCACTGGAAAAATACCTGGCATGGACTGTCTTGAGGATGGTACGATTTGCAAAGATAGTATGAGTGGAATATGTCTTGAGTTAACATCAGGTGACTCGTGTAAGGAGGGTGGTATAAAGGTTATATGGATAATTTCATAGAGGAATTTTTGGGTTTTTTTTCTAAACGCATAGGAGTGGAAGGCATGAAATTCAGTATTAGCAAAAATATTAAGTAGCTACTACTGTGTTTGATTAATTATACTCTGTAGTCACATTTGATTTGTAAACCTTAGGACCTTGGATGTTTTTGCCTCTTCTTTAATATAATATTCTGGTTTTTAAGTGAAAGCATTGCCTTTGGAGCGTCAGGATACTGGAGAAAGTATCCTGCCCAGAAGTGCAGCTTGACTGTTCTATAATAAATAAATTTAAAAATTCCCTAAACAGAATGCAAATGAGGAAAATATGCATGGATTTTAAGTAGGTGTCATAATTGCTAGGCATTATTTACACTTTTTAGATAATTTTTGTTTGTTAGTACAGCACATCAAAGCATAGAAAATAAGTAAGGTTAAAAGAATTAGGAGCAGTACTCTGGTCAGCAATGTTTTCCAGAACTTACAGCTTCAGTTTTATTTTTTGGGTTTCTGGCAATTTCATCTTGTTAGGCAAAACACATCTTGTGTTTCTAGATCTGGATTTAACCTCTGATTTATACAATGGACCTGTAATTCTGAACTCTTAAGCCCTGATTTAGAAGTCAGTGCTTTAATATAAGATTTAGTTACATCTCTCATTTGCTTTGTAAGATGAAAAGCTGAATTGCAAATCCTATAATAGATTTACAAATCCTAAAGCATATGTAGAAATACTGCAAGTGATTTGCAAATTGTAACATAAACCTTAATAAAGTAACTTTTAGCTATACAGATCTATACTCATTTCTAAGTTAGAATCTCTGTGATCCTAGCAGAGATCATTCTTGAATTTTAGTGTGTCTGCTGTTTTGGGCCGGGTTCTTTATGATTTGTTTCTACGGAATTTATGTTTATTGAAATACTTTGTCTCGATTTCTCCTTCAACTTTGTAGACTAAAAAAATTAAAAAACATCTTGGTCTGAACAGAGAGAGGAGTTGCCATTCATAGAAGCTGTTACAAAACCTGTTCCCTGATAGTCCTGTTACAGCACAAAGGGGCAACTGAAACTTGCACGAAAGTTGTGTGATTTGTAAGGTGTTTCTCTCCACGTACACTCACTGTGTTTGTGAACAGACATTTCAGTGTCTTGTATTGCCTTACAAGGAGAAAAATCCTAGCTTTCATTTTTTATTGTTTTTTCTTTGCCATTATTGTGTTTTGAATATGTGAGTACTGTGAGTAGTAGATTTACTGTTGGGGGAACAAACACTGGAACACGTTGCACAGAGAACGTGTTTTCCACAGAAGACACACAAAAAACAGTGGGACCTGAGCAATTTGACATGACCCTGTTTTGAGCAGGTTGGACTGGCTAACCTCCAGAGGTTCTTTCCCACCTGAACTGTTCTTTGATTCTGTTGGCAGGTAATATTTTAGGATAAATTCACAGCCTGGCAGACAGTTTTTTGCTGATGCAGGTATTAAGAAAAACTAACAATATAAGTGATCTCTGACAGGATGGCCTAAAAGAACCTGGAAACTGTGAGACAAAGCCAGAAAGCCCAGAGCTGTTGTACTTTATAATGTTCCCCCTTATAGTCCAGCTAGTAAGTGCTGTCTGTCTGTAACACTTTTGGAGAAGATGTCTGCATGATGGAAGGGAAACAACACTGAACTCAGGTTCTGCATAGTTTTCTCCATGTTTAAATTCTGACCCAAAATATTAATCACCAAAATGAGATGTTCCCTTTAACTAGGACTCAGCTTTTTTTGAGTCAAGTATTACAGAATTATTGTATTATTTGAATCACTTTGTTATCAGCTGTGTCATACATTTCATTTCCTGGTCTTCACTCTTGATCAATGGCATCAGGACTTCAGTCTTCCCGAGGACAAAGAACAAGACGCTTTGTGTGTTGGTAGCATGCAGCCATTTAAATTAAAACAGGAGAAAACTTCTGTGACACCCTTTGTAGCTGCTAAAGAAAGAAGTGACTGATTCACCTGATTTAACACGTCCATCTAATGCAATTACAACACAGTGGCAAGTGGCATTCCCCACTTAATCTAAAAGATAAAAAATAGCAGTAATTATCACAATTGCAAGGAGGAGAGAATGTTTTCTGTGTGCTTTAACTTTAAATGGAGAATTAGATGGATGAAGTGTGGGTACTTAGTACATTCTGTAGATTGCAGACATTAAAGATCTCTCATACAGTACTGGGTGTTGTTCAGTGCGGAGGATGACAGGATGAAGTCTAATTTTAGAGTTTTTATTAAGAAGTTTCTGACATTGTGAGAAATGTGTTAGTTTTCTGACATACTCTAACTCTTGATGATGTTACTTTTTTCTCAGCTTTTAAGGAATCATCTTGGTAGTTCATAAGTAGATTTTGAGAGTGTTTAAGGAATTACACTGTCTGATTAGGAGACAGATCCAGTGGTTCTGAGAAATTATGACAGAGAAAAGACAAAGACAAATCTTGAGGTCCAGTAGTGTTTATATTATTTGCTGCAACATCACAACAGTCTTCATGACACTTTCGTGGAGCACAGTCCACGAAAAGCTACAGGGAGGTTTTCTGGAAGGACAGTTGCAGTGACCATCATACTATTCTGTAGGTGCCACAGCGACTGCAGGGTGTTCAAAGTTAGTATTTCAACATGAAAGCAAGTTGTCACTCCTGGAAGAAATGCTTGCTTTGTTAATTTTCTTGCTCAAGACTTTGGGCAGAGGAAGGTTACTCTGAGCCTCGGACATTTCTGCTTTCACTGTGTTGCTCTAGATTAGATAAATTCTTGTGAATAAAGTCGCTGTCTGACAGTCAGGCTCATCAGTTGGGTTTTGTGAAATATGGGATTGCTTGTGTAGCGTTATGTACCAGTTCTGTGTGTCAGATCTGTAGATACACAGATGTTTACAGCTGCTTTTCTTAAGCTGTGTCTGATAGCCCAGTAATGTACAACTATTAGTAGCTGGGCACTGATATCCCAATAACTGGTTGTGATAAGAAGGTAGGTATGAACATGAACTTCCTTAAAAACATGACTTTGCAGTTCCCTGTGTTCCAGTAAGACTCCAGACACCTGCTGCTTGTTCACTGAAGAACTAAATTGTTATAATTATTGTTTCTCAGTCTCTTAAAAATAAAAATCTTTAAAAGGCTTACAGATAACGTGAATAGCAAATTGATGTGCATTTTATACACAGTTTATCTACTAGGAAGCCTTGGAGGTAAAAAGAAAGAATCTTATTTTGGACAATTACTGACTTTTTAATATAATTGTTCTGACAAGATAGAACAATGCTTAATTATTGGTTGTCACATTTTTAAAGAACAGATTTTGAGATTTGGGATTCCTGAACAGGGAAGATATTATTGTTCCCATTTTGAGCTGTGCAGAAAATGCCAGACAAAGAGATTAGTCCTTCCTGACCATAACGTTAGATGGAGACACACTGATTCCTGGATGCGTTCTTTTTGTCTCTTGGAATATGCTGCTTTTCTTTTGCACTCCTTTTGGTTTATTTGTTGCATGAATGTAGAGACATTATCACATTTTACCAGAAATTTAACTTTTAGTGGAAATTACAGTAATGCTTTATCTGATTAATTAAAACAAATTACAAAATTGGATAGTTTATTTTACAATCTGTTTTTTCAAAAGCCATTTAGACCCAATCCTTAGTAATGTGCTCCAGGGAACCCTGCTTGAGCGGGGAGGGTGGACTGGATGAGCTCCAGTGGTCCCTTCCAACCTCTCCATTTCTGTGATTCTGTGAAAGTAAATGGGTTGGCTAAAAGATGTCCTTGTGACTCAGATATCTGTGCAAATTTGCTGATTATAGCTTACTGAAAATATTCATGGTTTCAAAACTGGAGAGGTTTAATATTTTAACAATTGTTATAATGGAAATTGCCTCAAACTCAAACATGTTTTGTGTCTGTCATTTATGAAGCTGAATTTAAACTCATGTTGAAATTATTCTGCAAGGGGGAAAAAAAAGAATAAAGCAGACAGAGTAAAAGGAAGTTAATGTTAAATAAATACACATAAAACATCCAGATACAGACCTGAGGCACTAATGTGTGCTGGGCTAGATTTTGATATGCAAACATGGATTTCCCTTTTAGCTAAAAGCTGTTGATTTTTAAACTTTTTTTGTATATCCACACTTAAATAAGGTAGAAGAAAGAGTCTATTGTCTTAAATTTCAGTGAGGAAAAGGATGGTTTATTCTGAGCTTCTACTGAACTGCATTAGTAGAATTTACCAAGCAATATTCAGTATGACTTAGGGCTTGAAGGAGCACTTTTACAGCTGAATTACCTTTCTTGTTCCAGCTGTAATTGTGCCCATACATCGTGTCTCTGACTGGATGTGGGTGCTGATGTCAATAGTCGTGCCTGTGGTGATTTGAGTGTGAGACCAATTAGAAGCACAAATGGGTAATTAGAGCTCCAATATATTTAGATTGTGTACAGAAAATTCAGCTACTTCTGTTTCAGGTTCTACATTCCTTGGTACTGCCCTGTCAGATTGTGGGACACTTCTGAAATGAGTGTATTGAAGGAAATATATGTTGCAGCTTTTAATATTGCCTTCCCAATATTAATAGATAAAGATGCTCTGATTGTTCTGGAGTGCTTCCTGAAAAATGCTGATGACTCTTCAGTCCATTGATCTTACTGTGGTTGGTGGCAGTTCAACATCTTGCATGTGTAATTTGCAAAAACTAAGCTTTATTCAGTAAATTGTTCTCAACTAGAGACTGTTAATATTCTAATTGCAGAGAGGGACTTGCTCATCCAGAAAAGTGCAATTCACGGGGCATCTGTGCCACTTACTTCAGCTAAAGAGAGGAAGAAAATGCCTGACACCTGTGGAAGGAAAGCCTCGGTTGTTTTAGAAATGTCAGGCAAAATGTCAGGGTTGAGAATACCAGGCCAGTGACTTGTATGTTCCATTTACGGTGTGGTTTTTTTATGCTTCCATCAGTCACTTTCTTTGAATTATCATCTAGTGTCCTTTATTTGTGTGTACGTGAAGAAAACTTTAGTGTTCCCACTGTTAAATGCTTGGTATAGATTAAATCCTCCTCACCTTTTTCGAATCCTTTGTTGCATTTTAGCCAGCTGCTGCATTTTTTAGTTTGGGGGCTTAAAACCGGAACAATAATCCAGCTGAGACTTTGTGTGCTTGAATAACTGAGCTGTGAATGTACCCCATGTAGGGGATTCACACTGCATAGTTGCTTTCAGGATAAAAACTTATTTGTGTATATGCGAGGGTACAGTAGCAAATTTTGCTTAGAAAACAGGTTTTATGTCCACTTGGATACTTCTTTTATATTTTTTAATGCCATTTAAAAGATGTCTTTCAAAAACATGTCTACATATTTTTGGTTTTCCTTAGAGTTAATAAAAGAGTAGAGCTAGTGGACGTACTAGTTCTTCAGGATATTATTAGACAGGATATTATTTCTGGATAGTGCTGGAAATCCTCCATCAAACTGGAAAGTTTCATAATTAACAAGTGCTTTTAAATGTATTTATAATTCAGTCATGACAATGGTCAAAGATACTTTAGGGTTAAGATAATTTTGATTAAATTTATGGTATTCCATCTGGAGAACTAAATTACAGAATCACTTATAAAATGTGTGACTTTAGTTAAGGGCAGCAAGTACCTGTGAATCTGTTCATCTAAGAAAAGCTCAAATTATTTAAGATTAGACTAAACTCTATCAGCTTTGGCCAATTTACTTGGAAGTTTGGATTTCTTTAGATAACATTTTTCAATGTCAAATTTCTACTTAACTGGCTTCAATAGTTAAATTATCCCGTGACCAACTCTGCATGTTCCTTATGACCTCAGGGTGGATGTGCACTGTGGTATTTCATTTTCATCTGTTTTATCCCCTTGGCTGTAAATGTACAAATGTCTTTGCCTCACCATCCTGAGCAATGATTCCTTCTTCTGTTCTGATTTAGAGATTCTTTAAAGACTTGCTTCCTTCATTCTACCCAGAAGAAATAAAATGAAACATTAAATGCAGATCTCATGTGGCTTTCCTCTTATTTTGTCCATAGTTAATCATCCAAGATAAAAACAAAGACAAAAAGCTATTTTTACTAGCATGGCACATACTTTTGTTTTCTTCAAAGTATGTATTTTAACAGTCTTAAAATGACAAATTCATAAATCTGTTACTTAAAATATTAATTTTTACTTCATTATATGTTTGAAATTTGTTCCACATAGCTCTTTGTACAATTTAAATTAAATGTTGCCTAGAGCTTAACAGCAGTTTTTAGCAGGCTTCTTACTGTATCCAAGATGGATCTCTCATAGACATTATTATTCCTTGCAATCCTGCTTTTCAAGTTGAAATAATAAACCAAAAATAAAATTCTGTCAGGCAAATTGCAGTTTGACAGTTTCTTAGAGCAAGCCTGAAATATTTGCAGATACTCACTGAAAATCTCAGTGTACAGTGTTGCTGATAAATCAGATCATATTCCAACTTGTTGGCTTTCACCCATATCCTTATAACTCTGGTACTCTGAGAAGTTTGCTGTTTTCTTTCCAGGGAAAACAGATGGATTATCATATAGGAGATTATTTTGCTGAAGTCAAAAGCTGGAGTCATGTATTTGATCCTTTAAAGGAAATCCTTTCCAAGTTTTCTGTTTTGCCTTTATATGGTTTACAAAGAAATAAATAATTATATTTATGATTGCATGGTCTGTCAGCAGAGTCTTGGTGATGGATATTAGTGTGCTCTTAACTACCATCTATTAGCCCACATCCTCTAATTTTTGAAAGGTGTTATAAGTATCTAAATAATAAGTAAGAAAGTAGTATTACCAGAGACTAAGATATGCATCTTCTTAATTCTGCTGTTATCAGTGTCCTTACCTCACGTACTAAAGGTGCTTTTAATGAGTTGAAATGCATTGAAACATTTTTAACTGCAGAATATATCTATAACCATTTCATGGGGTTAACTTATAATTCTAGGTGGTCAAAATTAAATGTATACTCTCAAATGACAAGTGGAGAAAAGCAGTTGAAAATGTTCAGTTATAAATACTTCAAGAGTAAAAAACTAGACATTATAATGTGCTTTTCTGCAGTATGCAATACTGTAATCTTTACAGTATAGCAATTGGTTAATGAGTAATATTGTTTTCAATTGAGTAACAAATTGACTCCTTCAAATCTCTACACATTCTATCCAGGAACCGAGAGCAGCAAGAGTATGTTACTTTTATAATTTTCTTACCTTGTTAAACATTTTTTTTAAGGCAAAAATTTCCCCTCTGGAAATGTTGAGGTGTTTTAGTTTGTCTGGTATGTTAAAGTCCTTTTGTTCTCACTGGAAAACTGGTTTGCATTTTATAAAAGCCCAAATATGTACTGAAGAGTTGTGTTCCAAGCAGACATGAGATTATATGCCCTTTTCAAATTATAGATGGAAAAAAAACCCGTGTTACATATAAACAGTGTTTGCAAAGGTTATGCTCTTGAATTTAATGAAAAAGGAAAACGACTGATTCCTTAGTCAACTGGGATTAATCTATAAAGTAAAAAATTCAGTAAGCACCTGTCATTCTTTTTGCAGGATAGCAATAATGGAGAGGTTCCTAGAACTGGAGATAGAGCCTAAAGTTCTGGCCATTTAAAAGTTTTTAGGAGTTTGCTGTTGACTTTAGAGTCAGAATTCAGTCAGAATTTTCCACTTCTGAATTACTGCAAGGTCAAGTTAATAGAGATAAAAAAATGTCACATCTGTGTAGCTGGTGCAACAACATTTGAGAAAATGATTTGAAGTTGGGTGTTTGGGAATTAATTCAATTTGCCAATGCACGTCCACACATCCTTCTCTGCTGTCATTACCTCTGCTTGTATTATTTTCTCTATTATCATACAGAAAGCCTGTCTTCCTTTTGGATTAGATACTATTTCCTTCCACGATTTGGTAAAATCCCACTGAAATACAAAGGGAACTCATTATTTTCCCTTTGAAAAAAGTTGTTGGTGGATATATTGCAACAGCTATATTTGATTTTATATTTTAGTCTAATGATCAAATGCTATTTTGTCTATAGTTGACTGAGTTTTGATGAACACGTAGTAGTGGAAAGTATTTCACATTGTATTTATCCATCCATCCACTCCTTGGTGGGGTCTGCAATATTAGTTCATGAAGGGATAGTAATCTATAAGCCCTGACTAAACTCCTTTGGTGTTGGTAATAGCCAAACTGCTGTCTAAATTAATCCTTGTGACTAAGCTGAATGTGCCATTTGAAAACAACCTGTAAAGAAGTTGGATTTTGAAAGTACCAAACATAGTTGTATTGGGATTATCTGGAGTTAATTATTTTAAAAGCATAGCAAGTTCTTGTCTGAATGTCAATCTCAGACTAGTTACCTCCACACAGAGCACCACATATAGATACTTAAGGTTTTGAAATATGATTTGCAACTCAGCAACACTTTCAGAAATTACTTTTTAAGTCCTGATTTCAATGAAGGTTAAAATGCCTTTTGAAAACGAAAGTTCCTTGGAATATTACAGGTCAGATCCCACACTTTCAGTTGTGTTTTCAGTACTGTGACATGAGAATGTTAATATGAACATTTGTTCAGTCAGTCCTAAGTGGGTGTAAGTTCACTGCAGACAAATTGTGATACTTTACACGAGGAAATGACCTGATCCTGTGATTTTGAACATACATTCAGGTTGTATAGGTCTTGTAACACAACATTGTACAATATTGGCTAGAAAAAAAAAAAAAGATTAACTATCGCAATGCATAACAGGATGTTTTTATTTGAGGTCAGATGCTCAGCAATAGTTATCTTTTACATTTTTGAGCCACTGAGGCCTCCTGAAGCAAGCATGGGAGGATGAATTATTGAGACTTGGAGTTGAAACTCTGAGAGCTTGACAGCCTCCCACTATGAAAGGAAGATCAGGGGAAAAGTCTTTCTACGAGGTAAGTTAGGAAAGCAGTTCTTATGTGACATGCAAGAAATCTTGGATATTACAGGGAGGTTGTGTAATCTGATTTTTATTTATTTATTTATTTAAAGAAAAGTTCCTTCTAAATTGAACACATGGCAAACAGAAAGATGACTATTACACAATTTAAGGTAGGTCTGAATGATTTGTCTTTGAAGTGAAATGAACTGAAAACTTGCACTGCCTTTGAAATCTTGAATTCCTTTCCTGCAGGTGTTTACCATTGTAAAAGCTTTGACAACAATTTCCACCCTCTTTACTTGAATAAATTGCTTTTAAGAGAGCTTTTAGATTAGACTTTAAACTGGGAAAGGCATAAATATATAGGAACGTCTCCACTGTCAATATGTTTTCTATTAGCCAGCCCATCAAATAACTAAGCTTGACTCAACTCTGGGCTTTACTGAAATCATTCATATGAATGTAGAGTGTGACAATCTCTTTGTGTTAATCCAGGTTCTAGCTACAGATCCAAGGAATACAGCACTCCTTCTTCCTGCAGTGCATTTCTAATCCATACTCAATAAATGAGGCAATTTACCTGGCTTGCAAGATTTCTTTATCTCACTGTCCTGAGCATACTTACAGACACCTTCCAGAACTTATTTTACAAGCTCTGTACTAATCCTCAGTATTAGATGCTAAATGCAGAGTTCTGTTGAGGTCTGAACTCTCTGGATGCTGGAGTATTATTGATGAAAATGTTTCCAGAATCCATTTGGGATTCACTTTCCACTTACATTGCCTTGTAATATAGCCATGGCTGGAGCAGGGCACATGTGGATTGGGTTAAGTGCTAAGCTCCAGCTCTGCCTTCTGAGGATATGGATCTATAGATAACTTCTTGACATTCTTTGTAGAATACTGTTTACTTAAAAATAGTCATTGTGATTAAATATATTGTCCTGATCTGGGTCTTTCTCACTCTCTCCAGTTGTGAGTATAAATTCTCTTGCTGTGTTTCGAGATTCAATGTTAACAGACAATTCTGTCTAGTGTATGCACAGATCCTTCTTGACCAGTTGCCTGAGGTGTAATCCATGGCCAATCTGATTTTCCCTGCATTTTAAATTATGTTGACATCAGCCTTTTATGTAGTTCATCATGTAGTTCAATGACAGTTGAACTTACTGGGAGCCTTTTGTTGTTTGGTTATTTTACGAGTCTGAATCCTGCACATTTCTTAAAGTCTTTAATAATGTCATTTCTACAGAATGAACCTGAGCAGAGCAGTAAATACAGCTGTATTTTTTTTGTTGAACTGGGGACTTGCAAGGTTGCTTTACTGACTTCGATCTCTTGAGTATTTTTGGGAAAAATGGAAAGTTTGCAGATACATTTTTTTTCTTTTATCACTTTATGTTGTTGAAGTTACTGTCATAATTATGGATAGGTCAATTAAATGAGTGGTACTCTAATCAAGCAGACACAACTTTACTCTCAGCACACATAGATCATTGTTGGTAGCTGCCAGAAATTTTATCGTATTTCGTATTGCTTTAGAGGTTGACTAATATTATTATTTGTGTAGTGAGTTATCAATAATTATTAAGTTGAGGTTATTAGAGTAATTCTATCAACCTATGATTTGACAAGAGACTTCTCAGAGCTTGTTTAATGTCAAGTCCTTGTTCCAGAAGAGGCGGCTTTACTTTTCAGACAGCCTATTCAGCTTTTTAACATAATGTTTTGTATTATCTTTAATTAAAAAAAAAAAAATCTGAATTTTTAAAGAATTGCCAGGCCAGTTTGAAGAAATCTGATGTCACAATAACTAACCCTTAGCAGTTTTAGTTTATTTTCTTCTTGCCACTTCAAAATAGACGTGGACTGTTTATTAGAAACATTTCTTTGAAATTTCAGGGCAGAACAATCTAATCAATTGTAATTGCAAGATTGACCTTGTGCATAATCCAAGACAAATAATTGTGACATTGAGCTCATAATTTTAGTGTATGTGCTGGAAATGCATTAGGTCTTGATTATTCTTGGTGCTTCTGCGTTTTTCTAGTATTTTGCCTTTTAACAAGTACCTTCAGGTTATCAGTTGCAGGCGTGTTCCATACAGAAAGGCTACATGTGCTGATTTTCTGGTGTAGCTTTCACTACTCTTTTTAAACAGCACACGGACAGGAAGCACCACAGCTGAAAGTATCCTTGGTGTAAACTTCACGGAGCAACACTTGAGCTAATGAGGGGTTTGTATTTATAGAAGTTGCTCTGAAGAGGCACTCTCAGTTTTGGAAATTAGTCTGAGTTATTTCAGTCTCTTGATTATCCAGTGGACCATTTGCTTTTCTGATCTGAGGAAATTTCCAGCTGTAGCCTGCCAGCTCTCATTCAGGTAGCTGGCTGTTCTTGAAAGTGTCATGTTTTCTGACCATAATAAAAACAGTTTCTCCTGCAGGGAACACAGAGGTTTGTGGCAGCTTGTGCAAAGGGTGCCATCTGTGTATCTCAGTGTGTTCATGGCTGAGAAATGGGTTAAAGAGGATGCAGTATAGACTGTCTTTCCATGCAGGAGTTCTTTCACATCGGTCATGTCCTTCAGGAGCTGCCCTGAGTAGAGAGTTAAGGAACTGTTGTGTAACAGACACAGTTTCATTTGTCCTTTGGAAATACTTCATTGGGTACCAAGGCTCCTACTGCAATTTCCAATGAATGTGGCCAGTACTTCTCAAAAAAGCCACATGTTTATTCCAAAACCTGTGAGAAACAATGCAAAGATGATTTTAAGAAGCTTTGGATCTAAATGGAATGACTTTATAATATCAACCCTGGACATGAGATATATATTCTCTATAAAACATGTTTTTAGTTACAGCTTGAAAAATGTAATTCC
>JAWWEU010000011.1:5758931-5790226 GCA_035583155.1 Acropternis orthonyx
ATAATATCAACCCTGGACATGAGATATATATTCTCTATAAAACATGTTTTTAGTTACAGCTTGAAAAATGTAATTCCATACACAGTCCAAAGAGCACATCAAAATGAAGGACTTGAAGATAGGAAAAAAAACCCTGTAGTAATCGAGTTTATGTTGGTGGTTGTTTATAGAGGTTTGTGTTGTGTTGACTGAGACTTTCTAGGAACAGAAGAAAATATTTTATTTTTAAAATTCAGTAGGCATAATATAGGGAATCAACATTAATGAGTGTGTTTCCAACCATTGGTAGAAAACATACCATCTTTCAGAGGGGGACACACTTAGGCTAGAGGTTAACTAGTGATATTTGAAATATTTACTTACTTGCAGTAGGAGACAGAAAGGTATTGAACAGACTTTAAAGGAAGTATAATTAGACCAATTAATCTAAGGCAATATTTTATTCTGCTCAATAAGCTCTGATGGTAAAATTATTATTTAAACAAATTTACATACGCAGCAAAACCTAATTTTGTCATTAAATTATGTAGGTTTATAGATACATGAAGTTTCATCAATACAGATCTTATCCTATCTAATTATATGTACAACAGCATTCTGTAAGGAAGACAAATAATAGCCTGTAGCAAATTCATATTAATATATTAAATAATTTGGGTGATTGATTGTTTCAGGTTTCCTTTTTCTGCATTTTCTCTTAGCCCATTAACACTTCTCAAGAGTCAGTGCCAGTTTTTCAGCTGCTTCTCAAAAGTAGGATTGGATTTTTATGAGAACTGAATCAAGTAAGAGACCAGATTTTTTAAAAGAATGAGTTTTCTTCATTTCTTTGTTTTTTATCAAAGCAGTACAAGCATCAGTCTTTTATATATATGCATCTATTTAATTTCAATGTATTTAGCATCTTCTCATCAGCTGGCTTTGTGATTTACTCAGCGCTGTTGACTGTGACTGTCAGGAGAGCAATCTTTCAAGTGCCCTCTCCATGCTTCGTCCTGAGCTACATTTTCAGTTCATTTTCAGAGATCAACAGGATTTAGAATTGCTTAACCAGATCAATCACAAAAAATTGAAAAAAAAAAGTTTTATTAAAATAGAATTTTAACAAAGCAATAGCTTGTGCTTTTTCGTATAGTAAATTTTTGCTTGTTTCACACCTTTTCGACATAATTATTATATTGATTTTTTTTTGCAGAAGCCACACATGAGGTAAAAGCACAATAAAAAAGGTCAGCTCTACCTACAGGCTAAAGTGGTCTTTTTCCCCCTCTGATCTGTCATTACTTAAATATCCAACTTGTTTACTGCAGTTGAACTAGAGGCAGTAAAATTGGTAGCCTGAAATTGTGTTAAGGGGCACTTGAAATTTAGCCTAATTATGAACAGTGATGGACAACTAAACTGCTCATTCAGTTCTGTCTCACTGACTGAAGTGCCCTCGTGCTGCACATCAGGTTTGAGAATGAAGTGTTGACTGCAGTGAGTGCATGGGAAAATCGTATTTCATCTTTGAGTAGCTGTAAGTATTTGGTTTTGAGCAGAAAACAGGTACTTGAGGACAAATTGCAACTTTCTTGCAGCACGATTGACAGGAAATAGTTTATTATAAAACTTCAAATGCTAGTTTGCATACTCACATGAAATACAGCGCCTGTGGCAATAAAGAATGGTGTTACATACTGTGGAGACAATCATGTAATGCATCTTCTGTCAGTCAGAGAAACAGTGCCAGTTGAATTTACAATGTGGCATCTATTTATTTCTACCAGTTCTGAGACGGAGACAAAATAACATGGAAGTGATGATTACTTGTGACACATTCATTTTATGAAAATAACTGTTTTAACTCATGTTGTTGTAATAGTCCATGTGTTTCTGCATGTTTATTTGTGCTTTTACCTGTTGATATGATGGAGTCAAGAGCATCTACTGTAGAGCTGTGATAAGGGCTCACCAGCCTTTGTCTATCTTTGAGTAACTTCAGACAAAAAAACCCATGGAACTGAATTGTGACAGTGAAATAGTAGAATCAGAATATAGGCAATGTCAAGGGTTAGATTATCATACAGTAATGATTAAGTGATGTAGGAGAGGAGCACCATGTCTTTGTCATTGAAAAAGTCCTGTGTGAGGTTTGTGGTAGTACAGCATCACATCACAGCTTGTTAACTCTACTTATAGGTAGGATTTACTTGCCCAGACTGTGCTTTCCAGAAACATGTCAATGGCAGCTGGAGTGTTCTCTGCTGCTTGTGATGCTGGGTTGGTGTGTGTGGATGTGCCTGCACGTTCGTGTGTTTGCAGGCCATTATAAATTCTGTTTAGGTAGCTGTGCCTTAGTTCAGAGAATCACAGACTTGTTTAGGTTGGAAAAGACCTCCAAGATCAGAGTCCAACCTTTGACCAATCACCACCTTGTCAACTAGTATGTGACATTAAGTGCCACATCCAGTCATTCCTTGAACACCTCCAGGGATGAGAACTCCACCATCCCCCTGGACAGTCCGTTCCAATGCCTGACCACTTTTTCAGTGAAGAAATGCTTCCTGATTATTGAACCAGAAACCCATATGAGGGGATTTCACCCTAAGACCCAGACACACACAAATTATGAGTCCCAAATACTTTTAGAGTCCATGTCTGTTTCTGTATATCTAATGTCAGACATGTCAAAAGTCTTCTTGACTCATGTGGATGCTGCGGATCTTTGAAACCTTGAGGTCTTATCTTTCAGGGACAGAGGTAGACCTTGGAGTTATCACAGGATAAATCTTAAC
This sequence comes from Acropternis orthonyx, assembly GCA_035583155.1. Lineage (NCBI taxonomy): Eukaryota > Metazoa > Chordata > Aves > Passeriformes > Rhinocryptidae > Acropternis > Acropternis orthonyx. The sequence continues at coordinate 5,761,709 of JAWWEU010000011.1, forward strand.
AGTAAGCCGTTGAAAGGGAGGATGTTTATTCGAACTGGCTACATTTATGAAGCTCTCAAGATACCACCATTGCAAATATCTGCAACTTTGATGAATAAGTGAAACAAGGAATGTTGTGCTTGATACTGACCTTTAACATAAACAAGTCCTTTTCTTGGTGGAGCTTTTGCACATAGTTTCATATATCTTCCATGGACCTGTGTGTTTTTAAAGAAGAGTCTGGTCCTTTGCAGTTTCAGCTTATGAAAACAATTGACTTGCTGCAAGCTCTTTCCCAGTACTTATTGTATTTCTGTATCAGTCTTTTTATAGCAACAACAACAAAATCAAGAAAGAGAGGAGAATTGCCTTGTCGTCAGTGGTTTAGTTAAGGTGCAACTGCTATGAAAAGTAATATCTGCATAGGCATTTCTGTCAGTAGATATTCTATATGCTTCTAGGTATCATTTAAATGTCATTAAACTTCAGGTTAACAGTCAAAGTGTAACTAGATATATATTGATTTCTTCTACTCCACAGCACTTTTGGAATTCCACTGACCTAAGTTTCTTTCTGTAAAAGCAGGCAAAAAAGTAGGGAATGGATTTCCTGCTTTGCCTGTGACCTAAGTGAGCTCCCCACATTAACACTGTAGGAAGGAACAAAGGAGGGCTCGATGCTGCCACGTCCTTCTGGGGAGCCAGGAAGGGAGTGTTTTTTGCAGAGCCTGCCCTTTTTACTTCTCTTAAAAGGAGAAAGGGCTGCAAATGAGTAAGGGCAACAAATTTGTGTTAATTATAAACAATGCTTTAAGCCTGCCTAGAGAGTGGGAAAAATCTATGGAACTTCCCTGCTTATATTTTGCTTATGAAATGTGGTGTGTCCACAAAATAATGTGTATAAGCATAAAATTGTAGAGCACAATACCTATTGCTTAATATTTTAATTTTGATCTGTCAAGTTCCTGTTGTTCTTCACAGTGGTTTTCATTGTTTTAGCACTGTATTTTCTTTTTGTCTTTCCAAGGTGTTTCAACCTGTTACAGAGTTTGATCTTTTGCAGGTTATTCTCTGTTTAAGAACCTGAGGTCACAAAACTTCACCAACAGGTTACTGCTAGTGAGTGCATTACTTTAAATGTCAGTATAAACTAGCAAAAAATATATATTTTAAAAAAAATCTAAAGAGACAGTTTTGTTTAAATTAGTGTGAAGTAATAATTCAGATTACAACATTCTTCTTTTCTGTTGAATTTGGGTAGCTATAACTGGCAATAATCCATTGTATTTGTGAAGCTCTTGTTCTTAACTATTTACTTAGAAAAATAATTCTAAGTAGCATTTTTCAAAAATATGTGCAGGAATACATGTTTATCTCTGACTTATAATTTAAAATATGACCTTATATATAATATTCTGAAATGATGCTGCTACTCTATCCTTCTTTAACAAGGAATTACTTTCTTCAAGGAATTATTTTATCTTTTTGCAGATTTTTCTTTGTTTCTGATCTTCCTGACTCAAACTGTCCTTGAATTTGAGGGAATTTAACCTAAACATTAACTAGCTCTTCAACATTTTGTTTTTAATTTTTTAAAAAATTTATTTTCCTTGCTCATCTCAGGTTGCAGAAGCTCTTTTGAGGATGCAAAGCTTCTTACAAGAGATGGTTCAGAAATCATTTAGGGCCAAAGACTCCACTTGGGGTTTTGAGTGAATATTCACATAAAATGTGCTGGTGTGCACAAAATAAAATCCAGTTCTCCTGGGTGTTTGTAATCGCCTTGTGAAGCTGAATCCAGCAGTTACACTAGTCAGCATGAACATCATAAAACAGTGCAAATACAGAAGCAAGTTATTGAGTAAATTAAATAGCAGTGTTTGTATCTCTGAGGAGCACTGCAAATAGATTATAGTTTATTTGTCTCTATTCTGTAATCCAAGAAATAAGCCAATATGTGTTACAAGGATTGTCATAGATTCAGAATTGTAGGATTGTCTGAGCATAGTTCTTTCTCCACTCTGTACTATAAACAGGATTAATAGGGGTCTTGAGAACATCTGTATCTTCATTCTGGAAAACTGTCATCTGAGATTGACTTGTCAGGATATTTCTTTTTCTTCAGTAATTGTCATCAAATTTTTCCTGTACATGACCAAATATATCTACTTTATCTGATCTTGTGGGTGAAAGATTAATAAAGATGAACTGAGAACTTGAAACACTTCCATTGCAGTCTAGCTTTTAAAACCCACTGATTCTTCTCTGTATTTCATTTTTGGTTGAGTGCAAGCCCTTTAGAACAAGATAAAAGCAGGTAGAGTTGTTTGGGGATTTTTTAACTTCTTCTATGCCTTAGATAGATACGATCAGAACTGAACTTGAAAATGAGCACCACTGAAGTTCCAATTGCATGGTCCACTAAAACAAAGCTAAATGGTATTAATATACTTTACATTACTAGACATGTATTATTAGTAGATTTATCTTACAAGATTTTCAACATTAAGATCATACAGGGAAAGTTAACACTGCAACTTCTTTAATCTGCTAAAACAGAAGATACATATGAATTATGTATCATTTTCAGACAGAATATTAGAGGGCTTTTTTTTTTAATGGTTTTCTGGAATAATCCTTGTAATGCCTATAAAAACCTAGAGAAAATGGAAAATATAAAGGTTTTTTGTTTTGGTTTGGGGTTTTTTTGTTTGTTTGTTTACTTTAAAGCTGTAAGTAGTTTTTTAATTGTGCATATTTAAGTGTTAATCTGTGCCTAGGAACTGTCACTTTGTGTTGAATTGGAGGAATTCCTGCCACACCATTTACCTCCTTGGTCCTATTTTGCCTCTTATTCTGCTCCTTTATCTGTTAAGAGCACTGCTGTGATGTGTGCTGGGGAGCTGCTCTGGCTTTGAAGATCTTCTTAAAGTTTGCTGCTGCTGGTTCATAATATGGGCACTGAAACAATTGTACACACCCCTGGCTGACTTCATATGTCATCAAACCGAAGCCAGAATGTGACTTTTCACGATTTTAAACCAATATGGAAGAATGAATCAGAGATATATATTGTTTTATGAAAAGCAAGCTGTGCCACAGATAGCGTATGCAATTTTATTTCATGTCATCCACCAAGTCTATACAGACAGCACGTGATTCTGAGTCATTGCAATATCCCCTACGTGCTATAAACAAAATAGTTGTCATCCTAAACCTGTCACTTTCAGTGTTTTCTTAGAGATTTTCTATTTCCATTCCATTCCTTGTAGAGTATTATAGGGCTTTTATTATTTTTAATAACAATAAATCTCATTATTTTGAGTAAACAGAACTCTGAACTTGTTCATAATCAGAACAACATTGACATATATTACCTGATGTATACTCTGCCTGCTGCAAACATATTTCACATAAGGCAAGACCCTTATTTTACTCTATGTAGTCTCGATCATCACTGAAAGGAAGGAAATCTGTATCAGTGTTTCATTTATGTGTTTGTTGCTTGTTTTGTCTCTGGCAGCCATCACCATCATAGCAAACTAAGGTTTCTTTCATGAGAGAGCAAGCCATAAGACCAATCCATGAACTCTTGAGTGTGCTAGAAGTTCCTTATTTCTTGAAGTGGTTAACAGAATCCATAATTTATATGGGAGGTGCTCTGTGCCTTTTGTGCTGCTGTGACTTGGTGGTCCCACTCCAGAGTGGGATGCCCCTGCTTGTTGCCTGCCTGGATCCTTTTTGCAGGAGGGAGAGAATTTTTTTTTCCAATTAAGCTGATAACAAATTCCATAATGTCTTTGGCACCTGAATTCAAACTGTTCTATATCAGTTTTAAAAGCCACCTCTGTCAAACCTTAGCTCGTCAGTTTGAATTGTGTTCCCACCTGCACGGGCACACAGACACGTATGCATGAGCTTCCCTCCGGATTCCGGTTCAAGAGCATCATATGGTTAATGGTCTGGGAAATGTGTTTTCTGGGAGCAGCAAACAGGTACATTTCACACACCGACTTGCAGGTATAGGATTCATGAAGTAGTTTTGCCCTAAGAGATTAAAAAAGGAAAGTTCAAGTATATGTGTGATACTTAATATTTTGGATCATGCAGTAATTCTGAACAAGAGAGCAATTGCTTCAAGCAGTTCTGCTGACCTCCATTTGATTAATACTTCTACATATATTAGGAAAATAAAAAATATCAGCAATAAATTTGTTGTAGAAATATTTTATCATATCAGGTTTCAATGACTGATTTGGCAGAAAGATATAAAGTTTAAATAAGAATTGCAGTATTTATTTTTTGCAGTCCTTAGCAATAGCTTATTATCCAATTTAAGACTTGGATAACATGGTTGAAGCAGTTTGTGGTCAATTGTTTTGCGTGGCTGATGTTTCTGAGTGTTTCCAATCTTTTTAGCACTGATTATTTCCACACACACACACCCATCCCTTTATGGTGGGAAGTACTTAGTTCTGAAATTTAATGAAGGTAGAAGTTGCTAACCAGAACTTTTTCTATCAATACCTCAAATAGAATCCAAAATTAAATGCTAAAGTATTGAAGATGCTGGTTTGAATTCAGCATGCATGGCAAAGAATAAATTGTGCAGAAACTGAAATTTATGATTATTGGATTCTTTTAAAATAAGCTTATTTCTAAAGCACTGAGAACTATTTATTATTTTTCTTGTAAACCGTAGGACTGCTGTCAGCCCTTTTGAATATCCAGCACCATGGTTACATGGATGGGCAGTGTTTTGTGTCCTGTGGCCAAACTGTGCTGAGAGTGAAGAGTTTCAGTTCAGTAGTGAGAAGAGCATTTACTAACACAGGAAAACCTGAGAATGATCTTGTCCTTTCTTCCCTGTTACATTCCATTGTTACCAGAACATAAAAATGTGTTTTAGCTATTTGTGATATATGGAAGAATTGCTCTTTCCTTTTTATGACTTAGTGGTTACATAATTGTAGGATACATAAAAAGGAAGAATTTTACTTTGTGTCAATTGGTGTTGAAGTGTTGTGTAATTTTGCTACACTTTGGTCACTTACATGTCATTTTAAGTATTAGGCACTACAACAAGCTAAGTGAAAAGGGGGGTTCAAAATGAGGAGAGAATTGTGAAATTTTTTTTGTTGATTTTTTTTTTTTTATTCTTTCTGTTTTTATTAAATATTCTCAGAAGGGAGTAGGGAAATTAATGAGATGGTTTTGCATCAGTGTGTCAAAGCAGTTTTGCTTTTACACAAGAAATGTGTTGCTTTTCATTCTATGTATCTTAAAAAGAAACAAGACTGACAGTATTTTTAAAGTACATTAAGTAGGCATTAAGACAAGAGTGATTTGCACTAAGAGACAGGGATGTGATGTTTTTTTTCTCTTTCATAGTGGTTAAGCACATTTCCTTGTGAGGGAGGGAAAGAGATGACAGCAAGTTCTAGAGGTTTGTTTTTTGTTTTTTTTTTCCCTCCGATCAGATATAGAATTTCTAATTTTATTTTTAAGGACAACAGAAATCTGTTTAAAAGTACAGTCTTAAGTAATATATACACAGATTTGCATCCACTCCCTTGATAAAATCGGACGTAAACAGAATACAGCAAATATACTTGGTAAAAAAGCCCAGTATTTCTCTAGTTGTGTGGGTTTTTGTATGTACCAGTGGATGTATGGTCTTGTTAACTTTGGGGAGTTTATCACAGGTGGTGTGATACCTTTGTTTTTTTCCTAAAAGTTTGTGTACTCCTCATGCCATGAGAACATGAATTATTTTTTTTAAGTGTTTTTAAAGTGTTTTTTTTTTAACCCATCACCTATGCTAAGAAAAAAATGACACTGTTTTCCAGATGCTTTCTGAGACTCTCAGTTCTTTGTTTCCCTTCTAGGTGATCCTCACTGCCCTTCAGTTCTGTATTTTCCATAAACGTCCATAAACCTTTTACAGGCACAGCCATATTTCTCACTGATACCTCAAATGAGTTCACAGTTGTACAGTCCCTTGTCCATTTGTGCTCGTGCATCCTGAAATGCAAGCTGGCACGACGCTGTTGTCATTGGCAGAGCAGTTCATCTTCTCGTGCTTCACTGCCTGTAAAGCTGCTTTGAAAGCCCTTCCTCGTGGCTGTTGTTAAAATCCCTCATTGCAGAATTTCGAAGTGCTTTTTTTCCAGAGGAGAAGCAGATGTTTTCCTCTTTCTCCATACTTCTACCAGTGTCTAGTGAAGCAAAGTGCTTCAAAACTGACATATGTTCCACACTGTAATTCTAGTGGGTAATTCATAGACTTGAATAAAGACATAGCAGGAAGCTCTTGTTACAAATTCTACTCTACAGGATTTTGCTCCAGGTTGTGCTCTTCTCTTGAGTAACATTTTTCTGTGTCAGTTACTTTTTTCTTACTCCTGCTCATATTTTTTTACCTTCTGCATCTCAAGATGCTCTCCAAGCCTAAAGCTATGATTGTCTTCTCATTAATAAAACTCAGTCTTCATTTCAAACACCATAGGGTGTTCAGCACCATTTTTGTTAGAGGACGAGGTCTCTATTTGACTTCATATGCAGAAAACCAGGTATCTGACCTTCAAAGTCCAAGCACTGAGCAAATGGGGGTGAGGGGGAGCATTTCCAGAGTTTCCTGTTCCTAAGTGCTTGCAGAACAGCATCAGTTTTTATGGTCAGTATTCTAACTGCATCCATTTACAGCAAGGAATAAGAGACCTAAGCAGTTTATTTGTCTTCCTTTGTTCAAAGAGAAAATTTAAAAAGGAAAAAAAAAAATCACTGACTTTGTGAGGTGTAGCAGATGGATACATTTTATATCAGAGATTAAATCTGATGTGAAGGCTTAATTGAAGGCTTCTTTTTGAGTTAGAGGAGTTATGTCTGTCTTAAAAGTGTTGCTCAGGAACAGTATTGTATGCAGCTGTACCTGAAGATTAAATCAAGTGGCTGCTGCATGGCAAAATTATGATTACCAGCAGTGATGTGAGTTTAGTACTTGGAAGCAGTGGAGTCTCCCTGTTGTAGGCACTGCACAGTCCCCTTCAGTCTGGATAGACATAAGTCAGAAAAACCACAGATAAACTGATTTTGCAGGGAAGTACAAAGAAGTCCTTGTGACTAACTGCGTGAGAACCAGTGGAAGCTAACAGCTGTTGAATGTGATCTGCAAAGTTGGGGGGAAAGCTGTGTACAAGTTTAAAGCTCAAATAATATAATTGTCTGTGACATGTCAGTTTATACATCTTTAGTTTTGCCGTGGTTAATACAAGATCAAGTGCTGGCAAAGGCATTTATGCTGGGAATGCTGAAATGGAAGAATGCTTCTTTCAAGGAAATGCATTGAACTAACTGTTCACTTCAGGCAATTGAATGACAGAACCATCTTATTTGGCCAAATGCATGTTAGTCGGTCTTTTATGCTGTCTTTTATTCCCATCATGTGCTGTGAGGTCCTGCTTGGAGTGTCTATTCTCAGCATAAAACTGTTTGTCAAATTTCTATTAAGCTTAAGGTGAAAAACTAATGAGCCATTCACTTCAGATATTTCAAAACTAATATGCTCTATTATTAATGCAGCAGAAAGTCAAAGATGTGGGTATGTACAATTAGGGTTCAGTGTTCAGTCAGACTACTTTTTTTTCCTCTGTATTTTGGGCAGAACATCATTAAAATGGTGTTTTAGGTCATAGAATGATTTGGTTTGATGAAGTCTATCAGTAAACTACTTTTTAAGGAGTTTTAGTTGTTAACTTTTTGTTTTATCAGATACTGGAAGAGCGTGACTTTAATAAATAGATAATGATGAAATACAATATTCTGTCCAATCTTCCTTTGAATCTGGGATTTAAACAAAAATTAACAAAAAAACTGTTTCTTTTAGCATAAAAGTTTTTAGAGAAACATAAATAAAAGCCTATTTGCATAATACTGAAGAACCTGTGGGTGAAACAATATGCTTTTAACTAGAGAGGTGAAATTGTGACTCTCATTTCTTTTGCTCTGATTTTTCAATCTTCACAAAAGTCGCTGAAACAGCGATAAAATTGTACTTCAACCTAGAATTGAGGGGAATATGGAGCAGCAATTCTCCCAGTAGAAGCTTTTCAGAAACCTCTGAACATGTTACAAATACCATGAATTTTGGGGATGGATCACTGTGAAATGCTGGGTTACAAGTGTGTGTCTCAGACTGAGCAGTGGAAACTGGTGCTCAAGGTTTGTGCTTGCTTTGAAAAAGAAAACATAAAACTCAGTCACTGCAGAAGGAGAAATGCAGGCCTTGCTTTCTGTGCAGAAACTTTCTAAAGACTGCCTCTTTTTGTGATCCTAAAATTAATAATTGATTACCATATTTTTCTTCTTGCTTTACAGTAAGTTCTCTAGAGACTTTCTAAAATTAATCGTGGTTCTAGGCCTGGCATGGTTAGATTGTTAGACTTGCAGAGAAGAAGGAATTCTGTTTCTTGGAAGAGTTTCATGCTATAAAACTAGATTTCATTACAAGCAAAATGTCAAATTTAAATTATCCTCAAAGCATTTGTTATTCCCACAGATCCTGAAAGCACTCTGTGCTCCAAAGAGTTTGGCATCCAGCAGAGAAAGTGCCAGCAAGAATCTCGAAGTTCTGTGGATGTTTTGGTTTCTTTTATGAAGTTGCACTGCCCTGTTTCACAGTCAGTGCAGCATCAAGCCCATGGGTATTTAAAAACTGAATGATTGGGCTTTAACCAGCAGCCCTGGAAATCTCCAGATTTTAAAGTGTGCACTGGAGAAATTGGTCTTGAATCTCTCACTTTTGAAACCTGATCATGATGCAGCTGGCTTTCCTCAGTCTCCTTAATAGGCTGCTCTCATGGCAACTATTAAATGTCTGGCAGAGGGAAAGTAAATCTAAATTTTCTGTTTCTCTTTTTTTAAAAGCATTTTTTAATATTAATTATAATAATGTTGTGGGGTTTTTTTCTTCCTTAATACTTCAAGAAGTTCAGTTACGAGAGAATTCTATAGGAATCAGGCTTGGAAAAGATGTCAAGAGTCATCTAATGTAGCACCTTCCCTCAGGGAGGGCATCAGCCATATCTGTGTCGTTCCTGACAGATGTTTGCTTACTCTTTTCCTTAAAGATTTCAGTTTTAGAGGTTTTACCACCTGACTAGGCAGGTCTTTATGAATTTCTTCTATTAGAAAGGTTTTTTTGCAGGTAAGTCTGCCCAGATACCTTAAATCTGCCTTTCTATAATATTTATTTTCTTTTTGTTACATACTTCATTCCATCTTCTATTGTGAAAGGATGAATTTTTAAGCATGGTAGGGTTTTCTCCTGTAGGTTGTTCTCAAAAGAGCCTGTCAGAACTCATTCAGGTATGAAGATCAAGTTCTGAGTAACTGGAGGAGGGAGAGACCCTTCTCATCTGAAGCATTTTGAGCCTCATTGCTCCTCTAATAATCTGCAGATTGACAAACCCTAGACAGAAAATAATGTCTCAATTGCCCATCTCTGATGCACATTTTAGGTTTCTTTTTGATTCCAGAAACTTACTCTCAGAGCTTGAGCAAATTTGATTTTACCATCAGTTTGCTCAAGTGACAACTTTGAGAGATTCTGAACCCAGTCCGACTTTGATAAGACAAACCTTTTTCTAAATTTTCATGTTTTGGATCAGTTTCACCTTTTCACTTAAATTTTTGTCTGATCCTTTCAGTATGAACACTGATAACCTTGCCACTGTGTATTAAAGCTGAACCATGCCTTTTGTTTTTCCATAATTAAATGATACAGCTTTGGTCAATTTTTTCATTATGATCAAGGGCATTACTTTCAGAAGCCTCAGCAGTTTCTAGCATAAAAAGAATGAAAAATGGAGGATGTGACTGGAATTTTTTTTTTTTGATATTACAGTTCAGCAACAGCCCTGATAGTAGTTTTATAGAAATTTATTAGAACCTGTGCTGCTGATTTCTGATAGCTGCCTCCCTTTTGTGATTGCAGTCACGCAGAATGTAAAGGATGCCTTTGGATAGTAAAGAACTCCATGTCGACAGAAAATATGGTGTTTGTTTCAAAGAGGTCTCAGAGGGAGGCCTTGTATTCTGAATCTCAGTTGAAAGCCTGAAAATGATTCAGTAGGGGCAGGTATATTGGAAGGCTTTGAGAATGTTGCAGGTTGTTCTAGAGCTGTGTCCTGCCCCGGGCTATCAACCTCCGCTCCTTTTCCTTGGTGGGCTTTTCATCTGCAAGAGTGTTCTTGCTTTCCATGGGAGGAGATGATGCCTATATTAGGCCAGATGAAAAAGCTGAGAAAAACAGGTGTTTTGTCCTGAAGTGCTTGAGAGCATTTCCACGTGCAGAATTAGCCTGTTTTCTTTTTCCAGTTCTGTCAGTTCGTCTCCCAAAATATCTCATTGTCTCATCAGAAACCTTTCCGTGATTAAATGTTGGACAAGCATGTGTGTGGAAACTCACATTTTTTTTTTTGGTTACAGGGATACTTTAGTATTTGTGTGAATCTGCTGATATTGACAGGTTTGTGCTATTGCTTCTTAAGCTCTTTAAGCTGTAAATGAGGTATTCAGATGCTTTCTGATCCATACGTTACTCAACTTTATATATATATATATGTATGTATGTATGTTTTGTACCCTCTAATTCCAGACCTCCTTCAGCTGAGCCTTCAGCTTCCCATCACCGAAACACCCCTGTATTTATAAAATAAATTAAGAGTCACCTTAGCTTAGTCACCAACTTTGAGGCAGTGAGGTGACCAGATTGTGGTCTTTGGTGTATATTAAAATTTTCAGACTTTCTGGTATATGCAGGGGAGCAGATGTCATCAAGTTGCCAGTATATTATCAACATGCCTCATTTGTGGTGTGTTTCTTGTCAAAGTTCTCACAAAAAAAGGCTTGTTTGCATGATAGCACTAAAACTGTTTAAGGAGCGAGCTAAGTAGCACAACTTCTCTAGGCAAAACAAAGCCTTATCAGTAGTAACATTGTTCAATGCAGGCAGGTATTTGCACATGATTTCAGGCTATTTAAATGTCTGCTCTTCCGTGTAAGGTTCTGTTCAGTTTTTGCTTGAATTTGAAAGTTATTGCTATTGTATTTTTCAATGATTCCTTTAAGTACACACCAATTGAATTTGATGTATTTAAGTCACATACCATCTAATATCTGCATGGACTTTTTGTCAACTTCTTTCTTGTGAACTGTTGCCCAAATACTCTCATATGTACATGCAATTTTGTGGTACATGTTCTTGAAGGGACTTTTTTTTTAAATAAAGTAAGTACAGCATAGCAGCTGCCTATCTAAATTGATTGGTTTAACCTGTATTATCGATATTTGCATTTTTATTTTGGTTTACGATGGAGAGAAACCTGATTTTCATTTACAAAATTGCTCTACTCTTTCTGTCATTTAAGATGGAAGCTACAGGCAAAACCGACTGAACCTCACAACACTGTTAGTACAACCAATTTCTGCAGTGCTTGCCAGAAAACTTCTTTCTTTACCTGAGGACAGTGTCCAAAAAGATAGGTGTATACCCCCCCAGCTGCCAGCTACAGGTAAGGCTTTTAAATTACGCTTTCCCCTCTAACTATGGAATGTTCCTCAAGGACTCCAAACCATTTTCTATAACTGTATACAACTAAGAGGTTTAGCTGATCGTATGTTTTGCGTAGTTACTTTCTAGAAGACACTATGAACAGTCTAAAAATTATGCTCCTAAAATCTGACAGATGAAAGCTTTGGTTTGAAAAAATAAATAATTCCCTTAGAATAAGGCATTAAGCACTAATTCTTAATATTGACTTAAAACCTCCTCTGTATAAATACCATCACTAGGTGGGTTTTGTTAATACTGCAGAATAGTTTGTTAGGCCTTATTGTACTACTAAGAACATGATTTTAAAGTTAAGGCACCAGTAACAGTATTATTCTCTGGGTTTTTTCCTGTCTTTGGCATAATAATACTGTAATTCTAAACAGTGATACATCTCTGTGTTCCTTAATTTGTATCTGGTATGGAATAAACAATGTATTGTTATCTGAACCTTCAGGCACCTTTTCCTCCAAGTTTCATCAGGAAAATGGTCATCATGATAAGAACAAAGGACCCTGAGCAGACCCAGATGTAATGAAAGAGCACATTCAGAGTATCTATTTAGAAATAATGCCATTAGCAAAGTCACACAGATTAGTGCTTGATCAAACTTCTGGCTGGTGTGGGGAGGGGGAAATAAGAATACAGCCTTCCAGCAAAGATGCTGCACAGTGTTTCAATGAAGGAACAGCTTCCAGAGAGTGTTCTAGATGGGATTCATGTTTAAACAGTAATTCCGTCTTCATTTTTTGTTTTGTACCTGTCTTCACCAGAAAAAGTAAAAAAAAAAAAAAAAAAGGCAGGAAAAAGTGGTGTGGTTTTTTATAATGCCTATTTAAATGAAATGATTTGAAGTTGTGGTCTTGGAAGGGGGGAAGCAAATTAAGTTAGCCACTGTATCCTGTGCTACACACGGTGACGATAACAGCAAAAGCTAATTTTAAGGCAGCCAATGTACTGTCACATATGTGCTGTATCGCTTGTTTATTGCTTTTGGAAAGTTATTGTGGAATCAGAGTACAACACAACAAGTCATATAAAAGGTTGATTAATTTTATGACTTGTGTTAGCATTTGTAGTTATACATACTAAACAGGAAGGCAGAAGACCTCATGTTTCATGGCTAAAGCTGCTGTGCTTAGGCAGGACTATTGCTCTCCAAGCATGGCCGACCGGATATTTTAAAGATGAACTGGTCATCCCCACAACCAGTAGAAAAGGGAAAAAGGTAATTTTGAAAGGAACAAGTGCATAACCGTTGCAGGTAGGATGTGTGAAGCTTGCCAGTATTGTTGTAACTTTAAACAGCTGAAATGCCTGAAGGAAAGCATGAGTTTGGGTTGGCAAATGACACTCATTTTAGAAGGATAAAAGGCTTTACGGTGTCTGTTTCTCAGAAAGCTTTCTGTGGAGGCTGCAGGACAGAATCACCTAAAGGGCAGCTTATTCTACTTTTTCAGTGACAGGTGTGGCTTGTTTGTTTTATATCACTGAGAAGACAGGTATTCTGTGAGGTGTAAAATTTCTGGAAAGAAAGAATATTCCAAGCTAGCAGTCCAGTGAGAGCCAGTCTGTGCCGTACTTACTCTTGTGTGAACACAACAGCTTGTGTCTGATTTCATGTGATGCCTCTGAACCACAGTAATTTATGTGGGTTTTTTTTTTAACAACTCTTAATTTATTGAGAAAATAGGGGCTATAAGAAGAAGTCTTGTATAATTCTGTAACGTATTATGATATATTTTGCATTGAAGTACTGGTGAAACTATTGATGTGCTGGAGCATACAGTGTGCTGAAGTGTTCAGTAGCAGCCTTAATGAAAGAGAAGGCTGGTCTTATGATAAGAAATTGTGTATAGCTATTTAATAATAGTAATAGCTAAAAGATAACACTGAAGAGAGCAGTGCATTTGAAAACAGTGAAAGTTGAATTTGCGGTCTTCCTGTTGTTTTGAAGAAGTTTAAGAGATTTCACTTCTGATGTAGAACTAACTCACCACTCATGTGTCAAAAGTGGTGAATGAGCAATTGAGATGATTGGTTGGCTTAAAATTTGTTAGAATAAAATTATCATCATTCTCTCATCAGTATGTTTCAAAAAGCTGAAGACTAGAATCATCAGTAATGATTAAACATTTATATATAGTTTTCTCATATTGCCTCTTTTTCCCCTTAGCCTTGCAGTTTTCAAGAGGCAAAATGTGACAGAGGGAGTGAGAGGATATGGAAACAAATATCTGAGGCAGAACAACTGCTCAGAACCTACAAAGCAAATAGTGGGAATCGAAGTTAGCTATTAGTTTTGTATTAGGTGGAGTTAGTAATTAGATTTGCTTTTTATTTAGCATGGTACATTGTTGTTAATCCTCATTAAGCTGAAATTCTGTGCTCCCATGAACTTTTCTCCAAAACAGGCAATTAGAAGGAATTTAAGAGTGAAGCTTTATAGAGAAGCTGTGAAGTTTTGAAGCTTTCTTTTTTTAATAGGATAGTACCAGGATATTTGTTAGAGCATTGTGAAGGTGGTTGTAAGACAAAAGCACTCCTATAAACATAAATGAGAGTCCTGATGAGTTGCAGTGGAACTGTCCTTGTTGAGTTACCTGCTGTTTGGTGAATTTGAGTCAGGTGAAAATCATTCTTTTTCAATTAATCTCTTGACTATTTAATGTAAATCTATCTAGTGGGATTTAATTTTAAAAATCTTTTTTTTTGCCACTAATGACTATATACTTTGTTGTTAAATGGAAAACCTGAAAGTCTGATAAACATGAGTGATATGTGTGTAATTTTCCTCTTTGGTTTTAAGTGTCAGTTTTCATACTTATCTCATTTGTATCTGAGAAGATAGAAGATGAAAAAGATCTAGGATTTCACTATTGTTCGATGTCCAGGTGTCTGTGGCATCATCCTGTTCTGTTCTTCTCCACATTTATGTTGTTGGTCGCTCTTGGACATAAGGACTAGGTGACCAGCTGGTGACACCTGTGCAATCAAACCCAAATGACAGGAGGTATAATGCAGGCAGTGCATTGATCTCACTTAAGGGAGCACTCATGCAGTGATCTCATGTAAAGTCTTCTAAGATTCTCTAGCTAACTGATGTTTAAATTCAACCCTCTTTCTCTCTTCGTATAGATCAACCAAGATTATTAAGGGTATGTTTTTTTCAGAAAATATCAATAGGTTAACATACAGAAGATCCCATTTCTTTTGAGCTCTTCATCCCTTTGCTGTGACCTAGTAATTTCTCTTTATATTTTAAAAAATAGTAAAGCCAATGCATGAACAGTTTAAGTAACTGGAATGTTATCAAACACTGTGTGAATAATAGAGCCAGGTATACAAAGACTCACAGCATTCTGCTGCAAGCAGTAATATTACTCAGATCTAAATGCTCTTTAGGTAGAATCTTTTGTAACCTTTTTTAGCCTAAAAAATATAGGCATTGATCAATAGTGAATTATCACAGTGACTGCAATGTAAGACTGCATTTTAGGCTGCAAACAAATCCACCTCCTCTACTAAAAAAGGTGAGTGGATCAGATAACCAGAAGTAACTATTACTGAAAAGGCTGGTAGCATAACATAAAGAGGCATTTTTATAGTACTTTGAACACCTATTTTATACAGTTCTACATGTAGATGTTTATTATACTGAGTTTTTAGTCAACTCTGATCATGTGAAATTTGAATCATTGTTTATACAAAAGCAATAATTGGATGAGTTTCCGTATTATACCATCATCATTCAAGACAAAACTCTCTGCCGAGTACTGCACTAGTGCAAATCAAGCCTGTCTTCTTTTCATCAGAGGAAGGACAAGAAAAGATAAAGGCTATGTATCTCCTCCTATTAGGCTGCAGCCTTGTGATGTTGTTATATGTGTTTCTCCTTCGTAGTTTGGTACCTGTCAGAGAAAAGAAAGGGAACCATATTTAATAAACTCCGGCTGTGCCATCATATACTGTGATGCCAATATGCAAACAATCCCATAATTTTTAGGTATTTGGACTATGCTAAATGTGAATCCAAGAAAACAAATGGAGAAAGATGGCAGCATATTGTGTGGGAGTGCATGTTGTTGTACCTACAAAATTGGAAGTCATTGTACATAACAGTAGACTGTAATAATGTTCTGCAGGTATCTCTTTCTGGCATTTCAAAGAAGTACATCTTAAATAGGAAAGTCTAATCTAGTTCAGATATACTGTATATGAAAACTTGCAGACACATATAGCAGTACTCTTGGATTTTCTTTAAATTCTGTTCCCTTTTTAAACAGAAATTCATGAAAAGAATTAAGCATGAATGGTATGAAGCATTTTTTTAGATATGTGCTCTCTATTCCCACCTGACCCCTCAAGAGTTTTTCTAGCAAATTGTAAAAGATTGAGGTTTATTTTCAGAATTCTGTTCTGTGCCATTGTTTTTCCGTGTGATGCTTTGGTTTTGATTGCTGCAAAGCAGGTAAAGGATCTGTCAAAATAGTGTGAAATTCAGCTATACCATATGAAGCAAGCTCAGCTCTCTATGATACTGACTGTGACACATTTATTCTGTATCCCATTTAGGCCATCCCAGTTGAGAGCCTCCTTAAAGGACTTTATTCTAGACATCGCTTATTTTCAGAAGCTCTTCATCTGAGTAGTCTTATTTCTGGATTCCTCATTGTAGGTCAGAAAAGATAATCAAATAGCAAGAAGTTGATTCATTAAACTTTTCAGATGAAGATAGGGCTTGGAGACTAAAGACCTATGAATACCTATTTAAAAAAGGGAACATATCGCTAGTAGGCAAGATAGTTGGTTAATCAAATGGAAATATACTATAGAAAAATATTAGGGATACCAAATTTCACAGAGACTGTATCTAGATAGAGTACTGCTTATACAAAGAAAAAAAAACAAACAAACAAACAAAAGCCCCCAGTCACTAAAAGGCTTCTTGCTACAGGGACTCTAAGAGTTTTGACACATTTCTGCACAAATAATTTTATGATGCAACAATACTGTACCTTGTTGATTTTTGCATATGCAGTTTGGTAGTGTCACACAATATTTTTTCAGAGATTTTTTAAATTGATAAGTATATACTATTTTATATTTATGCACTTTTCTAAGTATGTCATTACATTGCATGTAAGTTCTGATGTAACATAATGCTTATGATGATTACATTTCTTTGTTTAGAGTTCTGTGTTTGAACTTAATTGAAAACTGACAAAACTGACATAAACTATGTAGACAAGATTTTGCACTCAAATTGACATGATGAAACACTGAGAACTAACTGAAATATATTTTTCACAGTTCAGTGATATTTTAAAAGCCCATTAACTAGGCAGTCTAAGATGGCAGTAGTAGTTTGCAATTTGTACTGAGTTATTCTAGAAAATTTCTAGTGAAAATAAAGCATTTGTTTCAAACTACAGTAAAATCTGCTGTTATATATCTTTTAATGTTTACTTTTCATACCTGTGTATTTAACAGGGCATTCAAAAAACTACATACCAGGCCATATTATTTTTTACAGTATACCAATACAATATGGGAAATCTGTGATGTATTTGATAATTGGTTACATGTAAATAACTTACCGTGTTTCCACACTGAGTGCAGTTGGTTCTTATTCTACCATCATGTTCTGTGGTATTTGATATTACTTAAAAACCTCTGCTCTTGGGGCAAGTAACTTTATGAAAACTGTAGCTTTCATTATTAAAGAAATCATTAGCCTTCAGGGGGGTCTGAAAAGCTTGGTGTAGTGTGTGATCAAAAAGTGATTAGAGCCTGGTGTAAGGTTTTTGAGTGACTGGAACAAGAAATCTGTCAAGTGTAGGTTTATCCTGACCATTTAAGCGCAGTTGGTGCCCCCTAAACTATATGGCCATGGATGTTTGATGATGTTTGAAATCTTTAGTTTGATTGTGATTTCAGACTGATGTCTGTTTATTCAGATGTGGTTTATGTTGATTTCAACAGGAAGTATGTTAAAAACTGCATTACTTGAAGTTATTCAGTGTACCTTATTTCTCCAGTCTTCTAAAAGAACTTCTGGTTTTATGATCCAGGAGCTATCGAAAGCTTGAATTAGTTTAGTACTTGATGCTTCTATATTGGACTTAAACATGATGTCAGGAAATTTTTGTAGATGAGTAGCAAAAATCTTGTCAAATTAGTTCAGTTTTGAAATCCAGGTCACTAAAGATGCTTTTTAAAGGCCAGTACTCAAACGAATGTTCAGAAAACTGTCTGATTATAGGTGTTTAGCATGATGAGGATTCAAGAATTTAGCCAACATGATTGAAAATTAAGCTTAAACTTACACTCTGCTGTGTTGGTATGAACTTGAGTTGAGCTTAGATGCAAAAAAAAAAAAAAAAAACAAAAAAAAAGAAAACGTAACTCACAGTGTGTTTTAACTTAACTACTGCAGGTAGGTTTTTTTTCTCATCTGGAGAACTAAAATTGCCAGTCAAATGAATGGGAAATAGCCATGCATTTCTAAACATAACTGTGTAAATGGGAAGGGAGGAGGTAGACATTTGGTATGATAGAATTTACAGATTCCAAATCAAGAACAAAAATAAAAATAACAATAAATGCATTTCTGTTCTTCTATATCAGAAGTAGATTTCAGCTTACATAAACTCAAAATGTATCCTGAATAATGTCAGGCTAAAGTCTCTTCATAGTTTTCCAGAGAATACAGAAAAGAAAAGAGAGCTGTCAAGATCATTAAGTTATAGCATAAGGAAGAGAGGTTTGTTGTCAGAGCTGTGTAAAAGGGATTAAATTTTGCTTCTGCTGTGTACTCCAAAGAATACTTTCAGCCTTTTCATCTCGTGTACTAAGCCTTTAAGCCCAAGTCACTTGAAGCTGACTACTGTGTTACATGACTATTAACTTGAATATCTGATTCTAGAATATGTCTATTGCCAGAAATTAATTTTCTATTTCTTCATTGTTGGTTGAGGATTAGACAGCTGATGTTGATTCAGAAAAAACAGCAAAGTTGGTTGTCTTGAAAAGGTTTAATCTCCTTTTTGTCTGAAATGGGACCTAAAGAAACAAATATCTAAAGTGTTGAAAGAAAAGGAAATTAATTTTGAATTTAAAACCTTTTTTTAAGAAGAGTGAATTTGCTCTAGAATGGTTGTAGGTGAGAAACAGCAGCAAGAAGTACCTTACGCAGTTTAGATTAAATTTCAGCTGCTTAGTCAACATGGATGGCTTGAGCTCTTTTCCCATTGTTTTAAAAGACCTTTTGGGAACACTTTGGATTTATTTTTTTTTTTAATGAAATGCTTCTTAAACATTCTAAAATAATATATGTGGATTCATAGAACAAACAAGTTTCGTCATTACAGGGTATTAACAAACCTTAGAGCAACTTATGACAAAGTGACAAATCAAAATATTAACTTGCTGTGATTGACTATTATGAGGTCAGGTGCTGTGGTTTATTTTTAATTAACTTGCTCGACTTGCATTTTCTTTCCTGTTGCATTCAAGCAAAACCACAATTGTTGTATAAGAGACACATATATTGATAACAGAGAAGGTTTGGCCTGAGTAGAAAATAGAATAAATACTGCTGGTACATTTTTATTTTTTTTAAAAACCAAAGATCCTACCAGTTGGTTTGCTTTTTTCCAAATGTAAATGAACACCGGTGAATAAAGATATATTAGATTTTATTTTAGAAGAATTTTCAAGCAAATTTACCATATGAACTACCAGCAGTTGAACTTTGGAGAACAGTATTGTAGCGATGTATTGGTTTTATTTTACATGTTGGAGTCAACTCCCCACCTGCATGTTTCTAACATCTCAGGAAACGAAGCCAGGAGACAAACTATTAGGAATAGATCTGTGGGAGGATAATAGCCTGGGAGATCGAGAGCAGAATGACCTGTGGGGTATTTTAATTTTGGTCTGTGACAGTTGGGGTATGGACACGGCAGGAATTCTGCCCCAGAGATGCCTTCAAACACAGGTCTGTCATGGGGGTGGTGGATATTCGGGGGGGAGGGAACCTCCCTGAGGGTCTGGGGTGACACAGGGGTTATTGTCACACAGTTGCTACCTTTTAAGTTAGAGCAGCTTAAGACATTTTCATTTTTCTCAGATGGAAGTTACACCCTTTCAGATGAGATGAATGTTAATGCAGTCTATTATAATACAAACAAAACTGCAGGAGTTTGTGTGGTTTCTTGTCCCACTGCAGGGCAGAGGACAACTACTTTTTTTTGAGGTATTTTAACTCAGACACTTGCTTTTTTCTGTGCCACAGTCTCAACTGGCATAGCAGTACTGGCAAGTCCTTTACATTTTACTGGGTTTTGAAATTGTTCTGCCTTTGTACTTACACCATTCCCTCAGCTGATAACAGCTAAGCCAAAAGAACTGGCTTCTGTTGGGATAAATTCAGAAGTGTATCACCGAAGGCTGTGCTGGCCAAATGGGTGCAATGGAGAGGTCTGACTGTTCCCATCTGGTTTGGCATAGGGGTGTTTCTTCAGAAAAAAAGTGTAATAGAAACCAGGTACAATTTTGTGACTGTTACTGATTGATCTGGGTGAGAAAAACCTATAAAGATTAATACAAATTTCATTATCACAGAATTATGTGAATGCTACTCTTTTGTTTTCTTTTTCTACTGTATTTTCTGCAGCATTTATTGAGCAAATTCAATGATCTTTTAACTCAACAAGTAGAGATCTCTTTTGAGATTGCAGCTTTGAACCACACTGCTAATTTGGGTCTAAAAAACATAGTGTAATATATCTTTTTTTTAATCTCTGGTTCCTCTTCAGTATCTTTTTTAGTATCTTTTTTTTTTTTTACTTTTTTAATTCATGAGTGTGAAATTTTTGTCTGTGGTCTGTAGATTTCTTGGCTGGATAAATAAGTTGAACTCTTTTTTTTTTAATCTTTTAACAGGAAAAAAAATAATCAGTCTGAATATTCAGTCAGTCACAACTTATAAGACAATTTCTAACGTTATTGGATATTTAAGAGGAGCTGTATTTCCTGGTAAGTACCCCTTTATCATTTTTATCAATTTCTTATTTCATGATGGCTGAGGGTCACAGGTGGGATCAGGATTCTGTTTTGCCAGATAATGCAGTGGAAGGAGAAATCCTTTATTGTAGCAATTTTGTGATTTGATTTATGACAGAACATAAGGGTTAAAGAGAGAATGAGCTCAAGGGGTTGTAGTTACAATAAGCATATTTTTACATGAGTATCAGGCATTACACAGAGACCATGGAGAGTACTAGTAGTTTATACCAAGTAACTATGTTATGGTTTTAATTTTAATATGGTTTTAACACTTGCTGCAGCCTTACTTTGTGTTGCAGTCATGCCTTAAGCTAGTTTTATACAATTCTATGAATAATAATTACTGTTCTCTATGTCTAATAATTAAACAATAAGATTCTAAGTGCAACTGGGACATAAAGCACAAACTCCCTCCCTCCTTTGATGCTGTGCATGGATAATATGATAATCAGGATATTGTAAGAACAAAGATCCTATGAAGATATCATAAAAAAGAGATTATTCTTTCTGTAAGTGAAAAGGTGAAGGGTTTCTGCAACACGAATGAACACTGTTGCTGGTTACTTACATAGTGCAAAGCATTGTAGACTTGCAGATGATCATCATCAAAACATCATCACGCTTTCCTCAATACTCTTTTATCAGGTTCAGAGGAAAGGATGCAAATTTAATTACAGTCACTCAGGAGGTGGGCCAGTCATTTCGCATTTGAAGTGATGGAATGAAGGAGGTGGAGAAAGCTTTTACTCTAGTTAGTGAAATAACAACTCAGTTCTGTGTGTGCTGAGTCCTTCTCACCAGAATACTGTGAATTCACCAGTGAATGATTCTCACCAGATTATTTTTTTTTAAACAATATAGAAAACAATTAGCAGAGTGAATTTAATTTCAATAAAGGATTTAATTTCCTTCATGAATTTGAAGTTACCAGCCTGCTATTGCTAATGTTTTGGAAATAGCTGCTATGGAATTTGAAGGGCAGAAACTGCCATGTTTAGGCATTCTGTCACCTGAATTGTGAAACAGAAGCAAGGCACATAATAAAAGCATACATCAGTTTCTGCTTCATAAATCCTTTATCTTCTCTATACCTGAATATTTCATCTTGCATTCTTATTAAGAAGCTACTTTATAAAGGTTTGTCAATATATAATCAAGTGAAGTCAATAGCACCACCCAGATGGCAGCAGCTTGTCCTGAAGATGTCTGGCTGATCAAGGACCATAGCAGCTGACTGCTAATGTAGGCACAACTTAAACATCTAATACACAGACCAACACATCTAGGTAATGGTGGTCTGAGCTGAGGAGTAAGAAGGAGCATCTGAATTCTAACCAAGATATTAAAAGATTTAGGAGAGGCTGACATGTGATAGTTGGTAGCATTTTAAAACCTGAAAAAGGTAACACTGGGTTTACACCTTTACTAGACATGGTTGAAAATGGGATGTATAACAAGAGAAGGCAGTATAAAGAGACCCTTTTTAAATGATAAATCCCTCTTGTCCAGCCCATCACTACCCTGAACACTATCCTGTGTTATCAGCTCCAGGAGTATTTGATGTGTATTTTTTTTCCTCTATCTCTAGTTCTTTCTGTTTTTTCTTACCATGTGATTCTGAGAAAGGACAGCTGCTGCCTCTGCAAGCATGACCATCCTTTCTCCTATGCTTTTCCTGTAGTTGTTTGCTTCAGGGTATTGCCTCTATTCAATAAGGAGAGGTGTGTAAAGGTGAAGAATTTCAAAGGAGACACCAGCTGTTATGTTTTGCCCCTGATCGTTCAGCTGGCATCTCCGACAAGCTGCTGCTTGTAGCTTTTTCTCCATTAAAATGTCCTACCTTGTTTCAACACTGTCTCTTTCCTCTTCACATCATATGGGATAGGCTTTGATCCTGTCTGATCCCTCCGTGTTAGTGGCACTTCTTTTAATGACCTAGAAGTCTGAAAGGGCATACATTTCCATTCTAAATTCCTATCATTAAGTAAGTTGAAGTTCCTATGTTTTTTCATTGTCAATGCAACCTATAATTAAGTGTTTCATGGTGCAACACACAAGTTGCAAAATGATATGATTTAGATTGCATTTTGTTACATTAAATTATTATGTACAGTTAGATTTGCACTTTGCATATCTGTTTTCAGAAAGAAATTCTCATTTACATACCTACACACTCCCCAAGCAATTGACTGAAAATGTTGTGTTGTGGGTACATAATAGATCTGCTGTTTGTAAAGCATTTTTGATTCTTTATAAAACAGCATGCCCATGTATTTTGTTGAGCTGGTAAAAGTCCGGTTTGATAGAGAATGGGTTTATAATCAAAGTATGCTGATATTCCATTAAAATTGTTTCTAGGTAAGAGTCAGTGTAAAAATACTGAGGAGTAGATAAGTTTATAAGCAACTATAAAATGTTGGCATTTTACCACCTATGTGTTGCTACATTCTGGTGTACTGACAGCAAGTAAAAAGCGAATCCCTACGGATAAAGAAAGAAAATGAAAACTTTTTGCACTTTTTGGAACCCAAACAGTCCCCAGAGGTTGCTGTGGATCTGGCATCACTTGATAGCTATTCTGTTCTCTGTTGATATCCTGAAATAGGGAAAGAAACCTTTAAAAATCTAGATCTTGACCAGAAAGAGACTTCACTAAATATCAGAACAAAATCAGTGAGCAGTCCTTCAAAGAGGCTTTGGTTGTGAATTCATCTCACACAGAAGGTCTAATGGTTTAATAAGTCATTCAGAATAACTCTGCTTTGACTTCTTTGACAGGCCTCAGTCACACTAGTCATTCATGCTATTTCATAGCACATGGTCGTTCTTGAAATAAAATAAGGGCTTTTTTCCCTTGTGAGTGGTATATGGATTATATATAATGCCTTGAGAGATGAAGATTTAATTTGATTTCTTTGAAAGAAAAGCATGTGTTTTTCATTTCTGGGTAACCATAGGCATGTTCTTTGTTTCAGGTTGAAAATTCTTGCTTTACATTCTATAAAATACTTTCTCTCAGCGTTAACAAAGCTGCTAGGTCTGACTTACCGTTTCTGTATCATTCATTATCTCTATTCCTCTGTCATGTCTCCTCTCTAAACCTGCAGTCCAAGTATTTTAATGTCTCCCTACATGGAAGTCTAAGTCCTGATCTATAACCATTCTGATTACCAGCTGCTCTGCTGCTGTTTCTGCCATGTCTTTTTTGAGATAGGGTGGTGAGCACTGAACACAGTCTTCCAGGTGAGGGAGTACTAATATTTTGTGTATTTTATGTTTCCTATTGTACTACCACACCTTTTGTTTTCTTCTTTTTTTTTTTTTTTTTTTTTTTTTTGGATGATAATGTGTGTTCAAGATGGTTTCCTACTTATTTGTGTGTTTTCATAACATTCTAATGTGAGCATGGAAACATTAGATTGTCTATATGCTGAAGTCCTTCTATAAAAATGGTACATATCAGGTCTATAAGAAGAGCAATAAGCAAACAATGAAGGCAAGGGCATGGGGATTTAGTTAGGAAAGGACACACGTATATATTTATTTATTTATTTATTTATTTACAAGTTCATTTTTAAGTAGCACTCACAGTTTTATGTATATATGTTGTATAATTGTCTTGCACGTGATCATATAAATTTTTGTTGACAGCTTTGTGTTGTATTAATGACATTACAGACTACTAACACAGTTGATATTTAGAGCTATTTAGAATTGTTTTAATGCTAGGATCCAGAAGAAATTAGGTTCTTGTCTGTCTTCTTTTTTTCACATTTCAGACAGATATGTCATCATTGGGAGCCACCACAGCAGCTTGAACACTTACGGTGGGCAAGGATGGGCCAGTAGCACTGCTGTCATCACTGCACTGATACAAACCTTGACACTGAAGGTTAAGAGGGGCTGGAGACCTGACAGAACCATTGTTTTCTGCTCATGGGGAGGAACAGCCTTTGGGAACATTGGTTCATATGAGTGGGCTGAGGTAACATAATTTTAGAAGGAGTCATTCCAATAACTCTTGCCTTTGTTGAAAGCACGAAAACAACATGAAATTCTCACATGGAAATCAGGGCTCATTAACTGGACTGTGAGGTCTGTCTGTGTTCATTCATGTACTATATAACAAATGCAAGGGAAACAGCTTTTGAGGCCGTTCCTGTGGATAATGAGATGGGAAGATGTTTCCATAGCTGTGAAGGTTGCACATACAGCACCTTTGAGAGCTGATTTCCCTCCCTGATTCAGCAGAGCATTGTAAAAGGGCATTGCCAGGGTTTGGTGGAGGGAATAAAATGACATAGATCCAGCAATAGCTTAGAGGGCTTTTTGTCCTTCTTGGGAGTTAAACATTTATTCATTTTTCATTGTAAGGCTTAGTGTTGGGAGAAGTGAATCAAGAGCACACTGAATGAAAAGGAGAGAACCATGCTATGGTTTACATTAATTGCATAAACATGGCAGTGCCTCCATGGCTAGTGCTGATTCACTTCTCTCATATTTGTGCAAAGGAGTTAGATAAAATCCAACACAGACAATTCCTTGGGCTCTCACTTTCAGCAGAATAGAAATCAGCTTATTGAAAAAAACCCCTCAAGAGGGTATTGATGATAATATGTGGTTACAGTGGACTTGAATTCATAAATTAAAGAATCACTGGCAGAGAGGTTCATGGCTGCTTTTCCAACATTAATGATTCTATGGTTTTATGAATTAAAACAGTAGATAAAGAGTTAATTGCTTTTTATCATGTGTAAGAAGCAGCCAGCCCCCATTGAAATTTCATACTTCCAACATCATTATTCTTCAAAAACAAGAGGGGGTGAAAAAATTAAATTGAAAAGATCCAGGCTAGAAGCAAAATTTGTTTAGTTCCACTTCAAGTCAGCTTTACATCAGATGTAATTGCGTTACACCCCTTCTGTTCAATATAAAGAGCCACTTCATGCAAAGAGGAACTCATTACTGAGAAGGCAAAGGGGATCTTTTTAAAAAAGAGATAATAATTGAAACACTTTGTACATGGTATTTTTATAGTCTGAAAAATAATAAAATGAAAACACTGGGAAAGTTATGCAATTCAAATATGAATTTGGTCTCCAAAAATATGAGTCCATTTAACTGTTGATAATGACTGCTTTTGAAGTTTGTCTTCTGTCAGACATAAGTTTAAAAGGCCATCACGTTGTTTCACAGTGTGTAATGTTTTTGTTTTTGGCCTTACAAATGTAGTCATTTTTAATTCCTCCCAGACCTGTTTGCATTTTGTTGAGATGATGTGTGAAATGGAATTATAACTTCTGCTATATAGAGAAATAGCACTAAGATATCCTTTGAAGTTCATAACAGCATGTTGTAAGAAGGAGTAAAGTATTACTTAGGAAACCACAGAGGACAGAAACACAGGGTGCAGTTTTTCCCTAAAAGGAACTGAAAGAGCAAAGCAAGCCTTAATTATAATGATGCATAGCAGTAACCATTGTTCTGCTTGTGTTGTAGGATCTCAAGAGAGTTCTTCAAAGAAATGTTGTGGCTTATGTTAGCCTCCATAATCCAGTCAGAGGCAACTCAACTTTACGCCCTGTTGCATCCCCATCACTTCAGCAACTGGCAGCAGAGGTATAGAAATGAAATATTTGGTTTCACACGTGTTTTTTGAGGTTACATGGTTAACCCCCTTGATATCAGCTGGTTTTAGATAACCATAGGTGGAGGGTGTTTTGTTTAAGGGTTTTAACCTCACAAATACACGTTAACTATTTTTACTTAAGTAAGCAGATTAAATTTTATTAAAAAAAATAATATATTAAGAGGTTGGAAAGGATAACTTATTTCACTTGCTTGTGATACCAAGTCTCACCATACTTACATGCCCAACAGCTTTTTTACTTTTTGACAGCTTTAAAGTCACATATTTGTTATTCTTTAGCACAAAGCACATTCTTCTCTTCCTAATCAGATCTTTCCAGACTGTTTCTCAATTTGCATTTAAACCTGTGTATTTAGCAGATGTAACATGACACACAGAGAGAGTATTACTATTACTATAATAAATGCTGTCTAAAGTAAGTATGTCAGGTTCAGTGATGCTTCTGTAGCTCGTCTGGAGTCAGAATATTCCATGTTACACTGGTGTAAGTGCACATAGGCTTTAAAAGAAACTATAATGACCTTATTGCTGTTTCTGAGGTTACAGAATTTATTATTATTTTCCATGAATTGAAAACAGTATAAGGCACATACTAAATGACAGAATCAGTTTAAAGTGCTGTGTATAAAATGTGGTTCAATTTGACCTTCTTGAGTTATGCTTTTTAGGTGTTTTTCCTTGTTTGCCAAGCTAATACTCATTAGGTTATTCTGATGTTTCTTTGACTGGCCTCTGAAGCATTTGGTACTAAACACTCCTCAAGCAGGATCTTGAACTAAACTCGGTTTAAGACTGATCTGGCTTGCAACTAAGTTAGCAGTAAATTGTTTCTCAGCAATGTTTTAACCCCTTTCTGTCCAGTGATTAGGTGGTGATTTCCTCATGAAAAGAATCTGCTTTATTCTGTATAAGTATTGTGAAACATGTGATTCAACTTCATTTCAGGGGGCAAAAAAGCTTCTATTAGTGCAAAATTATTTATAATGTTATATATGTGAGTCTGTAGGTATTATGGATATGTCAATTCAAATTTTATTATCAGTTTTAGCTGTTGTATTTGCTAAAATACTACCCTGAAAGGTTGCTAGCTTTTTGCTAACCTATTGATGTTTGCAGTCTTATTTCCATTAAAACACGTGTTTGCCATTTAAGGAAGCAAATTTATTACATTACGTCCTTGAGCTATTTGGGTTTTTTTCTCATTTTCTTTCTTTGATTTCACAACACGATCCATGGCAGTAATCTGAAAGCTAAACTGTGTGGCAGATTCTTTATTATCTATTTATCACTTTATCAAGATTCAATTCTTTCATTCTAATAAATGCCATATTAGTATGAGCGTTACATTCGTGGCCTCTGTTCTGGAGAGGAAGCAAAGGAAATCTCCTTTTCACTCCCACTTTATTTCTGTGATGTATTTGGGTGTGCTGTTTTAGTACTCAGTAATTCCTGTAAGAGCCATTGTATCACAGCCTCCCTTAGTAGTCCTGCCTCGCACCTCTTAATTAGGTTACAGTCAGTAAAACATGACTAGAACTTCATTTCTTTTTAGTTCCACTGAACACCTTCCATCTCACTTCTGATTCTTTAGCATTGAGAGTGTGTCCACTCTGCATGTTTACCCTGAAGCCCCATTTACAAAGTGAAGGATAAAATGCCTGCGAGGTGATCTGTATGGTTTTACTTTCTGTAGGATATTATTATTTGTAATTAATGCATCTGTCATACAGTTTGTGACGTTAAAAAGATTTGTAGGAATTATTGCTTCCCAGTGCTAGCTGGAAATCTGAAATCATGTCAAGAATATTGACAGTGATGGAGCAGCCCAGCACAGATCTTCATTTGTTCCCACGGGTACTTGCAATTTGCCACACGTCTAGAAGATTTTCTCTGGAAGACTGATCTGCTTATAAAGAGTATTGATATTGCTTCCAGCACTTGCCAAGAAGACAGTGCAATTACAGATTACCTCAAAATTATGATAGTGCAAACAGGGTAAGATGTGACTGTTTGGAGCTCATTTTCATCTTGAAGAAATTGTGAGCCTGTTCACAGGAGATTCTTGTTACCAGGTGCAGGTTGCGAGGAAGGGCTTAAAAATTCCAGTCGGAGACAAGGGTAATTTTAATTTGTAATAATTCTCTGAAATTGTTATAACCGGGGCGGGGGGGGGGGGGGGGGGGATGGAACAACAATTTAGAATTAAT
>JAWWEU010000011.1:5790326-5840220 GCA_035583155.1 Acropternis orthonyx
GGGGGAGGATGGAACAAGAATTTAGAATTAATGATATCAACCCATTTTAAAATTAAGAGAAAATAGCCTGTCTTGTTTAGTTAGATAGGAATTTTCCATAGTTTGTGGATACATGGAAGATACTGCACTGTACCTTTGGATTCAATGATAAAACTCATAATTCCATTTTTAGACCACAAAAATAAGACTTACATTACTTTTTTTCTACTCCTAAACAGTGTTGCAACACTGTTTTGAGAAAAGGGAGACTAATTCACCCCATTTGCCCTAAGGAGAATGCTCAGTGTTGTGCTAAAACTGTGGACGCTCCATCTCAGTAAAAGAGAGGGAGAATGTATTCCTAGGGAAAATTAATACTTGTTACAAATGCCTAAAAAGGTTAAGTTTTAGGATTCTAGGGAAAACAGTGAAAAACTCTAAGTTGTTGTGTGAAAGATAATTCAAGTAAAAAAATCACACTCAATGTAAAGCACTCTGTGGGTGCTACAAGGAATGCAGCATAAAGGGAACTGTGTGGAAAGGCCAGACTAAGGTAGGCCAGTGCACTCAGCAGTGTTTGCTTTCTGTGCTCTTCTGAAATAACATATTGGACAACTGCTGAGCACTGCAGCTTCCAAAACACTTTTTTGGCTTAATTTCTGGGAAAAGTAGGGAAGAAGTTTTAGCTGAAGTGAGGTTTGTCTGAATATTCTGGACTTAGCAACAAAAAGAAGAATCACAAACCTAATAAGTTGCCTACTACGTGAGATCTGGTGGCCACTTAGAGAATAGGATAAGTGCTTGGCTAATTAACAGAGACCATGTTTCTTAAAGATGTTTTGTATAAAGGGATTACATCTTCATATTAGCTGCAGGTTGCAAAAAGGAGCTACATAAGCAGTCTGCAAATAATAATTTTATATGCCTATCTGTGGGATTCAGTGGGATTCTGGTTGAAACACTAAATTACATGGAGAAGCTAATTTAAATATTTGGATTAATTAAGCAAAGAGGAATTCAAACAGTTCTGAGACCTTGACATATTTAATTCAAATCTTTTTTATATAACTATTCTAATTAGTGTCCACATTAACAAGAGGGAAATACTGCCAAGTTATATTTTTGTCTACTGTTATTTTGTAAGAAAAATGATTGTTAATTCACTTGCTCAGTTGGTGAATCACCATTAGTTGGCAGAGTGTCATTGGTAAATTGGGTTTGTCTGATGCTGGTATTCATTCTCTGTAAACAAGGCCATTAACTACTCTTTCTATAATTAACATTTCAGAAGTAAAAAAGTTGTTATGAAACGTGAATTCATTTCTGTTGTCTTTTAATTGATTGTGTGACCACTGCCAATCACACTCCAGTTGTTACTGCAGAGCCCACCAAACCTTAGTGCTCTTGTGCTAAGGAAAAGAGTGTTTTAAATCTGTTGATGAATGAGTCCATCATTAAAAGTGATTGTGCCAAGTATTTTTCCATGCTATTTATCAGTATTTTTTTTCTACTAATGGAGTAAAAGGCATAAAACATCTTTACTTTTAGAGGTGGTGTTATTGACCAAAAACATTTTCCTTTATGAAGCAGAACCAGAGATAAAGTTCTGTATAGATGTTTGCTTCTATCATTATTTCTTGATTTTTGGAAAAAAAAAAATAATGTCAGCATTGATTCTTTTCTTCCAATTTCTATATGTGTCTCATGATTTTTTTTGTATTGGCAGCATTGACAGTCTGATCTGCTAGCATCATATATCAGTATTTGAAAAAAAAAAAAAAGCATCATTATTTGAATTGCTTGTTGTGTGCCTCATATCAGAGAATTACATCTTCCCTAGGAGTTTTCAGTCTTTACCTATTACCTCTTTTACTGTTATATTTGCTTGCTGGTGTTACTTTTTATACTTGTGTTGAAAACCAAAAAAACAAAACCTCTTCAGAATCAGAAGTTTATGCTGCAAATTCCTGTCTCAGCAATTCATAGCTGTGTTAAAAGCATTCTGTTAATATAGACAATACTTCATTGCCAGCTCTATTAAAGTAATTAAGATCCTGCATCTCCAGTTTGAAAAGTTTAATTTAAGGGTGGATTTGATTTGCTCTTTGCATCTTCTATCAGTTTTTTTCTTTTGATGAAATGTTACTCTGTCCACTGCTACGTATTTATTCATTCTTCTTCCATATCAAATAATTTCAATAAACACTGATTCAGTGAGTAATCATTTAAACCTACTGATAAGTTTTGATGTTATGAAAACACTGTTGCTATTCAACATGTGGAATGAAAATACTGTTACTATTAAACATGAGGAAGAAAGTTTGTTAGCAAAGAATAATGCAAGTGGACCAGTTTTCATGCTGTGAACTTAGTGGAGATCTGTTCTTTGTTTCTAATGAATGAAGCTTTCTGCTTCCGTGTCCTTCCATGTCTTCACAACATAGATTTCTGCTGCAGGTATAAATGCTGCCCATTTTCAGAAAGCTCTTCTTGTTTTGAAATGTAAATGTCTACTTTGGTAGCGCTTGTGGATGAGATTGAATAAATCTGACTGTTTTATTACCTTTAAATGTAGCACCAGAGTAGGGATGATTTCAGTAATTCCTTTCCTGCTGCAAAATGGATGTTGGTTCTAGGTGTCTACTGTCCAATCTGGTTAAAACTGTCTAATATAATGAGCTATACTATGTAAAGGAATTAGTTTTTTGCTTCCAGAGACTTTAGCCAGACTACAGTACTAGAGAAGTTAACTTCAGTTCTAAATATTCCTTTGTTTATTTTCATCTTCATTATTTCCCTTCAGAACTGACTTTTTCATGTTAATAGAAAGACGTTTTCTTAGTGATAGAGAAGCCTTTCATGTAGAGTTTAAAAGTAACTTCTAGTTCCTACAAAAGAAGAGAGATTGAGAGCTCTGGATATTTTCAATTTTCTATATAAACACAAATCATTAAAAAGTGTCTCTTGTTTTTTCTCATAATTATTAAATGTGTTGCTGAAAGAAATTGACTTAATAGCTATCAGCTGTACTACACAAACAGTGCATGGGAAAGAAATGCATGTGCAAAAGTGAAGTGTATGGTAAAAGAACCAGAAAAAAAAGAAAACACCTTTGAATCAGAACTGATAAGACATTAGTATAAAATTAAATGAGACTTAAGACTACATTATGTCCTTTGGCTCTCAGCAGTTGCAGCCATGTGCTTTGCTTCTACATGTGACAGAAAAATAATCAGAATTCTGTGCAGCACAACACTCTATCTGGTTTTGAGATCGGTGTTGGAAAAAAATGCATCTGAGTAATGCAAGTAAACCATTTGTTTGTCATAAATAAAAAAGATCACGTATTTTAAGTAAAGTAATAGATATTTAACCTTGCCAGAAGTATCAGATATGGCCTTTCAGAGTGTGCTTACCCTGTATTCTCAGAATGGGAAGCTCTAAAGTGCTCACTCTATCTCAGTATGCCTTGTAGTAGTGATTGATTATTCTTTGGACAAGCATGAAGATGTTTATTTTATGATGTGCTGTGACGTTAAATGATTGACCAGTAATTTTTGTTGTAAAATTGTACTTTCATATGGTCCTAACATACTGAGAAGTCAGAGGCATGGGAAGAACAATAGATTTATAGAAAGCTGGGAAGGTGTTTGTTTTTGGTGTTTTTTTTGTTTTGTTTTGGTTTTTTTTGTTTGGTTTGAGGGGTTTTTTTGTTTGTTTGGGTTTTTTTTTGTGTTAAATTCTTTCTCCCAGAAAGAGTAAAATAAAATACCTCTGTAAGATACCAAGCCAGTAACTGAGGTGAAAATGTTGGCCCAAGTCCCCTGGGAAATGGGTGTAGGGAAAAATGTGGAATCGCTGCTCATGCTGATGGATTTGAGGTTGGAAGTTTTTTCCAACGTGGGCCCCTGTCATGAATGCGTGGAGGACTCTATGTGTGTTCTGGTGTTCAGGTTTAGAAATCACCTTAAAGTTATGGTGGTTGTTATGTTTTGATTACGGAAATATGTCACCCAAAGTATCCCTTGAATTTCACTGTTGGTGCAGTTAAAGTTTCTGCATGTGAAAACAAAACCCTGATTCCTTTAAGGCTATGAATTGAACTTCTGTGTCTATTCTATAGACATAACTATATAATAAATACCTAAATTTGGGAAGAAGGAAAACACCATTCCTCTTCCTCTTCAAAACAAACACCTGACCTGTTCAGTGCAGTCACCCAAAAGAAAAATGGAACGTTAACATTTAAGTTTAGGTATCTTTGTTGGCAAGATCATACTAATGAATTGCTTTGATGAAGTCTTCAAAACCAGACATGAGGAAAATCATTCCATGTCTATATAAAGCTGTCTTAGTAATACAGTATTACTACTCCTTGATTTTGTCTTTAAGTGCACACAGAAAGGGACTTCACTGAATATAACAGAGGCAAATTTTATAGCAGATAATCTCTGATGTCAGGAAAAGCCAAAATGCAGGAAATAGTTTTCTTGAAGGTTCTGCAAAAAGCTTTCTTTTGGCGGCTAAAGGGTCATACAGTTCAAACCTTTGTCTCTTGACAACCTTGAAAGGGATTTCAAAACTTGTTTTTTAGCCTTCTATTTTAAGACTTTAATGCTCAAGTTTTCTTTCTAGAGGAGCGTTCCAACATTTAGGAGAACTGATAACTTCTCTACTTTGTATTGTATCATCCTCTTGATTAGATATGTTATTGTATAATTAGGCTGAATGTTCTACCTTCAGTAGGTAATTTGGCAGTAGAAGAAGAGAGTCTTCTAAAAATAACACACAAAAATCAAGTTGGAAACTAGCTTCCTCTCAATTTTAATATGCTCATTTTTTTCTCTAACATGAGAATGATCACTTTTAATTTTAGTTGTGAAGACTTTAAAAAAGCTGCAGATCAAGTTCTAGCTGATTACTATTGATCTGGTTTTTTTTTTCCAAAGGCTTTTGAGCACTCCTAGAAAATTGTTGCATTCTGTGTCTAAATAGAAAAGAAAAACAAAACTTAGTATTAAGATTAATAAACGACTTGTGGGTTTGTGTGATTGGAGGTGTAGGTGGTCTTCCTGCTGTTACCCGTGTCTGTGACAGTCATGGGTGATGTTTGCTACATTCTGGCTAACTAAAAGTTTCAAGATGACCTACTAATTTTGTTAAATGCAATCTGAAATCCAAAAATATGTTCAAACTTCTGTGGAAAAGTTACCCTTAGTTTATTCACATTTTCCACCACTGGTAATTATTTAATAAGTATCTGTTCTGAAATCTCAAAAAACTTTTAAAGTTTCTGGCGTGAAATGGGCAAGTGGTCAGTGTACTTTTTAAAATTCTGTAAGTTTAGCAAATTTTTATGTCATGCTTTTGTAAAAAAATTAAGGAGGTTGGAATTCAAAAGAAAAGTAGGAATTTAGGCTACTAGGCAACATACACAAATGAATACAAAAATTCTTGAAGCTGTTTTATCCATTCAAGTTGGGACTCAGATGAGAGGAACATTTGTTTAAGGTCATTTTAGCTCTGAAACATAAAGCTGTAGTCTAGCAAGTAATAACTTATGGGAAAAAAAGAGGATATAATGTTATATGGAAGGTATCTGGTGTATGTGAACTCCATAGTATGATGTTTAAAAATTTCTGTCTTCTATGTTAGTTACAGAATATCTTATTCAATTTTAAATTCATTATTTTTTTAAAAAAGTTCTTGTATGCTGTATTTCTTGTTTGCATTTTGTTCGAAGCGTTTGGTCAGCTCATCAGGCTTTGTGTAATGATTAGATTTTTATTTGAAACAAGTAGAGGTAGTTATTTGCAGTTGTCACTCACAGTATCTAATTAACTCCAAACACCACAAATGTATTATAAATCTTATTTACAAAATACGTTCAAGTAAGCTTTTAAAACTGTTGCCTGCACAGCTAAAATGGAACTGAATGTTCAGAATTCAGGGTGCTTTGGAACCAATTATGTTGCAGTAGATACTTCTTTGGGGCTCTGGGGAATTGGTGGGGAGAAAAAAAATCACATAAAATCTTTTTCTCCCTGTAAACTAATGTATCATTGTTATAAACGAAACAAATGCGTAGTTTACTTGATTTTGGGGGATTTGGTTGTTTGGGGTTTTTTCTGTAAAGGAAATAAGAATTATCTTTTACAGATTCAAAATACATGGTGTGATTAGGTAGAATGTACATACAAATGAATATGTAAAGCACCTTTGGTGATACAGATTCAAGAGTTATAAGGGCTTCAAGTAATCACTTGATCCAGCTCCTTACTCTACTGCAAAAATAAACCTCTCTGATATGTTTCAGCTTCCAGTCTACAACATTATAAAACTTTCTCAAATGATCTGCACTTGACTTCTATCACAGTGCTATTTGGAATTATTTTTATCGTTTATTGAAGTCATTACCGTTAAAGAGTAATGTTTCTTTTCCTCTTCTTCAATGGATGATCTTTATTCCTTTTTACAGCCACTTTTTTACATATTGAACAAAAGTTACAATTATACACAAAAGAAAATTATACACTTTGTGCTTTGAATATCAGCTTGGGAAAACTGATACATCTTCCTCAAAGTTAGTATGAATTTCATTGTTTGAAATGAACTCAGACATGCAGGTGAAGTCTCTGTGAAATCCTGGTTTTGCCAAAGATTATCCCTTGAGCCACAATGCACTTCAACTAATATTTTACACTGAGCTAAGATGTCAGAAGAATGTGTGTAAAAGGCAAAGTGACTCTACTGTGAGCCTAATAAGCGAAAAACCCCAAAACACAGAAATAAATGTTTCACTTATGTTTGTCATATGCTTGTCTTGCTGTTGGTATCCTACCTGGTTACCCAGTGATTCAATGCCCCTTCAGAGAAAAGGTTATTTGGAATATATCTTTATAAGCCAAAGTAGCTGCATAGTGAACCTGGAACCAGAGGTGTTTCAATAAAGTGAGCTCAGTTAATCCAAGAGCAACATGTCTCATCCAAATGACTTCTCTATTCATCTGAATTTCTTTTGTAAAATATTTTTTTAATTCTCACCCTCAGTTTTCCTTTTGATTCTCTTTAGATCTTTTTTAAAATAAGCTGAATTTTTGAAAAGTTTTTATCACATGACTAGAGCTTTCCAGACTAATTAATAAGAAATCATAAAAATTAGAGGCGACAATATGGGTAATTTTGTCAGTCTTGCTAAATAAACATTTAGTTTTAAGTTTACACAAAGTCTGTAATTGGAAGTTATTAAAGAGCTATGGCATCCTGTCAGGGAATTGAAGAAAAAGCTTGAATTAATTGTGCTGTAAAGTTTCTAGGTCCCATAAGGCAACAGAGCCCAGAGTATCCAAACTGAAATGTGGGCTAAATGAGCTACTTGAACAGAAATATGGAGACTCAGGGTGGTCCAGGAGCTAAAGGAGTGCTGGAGTTGAATCAACATTACAAAGGAAAATTGCAGTGACCTGTGTAACTGTAGATTGATTAGTTTTCATAATAACTCAAGATAAAATAAACTGATAATTGATTTAAACAGGATTTGAAAGGAGGGGAAATTTATGCCAGTCAGAATTTTTTTCACAGAACACATCTCTGTGTCATGGAACTGATTTTTAAGCTTTTGAAGGAATTCTGTGTTTATTCTATAAGGGTATAAGCACAGACTTCTGTGAAACATTTTGCGTGGTAGTCTGGTGTGATGGGTTTGATAAACCCCAAAAAACCTCAGATTAAGGCCTTAGTTTAGTTAGGCCCAAAGCCAAATTCAGCAGGCCTGAGCTTGTGGGCCATAGGGCTCTCCATAGGTTTAGAGGGACAGGTATCACCTGACTTAAGCAACCAAAGGGGTATTTCATATCATCTGACGTGGAATATAAATCCAGTGAGGGGAGTTGTTGCCTCCCTTTGCCTCTCCTTGTGGTGCCTTGAGAGGACACCCTGTTGCAGCTCCAGCAGCGCTAGGCCTTGCCGTTCCTTGCCAAGATATTCATAGCAGTTTTGGTCGCTGGGAAGTAAATACTTTGTTGTTTGGGGTTGCTCTTTCCCTCTCCTTGCTGGGTGTTCTTCCCGGGAAACGTCTTTGGGAGGTGGAATCTGTGTGTTGTTGGGGGGGCAGTTTGGGGATAAAGTTATTGTCGGTTTTCTTTATAGTTGTACGTATATGTGTTGTAAATTTCGTGTAAATATATATAAATATATATATAAAAGTTTTTTCCAGCTTCGGTTTTTTTCCCTTCCCTCCTTTGGCTGGGACCCATGTGGGTTTCGCGGGGGCTTGGCATTTTTGCCAAGGTCAAACCCACAACATCTGGAAATCACAATAGAAACTGTGCTTTAGGATAGTTGTTAATCAAATGGATTTCCAATTTACAAAAACTGATAAGTCTTCAAAGGTGTTACACACTGATGGAGAATCATCATAGAATGCTGATTTTCCTACCAACATTTTTCAGACAGAAGCACTAGATTCAGTAGTAGTCAACACTGGATAGAAACTTGCTACTCACATGAAAACAACTGGTCTCATTATAAGAATATTCCTTTTTTTTTTTTTTTTTAAAGAAAAGAGTAAGGTAGACAATATAGAGGATGGGACTTCAGACTCCCAATTGCTGCAGAAAGGATATTATGAAATACATCTCTGTTCTTACATGGGATTTCTAATAGAAGTGCCAACCATACCAGCAACCAGTACAATGGAAATCGTGTCCTGGAACTTCCAGTCTGTTTGTAATTCGAAGGCAAGTGTGTGTGCATATGCATGCTTGATTTTGTATCAATGAATAATACTTCTGAGCTTAGGGAAACTGTTCCAACCCATAAAATTATTTGCAAATGCTGCAATTATAGCAGGGAGGCCAGAGATGCAAACTGTGGAAGGTGGAATGCACAGAGAAAGATTTTAATATTGAAAAAAAAAAAAAAAAAAAGAGCTCATGTTTATGTGATTCAGTAGCTTTAGTCCATTAAAATATATCAGGCTGTGAAGTGAATTTTTTTCCACACTGCTGACTAGAATCTGCACCTTTGAAAGGTCATGTAGATGCTGTATTATTTAGTATTCTCAAAAATACATATATGTAGCCTTCATTAGTCTTCCTTACCTGGTCAGAGTAAATAGCTTTAGATTGCACTTTATTGGAGTTGTCAATTTGATTTCTCAATGTGTGCAGTGCAAGCATTTCTCCCTTATATACTGTGTGTGCATTGTTTCAGAAAGTTTCATTCAATTTCATCAACATTAACTTTTGAAGATCAGAATCTCGAGGATTAAACCTGAAATATAATGTTATAATTTTCTAACATTATTTTGTTCAGCAGTTAGAAGTTATCAGTTGTTTGTCTTACATAACTCTTCTAATCAGTGCTGAAATAAAGTACATTATTATTTCTAACATTATCAACCTTTCTGGGATTTTCTTGCTTCTTATGAAAACATGGTGACATATCCCTGAAACTTTCTTAACAATAAATCCCCACATTTTCTTTAAAAAAAATTAAATGCATTTTTAGTCCTTCAGCACAGTACCTGAAAATTGCAATATCCCTGTTAAATAGTATACTTTGGTTTTGAAATATCTGCGGTAATAGTCTTAATTTTCAGGGTGCAAGAGGAACACATCATTTGGATACATGATGAGCTGTGGGTAATAGTTGGCTCCTGTGGACTAGGTCAGATTCATGTGGCTGGCTTAAATCACATTTGATTCAATTAGTTCTTTCCCAAGCATTAATATTTCATAGTTCTTGAAACCAAGGTCAAGTGAACTTCTGTGGAAACCAGAAAGGATCCTTTGGCCATAAGGCTTTCCCTGCTCTAGTTCTTTCTCTTCTTTCCTGTTTCTGTTTTCCTGTCCAGTACAGAGGCAACACCAAGGACACTCACTTGTGGTGTAAGTAGATAAGAGTTGGAAGAGTCTGGTCAGGGAGAGTATTACAGCACCTAAGGGTCCATTTGTCCCACTGCTGTAGAAAATAAAATCATTTAACATCTTTTGGATCATTTAATTTATCTCCCAGCGGAGCCTGGAGACCTGCACTTGTGGTGCTGACAGACTAATAAATCTCCTTTGTGATGATCTTTCTGAAAAATTCAATTTATACAGATACTCGATATCTTAAGTGCAATTACTGTTATTGTACCATTTGCTCAGTTCTCATTGAAGTCCAGAAGAGATTGTTTATATGAAAAATATGATGGTAGTTTATTGACCTTCATGCTCTGTATGGACTAATGGGAGTGACTTTCAAAGAATGAAATATGGTTTTTGTTTGTGGCTGGGAAGGGAGTGATTTGTTCATGCACAGTTGCTGTTGAGAAGTTTAAGTGTCAGACCACAGGTTTTGGGGCAAGGTAAAGCTTTGTCAGCAGTAAATTCCTTTGGCCTCGTTCCAGGCTGGTGCCATGAGGGAAGATTTGCAATAGTTCACCAATGTATCAAGAGGGTTCCTCCAGAGTATTACATCTGATTTTCGGTGTTCTGTGCCAAAAAAAGTTTCTTTAATTGTGTCTATTAAAATTGAACTTACTCTGGTCTTTGATTATAGTAATAAAACTAGAGATTTTGACCACAATTTTCTCCCCCACTTAAAAAACCTGACCGTTGCACCAGCTATACCATGTTTACTTATATATGTCCCCTCTTACTTGGACAATGTGTTGTTTTGGGTCTGT
This sequence comes from Acropternis orthonyx, assembly GCA_035583155.1. Classification (NCBI taxonomy): domain Eukaryota; kingdom Metazoa; phylum Chordata; class Aves; order Passeriformes; family Rhinocryptidae; genus Acropternis; species Acropternis orthonyx. The sequence goes on from JAWWEU010000011.1 coordinate 5,800,978, forward strand.
CCTGCTCTCTGGGCTTCGTTGGAGATGTGCAGAATGATTCAGTAGGACTCTTAGGTGCCCTAAAACAGCTGATATAGTATTGCACATTGGGAATGAGGGTGGAGGGGTAGGGAATATGTGGCACATAGTATGTTCACATATTGCAGGGTTGAACAAATTTTCCTTTCCTTTTTCCAGTGAAACACTTTAGTTTATATTGTGTTTGTAAGTACCAGGTTTTAGATCTCAGCACAGTGAAACAAACCCTTGCATGGGGAAAGGGTGGCAGGTTGACTTCCTCTGCAGAGCTGATGCATCTGCTTTTATGGGTCAGCTTTATGATAAGGCTCATGAGGGTGTCTGCTGAGCTGATTTGCACTTTGAACGTGGGAAGTAGTGCTAGCGAACATTTCTGGTAGGAGTGCTGCAGATTCTGAGTTCTGTGTAACTCAGAAAGCCTGATGTGAATGCTGATGGCTTCGGGAGATGTAAATTAGAGTAGTTACAAACCGTAGTATCCATATTACAGCCAACTGTGGCCTTAATTTCTAACATTAGATGCTGCAGATTTAGCTCTTGGTTTGGGTTTGTTTCTTAGAAGTGGGACAGAGACTGGAGTTGCTTGAGCCACCCATCAGCTGAGTGAGAAACAGCTCCTGCAGGTGCGTGCTGTGCCTGCTGCTGGGGGCGTGGGGGGCATTAAAACTCCGTAAATGTACTTTTGTAGTTTACTTTGCTAGGTGAACCTTAAGTCACTTTTATTGGAAAGTATATAGCTTTCTCTCCCAATTTTTTTTTTTTTGTGCTGCTGCATTGAAGACCAGTGTGAACAAAATGTTGCTGCATGTTCATTTGACATACAACCTCCCAGTGCTTGTCTTGTTTGGGACGTTTATGAGATCCTGAAATATGATACAACTCTTCAAATAATAGAGTGAGCGTACATATCAGTCCCCTTTAGAGTGATGAATAATCTCTTTCCTTTTTCTTTTTTTTTCCCCTGTGGGGTATGGAGAAGAAAGACTGGCATGAATTATTTAATATCTATTTTGAAGGTTTGAATGATGTATCCCAGAAATGAGTAGCATGGCAGAACCTGATCATCAAAAAGTTAGACTCACCAAAATGGGTTATTGTCTTGGGTTCGACCTTGGCAAAATGCCAAGCCCCCCACAACAGTTCACAATATTTCTGACTCTGTGTATTATAGAATGAGATGCCTTTAGGCATTTAAAATTCTTTACAAGCCACAGCTATTTACATGGAGTACGAAATATCACCCATTTGAAAATGTCGTCTTGTTGTCAAATCCTAATCCTTTTACCTACTTAAGCAGTGTTTTTATATTAGCAACAAACATTACTACAGCACAAAACATTTGGGAAGTCATGCAGTTCTTATCAAGTCCCAAATTACTAGTGTTTTATACTAAACCCAATTAATTTGCATTTTGTTAGGCTTAGGTTTCACAGTATCTCATTATTTATGTGACAACTAATACTGGCCAGTGTTCCTGCTACTGCATAACAGGAATTAAATCTTGAACGCCATTAAGTCTGGGAAAGTACTACTTTTTACATAATCAAAAGACTGTTTGACTACATGCTTTAATTACAAATGCAACAATTCCATGGTCAAAAATTGTTTATATTCAAAGCTAGATTTAAAAATATAAGCTCGAAAGGCAAAAAGCATGCAAACTTTTTAGTGTGTTCAGAGGAGACAAGTTCCCTCTGTTAATGTAGTATTTTCTTTGTTGGGCCCATCATAATGGGATACAATCTTAAGCTGTTTTCTGAAATTTACCATCAATAAAAGTAATTCACTGAATATTGAGGCTGAGCCTGTGGTCATGGAAATTCAGTCTTTAAAGTTGTTTTACCTGAGATGTTGGAGAGTTTGCCTTTTTCTGTGCTGGTGAATATTGAAGAAGTAGTAATGCAGTATTTTCTGGTTGATGAGTACAGAAGTCTGGGGTAAGTGGATGCTTTGGAGAAGCACAGCTGCCATGGCTGTGTTCTATAGTTTCTCGATTATTTTAAGTCTTACAACTCTGTATTTTTAAGATACTGAGATGTTTGGAACTGCTGATGCCATTCCAATTGCAATCTTGCCATTTATATAATTGATGCTATGTAATTTTAGCTTTAAATATTTGATTGCTCTGAAGTTCTCTTATCAAATGGGAACATACCTGCTTGATTTTTACCTTCCTTAAAAAAGCCATTAAAATTCCTAGCAGTTTGTACTGGGTGTTGGCAACAGGTACATCTGAGTTAATGAGGCATATGACTTCAATTTAGGTATGGGAAGGATAAATGTAATTCAGAATTATATAGCAAGCATCAGGAATCAGAGAGAGACTGTCAGTAGATAAAGTTAAATGTAGAAAAATTCCAGGATAGGAAATTAAATTTAGACTATATAATTTTTTTACTACCTTACTTTTGTATTTATTGCCAGTTTGATGTAAATTTTGCATCTAAAATTTAGTTTAGCTCTGTGAGGTCCCATTTATTCTAAATACCTTTCACTGTTGTTCATATTTTTTTAAAAAATAAGACAATTATTTAAAAGTATGCAAACACTCCTTAAAAGAAACCAAAGCCCTGAACAAGAAATATAGGTTTATGCTTGTCTCATGTTTTCTAGCTCTAAAATAAATAAAAAATAATGTCAATTTGCAAAGTAATAGAACATGTAACAATATATTTAAATTTTTCACACTGAGCCTAGGTAGTTCTCCATGCTTTGTTTTATGACCACTGCTATTATAGTTTCCCGGTTTTGTCAGGAAGTCACCATGAAAAGGCAAAACTTCACACTTTTTTGAGAAGTAAAACCGGAGTTTTGTGTCTGGCAGCTTGTGGTGTGTAGTTAAACTGATTTTTCCTTGGTTCAGTGGAAATCTGAATAGAGTGTCAGAACTGGGTCTTGGCTAATCTCTGTTTGACCTGCCCTTTTAAAAGCATTGCACTTGTCTCCATTTTCAGTTTCTTCTTCCTCCCTGGTGAAAAAGGTCTTTGTCATGCAGGATGCCTGCAGGCTTGTTCAAAGAGCAATTATTTTGAAACCACGTGGTTTATCTAAGAGGCAGTTTTTCTTTGTGAAAATACAATATTGTGTTCCTGCACAGTCTGAAAAAGCAGTTCATTCTTGGAATTTCCAAGTGCAGTGCCCTTGTGTAAGAAAGCAGAGTACTTTGTGGGTGGAGGAATTCCAGGTGGCCAGTGGTGATCCCTAGCAGCCGCAGTGATCTGTTTGAGAATCACCTGCACTGTCACGAAAATCAGAAGGATTTAAGATGATGCAAAATTCCTTGTCCCTGATGACTTTAAATAAGCACTAATTCTTGAGGGAGGTGTTTTTTGTTTTTTTGTTTTCCCCCTAGTGACAAGACAGTGGTCTCAATGGAGTATGTGTGTGTGCAAGGAACATCTCTCCTTTTACACTGTGGTAATACTGAAGGGCCCAAACTAGGGAAAGTTTCTGAGAGTTAAAAGTATCTTTTCTGTGACTGATTTTGCAGTGCTGCAGAGCAATTTCATTAGAAGTCTTCATGTTGCACTTAGGGGTCTATAAGTAATGTTCAGATATTTCATGCACATTTAAATGAAAATATGTATAAGTTGGAAGAAAACAATTGCAGAGAATCTAAGGATCCAACTTTTTATACAATTGCTCATTTTAATCTTAATGTAACAATAATTAAAAGCATCAACTTTTAGTCACTCTACCTCGTAAGATTTCTTGTTGTAGTTTTAATCAAATGATCACAGTGTATAAATTGGCAAGTGCATCACATGGTGTGTAACACCTGGGCTATTTAAACCACAAATATGTTGTCCATCTATAGCATATTAATTATCATCAGCACATTTAGATTTTCTTTTCTTATGAAGAGAAGGAATGAGTGAGTATAATTTGGAATTATTTTTATGTACATACTTGAATCATGTCAGTTTGATAAGACTAAAAATTTATTGTGCATTTAATTTCTATGTAGTTGTTTTGTTCTATGGTGTTGGGCAAGACAGAAATATCAGGTACCTTGCTTGCCTTTAGTTGATTTGAAAAGCACTTTGAGATCTATAGGGGAAAATGCTGTATTAAATCTCCCTAATAATTTTATGAACAGCTGATTTACATTAATAGCCATGTATATAATCAATCAGCAAAGACAGGGAGCAGAACAGGATGTTTACAGCCAAACGTGATAATCAGCCAGGAGAGAACAGAAGAGTATTCTTGTCATAGAGTTAATACAATTCCTGTAAGCTCCACAATTTATTTTTTTTTCAGTAGACTGTGGCAGTCACACCAAGAAAAAAGCTCGTAATATTTTTTAAGAACTGTCCAACCTTTTTCCCCTAATGCTTTTTTTTCAAGAGTGTAGCAGGTGTTCATAGATGAGAGACATATACACATCCTTTGCTGTGCAGCTTCTCTGGCCTTTACTACCTGTTATTGTTGACTTAGCCTAACATGTTTACAGTAATAGAGATGCTAATCTCTTGCTTTCTGCATTTTTACTTTGTGACTAATTTAATAAATTCTGTAGCTCCTTGCTTAGATAATTTTATTTCATTTAGATGGTCTGTCTTATCATCCTTCAGGTTCTTAAATGTATTTGCTTTGCACCAGTTCCTAACACAGGTGGTGATTCAGCTCAAGAAATAGAGATTGATTATTCATGAAGAATAAGCTTCCTTGCTGTAGTTCTGGAGCTGGGGTCACTGACATATTGTAAGAATAATTGGTTATTCTTCATTTTCCCTGTTTTAAGTCAATTTGGAGTCACATAAAGAAAGTAACCAGAACTAACTGACAGATATTTGTCTCTAGGTGGAAGGTGAACTATCAAAGTGTCCAATAAATTATTATTTTTTTTGTTATTATAGGCTTTTGTTTATGCTAGGATCTTAACATTGTAGCAGAAGGCACATGTGAATGCTTAGTTCTAATTAGTTGTAGAATAAGGTCTGCAATGAAGTAACACTTGATTATCCTTTAGATGTGTCAGATCTATTTTTGAACATTAACCCAAATTAAATGTATTTAATGGGACATATGGAACTCTTCGTTTTCTCAAATTTGTAATACAAACCTGTAACATGATGCTAAAACCCAAAAAGAACTCCAGAGAAATAAAATTATTCAATTATGAATAGCGTGTGCAGCCCTGCACTGACATGAAGCACTCCTTGATTACTGGCTAACCAGTGGCTTGGTTTCCTTCCAGTCCGAAGGGAGGATGTGATTGGAGCCCAGCTGAGCAGCTGAGTGCTCTAAATACTGCAATACATGTGTTTACTGTAAGGTTAACTAGCTGAGAAAACCTGATTTGGCTACTCTATAACAGGGAGTTAGTTGTGTGTTGCTGATGATTTATTCTAGACACATTCTTAAAGATTTCTTTAAATTAATTTCGTTAGTTTTATTAATTGTAGAACATTATTATTGCTATTATTATTATTAAAGTCCATTACTTATGGGAAACATTTCATTTGTTTAATCAGTGCAAAACACGATATGACCTTTGCAGTCGTTACCGAAGAGTTGAGGAATGCTGATGTAGAGTCTGTGTAATGATTAAAACAAATTGGAGGGGAACAGTATCTTGCATGTAAAGTGTTCTCCCATATTAGTGCTGTGTTAAATATTTAGTGTTGAACTAGTCCATATCAGGGGCTTGTGTGTCAGAACAGTGAAAGTGGAATAAAGCAGTTAAACTCTTAAAATGTTGTACTATTGAATTGAACGTTGCTGTCATAAGAATAGAAATCCTATACCATCGAGGGTGGTGATATAAAACCCAAAAAGTACCCTGTCTCATTGTCCTTCTAGTCAAATCTGTAAACATTGCATATGTAAAATCTGATAGGTAAAAAATATTGCGTTGATGCTATAATGAGGGGGAAAAATAAGTTTCTTTTTGAATAATCAAATTGTTGAAATACTGCATTGCAATTGAATGTGTTAAGGTGTTTTCTGAGGGGCAGAATGCTGGCTGCATATCAGACTTGGGGTTCTGAAAAAGGAAGACATCGCTTGCTTCAGTTCCTGGTATGCTCATAGAAATGGCGTTGGTGTATGTTCAGGACTGACTGTCAAAAACTGTATTTCACATCACTCAGTAATATTTTAAACATTAAAGGAAGAACAGGCTACTCATCATTTATGAAACTTGACCAGCTGTGTTGGGCAGCATGATGAAGTGAGGAGAGTCTGATCTACACTGCAGTATGGTGTATTAAACACTTATAATTCCTGAAACGAGCATTGAATCTTGTATCCATTTATATGCATAAAATTATAAACATGGCGTTTTGAGTGGGAAAGACTGTAGAAGATACAAGTGTGGTTATTTAAAAAGACCTTTTGAAATGAGTTTATGGTTTGGGCTTCTGCTGTTTCTGTTGTAACTTTTTGGATGGACCTTGCACAACTGTGAATTTATGTAAGAATGGCAGGAGCAGAAATGCTTAATAAAAAAAAAAAAAAGGAGTGATATGACCACCTTTGAAAAATACTTATGAAATAGAAGCTATTTCTTGAAAGTATTTTAAAATAATTTTCTGTGAGAATCTGCAGCCCTTATTTAGACTGGGTAATATGCAATTGCATTCTTCATAGCATTGAAATGGAAACGTGAAGCAATAATTATGCTAATTTTAAAATGGAAAAATACTTAGATTTGTCTCTGCCTAACTCTTAAAACATTTTCCTGATAACCTCAAGACTTTAATGTACAGAATTTGCTGTATTAGTGTTAAAGGAGAACTAATCTTACACTGCTCTGCTAGCAAGCTACTAATTTAGGAGGTAGATGTGAGGAAGTTGTTATACTATATAAACTGTTAGCTAAATGCAAATTATCTCCAGTACTTCAACTTCCTAGCATTCTTGAAAAAAAACCCTAAGTAGCTTATTTGCTATAATAGATGTTGAAAGCCTTTGTGCCTACTGTTTATTAAGTGTTTAATTACCTGATATATTTGAAAGCTGCACTAGTATCTAGCACTAAGTCTAGGGCTTGATTTCCAGTTCTAATCTTACATTTATTACAATTCTGTTGCTAATATTTCACCATTAAATACTTACATGAAAGAAATGCAAAGATGTCACTGTCAAGAATTGTTTTAAGCAACTTACCCAGAAAATGCGTACTATGTATCTTTAGCCTTTTAATTATGTTTTTCTCTTATGCCCTACTTTGCAATTGCTGCAAGTTCTTTACATTGCCAACAGTTCATAGACCATAGATACCTTGAATATGATCATCTCATTCGGCTTTTTATTGTGGCAGAACATGCTGTTAACTGACTAAAGAATTGATTCCTTAGTAGCCATTAAAGATCTCAAAATACACTTCCAAAAGGCACCGTGTTCACCTCTAATCTCATGGCCACTATGGGGCATTCCTTGTTCCTCCTGCCATCTCGGTTAGATAGGACTTGCTTTGTTCCCTGAAACACTCATCCATGTTGCAGCAAACTTCATTCTCTGATATATTCAAGATGCTTCAACCCAAAGAGCGCCGTGTAAATGAGATATTGCTAAGAGTCCTTAAGATTCTGGTTGCAAATAAGTAGAACTTTGATTTGTGTTTCTTTTTCAGAGCCAGAGCTTCAACTGTGTGGAAAAGACTAGATGTGCAGGATCTAATGTGAGTTCTGTGCAGACACAAGGAGATTCAGACTATTTCATCAACCACCTCGGAGTACCTGCCACGCAGTTTTCTTACGAGGACGTCAAAGCATCAGAGGTAGCTATGAATAAAAAAATGAAAATAACAGAAAGAATTATATTTTCTCAGGTTATAACCTCACGTGACAAGCATGTTGTAGTGGAAAGTTATCTCCTGTAAGTGCATTTTCTTATGTCTTCAAAGGATTGCCACAGAGCTTCAAAGTGACTGATTTTATAGGGATATGGTATTCAAAGAAACAGATGAAAATTGGAGGATGTTATGTCAAAAAGGTTAATATTGCTGGTAGTTTTATAGGTTCCATATTATCTAACTCAGCTTTTCAGACTTCTTTCAACACAGCGGAAGCAGGTGTTGATGTGCACAGTAGGATGATGCAGCCTTCAAAATGAATTTTATATCCATTTTCATACTGTGAGCAAAATATGGTTCTCTAGTATAAATGTTAGTGGTAAAGACCTATATGCTTCATTGGAGTCTTCAAGACACCACGTTCTTTTTCAGTCCATCAGCCTCTGTAAGGTAGGTGGAAGAAGCATTTTATGCTGTTTGGAGAATGGGCTGGAATTGGACAAATTAGGAAAGTTTGTCCTTCCTCAGCCTTCACTACCATAGGTTATTTGCACCTGGACAACTCAAATGTTCCCTCAGTTGGTCAGCTGAGGATCAGAAAGACTGCCATTAGTTATTTCAAGAAAAAGTAGGCATGGGAAAAGGTGTGTGTTTTCTTGTAAATGTAATGATGCATTTTTGCATTCTAAAGACTTCATATTCTCCTCATTTCTCTTCTTGCACTGTGCTCGTCTCCATATGCACACATCTTTCTAAGTTCAGGAACAAAGCTGAAGCTGGGTTGAACTGGAATGTTTCCTGACACTGCATGCTAATATGTTTTTCTTTCACAAATGCAAAACAAAGCAGAGATGTGCCAAATACGTAGCATTGCTGTCATGTCGTTGTGCAAATTGAAATAGATCAAGTCAAGAATTTATATAAATAAAGAGACTTCTGTGTTCTAAACATCATGGCACCTATTAGGCAAAGTTTTCTCTTTCAGATTAAACACTAGGCAAAGGCTGTGAGGAAAATGTGAAGGCAGAAGACGTATGAGTGCAATGTTTATGACAGGCTTCTGGGCCAGAGCGGATTTTTGTTGTCACTTAGCAGCTACTGCCCGTAGTTTTCAAAAAAGATCTGCGTACATAGGATCTATAGTGCATGAGAAGGAGTCTGCAAACTTCAGTATATCAAAATAGTATTTCCCAGCAACATTTAGGATATGAACACTGAAGGTTCCCTTGGCTGTTGTCTACTTTAATCCGAAGTTATTCTTCATGTTCAGTTAACCTTGCAAATGTGCGGTTTTGGTCTCTCAGAATGACTCAGCAAGGTAATTAAAATCATAAAAGAAAGTATTTCCATATTTGCTTAAACATGACATTGTAGATTTTGTTCTTTGCTCAAATCTCAGCTTTTGTCCTTCTAAAATCACTTCCTAGGTATAAATTTTAAAAGTGTAATTTGCAGTCTTGAAGTAGACGTACTGCACTTCTCAGACTGTGGGAGACCTTGACCCCTTGACACCTATTTTATGTGAGAAATAAATATGCTTGGCAAAATGTGTAAATTTCTCTTGACAAGAGGGTGGACATTTTTCCTAAAAGTGAAGTTACTCAGAATGATTAAATTTGGATTATTTGCTATATTCTTGTTTTTTATTGTACTGATTGTTAACGGTCCTTCAGAAGATAAGCTTGATGTCTCTGCTGTGTTCTATCAGACAAGAAATCTGTTTATTCTTTACTTTTTATTGCAGTTGTTTATTGCTGATTCTTTCATTGTATCAAACAGAGATATTATAAGGCCGACAAATTATTGTGTTTACAGCCGTATTAATAACTGTTTTAGGAATTTCTGTTATGCAGGTTAGTTCCTGAAAATGGTCTGTTGGTTTGCAGGGAAGGATTTTTGCTTGTTTGTTTCCAAGCCATTCAGCTTTTTAAACTATGCCTCAGCTTTGTCAGCTCCATTGCAAAACAAGATTTGGGAAAGCAGATTTCAGAAATGGGCTGTTTTGACAGGCTTTTGTAGACTATCATTTTGCCAGGTTGGTTTCCTCTGCTCGCTCTCTCACTGCTGTGACCTCGTCAGGAATTGCTCTTTGTTTGGAATGTACATGAGTTGTTTACCTTACTCACCTGTCAGGCAGCATGCAGTGTCAGGTAAAACCAGTGTTATTCCACAGTTGAAAAAACGTCTTTTAGAGTAAAAAAGTCCCAGACCTGTGCCTGTGTTCTGCCTACAGAGCAACAGCTACAGGTCAGCTTTAGAAATGCATTTCTTACACAGTCAGTGCAATGCCAGTCCGTAGAGAGAAGGCTATAAAAGCCTTTCATTGACAGGAACCTGAAGAGTAAAGAAGAGGAAATAAAAGTTGTAAGAGGAAGCATTCAGGCCAGAAGAGTAAGTAAAACTGTCTGGCTTGAAATGACATGGCACAGTGACTCACAGCCTCAGGGAGGTTAAATCTGCCTGGCAAATGCTTGTGGTCAGATCTGTGAGCCACTAAAGTACATTCTGATAATGCAGCCGCTGCTATAAAAATGCACTGAGTGAAATGCAGATCATTTATTTGCTAGCAGGAAATATGCAGCATTTTAGTCTCCAAGTAAGGAGGGATTTCTCAAGTGGAAAAAACCCCATAATATTACCCCAATTTCCAGTGATTCACTTGCAGTTGCTGAAGAAAGCCTTCCACTCCTCCTAACCCCTTGTGCATTGGCTTTTCCTCCATGGGAGAGTCACATTGTGATTTGTAATGTTTGAGGAGAAAGACTGTTCAGATTTTCCTAATACTTAATTTCCTTACTTTCAGGAGGAGTTATGCTATTAAAGATAATGGTTAGTTTGCATCCAAGTGACTATGTAGAGCCTCCAGAGAGACTTCAAATCAGCGTTTCTGTTACAGAAAGCCATGATTCTAAGTCTATGAGTCCTCACTCACCTCAGCAGAGAATAGCATTAGAAACATACTCACTTAGCTTTACATCAACAGGAAAGAGCAACATAAACTAAAAGAGATCTTAGATCCCAGACTTGTCTTAGTTACTCTCTGTACTAAAGTGAAAGCTGGATATCAATCAAATTAATCATTTGAGCATTGGGACATCAGGAATAACAACTTGGAGCAAGTGAATAAATACTGATTTTTTTCCCCCCATGTGTGGGTTACTTCTGTGCTCTTGAAAATGTTAGTCATGTTTGTATGACAATGTATTTCCAAACCAGAAAATGGTGTAGCAGTGCAATAAATACATGTCCTCCATAACAATAGAAAATATGTGCATGTAAGAGACAAAAGTGTGTGTTTGGACACATCATTGTTCATCACAACTCTGCTTAGTGTCTTAGATATAAATTCCTCACCTGTGATGTTTTAATTTTGTGAACAAAACACATTATTTACGTAACTGAGGCTCAGCTCTTGGTTACCTGATTGTAAATGAGGAACAACTCTGAAAACATTGGATATGGTGGTGTATGATCTGAAGAACGTGTTCAGTTGCTATTTGAATTCATCATAGTTCTTTTTGAATGGATTTACATGAATTGTGAAAATCTGATTACCTTGTCTCTCTTCCCTGCCACAGTTTTTTTTTTTTATTTGTCCCTCTCTGGTGTTTTTTGACGTTTTTAAAATTTGCACATTAGCACTCTAGCATTAAATGGTTTATTTCAGTTGTGAGAATGATAACTGTGGTTCTTCCATATGAAGTAACATTCACTGCAGACTAAACTCTATTTTTGTGAATGACCAGTACAAAAAAAAAAAAAAAAAAGGAATTAAAGTTATTTGAACTTCACCTTTACAGTAATAAAAGTTTTATTAGTCACATAATCACTGTGGTAACAGAAAATACTTTTAGTCAGTGATTGCTTACTTGCTGACTTACATGAAATAAGAAATTTCTTTTAACTGGAGTCATGAATGGAAAGGAAACATGAATCCATATCTTAAAATGTTGTTTCAGTTCATTTTTACACTACATTTATATTATAAAACCAGCATGGCCTGGATAACTTCTGTTTCCTGTCTCTAGCTGTAGTTTTTTATAGTTTTATCTGTAGGAGGGACTCAGTACTTCAGAAGTTTATCCATAACTCTCTTCTCTTACATTGCTTCTGTTTCTCTTAATTCTCTCGCTTGTTTCTTTAGGAGCTTTGCCATGCATTTCTGGTTTGTCTTTTGTTTGGTTTTTGTTTGTTTGTTTTGTTTTGTTTTGTTTTTTATATGAGCATCATCTCTATAATTTTCTGTCCTCTTGGGAGAGCACCTTAAAAATGTCGTTTGCTCTACTGGATCCAAGATTCTGATGGCCACACTTGGCTTTTTTTTTTTCTTTCTCATGAAAGTGGACAGAGAAAAGTAGCTTTTAAAAGATCTCTGTTTAGAAGTGTGGACTCTTCCCTAAAGAGAAAAGAACCGACCCCCTAGCTGCAAGTTAATTTATTTGGATTTCTTTCACAGCAGAGTTTATAGCATAGCTTCTGAAGTCCTGGAATATAAGTACATCACAGAGACTGAGAAACACAGCCTTGCTGTGGCTGACTAATGTATGGGCACAAGACAAAATATCAACTGTGTTTTCCGTGGTTTCAGTTAGAGTTTTGATTGCTTCTTCATCACTGTAAATCAAACAACATTGAACTGTTTGCTATTTTGAGGCTGATTCGATTCCTTGCAAACTGAAATTGGTACAGGTGTATTTTGAACCTTTTTTTCAAGATGGAAATTGACTGTTATTAACCATTTCCATGTCATTGCAGTCAAAAGTGTACCAGGAATCAGTTTTATAAAATTATAACTAGATGATTTCCTATGTCATCTGCATATTATTAATCTTAATTGGTGCACACTATTACATAATGATTACTGTTTGATTACACAGAATCTTAAATCCCCTCTCTGATATTATGGTAGGTTATATCAACATTAGTGTTATCATTTTGTTATGGATAAAACCAATTGCTGCACATGCATATTATTAAAAAAAACCTTTTTTTTTTTTTTTTTTTAATTTATTGATAGACACATGTTTGGCATGAAACATTTCATGGTAGGTGTCCACATTTGGGTATGCAGGACTTACAGAACATTTACTTCTACACCTACACCATAAAAGTTGTTTTCCGTATCTTCACTCAAACTTAAGTTCAGGGAAGAAGTATAAAAATTGCCTGTCACATTATTCACAGACTAGACCAAAATAGTGTAATACCATGGACCACTAAGCTAATTTAGAAGAAAAATGAAAAGGGGCTTCTTTGTGGAAGGCATTTGTATGTAATATATGTCAAAGAGTTTAGAATTTTGACAGTTTGAGATTGTATCCTCTTTAGAGAGAATGCATAATGATTTTTATTTCTGTTGAAATATGCATAACTTTCTGAAGGTAACTTTCAACTTTCATTAGAGCCCTTAAAAGTGATTTTCACCCCCATTGGTGTAAAACAGAGGCCACTAAATCTTAACTCTACCGTGAATGTGGCTTCTCGGTTGTTTTTACTGTCTGCTTCTGCTTCCTCCCTTCCCCCCACCCTTCTCTCTTTTTCTTCCTATTTTATCACTCTTTGGGAAACTTCCTGCAGTTTCTTGATTTCAGTATTTACATGCTTAGACTGACACATTGTGCACTGCTTTCAAAAGAAATCAAAAGCTTTCCAAGTTTTCTTTGTTAGGGGAAAAGAAACAGTTGAACTGTCCTTGATGGAGAGAACTTTGCATGCTGCTCTTGTGTCTCTGATGTGCTTATGTGTTAATGTGGAGGGAAAGCTTGGGCAGCACGGAGTGCTCTTCAGTGCATCTGCCTTGTGTCATTGTAAAGTGCACAGGAAACTGGTGTTTGTAGCACACACACGTTATTTTTATATGTAAATGCATCTCTCTGCATAATCAGTGTGGCATTGTGCAAGGAAGCAAAGTCTGTGGTACAGTTTTAATTCCACAAACACAACCTTGTACCTGTGTGTGTGTACATCTAAAGCAACCCTGAGTTGCCTGACCTGTGATAGCCTTTATTGAGAGCTGGTTTTGTGTCACTAATTTAGTTCACTGGTCAAACAGTTCCAGTGCTTCAAGTCAATCAACTTTTATGTTCTGAAGTTTTAGATCTCTCTATTCCTAATGCAGTTATCTCACCATTTTATATCATTAAACTCATTGTTACTCCATATCCAGATAACTTTGTCCTTTACTTCTGGTGTATCCTTCAGTCCCTATCCAGTCAGGAAAGAGTATGGCAAGGAACGTAATCTAGACATTTCTGACTGACTACTTGGATTATCTACAGCTGACCAAGCCCTTCTGGTAAACATTCTGCTGGGTTTTTTAAGTTATTTTTTTACATCCCCCTTAGTACTAAGTGTCACCCATTACCAATTAATTTATCAGAGCCACGTATATTCTAATTTGATTAGAAAGATCATGACATCATTTTCTTTGAAAGATCAGGGTAGACCATATTGGAAGACGTGCTGTGCTTACATGCCTTAGCTGCTGAAAAGAGAACGTCAGTGTTTGTGACACGTGTGAATGTCCTTAGAAGAGATTTAGCACTGTTTGTTTGAGTCTGTAATTCCATGGAGATTCTTAGCCCAAACAGAATCCATGTTTCTCCTTCTGTATGTGTAGACTAACAAGGAATTTGCATAACTGCAGTGTGTTGCTATTATGATGTGCAGTTTGGTAGCTTTTCCATCTAAAAATACAGCCCTGCATGGCTCCCCACATCCCCTATTTTGCTTCTCCTTTCTCCCTGGTATATGTTAAATTTTTTAAGGAAATAACACAGTTGCCCATGGGGAGTTACAGGAGATGTTTCATACATGTATGAAAGAATCAACGTACTAGTGTGCTTAGTATACCAGAAAGTCTTTGCAAAGGAGCAAATGTGTATCAGCCTCAGAAGGGCAGGATGTTTGAGAGCCCAGGATTTCCTTTTCTGAACTGTCTCTGGAGAGTTTGATGCTCCTGCATTTCCTGCTGAGAGCATTTATTAACTGTGTAGTAGAACTTCACAGTCAACAAGGTGTAGCAAAGAGAGTCTTGTCAAGATGAAGAGAGGGGTTTCAATTTTGTTCACAGACAAGTGGTGAACTGCCAGTGTGTAACAAAATATAATTCGAAGAGTCCGCAGTAGATTGCCTTGGGACTACCTGTGAAGGTAGGTCCAAACTACACTGCCTTTCTAACTCATGGGCTGTATTGTCCTTACAACAGTCATGCTTTTCTGTACACATACTGTATTTTTTCTGACCATGTGTTTTCTCTTTTCTGACTTTAGCATAAATTAGTGCTTTTTAATTTCGCAGTTCAGTCAAGGGTTACTGTAGTACTCACCAGTAATTCATTAATACATTAGTCCATCTGTTTGCTTGGATGCTAATTTAGTTGAATTTGGTATTGAGAGCTTGCTGAAATTGTTAAGGTTAATGACTCGGTATTTTACAAGACAAAATACATTTGATGTTCAATTGATTGCTTGAGTTGCTTTATTGAATAATATGAATATTTAGCTACTTAATTTCATGGAAGAGCATGTTTGTTATTGCTCTGGCACTAGTGAAAGTGATGACGTCCTCAGCAGTTGGATACATTATTCTGTTCCAAAAAAATCTGTTTGGCCTCACAAATCCTAGTGCTTTGATGTCCCAAACAGTCCAGGGTTCATCCAGAAGGGGGAAATTGTTTGCATCTTCTTTAGCATTCATTCACACTGCATAAGTACATATTGTTGCTGTAAACTGTCCTTGCAGATTCTCTCACAGACTCTTAGAATTACTGAGGATTGCTGAAAGTCAATGGAAGAAAGACAGCCTGAAACTTAATGAGGTCAGTGGGATATGGGAAAATGTGAGAAATTTGTTTAGACGCCGATTAAGTGCTTCTGTTTGATAGCCTGGTAAAGCATCTAGCTACTGGAAATATGTATTATCTAAGGACAGATGTCACTTAAATATCTGTTCTCCCTGGAGAAGTAAATGGCATGTTGCATTCACGGCAATGTTTTGTCAGTGTCCTTATGAGAGGTTGAATTTAAGAGACCAACTAACAGTCTTCTGGCAGAGTATCTGGAATAAGTCTCAAAACTGGTTTTGTGTCAGTAGGTATTTGTAGTGTGACACCCAGTTTTGTCTTTTAATACTTGGGAAAAGATCAAAATCACTGGACAATCAAACTACTCTGATTTGAGTCAATGATTCGTTCTCTCAAATAAAATTTGCACGATTTGCTATATCTTATGGTAATTAAAGAACTGCTTAATAAGGTTTTCAATAAATAGGTATTGCCTTTGAAGGCATTAGTATTCTTAGCAAAAGCCAATTTTTACTCCTGCTGCAAGGGGGTGAGCCTCCCACCTACACAACATCTGTCCCGTGGCTAACATTAGATTTCTTCATTCAGAGTAATAAATTATTTATTTATGTTTTTTTAGCACTAAAAGTAAAAACCGGAAATAGGAAGCATTGAATCGGGAAATGAAAGCATTGTGATTTATGTAATATTTGTGATTGTGAAAGATGCTGTCACAGGGATTCATGACTTATAGCAGGACATTGTTAGGATAACCTTCCTGGCACTCACTGCGCGTTTCGGCATTTTGAATGCTCACAATTGATCATAAAATGTTACAAAATGTTCTGGCATCCTTCACACAACACATCCAAGAAAAGCTGTTCTCTCTCAGATGTAGTGAATCGGAGCTGAGCCTCCTGTTTCTAACATTCTGAAACTTTGGGAGGATTCTCTGTGAGGTTCCAGATTTCTGGATTGAGCTGCTTCCTCCCACCTAAACTGCTGATTCTGCTTTCGGTTTAAAAAGCATCAAGGGAAAACTCTGCAGAGGAATAAAGCTAGGAAAGTAGCCTGATATCTTAAAAGTTGCTTTCTTTGTGCTGTGGTCTGTGAATTCACAGCTTTACAGTGATTATTTCAATTAACTTACCAACACAAGGAAGAAAACATTACATTGAAAGAGGTGAGAGAAATGCGCTTGTATTCTTTTCCTGTCTGAATGTTGGCTTGAGTTTTGCTGGCTGCAATTGAGTTGGATAATACGATAACTTGTGCAGCAGTGATTCCAATTCTGCCTCTTCTGTATTCTGTACAGTTCTATTTGGCAGGCCTTGCTCATTTTGTCCAGCATTGGGTGACATCGCAAGGTCACTGCACATCTTTACCAGAATATTCAAACATAAAATAGATTTGCTTTTGTTTCTTTTCTAAAAGTTCCTCAGTAAAACTGTAATGGTGAAAATACCAAAGAAAAGGCTCTTGTCAGAAAACTCCTTCTGACATGCTTGTTTTCCAGAGTAGGGGCATTCTCACTTTGAAGATACATGTTGGGCTGTGGCAGTTGCAAAGCTTTGCTTTACAAAAATAATTCAAAAGCACACATTTTATGTCTTTTGTTTCAGTGAAAACCAACTTTTACATCGTTTTATAATCCTTTCTGGATTTGGTGGACGATATTTAATTAGATATTTAGAGCATTTGCTAGAAAAGGAAAAGTGAGCCTACTGGTGAGATGGAGAGGCATGAACTCTCTCCTGCAATATATTTGCAGCTTTATTGGTGAGAAATCCTATGTGCAATACATTAATACCTGGTATTATTCCATCAGTTCAATTTAACCCACACATCAGAAAACCATACTTTGGCT
The DNA here is from genome assembly GCA_035583155.1 of Acropternis orthonyx. NCBI lineage: Eukaryota > Metazoa > Chordata > Aves > Passeriformes > Rhinocryptidae > Acropternis > Acropternis orthonyx. The sequence continues at coordinate 5,818,390 of JAWWEU010000011.1, forward strand.
TCATTATGTTGTATGCTACATAATCCATCTTTTTCAGTAAATCTGCTTCAGTCCACAGCACCTTTCCAAGCTAAGTACTCCAGATAACTGATGATTAGCTGTATTTTAGTCTGTGAAACACCCTTTTCTATTACTCCTTTTTTGATCCTTCTTGCAGTAAACCTCTGGTTCAGTCACCTTGTCAGGAGGGGGGAAAAAAGGAAAATGGAGAAGAGCTGGCCTTTTAGCTTAGGTGAGGTGAAACACACCTTCACAAAGGAATGCAACTGTATTTTCTGCCAAGACAGCATAGGCACATTGCTTGACTTAGGGTAAAATGGAAGAAGGACTTAGTGAGAACCTGCAGTGCAGATTTCAGAGATGGTTTTGTTCTTCTCACTGCTCTCTCTTTATCTTTTCTCCTGATGGGGCTTTCTGCTTCATGCCACGACAAACTTTTGACACTGGTGTTGAAAACAGATGCACACAAGTCCTCGTGCAATTGTAAAGCTCTGGGTATCTGGGTAATAGTGTTGGGCACTGTGTACCTGCATGCCGTGCTTCGCAGGTGATTCCACCTCCTGACTGAGCATGTTCCCAGGTTGATTCTGGAGATATTCAGTGGTGACTACTTTGTGTTTTACTGGCCAGACTCTGCACATTTTTGTGTCTCCCTCACGCTGCTGCAATTCTGCTTTTGGTGCTGTTGTATAACAAAAAGGCAGAAAGAGTGAAACAGGTTAATAGATCACAGAACAGACATATATGTATATGTGGACAGGTAATGGATTATATTCTCAGCAAAAGCAACCCCTAAATTCTCGTCTTCTAGACATTATTCTTTGTCTGGGTGAAAAAAATGAACAATTTTCACTTGGCTTTCAGCCTTCTCTTGAGTATTTACTTTGGAGGCTTTAACAGTTTTAGGTTAGCAAATTTATGCCTTTGGGCTACCTCTGCAAATTTCAGAGGGATTTTTGCTCTCACTGCTTTCTCTCTGTTGTGCTCTGTAGTACCTTCTTTGGTGTTTTACTTTCATGCAGTATAAAACTGGAATGAGAGCATATTAAGGAATTATTATTTCCATAATTTGAGTTCATAAATTGTGAATTCTTCTAAGTGGTAATTTTACTGTTTCTAAAGTAATATTCAAGCAAACAGGACCTGTTGTGGATGCAGCATTGTCCTGACCTAGTAAAAACACTTTTTGTTGCGTGAATTTACAGAAATATTTCCAGTTCTAAGTCAAGTGTGATCAAATTTGATATTTGTAAAACTTTTTTTTAAAATTTATGTAATGACAGCAGAATAGATCGCAAAAGTATGTCTTGGTATTTATTCTGTTTTACACTAAATTACCAGAAGTGCTATGGGATTTTATTCATGATTTAAAACGCATTGCTTGAAAGCTGGCATATAAATTAGAGGTATGTTATAAGACAGTACACAAGGGATGGCAAATTTAGTACCTTTAGATGGTGAAACATTCTGTTCACTTAATTAGTTGAGGAAGGATAAGATAAGTTAGAAAAATGAGTCTAGTAAATCAGAAGTGAATTTTAGTGCAAGTGTCCATCATAAATAAGCAAGAGTAAGCCACGTTTGGGTTTTTAAAGGATTTTCACCTGCATTTTCGATCTCCATTTAATTGATTCATAAATCAATTAATTACTGTCACAAGACCCGAGGGCACCAGGAAATTGGGTTCAAATTAAAAAGAAAAGGAGGCAATTTGTTTTAAGATGGAAAGTTGAATGTTCAATCGAAGTTTAATCAGAAGTGACCCATTATTTGAAAAGTGGAACATCAATGGCTTTCTAATTTCACAGAATGCTTCATTAAATGAATATTGAAAAGACCAGGTTAACTGATCACTACAAAAGGAAGAAGAGACAAAGAGAGGGTTTGGAAACCCACTTCCAAATATGCCTGTTCCTTTCTCTTCTGAAAGCCTAATAAAGAAACCAAATCATTGGGAATTGAAGGATTATTGGGGTGATCCTTTCTGGATTGTAAAGGTTGCATGATAAAAACATAGGTTTATATCAGAAGAGCAAATTTTCTTAATCCATTTGGATAACTATGAGCTTAAAGAAAAAATGACAGAAGGCAATAAACACTGAGGAGAAAATTTTCAAATCATGACAGGAAGTGGGGCCTCCTGAATTTCGGATGTCTCACAGTGGTCTGACCTTGAAACAGTTTCTCCATGATTTGATATCATTGTCAGACCATTCAGCTGCACAATGCACAGGAGTCTATGCCCATTTTACAAAGGGAAGGTGATACTGATGCCGTTCTAGGAATGAAGGCAGATGATTTGTGTTTGGGAAGTGAGTGTGGCAGAGTGTGATGGGAACAACTGCAGCTGTAACTCCTACTGTGGTTGGGAAGCATAAAGGAATAATATAGTTGGTTTTAATGTTCTTTGGATTAGCGTTTCCATTTCTTAGTGAGTATTTACTAGAAATTCGCTTAGCAAATTGCTGTTAAAAACCAAAAACCCAACAATCACTTGTTATTGTGAGCTTGCTGAAAGAATAAATGAGAAGTCTGATTCTGTTTCTTGCTGTTGGAAAGAGTTGCTCTTGCTGTTAAATGCTGAGAGGTAGTCTTGGAACATCATCTGCACTCATCTCACTGCCATGTGCTCCCTGGGATAAAGAGTGGGCTTCTGTTAGTTAGAAAGTTCATGCAGTTTCCTCTGATGAGCATAGTGCTTGAAAGAAATAAAAGTCAAGAGAAACAGAGTAAGTTGGCCTTTCTAGTGGTTCTTTATAGCGGAGACTTTTATGGGGGGGGAGGGGAAGGGGAAAACAAAAGGAACACCAACTGTTTTAAACATTTCCCCTTATAAGTGCAGAGCAAGATTATTTCCGATGTCAGCAAGTTATTTCAAGTAGTAATCCGTTTCAAGCAGGGTCTGGATTCCTTCAAGAGCAAGATGACTTGCTACTTGTGATGTCCAAATGTGTTTTGATTTATTTGCTGATCGTTGCTTATTTATGTTGTGTTGCTTCAAAAGAGGAGGCTGAGGCAGAAGCGAAGGCTGCTGGTTTACCTGGCCCAGCTGCTGTGATCTCGACTTGGCTGGGAGGTGTGCCCCCATTAGGGTGGGAGAAAAGCCAGCTAAGCAGTATCTCCTGACTTTTTAGAGTATCTACCAAGTTTTAGATTGCAGAGAAAGAATATTTGTCTAGATGGAACAATAATCTGATATTGTGTAGCCAGTCTAAATCTTTAGTCATTCCCTTCACTGGCTCTCAGTAAAGTACTCAGGACTGAATATAAATAAATGTGGTTCTTTCTAAGTTATTGATTGCAATTATAAGAATGATGATGAACAGCATAGCAGGATGATGATGTTCCTCAAGGGCCCCCCAGCCAACTGATATGACTGTAAAGTAGTGTGTAAACTTAAAGATGAATAGGTGTTATGAGTTAATATTGAAGTATGTATTTTATCTTTGTAATAAATGACTTTGTGCATTTCTTTACTGAAATCTAAAAAAAAAATCAAATCCAAAAGTTTTTCTGAAGGGAAGAATGACTTCATTTATTTTTGTGATACTTCTGAGACAACTTATGCAATACACAGATGCATCAAGAAATTTATATGATTCAGTGCTAATTATATACTTTTTCTTTTTTTTCCAACAAAGTGATGGGAACTCACTACCAGAAATAATCTCCTAGAAACATATGGAAATTCTGGTATAATATTGATCATAGAGGCATTAATTTGTAAAAAAAATTAAAAGCAAACTTACCAGCAGTGTGATTTTAGACATCTGGGCACCTTTGAGGTTTGGAGTTTTGTTTTCTAATGTTTTGCTTTCTTTCAGTCCACTCCTTGGTATTGTTTGTTTTAATCTTGTGACAACAATTCTGCAACCTCATTTCTTGCTTTCTTACAGTACAAGAAGAGATGAACATCTTACACAAACAATATGTTAAGATTGACTGGTGTTAAAAGAGTGGTCAACCTAAAGTATATAGCTTTAGGGAATTGACAAAATTAATTCTCAATTGTCAACATTATTATGTAGATGATATTACTGTATGGAGAAGTAGGATGGTTGCAGAAGAGAAAAGAGTATTCTTTGATTATTGTGGTTACATTTCTTTTGAAGACTTAAATCATAACACATTTAATAAAATGTCTGATTGCTGCTTAGCTCAGAATGAAAGCTGCATGGATATTTTTTCTCCCTGTAGGCAAAATTTTCAGCTGCTTTGGGAAGCATAATTACAGAGACAACTGCCATTCCAGAAATAAAGTCATAAGACTTAGGGCCTTTTGGCCTTTTTCAGAGACTTGGAATCAGTTAATTAGATCAGTGAAATAAGTTTCATAATTGTCAAAACTTAAAAACAATTTGAACAGTTTTTCAATCTCTCAACAAACTCCAATAACATATGAAGGAGGAAATCAATGTGGAATCCTAAAAGTCATCTTATTTCTTTCTCATAGAATTCTAGTTTTGTCTCTGAAGCTCTTTTCCCTGTGCATGGAACAAAAACTGAAGAGCTGGATCCTTCCTTCGTCCTGCATGAGACCATTGCAAAGGTAAGAGAACTGGAGATCGCATTTATATATCTTTCCTTCAGATGACCAAATTTGAATTTGATAACAATTTTGAAAGAGGATCTTTTTTTTTTTCATCTGTGAATACTTAATTTAAAAGTTATGAAGTTTGTTTTCATTGAGATCCACCTTTGGACACAATATTCTTCGCTGTCGCATTGGTCGATGTGTGTGATCACAGCAGTTTTATGTGCAAATGCTTCTTTTTATGTGATTCAGTTGTATTTTGGATGTGTCACATTAAGCTCAGTGGCACGAGTACAGGGCATCGAGCCCCAGCTGATGAAAGGAGGTAGCAAGTTTGTTGCTGTGTGTTTTGTCTGTGGCTCTCTGAGGGCACCTTCACACACACAGCTTTATGAGCTCTCCCAGTGCTGTTGGCAGGGGAGGAAGGAGTGACCATCCTGTGATTCTGGAGGGTGCCCTACAGAGGGGATGCTCCCAAAGTTAATGTGTTCTGACTCCCCTCCCATCTCTCCAACATAAAACTCCCTCCATGTTATTTATTAATACAATCAAAAGTACTCCTTGTCCTAAAGTGCTGCTTCTGTCAGCTCAGCGAGCCCTGTTTCTACAAAGGGACATGACTAAAATGAGCCCAACTTAATGGGTTCATACACTTCTTATAATTGGATTTCCTATAAACCAGAGCAATGTAGGCCACACAGATTTCTTTCTTCAGTCAAAGGTACTTGTTTTGGAAAAGCAGCTGCTGTTGAAACATTTGTTCTGGAAACAACAAAGATCAGCCATGTGGAGATGTAGCATATAGGTGCCTCAGCATCTTTGGCAAAATGGACAGTGACCGATCTTGGCATTGTGGTCTTTTTGTTTGTTTGTTGGTTTGTTTTGGTTTGTTTTTGTTTTTTAATTAGTAACTGTTTGTTTGGTTATTAAAAAAAAAAAAAATCACATAATCCTAGACATGTTTTTGAAGCTTGTCAGAGTCTAACAGTTAAAGAACAGCCACCAGATAAAAGTCTTCTCTGAGGCCCTTTCAATGGAATTGATGTTTTTTTAACCATCCTTGATTCCAAAGTGGTTGAAAAGATTCACCAAATCTGTTCCCAAAGACTGAGAGAAATAGTTGTCTGATTATTTACTGCATAGTTAATCTCTGATTTACTAAATAGCGTGCAATGGACCATGTGTAATCTGAATAATCTGTAATACAGTATTTGCGCTATATTGTTGACTAACCCAGAAAAATAGCTATTAGATAGTTGTCTTCTAACATTTTGATCCTGTTTAAATAATCACGTATTATTTTAAATAGGGTCATTGAGCATTACAATTTTCTTTGATAAAACTTGATGAAGATTTCACTGGGATATGACTGTATTTGCATTTTGCTTTTCAGACTGTAGCCCAGGGTGCTGTTATAAAGATGAATACTATATGCAGCAGTGGAGTGAGATCCCCAGCATTTAAAGAACTGTTATAATTTAATTAGTTAACTAAGCACTCTTAATACTACTCCTTAGTTTGAAATGTTCATATTTTCATCATGGTCCTCTGACCAGTGAGACCAAGTTATACATTATAAATCTCTAGCTTTATCATAAACTAGTCATATTTCCAAAAAATAAGATAATTAAAAAAAAGGCCTGGTGAGAAGTTAGCTTGTAGTTTGAATTTACACTCAGCTGGAAGTTCATGCTCCTTGACAGGTATCTGCCGATTGACTGTGTATGCATTCCATTGCAATTGCAAGTAAAACAGGTATCATACCTGCTTCAGAAACTTTCGTTTTTAATTTCAAAAGACTTTTTTTACCCAAAACTGGTTTTTTTTAAATTTTAAAATATATTTGATATTTAAATATGATAAATCCAATTTTTAGTAGTTCAAATTGGATTTTTTCCCTCAGAAATGATTTATTAAAATGCTTCAAACTCTAATTTTTTTATTCCTATTTTTCACTGCATATCACTCAGTCTGCTTTGCTTGTATGGCCACTGAAGCTGTTAGAAAAAGCTCATGTTGGGCAGGAAATTGAGGCCCTTTATCTCACTGAGGCAAATAGGGCTTTAATGATTTTTATTCTTTTTTCCCATGTGGATGGCTTGATACTAGGTAACAATGTAAAAAATTTAAACATAATTTTTTAGATGAGGTTTGGTATAAGAATGAATGATCAACTGATTGTGGCTTGTGCTCTCTGACATCAGTGGTTGCCTTAATTTCATGAGCACTTGGAAAAGGAGGAGATTTCTGAATGTGGCAGAGAAAATGAATGAGAAATGTACAGCTATTAAGTAGATAGATCTGTAATCTGAGTGCTTAGAAGACCTAATTTGTCAGAACAGTTGTCAGAACAGTTTATCTTAAAATCTTGGCATATTAGAGGTGGATTTAGGGTGGATTGCTGTGAGAACCAGGCTGGTCTGAAACATTCAAAGAGAGAGAAATCTGTAGGCTTCCTAGTGGTGAAGAACCCCAAGACATTCATTACAGAATTGTGTTGCAATGCAAAACTTAGTGATATCTTAAGTGATATTTGCAGACCTTCTAATTTCCAGTGTGTTTTGTAATGCACATATTAAGTATTAAAATGGAGAAGTGTGTGCCTGTGTGGCAGAGAAGGGATTTTTCCAGTCTGACCAGAAGTCAGATAAAACTGTGTTGTTATCACATGCATACTCAGAAAAGTACGTGCTGTTTTTCCGTAAATTTCATCAGTCTTATTCAGCACAGGTTTTGAGGTAACAAGTCAACTGGAGTGATTAAGCAGTTTGAAAATATTTTTATGTTACAAGTTGTGCTCACTGGAGTAGACTCATAAAACTGGGATTATGCAGTTCCAAAAGCTTCAATGGCAGACTTCCAACAAGGAATGCCACTGGAGCCACTTACCCAGGATCAGCCATGGAAAAATATCTTACTGACTTTTGCTTTGGCAGGCACCAGAGTTTTGAAAGGCACGCCAAAAGTGACATAATTGGTTTTATGATGAGTTATGGTTGCTGACAGATAACTCTTGAGAAAATTATTAGTGAACCTGAATATTCAACACTCCAATTATGGAGCTCTTAGGAGAACTAACTACTGTAATGCAATAACTAACTACGATAATGCAATTAACTTCTAACCACCAAATAAACGACTGGGAGGGAGAAGTGTGTCCATTTCTAGGGGAAATAATTTTTTTTTGGTGTGACATACTATGATGCTTCAATTTTTTAAAAATATAAACACTTCCAAGAAGATGACAGGCAGATTTTCTTCCTGAAGCAAATGGAATGAAAGGTATGCAAATGCAATGAAGAGATTGCTGGACTGTTGGTAAATGAAATGCACATTTTGACCACAGATAAGGTACAGCACAAGAATGTTGACTTGAGGCATTCTCTAACAGAATCATGCTCTTCTGTTCCTTTGAAACATTGGAGGGATATATATTCCTATTTACCCATTGTCTAGCCCCATTAATGCTCTGTTACAGGGAACACTCATTCATCTTGGCAATGCAGTGATATCCATAACTTGGGTAGTTCCTTTCTCTGTTAATCTCTCTAAAAATGAAGATCTGGGGTTTGGTGCATGCTGCCTCTGCTAAATATTTTTACCTTCCGTCATGATAATCTCCAAATGAGCTCCTCTTTTGTATGCCAAGATAATACAACATATCTAAATTAACATGAAGGGGTCAAATCCTTACAATCCCAAAGGCTGAAAGTACAAATTTTGAATCAGTAGATAATGATGTGTGTGGGGCATCTGCATTGCAGAGTTTTACCAGAAACATTTCTAACAGCATATTATTGCTGGAGTAGCTGTTTCACCAGAGTATATTCACATTCCTGTGTTGTTCCTACTACATGGTGCCCTTCCGGGGATCACATTGTTCTTGAAAAAGCTCTGTGGCCTGTACTTGGGCATGCCAGTGGCCTTTGCATGGGGGCATCTGGATTTCCTTTCCTGTATCTTCTGCTTTCCTTTGAAAATTTCCTCTGTGTAGAGCTGGTGGATTTGGTAGAATTGTTCAAGACTTCTGAGCAGCAGAGACACAATATAACTCCAGTCAGCGTTAGAGCACTTAAAGGGTTAAAGAGCTTGTATGGTGGGTGCAGAACTAATCTGAAATATTCAGCAAACAGCCAAATATTCTCCAAGCCAAGCCTAGAAAACCCTTTGTCCTTGCAAGGCCCAGACAGATACAGGGCAGCCTTCCCCCCACTCACTGTGTGTTGTGCTCTTTGGAAATTTTGCTGTATGATTTCCATCATGAAAATGTGACACTTTGGAGTGTCAATTTTCACAGGTAATTTCTCCAGTTAGCTTTCCTCAGTGATGTATTCCATTCAGTGTAATTTTTAAAATTCCTATCTTCAGTCGCGTACGCCAGACTTTCCCATCATTTCTCAGTCTCTTCATCATCATACCTCCAAAGGCATGAGTTCTGCACAGACCAGCAGAACTCTCATGTCTTTTTAAAGATGTATTATGTTATGATTTTGTACTTTCAAAGCAAATTATTCAAGCCACCAGCCAACAAGCGGAAATGTGGACCAGGGGTAGGTGGCAGAGATGCTGAATGAGGTTAACAGCAGACACACAGTTCTCAGTGTATGAAGTGAGGACCAAGCTGAGGCCCTGCTCAATACCCATGTTTGATACAGTCTACTGTTGATCCTGGATTTTTAGATGTGGAGTTTGACCTTGTTGTGAAGATACCGGAATTGTCTGTGGTACCATTTGGGTGCTCTGTCACACATAAAAGCAGCTGTATGGGTTTTTGGGGCTGAGAATTGCAGGATGACTTGGGACATCTTTTGATTTTTCTGTTTGTCCTCCCACAGCTGGCAGCAGTTCATGGTGTTTCAGCAGCTCTGATCTGCCCCAGCATGATGTAGCAGCATAGGTGCAGCATAATGCACCAATTGCCATAGTCACTCCATAACTGAATGACTTGCTTTGCTGACCAGCATCTCTTATACTGGTTCTGATCATCTCACTCGTATTTATGGTTTGATGGTCTTTGAGATATCCAAAGCACAACTTTATTGTCTGTGGTGGCAGTCTGACTGAATTTGCACAAAACCAAACTTGGCCAGATTTTTCTGCAAAGCAGCACCACGCAAACTTATTTGACAGAAATGGTTTGATTTAGCACATACTCTCTTAAGCACACAAGTGAGACTTTTTCTTTTACTGTTAGCCTTCTCGCATGAAAGAACATATAATCCAGTTCAAGCAGAGGCTAAATACAAACCTGCTGAAAACACCTTTCTAACAATGTGTATTTTATTCTGTAGCTATTGTCAGCAGCAATAAAAACAAGAGCAAATCTGGTGATATAACCTGGCACAGTAACTTTGGGGATGCTCTGTGAGTTGTGCTGAACAGGGAAGTAACAACATTCAAAGGGAAAAAAGCTGTCTGGGGATTTTCTCAGCGTTAGATGTGAAAGAGGTGACTTTGCTGCTAAAGACATGAGGTTTTCTGACAGACAGTCATACTGTGTTTGGCCAGACAACATATTCTCTATCTGCTCTAGCCTAGTTAGGGGAGATATGCTTGGAATTTTTCAGTAGTTCTTTGTTCCTAAAAGCAAGTAGCCTCAAGGATTCTTGCATTTTATACTTGAACTCTGATGGATAAAGACTAGGTAATAAAAATAAGCTCAAATTGCAGAACCCCTGGTAAAAATTTGATGAACCAGCTGCACCATCCAACACAGCTTCACTTGGTTCAGTCAGGTATTAAAAAACAACTCCATTCCCCTACCCCCTGAAATTTTCCATGTATTTCCTGCTGATATGCTAATATGTTTCCTTCAAAATGGAAGAAGAATTACAGGACAAAACTAATTATCTTTCCTCCTGTGACATATATTCATGAGGTTGTGGAAAGATGTCAAGATCAAGACTCCAGTATTACAAGGTTGTTTCTGGGCTGTGTTTTGTTTGTTGGTTTGGTTTTTGCGGGGGGTGGGTGGGGTTTTTTTGTTTTGTTTGGGTTTTTTTAGTTGCTGGAATTTAATGTTTTCAGCATAGAGAACTCTGACAACTATGAAAATATCAAAATAACCAGGAAACTATGGTTCCAATAAATAAGAGAAGCTGAAGAATGAAAAATAAAGCTGCCATTAGTAGCATGGCTTGTGTAGAAGCCCTCCCCATGGATTGTCTGTGTACACTCTTAGCTGTTCAGTTCTTTGACTGTAAGGAGAGAATTAATTCTGTATTCCTTAAATATTTTTGATATTGTATGAAGATTGTATGTTCTTTAAAAGAATTAGCCTTGGATTCTGTCAGAATGCTTCTTAACCAGATTGCTGTTTGGAACCATAAGTTCCTGAAATTGTCTTTTAGACCTAGTTTGTACCTGGGTGCTCTTGGGATTTGTCTGCCAGCTTTCAGTGGAAAGAAAAAAGAATCATTGCATCATTTTTCAAGCTAGAGATGCAATTTAAGTGAAATAAGCAGATACACGTCAGATCCATCTGATCCAATTGAACGACGGGATAAACACATATGTTAATATATAACGTATCACCTTAAATCGTACGATAGAAACCCAAGATTGGTGTTGTTTGCACATCTCATGGAGGACACTTTCTGCTGCAAATTACAGCAATCTGACTAAGCAAAAGAAGATAAAGTAGGAGTTGGAGGAAACATTGTTTAATCCTTACTTTATATACCGGAAAATGAAATACCATTGTTCAGAAATGGTCCTTACAATGAGCAACTACATCTTCTCACCTAAATAGAGAATTATCTTGTAAAACCTGGTGATTTGTCTGACACTATAGACACAGACTGGGACATCTTTCAAAGCTGAAGGTAGATTTCTGAAGTTGGAATTTGGCACATATTTGGGATTTTCTGAAATTTCAGCTACTGGCTTTGACGAACTGGCCATTTTTCTACTCTGTAGTGAGGCCACGTCAGTGCCTTGTTAGCAAGACTTGCCTGCCTTGAAAAAAAGTTACGTTTTCTACAGCAATGCTTTCCTTTGCTGTACCTCATTTTGGCTGAGATCTGACTGCAGCTGTAGCTGCATTGGTGACAGTCTCTCAGCAAAGATGTCTGTGACAGGTGTCTTATTTTTGCTGAGAGGTTTTGTCTGCTGGTTGATGATCATGACTTTACAAAGAAGCCACTGCATATTTATTGCACAAGTCAAATGGTTGTTTTCAGTTTGTCCAATAGTGGCTTTTTACTGTGTAATGAGAAAATCTATTTTATATCCTTTGCTTTTGTTTCAAAAATATGAGTTTTCTCTGAGGGATGTCAAAAAATTGGAGATGTGCAATGCATTTTTTGAGGAGTGCCAGCACATGTTTAGACTCATAGAATCATTTGATTTCTATTCAGCCACTGAAATCCAACAACTTTAAATCTGAACAAACATAAAAAAGAAATCTGCAGCTTGCTACTCTAGTAAGTAGAAATATGCCTGTACTTATTTGAATATTCTCCTATTTCTCACTATGCTATTCTTCACACACTTAGATACTGAATTTATCAGACCATAATTTTATTAATCCATTCTTTAGCATCAGTGGTACCATAGGCATTTGTTGTTGGCACACATGTACTGAATTTGGTGGCTTTGCAAGGAACATGAGCTTTTCCTTAAAGAAGATGCCAGCATTCTAGAAGGATAGTTCCTTTGGGTACTCTAAAAGTACTTTTTCTGTAGTCGCAGCTCACTGTATGAGCTCTTTTCTGTCTGCAGATCTTCTGACAGAGATGTCAAATCAGACAGTCCTTTCTCCAGAGCATGCCTCTTAAAACACAAAGTCTCTACTAACAAATAATACAGTAACTGTTATTTTCTCTTTTTTTTTTTTTTTTTTTTTTAGTTTAGTGTAATCCAATTTACGTTTGAATGAATATGAGGTAAAATCAGTGCGACTTTAGTATCTGCTCAAGTGAAAAGAGATGGAAGTATCTGGTTTTGTACAGTGAATGAATTAGTTGGTTTTGCAAACAACTTGCAGCAAGGCCTGGGGAAATACAGCTGCTAAGGTGTACGTTTCTTTGTTGTTATTATTTCTTAGACCATATTTATAACTTCTTCTGGCGTACAGTTGTACAGTGTAGTATAGACATGTTTTGTCTTTATATCATTCCGTGACATAACTGCAAGCATTTTGCAGGTGCTGGTTTCCTTCTTGAGCTTAGTCCTGAATTCAAAAACCACATTTTTGAGACTTTGGATTCCCTTAAGGAATTTTAAAATGACAGATTTTCCCAGGAGATTTAGCTTAACTCACAATGTTTTTAATCTTGTCTTTTAAATGTTATCACCTATTTTGGCATCAAACTGGTAGCTGAACTCTTCTGAAAGCATCCTCTTGGTGCTGAGCATTTCTTGGGATTGTAGCCACCCAGAGAGGGGAGGATAAAACCAAAATTAAATGTCTAGACAGTGGATAAGAAATGCGTGTCCTGGAAAAAAGCTCCTAACAATCAACACAATGTGCCCTGAGCTGAGAGATGCCTGCAGCAACCTAATAAGAAAAATTAAGCACAGACTGGTGCCTACCCTCATATAAGATAATTAGCCCTTAAATCCTGGTCAAGAGCCAAAGCAAACACCTGAAACTTCCAGATATAAATATGCTGCACCTTGGAATTCTCTACTTGCATTTTACATTCAGGGTGGCACTAATAGGAGTGGCTGGGCCTTGTTGATGCCTCCATTGCAGATGTGCTGTGAAAATCTGATTCCAGTGGCAGATAATCTTTATTTGAAATTCTTGTTCTGAATTGGTTTGTAACTGGTTGTGTATGAGAAACCTGATGTATTCTCAGTGATAAAAATCTTCAAGATATTTTTTGTAACATACTCCTGTGCATTAAACTGTATTTCTCCCTTGTCCTTTGTTTTCTTTTATTCTATCTCATCATATGTTGCTATGCAGGCATTTAAACTGGATATAATTAAAAAGCACAATTTCATGCTTTGAAATAGAACTCCTAAAATGAAGGATAGCAAAATCAGCATGAAGTCTCTTTTCATATACAATTGGACAATGTGAAGAAATTTTGTGAAATGTAGAAGTTGAGACAAAACTAGTAAATATTTTAAAAAATTATGATGAGTCAAAAAAACCCCCAGAATATAAACTAAGGTATTACAAAATCGCAGGAGGATCATCGTGTTTATTGATCCATTTTTATTACAAGTGAAGTCAGTAAGAAAGTACTGCCAGTTTGCTAAGAGATTCAAGTATTAAAGCAGCTAACACTAGACCCATTAATGTTAGTTTAAGGATAGGTGATTAACCTAAATTTAGAATTGCAAAATTAGTAGAAGTGCCTTTCAGAGAACTGTGGACTAAAGACCCTATATCAGAAACAGTGGGGATGGTTAAACTGCTTGGGTTTTTTTTATTTCAGTAGGTACTGGGGAAAAGATCATCCTGCAGTAACAACATGGTTTTCAATGCGTTCAACACCTTTGAGAAATGCTCTGCTAAGCAGTGACTGTGAGCAGGGAGTGCTGTCTGTGCTTCCTGTTGCACCTCTGTGAGCCTGAAACCAGATTTTTGTTCAAGGGTGTTATAAAAACAGTTAATTCTCTGTCCCAGACAATACGTGTAAACAACACTGAAAGAATGTAGTCTAAGCATGTAGTATAGAAAAGCAAATCCCACCTTCTCAAGTCCGTTCCTACTGGAGAAGGTCACTCTGTTGGGCTTTCAGGCTTCCAGAATCACATGGTAGATACAAATATTCCCACTTGGATACAAGGGCCAGAGGCAAATAAGCTCAGACTGACCAGTGTCACTTTTGCCTTCAGGACTTACACACTTGAGTTTGACCCTTCCCATTTCCATTGGAGTCCAACAGAACAGATTCAACCTGTGCATTAACATAACGCCCATGGGATTTAACCAACCAACAGGAGTGCTCACCACCAGCATTTCCTTGGGCTGTGTATTGTCTGTAGCAAACTAACCATAAAACCAAAGCAATATAAAAGATGTAGTTTCCTACAGTGTAAATGATATTTCTATTTCATAAGCAGAGATCATATGCTGGCTATGAAGCTATTTTTTATTTTAATACCTTCTTGTAAAATTAATGGATGGGAGTTTCATAAATTCAAGCCTAATTCCACCCATGCACATATAATATTGATTTTTAAAAGGTGCAGCATCTGTATTATCCATTGAAATAATTTTAGTTCCAAATTTGAACTAATATTACAAAGTGCAGCATTTGGACCTAAAATATTTCATGACAAGAGCCCAGTAACCAATAAATGAAAAGCAACATTTCAGAAGGGTAGAAGGAAAGAAGGATAGAAAGTGTTCTATAGTAATTGAGTAGTATATTCTAGTATGCTGCAGCCTTTTCCTCATCTAAAAGTGATATGATTATATAGAAATAGACAGAAATTTCTTCACAATCAGGTTACCAATAAAACTATATGTCCTGAATGATATTTCCTTTGAGGAATCATTCGTGAAAAAGTAGTGTTTTCTTATAGTTATGTGATAATTCTTCAGTCTCAGAGAGTTCTTGTCTTTTTCTTAGGTGAAAGAATAGCCCATTTATTTTGTTGCTCAGATATATCAGTAGTAGGTGTACATGGATAATGCATGTGTATATTCAGAGATAATGCCAAAGCTTTACTTAATCTGTTTTAAATTATCACGAGTAAGCAATAAAATAATCTCTGTGTTGCTACCATCAGATGTGATCCATCAACACTTACATGAAACTCTGAAAGGAGAATATTTACTTTCTGGTGACAAAATAGTTCTAATTCTTAAGCAGCCAAATAAATTGCAATACATTTGCACCTGACTTATGTGGATGTTGTTAAGACTACTTATTTCTAATTTTGTTATTAAGTATTTTTCTGATCAAATTATATTGAATTTATGATTAACTTTTCATTAATAACTTATGATTCCCTCCTTTCATTCTGACGCGGCCAGGAGCATGTGGCTTTCATTGTTTGGGTAATCAAATATTAAAAATATGTAAATACATAGTGACACAATTCACCAATAAATATTGTAGTCAATGAGAGTAATTTGCCCAAACATCATAGCCTCTCCTGCCATTTATCTCAGACTTTTGTGGCTAATCTATCAAAATTCATGAAAACTCACTGGAATTTAGGAGCATCCAATAAAAAATTGGGCTGCACAGTCGAGGTGAGATGAAAACTGGCGTGTTCTAAGGATTAAACAAGTCAGCATTATCAGAAATGCTTTTATCAAACAGATAATTAAAGTAAGTATCAAAGTAGTTGAATACAAACTGATGTTGATCCTCTAAGAGAGAATGTGACATCTTGTTATGCTAAAGCGCACTCCCTTTCTGATCAACAGCCCTGTATCAGCACGTCCTTTTTAATTTGGAGCGAGGCAGCCTTAGAGATTTCACTTCATCCTGGATAAGTGTTAAAAAGCTCTGATACTTAAGTAACTCAGGGGTAAAATTTGGGCAGTGACTCTCAGTGAAAGAGCCTTCTTTTATTGGTTACTAGCCCAATATTGCTGGAAAAAATGTCACCAAAAAATAACCTCTGATATTACAGACAGACATAAAAATATAATTGCTGGGTTTGGTTTTCTTAATGACTTTTGAAGTGAGCTTTTGGTTTGCTTATTTTTTATTTTCTTCAAAGCACATAATTGGCAAAGTCATGCTGCTGCTTGTTTATTTGAGCTATCTGTACTCACAGAGACTTCACAAAATCCAAATACTTTGATAGAAAAAGAGATGCTACTAAAGATTATCTATTCTGTGATATTGTCTGTTTTTAAATGATATTTTAAATGCAGCACCATTTTTATTTTTATTAATGCTCAAATTGACAAATGATCAGCTTTCTAGCTTTATTTTCAATATTTTCATAAGATATTTTATATATAAGACAATTTTTTTAAAAAGTTAACAGTGCTCAAATCTACAAAGCTAATCTTTCTAGCTCAACGTTCTGGCAGTTGCATACTATGGCAAACTGGCAGACTTTTTATCACAGCTTTCTGAAATATCCAAGGCAACAAAAAAAAAAACCTGAAATGAAAATTCACTGGCTTCTTCTCAAATTAGTTTATTGTTGCACTACTTCATGATTCTAGGGGGTTATGGGTTGGGTTTTTTTTTTTTACAAAACGGCTTTAGAACACAAAGGTGAAGATTGTGTCGTTTTTAATTATTTTTTTTTTTATTTCCTCTCTAAGGTGTTTCCTTACATAAAATTTTGAGGAATCTAATTTTAAATGACATTATGGCATCTGTCAGGGTGCCAGCATGTGTTAATCATTCAGATTTCGCTTTTTAAAACTACTGATTAGTGCCCTCTGGTAGATAAATTAACCCGGTGTAGACAGATGAGCCCCATCTAATTTCTGTTACAGTTCTAATTGTGTGTACTTTTGTGAAGTTCACTCTGGATTCAACCAGTAGAAGAGCCAATGGCCTATGTGAAGTGTGAATAGAAAAAATATTGGTCAGTTTTTCAGCTACTTTGTGAAGAGTTTGAGCTTTTAAGTGTAGGTGCACTCTCAGATTTTCAGGTGCAACGTGAGAGGCAGGAGCGGCAAATCTAATTCATTCTATCTCAGAATACTATGTGTAGTTTTGTTCTTCTTGGGGAATATAAGACCTCTTGGGAATTAAATTATAAACCATGTTCTGCATCCCATCAGTAATCACCCAGCACTGTGTCCTGTTGGCATTGCTTGAGAGCGAAATTCAGTCCCAAAGCTTAAAAGGATGCAGAGGAGCAATCGGAAGACAAAAGGCTAAATACTTATATTTATGCAAGTGAAAAACTTGCTTAGACTCAGTGGAATAAATTCTGCTACAGAAGTTTTAGGTGTCATTAAAAAGCCTTCTGATTCTCCTGTCACCTCTATCCCATCAGATTCTGAGCTGAATGTCAAGTTTTAACACCTGCTACTGGTGTTGGATTTTCAAAAGACTTTGCAACCAATGTAGTAATTAAGGTCATCAGACACCTCCATCAGTTGAATGTTGCTGACTTTATAGTTTCTCAGTTCCCCTAAGCCAGTCTTAGTGTTACCACGGGGTGAGCAGGATTGAGTTTGATCTGACTGAAAAGGAATCATTTGGGTTTGTTGTTGGTTTTGCTTTAGGGCTTGTTTTGTTTGGGGCTCTCAGGTCTGATTTGCCATACAAGCTTCCGTGCCTGTGGAAGGGTGACAGGGACAAGTGCATGTGGAGCGAACACAGGAGCAGCTATTTCAGCAACAGCATAATTTTTGATAGGCTTTGAAATTTGAACTGAAAGGGTGCTAAAATTGGCCTGAGGAGGATTGTTTCTTTACATACACTATTGCAAGTTGAATTTTATATTGGCTTAAAACGCGTGCCTAAAATTTAAATAGTGTTTTCCATGTCTGTTGCTGTTGTTGTTGTTCCAGTAGAAGTGTTATGGCTAAACCTGACATATAATGACAAATTGCTCCTTCTGCAAAAAACAGAAAAACTCCAAACAAAAACCCAAACTACAAACAACTGAGGCAAGAGCATGATTTATTTTGAACTTTGAAGGAGAACACAAGAAGCAGATTACAAAGCCTTTTATGAAACTCATTATTACGTCTGGACTTTAGGAACTCACTGTGGAAGTTCTAATTGGAATTTATAAAATCTAATTAAGAGTTAATGTGTAAGGGCTGTATTTGTAATTTTAAATTTTGATGCTAACAGCTGAGCCCCAAAACTGTGATTTAGAAATAAGTCTATTGCTTGTACCCGTCAAGTGCACAGGAAAAATCAAAAACTAATCAAAACTTTATTTAGTTTTATTGATAAGATTTACATATTTGTTATGGCTGATATAAATCTGTGGCAGGGTTTGTAAATACGCTTTTGGATTAGTAAATCCATTTGGACAATATTTGCTGAAAATCTAAGGGTTATGCATTTCTTGGCACTTAAGGAAGTATATGCTTTAGTGAAATTCCTAAAAATGCTTTCCTGTTTTAGTGGTAGCAGTCTTTATGGTGAGTTATTGAAAAGAAACGTCTGAGAAGGTAGATTTGCATCTCCCCATTTTATTAGGTAAGCACAGTTTTTATTTGCCATTAATAAACTGGTTTCATAATGCAGCTTTAGTGCTGCTCAGTACCTAAAGAAAAATCAGTTCCTGTGCTGTATGTTCAAGAAAGCTCCTTTTCAGAGTTAAACATGAATCTGGTCTGGCTTGAATTGTAGAGTGGTTTGCTATTTAGTTACTCAGAGTCTAGTGTTTTTGCTGTGTACTGTTCATTTTTTGTCAACTCTGTTGTTTGCCACAAGCTATAGCTGAATAATCCCAATTTATTTAATTGGGGAAATTCCATGAATAAATGAAAGACAAATTAATATCAGACTTTTTAACAGAAAGCTGTGTGTTCAAAGGTGTATGGTTTTGGTTTGAATGGCACTGCCAGATGAGAATTTTCTACAGCCAGGTTATCAGATACAACAAAGAGATTGCATTGTGTTTCCATTTAAAGATATTCGCTTTCCCGTTTTGGGTAGCCAAGATGAGAACTGTAACCAGGAGGACAAAGCTGGTGGAAGGGCAGGGACATGTGTCCTGTGAGGAGCAACTAAAGGGTTTGGGTTTGTCTTGTTGGGAGAAAAGGAGGCTAAAGGGCAACCTCAGTGCCCTCTACATCTTCCTGAGGAGTGGACATGGAGAGCTCTTCTCCCCGGGATCCAGTGACGTGTGGGAATGGTGCTAAGCTGTGCCAAGGGAAGTTCAGACAGGACATAAGGAAGCATCCCCTCTGCCAAGGGGATGGTCAAGCAGTCAACAGGCTTCCTAGAGAGGTGGTTGTTGCCCCAAGTCTGTCAGTGTTTAAGAGGCCCTGAATTGGCCAGGCAGTCGGACTGGGTGATCGTTTTAGGTCCCTTCCACCTAAATTAGTCAATTGCATTCTGTTTTCTGTGGATGCCTTCTGCTGTGCTTTTTCTGTAAGACTATTCACAAGTCTAGAAAAGGTTGACAGTGAGTTTTGAAGCAGCTTTGTGAAGTCTCAGGATTTATAAGCTGGTTACCCCAGCAGTGCACAGTATGTGTTTAATAACTGGCTCTAGAAATTTGCTTCATCCAAACATCGACATTAACCAGCTTATGCAAAGGGAAAGAGCTAAACTCTTAGAAACACATTTTGTGTTTATCTCGCTACTTTATCACTAACTTTTATTTAAAATGGCAGCAAAATGAAACATAGTGCATGTGCCATGTCATGGGTCCCATTGCATGAGGTGATGCATTCATTGAAAGCACAGGGCACAGCACTCCAAAGTTCCTTGAAAAGGCTGCATTCCCCTTTGGGTGGTTCCTGGGAACTGCCTTCTGGAAGGAATTGCCATGGTCCTACTTCAGCACTCTCATCTCAAAAGATCAATACTTTTAGCTTGACACAAAAACTATTAATTCATACAGTCTCCAATATTAACAGTTCCCATTCCTAACAGCAATATTGTAATAAAAAAGGCAACCTGGTAATGAATAAGAGATTGTAAAATTATATGAGCACATCAAAATTGGTATGTCTCTTAGAACCAAAGGTCTGATATGAGGAGCTGTTTAGCAACTACTGCAAATACAATAAAAGCAGATCTGCATGAAAGAACATGAATAACGCGAGTGTGTCTTTACTACATGACTGGAGAGAAAGGAGTAAATTTGAATTTAAATGAACACAGCCAGAAGAATGTGAGTTAAATCACCAGAATTTTGGAATTAATAATTTTCACATAGCAAAGTAAGGAAATGCTTTAAGATTGAATGTCTGGTCTCCCTGGCGAATTCAAATTTGAATACTATTTATCTTCTGTGAAACTGTGATCCTAAAGAAAGTATTTCTCAGCTAAGAAAAGAGCACATAACAAGAAGTACATGTTGGAATCATTGACTGAATACCTTTATATGGTGCGGTTTGATTTTGGGGTAATTGCAGGATGAGGTCAGGGCTTTATTTAAATTTCATCTCATCTAAAAGTGCAGAGGAAAATGGGGCCACAGAAAGATTCTGTCTCAACTGACATGAATGATGTTTTTCTGAACTTGGTGTTCCAGCCAGTGCACTCCTTTTGATTGAGGTATCTAAGGAAAAATTAAAGCTTTTTTCTTCCTTTTTTTTTTTTTTTGTCCGATAAACTGAACAAACTTGCAGCTGACAGGATCTCACATGAGATCCTAATGAGGCAAAGAGAATGAAACATTTCTTTTTATGCTGAAGTGCCAAAACCATAATGACATTGTATCATGGTTTCAAAAGAAAACATGAAGATAGGAAAACTTGCTTGTAACTCAAAAGATACTTTGCATAATGTGGTGGACTGAATGCTGAATTTTGAGGAAATAAGTTAATCAAAAATTTGTCTCATCTCTCTTTCCTGTTTCCACATAAGGCTGGGGATCTTTCTTCTGCATTCCTTTTCTCTTGCAGGATAAAAATTGTTCATAGTAAAATCTTATGGGGCAGGGAGAAACAATCGTTTGACAATTGGAACTCTTTCTAATTATTTTCCAAGTGACCATTCTTTTCCAGGTAAAGTGTGTTACAGAGATTCGCTCAAGTGCTTTTCTAAACCAGCCTTAGAAACTCTGTGTTTCAAATGTTTAATTTACATCACTGCATTGGAAAATGAGCATTATCCTAAATTAGTAAGTTATTTGCTGTTCCAAACAGCACTACTATATCAATCAGACCCACATAAAAATAGCTAAATGTAAAAAAAAATTAAGTAGTCTAAATATGAAGTAGATTTTGTTAAAGTAGCCAAATTTAAAAAGAAAAAAAAAAGCAATCAAAATTAAGAACTTCGTTTACTTCAAAACTTTAAAACATCCTTCACTGGAAGGATTTCTATGTTTCATTAAAAAAAAAAAAAAAAGAAAAAAGAAAAGAAAAACACTGCAGCAATTTTTGAAAATTTCCTTTCAAAATTTCCTGTTATGTCTTATGCCATTAAAGTGACAATGCAATGTTGACATCACTGTTCTTTACTCCACTAAGAATATTGCTATATTCCTTTGAAAAGCTCCTGTTCCACTGATTTTCCATTGAAAATTGGATCACTCCGTCTTATGCCTAGAGATTAGAAGGGATGTAACTCCATACAGAAATATTAATGCGTTCTTCTCTACTTCATTAGAAGTAAACAAAGGCACAAAACAGAATCACAGTAGGAAAGAAGACAGCAAGAGAGCGATAGCTGAAAGAGAGTAGGTTTGGATTAGATATTAGGAAGAAATTCTCCCCTGTGAGGGTGGGCAGGCCCTGGCACAGGGTGCCCAGAGAAGCTGTGGCT
>JAWWEU010000011.1:5840320-5871940 GCA_035583155.1 Acropternis orthonyx
TGGGCAGACCCTGGCACAGGGTGCCCAGAGAAGCTGTGGCTGCCCCATCCCTGGGAGTGTCCAAGGCCAGGCTGGACCAGGCTTGGAGCAACCTGGGCTGGTGGGAGGTGTCCCTGCCCACGTCAGGGGGGTTGGGTCAAGACAAACTTTAAGATCCCTCCCAACCCAAACCATTCTGTGATTCTATGATAGTATTTTCTTGACTGAACTTTCCATCTACTTCTAAATATTAATTCCAAACCCCACAGAAATGCATCGACCTGTGCAATGTATCTAAAACAAGATAGTTGGTGACCTGCCTGACAAACATTACCTATTTGAGCACCTTCTCATCACACCTGTGAAAAGATACAGAATGGGAAAGAGTGAGATCTTAACACCCATTTTTGTGGGATGGACCATTTTTTGTGGATGCTGCATCACCAAATATGACAGTAGCTCTCTGTAACATATTTGAGTACAGATTACCTCAGAGAGCGTTTTTCTTTCCAAATTACAGTATGTAGTTAACAGATAAGATGAATTTTTGATGAAAGAATTCAATTTCAAATCTTGTTTCTTCTTATTTGGCATATTTTTTAATTAATCTGTATTTGTTGGAGAAGGACAAGGATACTCTAGAACCATTTGTTTTTCTTAGTAAAACAACAGTAAACAAAAATAAATCTTAAGACACTTGGGTAGAGTCAGTGTCTGAAACCACAGCAAGTGTTTTTATCTCATCATAGTGTTAGTTATTAAATCATCAATCTCTCATTGACTAGTTGTCAGAAAAGAGACTTAGTTTTTTTCTTTTTTTAAAACAAAACTTTACCCATACTTGGAACATAAAATTGTTCTCCTCTTGGTGCTTCTGCTGGGCTCTACAGCCACCCTTTTTCCAGACCACAGTGCAGGAGAGGGAAGGACTTGTTAACAGGTGCTTGGCTGATGCACATCAGCCCCCATGAGTGTTTTGCTGGCAGAGATGTGTCCTGTGAGTTGGAAGGCCTTGACTTTTGACTTACTCAGCACTCATATACTGACAAGAGAAATTATTGTCTTGCTTGCTGAAGAAAGCAGGTTCTTACAGGAGCTTTCTTTTGGCAGGAGCACCCAAATTCTGACAAGCTTTGGAC
The DNA here is from genome assembly GCA_035583155.1 of Acropternis orthonyx. Taxonomy (NCBI): domain Eukaryota; kingdom Metazoa; phylum Chordata; class Aves; order Passeriformes; family Rhinocryptidae; genus Acropternis; species Acropternis orthonyx. Next base: position 5,841,439 of record JAWWEU010000011.1, read on the forward strand.
AGTTGTGTTGCAATTGGATAACAGAAGGCAGTAACTACATGGGCACATTTTTAAAAACTGTGCTCTGGTTCCCCAAAAAAAAAAAAAAAAAATCTATAAGTCTCTGTCCCATATCTTATGCATTCAGCCTGTCCAGAAAGAGGTGATATGTTGGTGTTAATGATCTACTTTTCATCCTCAATTTCCACACACAGTAAATTGATGATAAGTTTTCCTGGTGAACTTTTAAAAGCAGAAGAGATCAATATTTGCAAATGCATGCAAAGTTTTTAAAATAGCAAGCCCTGAGAAAATATTACAGTGCATAAAAGTGTTTCCCAATGTATTCAAAACTGAATCAGAAACCAAAGTGAATAAGTGAGAGTCTTGGTAAGGAGCACAAAAAAAGGAAATTTGTGGTTTAGATCAATTTTTTTCCCTGCTTGTAATTCAGGCTATGTACTTTTACTCTGTTCTGGCATTTGGAGAAGACACAAAGAAGCAGAAATGATAATAAGAAGTTCATCGTGTTCTTTCACTACATTGGTTTTTCAGTTGTCTTGCTTCTGGAGAGATATTTTATCCAGTAGCCTAGTTCTGGGTTAGGGATAATTTTGCAACACAGTAAGAACTATTTGATAAATATAGTAGACATGGGCTTGGGTAGGTTTGCTCTTTTTCAGATGCTGTCAAGAAACATTTTTTTTAAAGGCCTGTAGTGTCTTCCTGCATATTCTGTGATTTTGATTGTGTCACTATTGGAAGCAGGATGATGCACTCTGCTACCTGTGCTTTCTTTGTCTCTGTTGCTATTAAGACTTACATATAAGTTATAGATGATTATGAGCATATATGGAACAAAAAACTTGCATCCAATCAGTGGAGAATGGGTAGGTGCTTAGAATATCACTTAGCAAAGCTGTGACATATGCTGCTGAAATATGTTTCATTTAATTAGAAACCTTCAGGTTTCGTACATTTCAGCTTGATTTGCCTCACTGATGTAGATCATAGAAATAGAGCTGGTCCTGTGAGAATACTATAAAAACAACAAAAACTATCTCTTTGCCTTAAAATACACCTTTTACTTGCCATGATTTCCAGTATCTCATTTAAAGCTATTTATGTCATCATGCCTTTAACTGTACTTAAAAGTAGGGCATTTTAGTGAAACATCTTAGAGCTCTAGAACTTCTAGAAGGCAAGAACATAATTGACAAAATTAACACTGTCACAGTCCTCACTCTATAAAACCTTGGTCTGCAACCCTTGGCAGTGATCATTTGCTGGTTACAAAGTCTACGTGAACTAGAAAAGTCAATTCACTATTACACATGAATTAGACTGAAATCTGTGTAGTTATTGCGTAACATTGAGAGCCTCAGTCTCCAAATTCACGTTTGAGGAATCTACTTGGCACTTCAGATGTTACAGCCTGGTTGTACTGCCTGTCTTTTTTGTTTGCTTACCTACAGCATCTCTTACTGACTGTAAATATTCTGGGACACAGTCTGTAAGTTGGTCTCCTTGGTTGTGCATAAGGATGCTTTATAATCAGAACATTTTTGTAATCAAGAAGGTGCTCATAAGCATTTTCCATATCCTCATTTCCCTTTATTTTTAGCTTTTTTTTATATTATATGACATAATCTGTTAAAATTGCGTAAATGGCTTTTAAACAGAAGATTGAAAGAGATAATGCCTAGCAAAAATCATGTGTCTCTCTTCAATACATTAGTTGCAAGTTATGTTTCAGCCCTCAAATACATAGCAGCAATTCAGTTAGTAGCCTTTCCTTAATTTTTAAACAGCAATTTTAAAGGGACATAAACAGAGAGAACCCTCCTTCAGAATAGCTCTACTGTGAAAGATCATTTTAATTTAATTTCTCTGTTAACAGCTTAAGGTGTGAGTTTACTTTTGCTTTTTTATTATTATTATTTTTTATTTTACTTGGGATATGTCTGTCCACGGTCTTTTTCATGTACTTCATGCATTTCTGTTCAAGTCTGTTGGTAGGGTATTAACCTGAGGAGCACTCTGCTTTAGAGCTCAGCTTTTTCTCTATCAGAACATAGGTCTTGTGTGTCACTCATAGGAGAAATATGGAAGCAGTCATGAAAAGCTGGGAAGTAAACAGAAAGAAATATAGTCATTTGATTTACAGGTTGACACTTGTTTTTTTTCATGAGCAGGCAAAGAAAACAGTAAATTTCCGGAGGCTGAAAGAGTTAAGACAGTACTTTTTTAAAATTTCTATTTTCAGCTCGGACAATTCCCTAAATGTTCAAAGAAACGATAGAAAACATATCCTTATTATTAACTTTTTCTACAAATGTTTGAGTTTTATTTGAACACAGTAAGCAATTCAACTTTTTTGGAGAGTAGCTAATCAAAGTTTGATACTGGCAGAAGAAAATATTTTTTCTAACCCAAGTCCTTGTTAATTCATAGACATCTTTCTTAACTAGAAACAGAAAAAATAGTGACCATTTATTCTCCTCAATCTTTGCCTGGGCTTTTCAGAACTACTTGAACTAAGCAACTCATTAGCGAAAACATGCCCAAACTTCTAATTCTTGGGTGTATTATTTGCCTGTATGTTCTGCATAACAGAACAAAGCATTGGCAAGTACAACACTGTGGTAAAATTCTGCAGTCTCCTCTGATCCATAACTGTATTTCTTGGACTATTTTTACTATTATTTCTGTCATGGTGGACTTTGAAGCTTCCATTCTAATATGACTAGGTAGATCATAAAATTTTTGTAGTGATACTTTGCAAATGAAAAACTAGTAACTTCAAATTTACTGTGTGTTCCAATATTCTTAGCTTTCACAGTGTCTCAAAAGGCAGCAAAACTCAAAATCGTGCTTTTAGAGTTCGTGTAGGCAATACTTAAGAGGATCTTGAGTCATGTGGTTTTAATAGAAACATTAAAAATGTTAATAAAGAAGCTCTTTCTTACTTTCAGTTTGGAGGGTTTAGTCCTCTGAGACTGAGTTTTGTTGCTTTTCTTGCCTGGCTTAGCAGTTTTAATTCAAAGAAAGTAATGAAAAGAAAAATACAAAACACATCCTTTATGCTTCTAAACAGCAACAGTATCATTTTCACGTTGTTTAGAAAATGTATTGAACTGCCTAATCCAAAGCTCGTGGAAACTGAATGCAGATTGTTAGTAATGGTATATCATTAGGCTTTACTGACTTTTTATTTATTTATTTTTTAACTCTTGTGACATAAATAAGATCTCCTTTTCCTGAGAAGCACATAGAGAGGGAAGGGATGACAATATCAGAGCTTAGAGCCAACCTTGTCTGGTGTCCACTCACATCTTTGAATTGCTTTCAAAATTTTTGTTCAGGTTCTGTTTTCAGAGGGACTGGTGGTACCGGCAGATAAGCAGTGTAGGATTTTGCTGGTTTGCTGACTTCATCCCTTTTAAATATCAGCATATTTTAGTACCTTTCATCTAACCTGCGGTGGGAAAACACATACTCCAGTTAACATCTCCAGCCACACAAGAGGATTCTTTTTAGCAGAGTGAAAGCCTAAATCAATTCTGGACTTTTTGTCCCTGTTTTTTCAAGTTGGGTTTCAGTCACACTGTCTTTTAATCAGTAAGGCACGAGAGACAAGACTATTAAGAGTTCTGCTGACCTTCAGTGTTTGAAATAATGCTTATGCATAGTGCAGGTGACTACACGTAGGGGTTTTATTTCCATTAATTTAGACAGACTTTGTGACATGCTATCTTTTCCCTCAAATATGAAATCAGAATGAAAATAAAATATCATGGATGAGATACTGTGAATCATTATGATAACTCATGCTAATTGAAGTTGAATTTCAGGACATATGAATTATCTCTGCTCATTAGATTAAGATAAAGAACTTTGGGGTCATTTAGTCCATTCCTGCTGGTACAATACAGTTAATTCCTTTATTTCTAGGTTGTATTTAACTACCAAAGAGAAAAGTCTTGTGTTACTTTATTTGATGAACTGTTCTGCAATCCAGAATGACTTCTCATGAAGCTTTTTCCTTCTCTTATTCAACAGAAATAGGTTTTCCTTAATTACATTACTTTACTTTTGGTTGTTTCTTTTAATTTTTACTTGGAAACTTGAATTTCCTGTAACTACTGTGTTCTTAATTTCTTTGCTAAAAGATCCTTTATTTGGAGATCAAAGAATTCTGATATACACTAGCACTTTAATTATATGCTACAGGATGATAACTGAATGAATAGGGTGAAGGCTTTTTTAGACTGGCAGGGCTGACAATTAAAAAAGCTTTTTCATGACTTGCAGCATAGCCTATTCTTTTTTTGTTAAATATGACTATTATTATAAATGAAGATTAATAATCACTAATAGCTACTGGGTTCTTTTATTGTAATATTCTGCACAAATAAAACCCTCAGCTTAGATGGTGCTAGTCCTCCCTTCATCCCCTCTTTGGCAAATGTCACTTGTTACTTGAGCAGAGTAAGCAGAAAAGCAATTAACTGTTCCTCTTCAGTCAAGTTTAACCTCTGCCTTGGGGACATGGGGGGGTTTCTGCAGGGGAATGCTGGAGGACTGGAGGTAAAACAAATATTAACGAATCAGCATAATACAGTGGTCTGATCTAATGCTGTGTCTAAGGTCTGCTGTTCGCAGAATGGGAGACTTAAACATTAGGGCTCTTTTGGGACAACCCTGCTGGCTGTGACCCCTCAGCAGCACCCAATTAGCAGTGGCCAGAAACCTCGAGATTAAGGATCATTTCCAGCTTTCCTGTTTCAAATATTTTGAGAGGTCAGTATTGATAATCTGAAATGGAGTTTAAATGGTGTTAAGAAAAGTAGAGTTTGTTACCTACTCGTTATTCTAAAATCTTTGTTTAAATTTGTCTGTAAGTGAAAACTGTATTTTTTTGCTATTATTGTTTATTTGTAAATCCAGTATCAAATATGCATTTTGATCAGTTCCTAACTTCAAAAATTCCCCCTGTACTTATTATTGTATGAAGCTTGGATGAAAATATTGTTCATTAGAACACATAAAGATAGTGTACAGTGGAATGAAATGGCCATCATAATTTGGTGATTTTAGTAACAGGTGTGTGATTACAGACCCAGATGCGGTAATAAATCTCAATTTTACCTTCAGGTACTTTGAGTTTTATTGCTAGGGTTCCTTATGAATTTCAAGGGCCATTCTGTAACAACAGAACATTCATCTGAGTTTTCTTCCTCAGTTTATACAAATATTTTGTGATGAGAAAGATCATTTACTAGGGTTTTATTTATTGTTTTTCAGGGACAAGTTAGAAGGGTGAGAGTATTATTTTTCAGGTAAAATGGTAGCCTCAGGAGCGTGCCAGCTAATTATAAAATACTTCAGTAAGTTCATCAAACTGACCCGGGAGTCCCTAAGACTCAAAGAGTTTGTCAGGCTTGGCATTGTCCTCAAGCCTGAGGGGAGCTCGCTCGGGCCCAAACACATTCATCTTTAATTAATGTTTTCCTTTTTAAAATAAAACAACTAACCTTACTCCATGTTCATTTGTGAAGTTCTACTGTTTAATTACAGATCTCCTTTTGAGGTTTCAATTTCAAAGTATTATTGTAAGTCAGCTGATTGCTTCTTATTCTAGTTACATTGAAGATTGAATGTTCGGATATGAAAAATAGTGTGAAAAATTTCACAGAAATTCCACCTTTGAATTCTAATACTAGTAAGAAGGTTAAATACCTTTCTGGCTTGCTAAATACTATGCAAGTATATCCAAGAGCAGACTTCAACACTAATTGAAGTAACTGCCTAACAAGGAAATCGAGCCTCTTTGTGAATACTGCAGCATATACTGGTGTGTGAGGACATCCCCAGTGTATCAGCCACAGAATTCTCCCCTGAGATAGAATGTGTCTTTTAGTGTTTATGGGTCTTTTCCATCATCCCTATGCTACAGAACGATGTATTTTCAGCTTCCTTTGGATCCTCAGCCTTGTGATTCACTCGTGTCTCTCCCTCAGGGCTGGTCTGTCATGTTTAATGAACTGTCAGTGCTGCAATCCTGACTGATTAGGGTGACCTAAGTGGAAAAATTTGCTGTACCTTTGCATCAAGAGGTGGCAAGAGAGAAAAGAGCAATATTTTCTCTCTAAAACCATTAAATATCTTAGCTTTTCTGAGTTTGAGAGGACAGGGAGACTTTAGTATGTTATGTCGTGAATCTTTTCATAATGCTTACTCTGTTGAGTCTATGCTGAATTGACAGTCCAAGTTTGGCAAGTTCCTCAAGGAAATATTGCCTCAGCCCATCATGGATGCTTTTCTTCAGGTTATTCAACTCCTAAATTCAATTTGTTTCATCCATTGTCGCTGGTTCTCCTTAAATCCTGTCTCTCTAAGGACTGGTTGCTGCCTACCAGACATTCTGCTTTCATTATAGCCACTTAAAAGAGTTAATAGCAAATAAAATTCAGGCAAAACAGAGTATAATTTGAGACTCCTCTAATAGTGTTCCCTCATTCTCTTCTTGCAATCTCCATCATCAGGTCTGACTCATTTTGAAGGTCATGCAATGCAAGATTTAAGGATGGTGGTGTATTAATACATCACACTGTCCTGATATCATGATCATTAATGTTGAAAAAGTGTATAAGTGGAATGAAAATAGATGAGGAAAAATAGAAAAAAAGGGTATTGTCACAATAATGGAAGAAAAATAATAATGAACATCAAGGAGAATGACTGTACGGTACTGAAGCAGATTATATGCATTATTTTAATTAAGAGTGCCTAATAGTACATATGGTTTCCCTTGAATAATAATTGCATGCAGATGAAGTGTGATTAGAGACTTTTTATTTTTTTTTGGAGTTCAATTAAATCAAATCCATTTCTGTGAAAGGAGAGCGATTAAAAAGATGATATCAAGGTCTAAACTGAAAGCTGTGGTTGAAGCTTCCTATTGCAGATTTCTTTATTATTGCCCTCCTCTGATGACTATTATCTAGTTTTTGCAATGCCACAAGTTTCAGACTAAGTCCTGTAGATTTAGTGGAAGAACTGGCTTTACAGATCAAATGGAAATATAGCAAGTACTTGAATGTCCTTGACTGTATGATCCTGGGACTGCTCCTAATTCGGGAAGGTTCATCCTTGGTTCATGCATGTATCTTGAAGCATATGAGAAGATACTTTGATTAATTAGAACTGTGGGGCAACATGCTGTTTTCTAGGCTGATCTGTTTCTGTGGAGTGCCTGTGAACCTGGGTGATTAAATGCAGACTTGCACTGCTGCTTATTCCATCTGCGAGTCATTACTGTCTGCCTCTGAAGGCTCCCGGACAGGGCCCAGCCAACTGTCTGGCAACTGCTAAAATTATCAATTATCTCGTTGAGTCCTGTTGTCCTGTGCTTTGATTATCCTGTGAGTAAGGGGGGCTGGTTATGCTGACATCCTGATTGGCTCCTAAACACATGCATAAGTCAGGGAAAGGTAATGATATTAATTAACTGGGAGCAAACATGATGAAGGCCTTTAAGAGCATGATGTCCAGGCTGTCAATCACAGCATCCTGTGCTTTCCTGACATTTCACAGGAATCTACACAATTACATCTTGTCTGTTACTCTGAGAGGGCCTTTACTTTCTTCACTTGAAACTTTCCTTTATGGCTTAAACCAGAAAAAAATGGGGTTTTTATCCTTCAGTGTGTGCATTGATAGCTAGCTGCGTGTTTTATGCTGAAAATGTCTGTATTACATATGCAAATAAAGAAAAAGTAAGCTATGTAGTTTCGGTATAAGGTAGTAAAGATCTGTCCAAAATGCAAGTTCTGTGCATGAGCATTGTCATTGGAGATCTTTGATATTGGAGATAAATTTTGCTTCATATTTCATTATATACATCTGTTCCTACAAGAACAGTACTAAATCTGTTCCTCAGGACTGCCTGTAGCCAGCTTCAGGCAGCTAGTGTTGCTCCTGTGAAAAAGATCCAGCTCTACTCCCCTTTCCTCTTCCGTACCTGAAGAGGGTCAGAGAGTGAAAGCATTTAAGAGGTCATTTTCTGTGCAGTGGTGGCATCTTGGTTTATGGGAATGCTGTATGCAAATCATCCTGCTTTAAAGCAAACTTTTCTGTATTCATCACTCTCAAAGTCTGCAGCTGGTAACCAGAGCAACCTGGCTTTAAAGTTGGAGGTAAAAAAAAAAAGAATTAACACTGGAATAAATTTTTAAAATTCTCTTTGAGAAATCCAGCATGAGGGTTTGTAATGATGTAAAGATTTGTGTTGTCATAATGTGGCCTCCTCACCCAGAGCTCAAGAAGCGCAGGCGACCATTGTGTTACATCCTTTTGCATGCTTGTAATCATGCACACTAGGGAAAAGTCGCACTAACTCCTTTTTTTACAAGAGGTTTTAATCTAGTGGCCCTTCTAGAACTTAATTTGACTCTTTCTTTGCACCTGGATAGCACTAGAATTTGACATACATAAATGTGAGTTACATGATTAGAATGTCATTTGAAGGTTATTGCCTCTCACAGTTGTGTGCTCTAGAGTTGACTTCATGGCCTGCTGTGTAAGCATTAATCTGGGGTGTTCTGTGCAGATACAGTGGCTCTGCCTCACTTCCAAACCAACTGGGTTGAGCGCAGGTTCATTTACACAGTGCCAAGCCTAACTCAATAAAGCTATTATCTTGGAATTGAGTTAATCATCCCTGTTCTCTGCCCCTGCGGTAACAAGAGCTCGAGAACTGCCGAAATGTGTGAAGAGCAGTGTGATGACCCCCCGGTGTCCTCATATCCCTTTCACTGGTGATCTGGATGGAAAGTAGGATGGGAAAGAAACCCTGTATAACCTTAAGGAGTTATAACCCAGGGCATGGGGTATCTTTCATCCCTCACTATAAATTAATGCAATTTAAAATACATCTTTTTATAAAATCAGAATACTCTGAGTTGGAAGGGACCCACAGGATCATCGAAGTCCAGCTCCTGGCCCCGCACAAGACCACCCCAAGAATCACACCATGCCATACCATGTATTAGAAGATTCACATAAATGCATTTAGAAATACACAAGATATATATCTCCATATACTTTTTTAAAATATGATCTGAGAAGCAGTAGTTTCAGCATATACACAGAAAAGAAAGCAGAGATAAGTACGAGTTTCTTTTTCTGGTGCAAGAAAGTGAAAGTAGTGGGATGAATGATCCCTCCCAGTTGTGAATGAGATCTCTAAAAGTGTATGTTCACCACTCTAAGTGTCATATATTACTGAATTGGCCAACAAATTAGGTTTCAAGCAAATTAATCACTTAAGAGCATACTTTTGACCTTAATTTCTCAGTGCTTCAGAAACTGATGGTGAGCCATGTAGAAAACATGGTGTACAATCATGTAAAGAGAGTATTCCAAAGTCAGCCCAAGCTGCCATAATTCTGGCATACCTTAATTTTGGGGATGCCCAGTGCTGTGTGCCACCACAATACAAGTAGTTAAGTGCCGTTTGCTGTGCACAGGATACCTGCAGAGAGGGAGAATCCATGTTTTATTCACGATCACTTTTATTTCCTAATCAGTGTTTTCTGTGCTGAGAGTAAATAAAACAGTATTAAATTATAGAGGGAGGGTGTTGAAATAAAGTATTTAATATCTGCAAGACCTCACACTTTCCTTGGTCAGAAACAGCTATTTTTTTATGAATTACTGTGCTCTTGTTCACACACTGTAGCATAGACTCACTGTACTCCTTTCTCAGAGAGCCCTCTGCTGACCTAAAATACAGTGTATTCAACTGAATGTCTGACACCTCAAGGTATCATTTGACCTGTAACATAAATACATGCTCTGGTGCCAGGGGTGATTTCGGTAAGGAAAAAAAACCATCACATATGGTACTACTAAATATTTAAGAAATTCTTAATTTTAAAAGTTGATAGCTTTAGTGCTTGTGTTTGTGTTTCTTTGGCTGATCAAGGGAGTGTGGTTTTCAGAAAAACAGAGGGTGAAAGAACTGGCTGTTTTCTCATTTTCCTGCCTCTGAATTTTCTTGTATGAATCAGTTAACTTCTTTGGAGGGTGATGAACTAAAGAAAACTGCTGCATAGTCTGATTCTGCAGGAATTTTTTCTACAGTAATTTGAGATCCCACTATTAAAAATGCATGTTAATTTATAATGAGTCTCACAACTGCTGCCATTCATTTAGTAACACTAGGTGCTGAATTATGTTAGTGCCAGGGAATCACAAATTTCATTCAAATATATTCAATTTCTCATGCTTAATTAAAAACATCTGATGACACGAAGGAAGTCAGGTGGATGGGGGGACCCAGCAGATAGCAAAATCAGGAAATCTGCCTTTATTAATAAAAATATTTCTTTAATTTTGAAGGGTGGAGAAGTTAGGGAAGGCTGATTATTTCAGCATTTGAGATTGCTCATGTTGCGATTCTGAGAGTAGATCTTAATATATGCAGGGGTTTAAATCCTTGTTTACATGGGTGTGGAAGCTGAAGCCATTGTTTATAGTTGGGTTAATGCCAGATGATCTCAGCATATCCCTCTGCTCATCAGAGTATGTGGAAAGGGAAACCCTTGATGCGAAAGATGAACACCTGACACTGACAGTGCAACAGCCGGCCAGGAAAGTTAAATTTTTCCATTAAAGAGAAAAAGGGAGTAAAAGTGTTATTTTCAACATTGATTATTGATCACCCCAAACAGCACAGAATCTTGCCATGCTCTTTCCTCACCCATGAACCCCAGGGATAATGTGTGAAGGGAGAGGTGCCAGGTGTGAGGCCAAGCGTGACTTGAGAAGAACGATGCTGATACCAAAGGAAGTTGAGGCTCAGAGTTCAGATGAGCTGCTCAGTGTCACACATTGCCCAGTCACAAGGATTGTTTGAGTCTGTAGCAGACAGTACAGAGGGCTGTTGAGTCTCTATTTGGGAACCTACCCAGACCTACTACACTACCTTGTTACATTATCTGCTTTCTAACATGGTTTGTCACGGTTTTGGTAGATTAGCTGCTGTGTGTGTGCTGGTGTTCCCTAAAAGCGAACATATTTCAGTAAAGTGTTGATATGGATAGAATAAATTTACATAATAAACCCCTGAAAATTGTAGAGAAGGAAGAAAGAAGGAAGAAAAAGCATGTTGTAGAGGTTTGAGGCTTGAAATGTAAAGGAGTTTCCGCTGCACGACTCAGGTTTCAAGTAGCTGTGTCTAATTCGTTCCAGCAGGTAAAACTGGAGTATGGCACTACTGAGGAGCCATGTTCACAGAAGGATAAACATGGCAGTTTACCTGATTTTTTAAGTTACACTGTTTGTAACTTGGCATATGAAGAGATCTGAGATGTCTGTTTAGATTTTAACACTGTTAATGTAACTAAAAATGTCCTAAAGGCTCAGCGCTTACACCCACTGAGGTTTACACAGCGCAGGCACGATATGGAACACTTTCAAATTTCACTAGACAAAAAACACCCAAAACCCCAAGACTAGCATGTGAACTTGTGTGTTAAAGAAACTGCCTGCACACTGAATGCTGATGTTTGTTCGAGCAGATTGATCTCTCTCACGAATAATATTTTCACATCTTCATATCCCCTCAATATATTTTCATTTTATTCATCTTACAAGTTTGTCTTCCTATGACACAACGGAGGATGGGTTGCCGTGCCTGTTTTGTCAGTGAAACCAGGTAACATTTAAGACTTGTGCCTGCAAGGCAGGTTCAATAACAGCATGCCCCCAAAGCAAAACTGAATCTGTGTAAAAGAGACTATTTTTTTGCCGTGATCGTTTAGAGAGTGGTGCAGATCCACCTGATGTGCCGAGAACTGGCTTTTATAGTGAAATCAGATTCATAAGTTGGGTAGAATTGCAAGAATACATAGTTCCTAAATGAGTAGGTTGTAAAACTTCAGAAGAGAGAAGAACATACAACTTCCTTTAGGAAATGTCATGTGATACTGAATCATCTTTAACACTAGCACTTTTTGAAGTTGTGAGGTGTTTTATCTTCTGGGGTCTGCACGGTGTCAGAGAGATAAAGGCAGGGACAGTAGTTGTTTTTTTCCTGCAAAGGTGTTTATGCTGTAAGGTACAAGACCTTGAAAAAATGTTACTTTGGTATAAACCTGTTTGAAATATTCAGATTTACTTTGCAATATGCATAGAATCCCAGAATGATTTGGGTTGGAAGGGGCCTTAAAGATCACCTTGTTTCAACGCCCTTGCCATGGGCAGGGACACCTTCCATAGCCCAGGTTGCTCCAAGCCCCGTCCAACCTGGCCTCAGACACTCCCAGGGATGGGGCAGCCACAGCTTCTCTGGGCACCCTGTGCCAGGGCCTGCCCACCCTCACAGGGCAGGAATGCTCTATAACTCTACAATTATTGTTATAGTTTATGTTAATGCTTATCTTTAAAGCATTTGAAAGTTCACCAAATACATTTTTTTTTACTGAAAAACACCTTTCCCCCAGTCAAGTGTAGTGGAAGTGTTATTCGTTGTTTTTTCTTTTTTAAATGTATAAGAAAATCAATATGGAATGACTTAGCATTTGAACTCTAAAATGATTCCTTAGACGTGATAATTGCGCAAATGTTTTGTGCATTGTATGTGTATTATTATGTATAAATGCTATTTCAGAAGTTATCATTAGTGTTTTAACCACTTCAGTATGGGAATAGGATCAATTATGCTACTTTAGCATTTCACTTTAGAAGAAAATTGTTGTCTTTACTCTTGGCTAAGTTATTCTTGCATTTAATAATTCAATAGTCAGTCTGATCCATTTTTCACCTGGGAAAAGGGGGCAGAAGCTTGTCTTTATTTTCCATGTATATTCAGTGTTGTACTCAGGGGAATGGTATATCCAAAAATAAGACTATAAATAAGAAATCAGTAGCCTTTTCTGTCTTGCTGCTTTATGTGAGTTTGAGATATGCTTCTGCAGCATTATTACTTACTCTCTTCAAATCAATGCTCTGAGCTTTCCTTTAGGTGATTGATTTCCTCCAGATTAGCCTACGAAGTACGTGATTTAATAAACACTGCTGTTACCTGTTTACTAACACGGTGATGTCTGCAGTTTTACAGACAGAGATGCTGTGACACTTCCAAAAGGGCTTCAGTCAGTCATAGCATTTTGATGGTATAACTTTATTTAAATAGGAAAGAGAAAACAGCTCTGGTCTTAGGTAGTTGAAAGTGAAGTAAAATTGCTTGGAAGAAATAGAACTAAGACAAGAACTTATAAAAAGGAGATAATGATGAAAGGAAGGATACTTATTAGGGTATTGTCCTCTTTAATGCCACTTTTCTGCTTTAGGAAAGAAGCATTTTTTTCTGTTTCTGTTCTTAAACATTGTGGTAACAGATGGTAAAGTATCAGTAGCCATGTACAACTACCTAAAATATACCTATGGATATGTATTTGCATTACCATTTAGTGTTATTTTTTTTGCAGAAACAGGGTGTTAAGGAAGAATTTAAGTGTGTCAAGGAAAAATTTGAGTGATTTGTGTGATATAATACTATTTAGGGTTCAATGGTTTGAACTTCATGCAGAATATTTACTTTTTTATTAGGATGTTGTTTCATTGCCACAGTTGCTTATCCATAGCAACTGACAGGGTGTGAACATTCTGGGCAGCTATATCTTGAAAGAGTTTCGTGCAGGCCACGGAGGGATTTTGTATGGCATTTGGACATTTAAAACATATTTTTTACAAAATTGGCTGGATTGTATGGACCTGGTTTGGATACAGTTTTGTACAGGTTTCTGTTCATCCTCACAGTTTTTTGTTTTGTTTTTTGTTTTTTTTTATTTCCATAATACTTCTCTGATACCTGGAAGACCAATGATTTCTAACATTTTCCAACCCAGACATTTTTGTGTATAATCACTGATAGGAAATCTAATGCTCTTCAAGCACTAATGACCCATGCACTTGGAAAGTTTGGAGGAAGATTTCATGAGAGGCTAATGTATAATATTTTAACACAGATTTCCAAACACAAAATTTTTCGTGTTTAAGTTGGCTCTTAGTTCTTTGTTTTTCCTTTAGATGGCCTACCGTAACATTATTTCTCCCTATTTTTTTCTTGCTATATATATATAGTAGGGGTTTTTTTTTCTTTGCCTTTTCTTTCTTTCTTTTGCCTTTTTTGATATTGTATTTTCTAGGGGTAAATCTCAATACCTTCACAGTATGTCTTTGCTCAGATGGAGACTGCAGTGTGATATACAGCATGTTCCTTCAAGCTCTGTACCCAAACCAGTCTGTGGCCAGGTCATTTCTTTAATGCTTTCTGAGAAATGTTGTGGGGTTCTATTAATCTTTCTCCAGGAAACTTGTATTTCTGATATTACCGTGCTTTCATCCACTTTCCTGGGAGATGGTTTTCCTTTTCAATTGCTGTACTATTGTTTTTAATATTACTAAGGCTTGTTGCTTTTTCTGCTACTTTCTATTGTAGAATTAAAATGCTACTTTTGGCACTGAAACTCTCATATTTCTTTTGGAGCATAGATATTATTCTTGCTCCCCCAACACCTTGGGAAGTATTGTACAATACCGTTCTATTCAGGCCCCATTTTTATCAACACGGTCACCATCACCTGCAGCCATCATTCCATTTAGAGCACAGCCTCACAGGTACTTTTTCCCTTTTTGCAATATCAAGATATGAAGAAGATGAATGAAAGTTGCCTGCATGTTTTTGTCAGTGTGCTTTTATAGCTCCCATGAACAGTGATGGACTTGGCAGCCTAGAGACTGAAATCCTCTGTTTAATCACAGGCTAGGTATAGTTCAGCAGAAAGATGTATTTCTATACACAGCCCCTGTAGCATGTCTAAGCCTCGAGCTGAAGAGCCAACCTTCTCTAAGTAGAAAAAAGCTCTCAGGCCGGTCAGTCCCTGGCCTCATCTGTGGAACTGTTGAAAAAGAAGCATTTATGCCATTGAGGTTTGTGACAGGTGCTGACATCTAGTCTGGAGTGGACTGAGAGTTCTCTTTCAGTCATTTGGGAATGCCTTTCTGTAACTTACTGTAACTCACTACACAATTTAGTATTCTGTCCTGTTTAGAACTGGTACATCTGTGCATCAAGTTGTAACATATCACTTCCAAAGGCAGTGAATTTTCAGGTCAGTTTGCATTTAGCCCTGGGCTTGGTCTCCAGATCATTAATGTCTGTGATTATTTATTTTATTTTTACTTGTGTAAACTCTCAAAATCTGACAGCTAAAACAAGAGAACTAAGTAAAATAATAAACCGTGTTCCTACGTTTAAAGTATTGAGACATTCTGTTTGAAAACAAAAGAAAACTAAGGCCCTTAGAGACTCCTGCCCTGCAACATCCTAAGTCCACAGAAGGCATACTGCACAAAATTCTTTTGTGTCATCATAAATTGCAGTCTTTTAACATTTTGTAATGCTGTGTTGGAGAGGAAGTGGTCCTGGTCACATGTTTTTTTGCAAAGATGGGTTTATGGGGGTTTATTAATTTTTCCCTAAAAATCCAATGTAGTGCAAGTATGTTCTGTTCCAAAAGAAGTGCTGGCTATTAAATCTGGTAGAAATAAATTGACTGTTTTTTGGGTTTTTTTGTATTTTTCAGCTAACAGGACAAGTGACTTTGAAAATTGCCAATGAACCAGTTTTGCCGTTTAATGCCCTCGACATCGCATTAGAAGTTCAGAACAGTCTCAAAGGTAACTTTCATTAGAGCACTATTGTTCTCCATTAATACAGGGGGGAAAAGGCATCTGTCTACCTCCTCCCATGCAGTCCCTTTTCCCTCACAATTTCCTCATATCTCAGTGTATGCAAATGAGATCCAACTCTCTTTCCTTTGCAAAGTGACTAGTTGAAAGTATGCTGGTTGTGGAGAGCATATAAGAAGCTCAGTTCTTGAAGAATAAATCTTTTAATAACTTAGCTGTCAAACCCTAACATAATTCCATGAATGTGTACAAAATGAGTTCTTTGAGAAGCTGGTTTTCTGGTCAGAATTCATTGAACTTAAATTGTGAAAAGTACATGCCCGACAGGAACCCACATCAAATTTGAAAGACTGCTCCAAAGCATTGTCTTGTTAGGACCTCACAGTGGAAAAATGTGAAATAGGTAAACCATGTTATTTCCTGGTCTCCAATTATGTCTCTGATACAGATTACCTGTAGTATCCTAAGGCCTTTCAAAAATATTTTTATTTATATGTTTATGGAACTGTCAAATTGACCTGTTATACAAAGTACGTTCTGTGAAATCACACCCAAACTATACATACACTTTAGCAGAATGTGAGATTGTATCTCAAACATAAAGTCTTTTGCAATCTGGAGGTGATGCCCCTGCATTTCATTCTCTCCCTATACTATGAAGCACCACTTTTCTGTAATACACACTCATAGAAGTACGATACCTTTTTTTTAATCCTTGCCATCCATCATTGTCAAGGCCTAGGAGTCAGTAGGCAAGTACTGGTCTGGAATCAGTGAGCATCTAAAAAGACAAGTAATTTTAGCTCTGTTGTGCCACATAAACATTGGTTTAGTTCAGCCTAAACACAGCAGGGAATGATCATCAAATGAAAAGTGTGGCTCAGCTGGTATCCCTTCAACTGAACATGAAATGTCTGCTGTTGTTCTTGCTTTTTTTTTCTTAGATTTTGAGTAACAGGAAATGTTGATTTAAACTGACATTTTCCCTCTAACTTCAGTTAGATCATTTATCTCCACCACTTCAGGGGAGGGAAAATTATTTCCTAGACTGTGGAGCCAGGAGGATAAATTTTCTCCTAGCTGATTATTTTGGAGTTTTGTTTAATGAGTTTTCTCATGATTTTCCTGACTTGTCTATCTCTGGCTTGTGTCAAATAACAATTTATTTCCATTTTGGAAAACATTAATACAATAGGTTTTTTTCTGGTTGCTTAAATGAGAAGTACTTTTTTGCATGGCTCCTGGGTTTCTTCACTTTTCAAAAGATTTTGTGTTATCTGAAATTTCCAGTTGAAAGTGGCATTGTCTTAGTAAGCTGTTTCCTTCCCCAAATCAGTGCAAACTGTAAATATGGAAAAGGCGGTGGTAAATCTGCATGACACACTAGAAGTTTTGTTCATTAAGCTTAATTTTGTGCCTTTGGAATCTGGTCCCTTAAACATACATGTTACTGCCCATTGGACTTTCTCACATGCTGGGGTTAAATCGTATGTATAAATACTTGAGTCACCTCAAGTCACCAGTCTCCTGGATGCACTCACAAGAGGTTGTGAGTAGCGATTGGGATATGACTCAGCACTTCACAAGCCATCTTTTCCATTCAGGATAGTCTGGATGGCAAGTTATGTCATCCACGACACATTCACATCTGGCTTATGGCCTGTTCCTCAGAAAGGTGGGGGAAAGGCTGTTAAGTGACTTGTGTTCTCTCCATTTGCACGCACAAGAACTCCTGGAAACAAGCTACTGCTTTGGAGTTTATCTGAAAGGAGTGGTTTGACTGGAGAGACATTTCATTTTCTGCATCTGCTGATGGTGTGATGGTTTCACAGGAAACCTCATGGTCATAAATGAGAGGAGATGGTTCCAAGACTGAAATCCAGGTCCCCTGTCTGATCACAGATGTGATATTTTAGACAAATTCATAGCTAGGTGACAGCTTCAAATATTCTCACTAACTACACCTTGCAGTTGTGTGGTATTTGTGCCTTCTTCTTGTGCAACTTGAATCAAATACAAGAATATCCTGCTAGGCCTGGCATTCAGTGAAAACCCAATTTATCTTTTGAGGTGGGGCACAGGCAAGATGTCAAATCTGACGTGTGAATGATACGAATGGAGCTTTTAAGCCCTCCTGTAGAAGTATTTTGTATGTATATGCAAATAGAAATGTGTAATCATTTATATAGAAGTATTTTGTATGAATATAAGCATTGTTATTCAAAATATATTTGTAGTTTCTGCAGAGCACATTTAGCACTGTACAATCTGGATTTCTTCCTTGTAGCCTGTCTTGTGCTGGATTTGAGCCTCTTTAAAATTAGTGCATGTTACAGCAAGTTTCAGGGATTGGTGATGGAGGTGCTGAGGTGTCTCATTAGGATTAAAAGCTTTTCTGTGCCTTTGCACCTGACTGTCTCAGCAATAAGTTCAATCATGCAGTTTACAAAAATAAAGGCAGTCAGGTTGATGCTGACGGTGCCCCTCACTTGGGTGGTGTAGAAGCTGATGTTATTTATTATTGCCAGTCTCTTGGGCACCCCTAGATTCATGCAGACGTTTCAAAAACTGGTGTCTGTGCCCCAGCCCTGTGGCTGTGCAGCACTAGGCAGGCGAGGTGAGATTCCCCAGTTGTGCCTGTCATCACAGGCTGCTGAAACTGGTAAGCAAATTGTAGCCATCTCTGGTAGGCACTTGCTGAGAGAGGGGCTTATGAAGACAAATTAAGTGTGGATAAGATTTTCTGGTTCTCCCTGTACAGGAAGTGCAAGAGATGTGATTTAAAGCTCTTTGGCTGATGCAGTGTCAGTTGTGTGTGGCTTCCTATCAGTTAGGCCCTTTCTTCTCCCCAGAATGGATGTTGTACAGATGTTAGAGCAGCTGAAGTACTCGGGGTGATAATAGTAGGCAACACTAGCAGAAGTTTAAAAATAATCTGTTTTATGATGAGCCATTTCCAGGAAAGACTGTGTGACTTTCCACAGCCGTGATTCAACCCATACATTTCAAAACACCAGGCTAAGCTCTCTGTCCTTAGAAAAATCAATACAGAAACATATCTCTCTCATTTTCTTGATGGCTGCATGCTCATTGCCTACAGCTATCTGCTTGTCTTCAGCTTGGCATCATTTTGTCTGCTTGACTGCATTTCCCTGATCATTTAAGATGCTTTTCGAAGTTAATTTCTCCACCTGTCTGTAATATTCAGAAAGTTTCCCTTTTTACTGTTTCCATCCATTATTCTTGACTGCTACAGAGGGGGAAAATGCAGCACTTGGTTATCTGTAGGTATGACAGAAAAGCCTCCTTTGCCATGAGACACTGATATCCTCTCTTCTTAGTATATATTAGTACCTTCCATCAGCCTTTAAAAACAAAAATAACAAGAAAAATGCATTTTACACGAACAAAGCATTTGACAGTGAAGGGAAAGGATGAGGAGCTGTTCAGCAGCTCTGTACAAAGTCATTGATGACTTCATAGAATCATGGAATAGTTTGATTGGAAGGGATCTTTTTAAAGGTCCTCTGGTCCAACCCCCTGCAATGACCAGGGAGATCTTGCATTAGACCAGAGTGCTCAGACCCCTGTCGAACCTTACCTTGAATGTTTCCAAAGATGGGACATCCACCACCTTTCTGGGAAACCTCTGACAGCGTCTCAACATCTCATTGTAAAAAATGTCTTCCCTATACCTAGTCTCAATCTGTTCTTTCAGTTTAAAGCCATTACCCCTTGTCCTCTTGCAACAACCCCTATTAAAAAAGTTTGTTCCCATCTTTCTTAACAAAGCCCCCTTTACGTATTGAAAGAGCACAATAAAGTCCTCCTGCAGCCTGCACTTCTCCAGGCTACTTCTGTGTTGACATGCATGTAGTGGTATGTCACAACATGCCTCTTTAATTGCAGGCCCTTTGAAAAGAGTCTTCTTGTATCAACATCAGATTAGTTTGCTTGGGCAATAGCAGTCATGGTAGCAAAATTGAAGCTGATGGCAACATATTCTTTGCACTGAGGATGTCTGGGGATTTGTGTTTCTGCCCCTTTAGGGTGCTTCCTACAAAGCTTTCCCATTCAGATTTTCTGCTGCCTGCTCTGATCATCCCATTTTGCACAGCATGAAAAATCTGGCTAGTGAATACAGCAGCACACCATAGCTGATCCTGAATTTGCAAGCAAATCAAAACCTGAAGCAGTTTCTCTTCTCTGTGCCATGCAAACACATGTTTGCATGCATGGTGAGCAAGCAAACTTAAGCAGAACTTAAACTGCTAATTTGTGTGTGCTCACTCTCCTATAGGTGCTTGTAGACAAGTACACTCATAACAGAGGGCACAAGCACAATTTAAAAATGTTAAATCTCTAGAGTGGTTTTCATAAGAGCAATCAGTTATATGGGGAAAGGCTGTTGTATTTAGTGTCTGTAAAAATAAATATCTATTTGGTGTAACCTGTTTCTGAATAGAATCCAGTTACATTTAGCAAGTGTAATGAAATTCAACAGTGTAATTCTCTGGTCAAGGGTACACATCCTCTTGAGTCACTTTCTTGTACTTGCAATTTTATTTTTATAGTAACTAAACAACTAGCTTCAATGATTCATCATGATTCATACTGGAGACAAAAGGACAAAGAATACAAAATATAATAACATGGCATTGTTTTCTCTTGAGTGAAGTAACACTTGGGCTCAATTTTCTCTGTAGAAGCATCACAAGATGTTTAAGACACCATTAATTAATGCATCCTTTTTTGAAGAATCATTTGCCCTTCCACTCCTAGCTTCTCAACTTGAGAAAAGCATAAATCACAGCTTTCCTTGCTAGGGAAGCTCAGTGTGTTGTGGTGCCCATTCTGTCCTTAGTTTGCTGGGGTAACACTGGCCACAGACACTTGAAGGTTTGGTACTGAAGTATTAAAGAGGGGCCTGGGTGTGTGTTTTCTAACGAGTGCTGGTTTAGAATGTGTGGTAAACAGTGCTTCTTACTCATGACTGTCAACAAAAATGTAGTTGGCTTAGGTGCAAAATGCATGCTGTGGAGAATGAGTGAGAGCAGTTAGAGGCTTTTTATATTTTAAAGGGTGGTCTGGTTGGCTTTATTTCCAAATATAGAATGATGGATTTTCCTTTCATCTCACCTTCCCTATTGAAAAGGCAAAACTGACATTTGCAATTGTTTATATAATAATCAGAATAAAAATTATAAATGTTTTATGTTACCTGGAATACAAAGTGGTTTGCTGAAACCAAAGGATTCTTTCTAACACAGTGAATTTAAACATTTCCATATGGAGAGAAGTCCCAGGGTAAGGTATGCACAGTGCCTGTTTTATATATAGGAATGGCAAGTTCTTCAGCTGCACAGGATGTTTGCCATTGATTTGAAAATTAAGGATAACGATATTTTGCAAAATACCCCAAATGTACCAATTTTATATGCTTGGAGAATATTTTTCTGAGGCATCAACCTATCTTGATCAGAATTTAAACTATTCCAGGTTCAATCAGAAAGATACCATTCTAGTACATCAAGGTACTACAGCACCTGTCATCCATTCTAATTAGGGAAGGGTGGCTTGGTCAAGTGGCATTAACAAAAGAACCTTGTCCCAAACCAGGGCAGAAGTAAACCATCTTCTCTCACTCCTGTTCCCACAGGGAGCTCCTGTTCATTGTTGACATTCACATGTTGACATTCATCTTGATGTCTCAGGAAATCTGACAGTTTCTCTCACACCAGCATCTGTCTCTCCATGTATTTTGGATCATTCCATGTTTTGCTAGATTGTAATGTGTGAGTCAGCTGAATGGTAGGAATACATGGGGATCTATGAACTCCTTTTCCTTTGCTGGAATATATCCAGTAACAAATCGCTTTTTCCATATGAGAGAGACTATATGTTATATTTAGGCAATTCCTTGAATTTCTTTGTTATATCTGTTTGCCTTTGCATTCCTATTATGTGCTCACCTTTCAGACTCCATCCATAAATAATTTGGAAAATGGTTTGATGTTTGTCCTGATTTTGATAGAGTTAATTTTCTTCCTAGTAGCTGGTACAGTGCTGTGTTTTGGATTTAGTATGAGATTAAGGTTGATAACTCATGGATGTTTTAGTTGTTGCTTAGTAGTGCTTACTCTGAGGATGTTCCAGTTTCCAGGCTCTGTCCCTAGGGAGGTTTACAGGAACCTGGGTGGGAGTGTGGCCGGGACAGCTTACCCAAACTGGCCAAAGGGATTTTCCATACCATAGAACATCATGCCCAATAGATAAAACGGGGGGAGTTGGCTAGGGGGGCTGATTGCTCCTGTAGGCCAAGCTGAACATGCTTAGAGGGTGATGAGCAATTGTATTGTGCATCACTTACCTGTCTTGAGTTTTATTCTTCCTTTCTTTTGTTTTCTCCCTTTTCAGTGCTAAATTATTATTGTTTCTTTGTCTTTAAACTGTTCTAATCTCAGCCTGTAGGTTTTAACTTTTTTATTTGGATTCTTCTCCCCCTTCCATCGGGGAAGTGGGAGAGCGTGAGTGAGCAGCTTCATGCCACTTAGTTGGCAGCTGAGGTTAAACCACATTGGTGTTCTCCAATTACTGTTTTTAATTTCTCCATGTATCTATTAGACAAGGAAGTTTAACATTCATTTAACTTGTATCTTGAACCACTTTCTTGACTTAATCATGTCAGTCACTAAGATAATGAACTCACATTTTTACATTCAGATCCTGAAGCTGCACAGTTTATGTTGATGAAAATATCATTTGAAAGTTCTAAGGATAGTTGATTTTCTTGTCAATAGGCAAAGTGAATTTTGGCCTTAAGATAATTTCTGCATCCTGGAAATGTTTATGCTGGCTGAAATTACTTTTGACTTCATATCAGGTTCAGACTCTGCTTTCTCTCTCCATGTGCTTGTAAAAATGAAAGCAGTCCATGCGCACACTGGGAAAGGAGGCCATGCTCTCCACCTGCACTGCAGGTGGGAATAGACTGCACATTCACAGTCTTCCAATTCACCATTCACATTCCTCTTCCTGGACTATGAACAGGGAAATATTGAGATCAAGGTGTGCTCCAAAGTGCTGCGGACTTTTATTCTTTCAGTGTCTATGTGGGATTGCTAACAAAGCAATAGTTAACACTCCAAGTTTAAAAAGTTTTGAAAATACAGACTGGAATTAGAATATATATTTGAACATCAATTGAAGTTGGCTCGCTGGCATATAATTTAAGTGTTTAAGAGGAACTATTTCAGATCCTCTCCAGAACTGCTGTTAACCTCTAGGATTCTAAAACACTGAATCAAATTCAATTAAACTGCATATTACAATTTTCTATACAGCAGTCATTATGGAATCCAAGCACAGGCTGTCAGACTTGAGAGCAGTAGCATCAAATGGCATTGAGTAAATGCTGTCTCAGAAAGAAATGTTGTAGTTCCTGATTTATAACCATTGCTTCTTGCATGCCTGCTTTTTCCAAAGCTAGATTTCAAGCTGTACCCCAAAATCATTCCTCACAGCTTATTAGATCTTCAAATATCAGAGCCCAGATTGATCTTCGAAGAGTAGATCAGGGGTTACGTAGAATGATCTATGGCTTTCCTTGATCCATTGCATCCTACTCAAAGGAAAAGAAGGCTCAATTTTAATTGGACTATTAATTTTGACTTGTAAGCAAGAACAATAAGTGGTGTTCTCTGAATCACTGGCAACTGTCTTGCTCTTGCTGTCCCTAGGTGATGAAGTAGGTGTTCCTCAGTTGCTTGCAGTGGCATCACGTCTGAGGGACACGGCCGAACTGCTCCAGTCGGATGAGATGCGCCCGGCCAATGACCCCAAGGAGCGAGCTCCTGTCCGAGTCAGGATGCTCAATGATGTGCTACAGAGCTTGGAGAAAAGCTTCCTGGTTCATCGAGCTCCTCCAGGACTTTACAGGTGGGGTGCTCCACACGTTCTTTACTTGAGCTGAAATGGTATTCAGCATTGCTTGGTTTGCAAAACTCTCACATATTTTTTTATTAAAAAAAAAAAAACACCCCTCAGTGAGTAACCAAGATTAAAGCTCTTTTTCCCTATCACATCCTTTCTGCAGAAAACATTAATTCATTGCAATACAAGGGGTCATTAGAATGCAGCACTGTAGTATTTCTGTCATGACACCTTTGCTAACAAGATGCACGGTGTGATGGCAACCCAGGCAGCGTGACAGATATGTGTGTTAGACAGCACAGTAAGTTTCCAGAAGAAGAAAATATTTTGAAGTCTAATACTGCTAGACAAGCTCCACCTATATTTTATTTAAAACTTTTTACAGTTCATTGAAGATTCAGTATTAAACAAGATACTCTGTAGCATTATTTAACATATTTAATTATATAGCAGCGTTCTTGGATGCATTTCAACCAAAGTCAGTACAGTGCAGTGACTGAGGAGGCCTTAGTCACTATTCATGAGATCGTGTCTCTGGTTGGAGCTGTTCTCCGATATGGATTCAGCTTGCACCACCTAGGTTGATTTTAAGACATCATAGTCATTCCATTTTTTACTTCTAAGAAAGAAGTCTACAGGTCTATATCCCTCACCATGGATTTCTCTACAGGAAAGAAACAAAACCAAAAAAAAAAACAACCTTATAGCAATCAGTGGCTTTAAAAAAGTTCGCAAAACAAGAATTGGCCAAGCCTGCCCTGAACAATGCCTGGCTCTTCAGGAGAAGTAATAATGTGTGTCCAGGTGCTTCAGCACAAACTGTCTGAGCACAGCAGCCCATCAGTGCAGAGTTTCATGGCTTGACCCCAAGGGCATGTTTTGAGTGCCCTGGGCTGTACAGGAGGCATTGTGGGCTGTTTGACTTCTTCAGGTCTGCTGGGACTATTCTGAATGACTCTGGGGCTGAAGATATCCCATGGCTCATCCATACTGCTCATTAAGGGGCATTCCCAGATAAAACTGTCCCTAAAGTCATACACAGGTTTTACTTTAGGGAAAACTGGTTGCATGCTCAAAAAAAGAGAGCAACGGACATAGATGTACAGGAGACAGACTGGAGCCAGGACATAAAAATGAATGAGATATCCATGCTATTTTGGAATATAAATGCACTTGCAACCAGACCAAACTAAAGTAACAAAACAGTTCTTTGTTTCAGCTGATTAGAAAAATTATCAAATGTCTCCTGCAAGTTATTGTGTCAAGTGCACATAAAATAGACACACGGTAGAGGTAAACCTGAGAAGGAAAACAGAACGTACAGCAACAGGAGGAAGAGATTCTTTCAGGCATTAAGAATGGCATAAAACAAATGCAGTCATCTTTTAACAAAAGCAAATGAAAAAAAAAAAAGAAAAGAAAGGTAGTTGTGGGGAGCTCAGCAATGTCAGTGAATTAAAAAAAAAAAAAAAAAGCCCTACAGCTAATAATAAAGAAAATATAATAATTATATTTGGGGAGGGACTAATTTACTTCCTTCCTGCTGTGACTGGATTTATAACATAAAGAAATAATCCAAAATGTGATTAAATAAAGTCTCATATTCCAGATTTAGCACTGCTGTCTATCTTGTCTGAACTGGTATGGTGTTCCAAAGGAGCCATAAAACTGCTTAATATAATGTAATGTGTCTGTGTTGCATCACAAGGGCACATTGTTGAATCTGGCCCAGTTCTTTATTTGTAAAAATAAATTATGCCAAAATTTAAGATTATAATAACAGGTCTTCTGATATTTCAATTCTTGCATTGCTTGCAGTGTTTTGTTATTTATCGAAATGTAATTGCTAGATATGCGGGTGTAATGTGACTTAAATTTACCACCTACTCTTCACAGTACTTCAGTGCAGAGTAAAAGTACTGTCACAATAGTGTGAAAGTGAAAATTTTGTATTTGTTCCCCTCCTGATTTAATTAAATTTGACACAAGATTTAATGTTAGAGGATAAGGTTGCTTCAAAGTTTGGGAGAAAACATTGGCTTTGACTTTACTCTGAATAATTTTGCCAAATAACATCTGGAATATATGACAGTAAAGGACACCTTGTGTATCATCATTTAGATACTCATTTGAAAAGAATACACTCTTTGTGCCATTAAAAATCTACAGTACAGTTTCTTAATTAAAAAAAAGGCATCTAACCATATGTCTTTATTTGGATTACCTTTCACTTTTTAGGTATTGAAAGTCATTCTATTAATTGATGGAGTTATATGAATATATTTTGTGTTCTGAAGCTATAATTGTATCACAGGAATGCTAAAAGTACTTGAGAAACCTGATATACTCTCTTTTTGTTTGTTTGTTTGTTTTTGTTTTGTTTTGTGTTTGGTTTTTTGTTTTGGCTTCTATAACTTTAAGCTTATTCTTTTTGTAATTTGGTAAAGAAAACAAAGAAAAGAATCAGTCTCACAGCCAGGACCTTGTGTGCCATGTTTCATCCCAGTCAAAAGATTGATAGGCAAGTTATAAAGCCCTGAAATAGTGGTTTATAATGGAAATGCTGGCAGCCCTTTAACTATAGCAGCACAGGCAGTACAGCAATAAATACTCTGCTTCATCTGTAAACAGAAATTTAGGATGCAGTTTGCAGCCTTGACCTTCAGGCTCCAACTGTGTTTAGATCATTAAGATTCCATAAATACTGTAATTTACAGCCTTCTGAAGGAAGAATTTGTGTGCACAGTAAAGGACGTATTCTTCATGAAAAAATGATTGCTTCCTGTATACCCATTTGGACTCATGTTCTCAACCTCAATCAAAGTACTTGACAAATTTGCTGAAGTTTTAGGCATCATTTTTAGGCTTGTGTTCGTCCTAATTCACAGCTCTCTGGATCTACACTATGTTTTCTGTCCTAGAACTTGAATTAAAAAGAAAGGTGGATTTTTTTTCTTTATTGAAGGAGGTAAGTTGCAACCTACTTGTGCTTCTCCACTACAGGGGAACTAATATATCTTTTATGTATCTTTTTTTTGTTGTTGTTGTTGTATGGGTTGCACACACGTTGCCACAGCTATAGTTTCTTACTGTACATATGTACTTAAAAAGTGTTTCATTCCAGTCAATGTCAATGGGCAATATTTGGGCAAAAAATATGCCTTACTCATCTATAATAAGCAGTAAAATTATTCAAATTGCTTGTTAAAAATAATTGGATTAGGATATCTGACTAAATTTAACCACGATTGACATTGGCAGGTTGTTCAATACACTGTCAGTAAACACTGTAGTTTCCATGCTTATCCTTCTTACCCGAACTTCATGGCACTGAACTGAAAGTTTGACAATAGCACACTTTCCCCTTGATACTCGATTTCCAACTGAGCTGGAAATATACAAGTACAGCTTTCGTCAGGGTGTTTTAGTCTTATCCAGAAATTTAGGTGGAATGAAAAATAATAGGTTGAGAAATATTATCCTACTTTGCAAAAGTTACCCTGGGACTTGATTTGGGGTTAGGACAAAATCACTGAGTTTCATTATACCTGAAGAGTTTATTTGATTCCCAGTGATAACCATGGGGAGATTTTCTATTTCCAAAATAAATGAGTAGGAACAAAATGGGATAGCTATTGCTATTTTTCATTTATCTGCCTCTGTTTCTCATAAGATAATTATAATATTGATAATTTTGTGGATTTATAATTTGTCATTATTTTAATGGAATAATAACTAGAAATTGATTTATTTAATTTCTTACCTCTAGCCATTTTTTGTTTTCCACTTTTGAAATATACACTTGTGTGAAAAAAATTCTGTATTTTGTCTGATTATCATATTTTACTACCAGTAGTAATAATCACAGATTACACAGCAGTGGCATGTACAAGGTTTTGTTACTTTAGGCACTGTACTTAGAGAAAAAAATATCTCAAGCATATTGTCTGGTCAATGAGGTGGTCAGCCTCAACAGAGACAAGAAAAGATTTTATAAGTACTGATCATGTCTCCTGTCATGCTTTTGCATGCTTTTCCCTCAACAAAAATGCCAACCAAAACACTGACACCGGCAGTATCATGGATAGCAAGACATCACGTATCTTCCTGGTGTTTATAAATGCTGTGTTTGCCTAGACCGAGTAAGAGTCTTCCCCCTGTTACTTGTATATTTTATTGTATTTCTTACACTTGCTGATCCCTACAGCTCCTGACAACCTGTCAGCCTAATGTATCTGTCAAGTCTATGTGTGCACTCCTTAGGTACTTACACAGAGAGCTTCTGTGTCTGTGCTGAAATACATAGCACTTCAATGAATAAGAATATTGCAAAGAAATGAGATAATGAAGAAAACTTTATGAAGTATCAAACATGGGACACTCAGTGCATTAAGATGTCCTGTCTAACTGAAAGTGTTCCATTTCTTCAGGTCCATGTCTAATCTTCATAGCAGTAAGAATGCAGGATTTCCTAGGATGTCCTGGGTTGCTCCCACCAAAATTTCCAAACCGAAAAGAGTCACTAAAATCAGAGTTTGTGTCCTTGGTCTTTAAAATTAAAGCAAAAAATAGGTGCAGAAGGGCTCAGGTTGTCATTTCTACTACAGTTGGGTGGGTTTTACTCCTAATGGAGCATTACCTAAGGATCAGTTATGTGCTGACTGGCAGTTCTTTCAACAATTTTATAAAAGAATGAAAGTCGGCTTGTGTAAAATCTTTCTTTTAAGGGTTTTATCTTAACATGCCAACTTTATCCCGTCCATTAAGGCTCTGTGCATCTGCCACCACTATTTATGGAACTGTTGCAAGGGTGATTGTGCTTTGTCTAATAGATGTAATTGAGTGAATTGAGTAATAAGTAGGTGAAAAGTAAGGATTTGGAAAGCAAGCTGTGTTTTCAACAAAGACCTCCAGCAGTTTTTATTGCTCATTTGTACTAGTTTAACTTCTTCCCTTTGCTTCTTTTTATCAGGGATACCCAAGTGTGACATTAACACTTCATTGGTCTCAAAAATTACAACAAATCAGTTTTAATGCACTGAACAAAATGCTGGCAATAAGCAAAGATAGATTGTGCACCCCGAATTTGCCATAGTGAAATGAAAGAACAATCAAAAGATGTTTTTAGTACCGTACAAAAAGGTAATTTGCTGTTAATCTCACACCACTCAAGTGTGTGTTTACCAGAACAAATGTTTTCCTTTCAGATTGAGATTTGTTATATCCATTCCTGACATATGTAGATTTTACTGGATTTATTTCTGCTTTGCTGGTAAAGTGCAGCAGATTCTTGGGTTTCAAAATGCACACGCCCTAAGAATATAGTTTCTACAGATGCGTTTAGTAGGAAAATTAAAGACTTTAATAAATCTCCATGTGTAAACAAGCTGCTCATTGGATTTACAGAGGACAAGCATTAAAGATGCAAATATCCTGCTAATCTTAAACAGGAACATGGGTAAACATGTCATCTGAATGTCATCTGAAAAATAAAACAAATCCCTAGCCCAGAGTTTCTACCAAAGACGGTAATTCTGTATAAGCTCCGCGGATTTGTTTTTTTCATTTTGAATTCTTCATTTATGACTTCAAGTAGAAAATATTCCTGTCTACTTTGTTGTACTATTTGATATATTTTTGACTGACCTGAACCAAACACAGAGTGTTTTTATTGTTGTGCATTGTATTATGTGGAGCAGAGTGTGATTTGATATGGTGTTGATGATTCTTAGTGTGGGAAATACTGAAATAATTCACGTTGCACTGGCAGAAATAGATAATGTTCAGTCTTGTATTATCTGCCACGTGCAATTTGTAAATACAATGCTAGAATTATGTTGGGGGAGAAGGAAAGAATTGTGTGCTGGTTGTAGAACAGTGTCCCTCAGATTTTGCCATTCAGTCAGAGTAAATGAATTTTCGTCTTATTGCACAGCAGTGATTTCCCATCTCACTTTTGACCCTGTATCTTGAATCTTTCAAAATTTGCAATTCTTTTTCACATTTATAAATAGAGTTGTGAGTAGTGGCATTACATGTTTCCCTTTCTAGTCCTTCACCGGTGCTTCTCAGTTCTGCAGCTGTTCAGCTCCCTTCTCTCTGATATGCTTTTGTCCAAATGAAATTTTTACACCCAAAATGCCTTCCCACTTTCTTTTACCCTATTCCTTTGAACTCTACAGTGTTTGAGCAGTCTGATTGTGGTTTATGCAAATATATGTTAGAGATGACAATCTTGAATATTCGGGAAAGAAGCAACACAGTTTCAATAAGACTCGCTGCATTGTAGATCTCTTCATGACCTACTAATGGCAAAAAAATCACAGTAACTATTCCAGGAGTAGTTTTATATTTTCTCCAGTAATGAGGAAAGGCAAAAAGGAGTTTCATGAGATACAAGGACAGTGACCACTCTGTACAGTCATCATGGCTGGGCTTCACGAACGAAGATTTGGGAAGGGCTCTCCCCACGCTTGCTGCAAGCGCTGGTGGCTGAAAAGGCCAATGCGAGAGAGGCAAGTCCAGTTGCAAAAGGCACACTGGAAAGTCTCCACAGGTGGGCTTGGTGAGGCACGGTGCTTTCTGTGTTGTCTTTTCTCTTTGAGACTGATCCTGCGTGAGATCTCAAAGGGGAAGCAGCAGCGTTATGGATGGTGTGTCTCCATGCCCCCCGATTGGAGCCCAGAATGGACCACTGATGGTGGTCAATATGGCCAAGGCTGAGGGATTGTTTGTTTTATCTCGTCCTTGGGGCTCCTCTCTTGCGGCAGCCGGTGGCAAGCTCACCATAGAGCACAATCTTGGGGAGGCGGTGATCCTCCATCCT